>OY829915.1:113858566-115058566 GCA_963691935.1 Nephrotoma guestfalica
AAAGACATCCGCAAGAGGACCCTTTTTCAAGGATGCTGTAACAAGCTTGGCGTGATCACACGGATGGACTGTTATATTCACTCAGCGGGATTTATTCTGGCTAAGTTTTTATCTATATTTCGTATATTTAATTTTAAATTTTTTCAAATAAATTCTTTATTTCATTTTGCTTAACTTTACAACTATATTTATTACGTGTAAATTTAACTAATATGTTAAAAATTATAGTTAACGCCCTTAACGGTAATTAGCTCAAAGTTTTTATAACTCTTTTTATTAATTCTTTAGCTTTCGGAACCTTTTCGGTTCCATTCCCAAAAGAATAATAAAATAATTTTACAAAAAAATATTTTCTAAGCCTAATAAAAACGAAATCGAAAAGCTAAAGAATTAATAAAGAGTATAAAAAATTTGAGCTAATTACCGTTAACTATAATTTATAATATAAAAGCTCATTAAACAACTTTACGTTAATTAATACGTTGTTCTTTTTTTATTTTTTAGTAAATTAATATTTTTAGGAGGCTTGCAGTACGTCGGAAGCGCGTTCTTCGTTTTGTGGACGCACCAGGTAAAATTCATGTAGATATTTTTGTTGTGCGGTTTATTTTCAAAACTATCGCTTTGGTATATATAGATATTAATTAATGTTATAGGTAAATGATTCTTTGTGGGTCTTTGCGTACAAACGCGGCAAGCTTTCTAATGAAACAAATAAATGGGTTATCTTTTAAACTTTTAAACATATTCTGTTGATTTGATAATCCCAGGTCATATGCTTGTCGAGAATTAATCTAAGATACTTAAAACTATCCATACGTTCGATAGTCCAATTTGCGACTTGGAGTGGTGGCAGATCATGATGTAGTAGATGTGGATAATTAATAGTTATAAATTTCATTTTACTGAAATTAATCGCAATTTTGAGAAATTATCAGAAATAATGGAGGCCGAAGAATACTTCTTTTAAGTACATCAAAATTGGCTTCGAAAGTGCAACTTTTTAGATGGATGTATTTTAAGCCACGGAATCCGTAAAAATGTAATTTCTGTAGCAGTAAAGAATGGTCAAAACATTCAACAGTTTTCCGACGGTCTAGAAATAGACCAATAATATATACTACACAAAACAAAATAAGAAACACGTACCTAAAACCAGATTCGTATCTCACAACTGTAAAACGCATTAGACCTTCCCGCAAAAATATAGTAAAAATAATGTGGAAACAAATATTATTTTTAAAAATTAAATTTTTTATTTTCGGTTCAAGTACAATAGACCCGAATTCAATATGACCTCCTCTGGCCCTAATACATTCGAAACCTCGTTAGTTCTTGCTCTTGGGCTATTCGCTGGCCAGTTCTATGCCACAATATTTACATCTCTAGTGAAATTTTTGGAAACGTTAGCATTATGAGGCCGTTGCATTATCCTGCATTAAGATAAAGTACTACCCGCATAGACCTTGACGTGGGGTTTGAGAATTGAGTTCACATACTTTTCACCCTCAATCGATCCTCCATCAATGACTATACGAACTCTGTCTTTCCCCCTACACTGATGCAACCCCAAACCTTTATTGAACCTCGACCGAAACGATCGGTTTCTTGTATACAGCGGTCAATATATCGCTCTCTAATGCGCCTGTAGACCTGATTCCGTCTATCACTGGTACTCAAACAAAATCGCAATTCACCCGTGAGGAGTACGGCCCGTCAATGTCGCAACTGTCAACTCCTATGTTCTTGACAAAATTTCAGTCTGCTGCGCGATGTCTAGGGAGCAAAATAGGGCGATTGCGTATAGTTTGATTTTATATCGGACGGAACAATAGCGTACGGAATTAATTTTGAATCGATTTGGCTGAGCTTTTCCTGTCTCTTAGAGAAGCCAGAATCTCGCTACAAAACGTAAACTTTTTCACTCTTGGATCAGTGTTGCCGCTCTTGCCACCTCCGTAGCTGTTAGATGAATCCTAATTTGTGCCATTTTGTTGATTTATTCAAAAAAAGTTATTTTCACACAATTCGTATTTGAAAACAAATTAATTTTGATAAAAATAACCCAATCTACTCAAAATTCAATTTACGAATGAGTACATTTTTCACTTTATTTTTGTTATTGTTGTACGGGAAGGTCTACTGCGTTTTACAGTTATGAGATACGAATCTGGTTTAGATACACAAAAAAACAAAAGATTGATGAAAAATATAGCATCATTAGTTTAGGTAAAATTGATCTACATCGAAAGTTAACACCCTGGTAGCAAGTATTTCTTATTTTGTTTTGAGTATTATATTTACGACCGTTAAAACTTCGGTAAATCAAATTTGTGATTTCAGTAACGAATAGATCGGTACGAGAACCGTGCCGAAATCCGGACTGGCGATCATAGAAAAAATTCGATTTATTTAAAAATTCTAGCATCCTATGCTAACGATTTTTTTATAATTTTGTCGAATGCCGTGATACTTTAGTAAATGTCAGACAAATGGGATACCGGTTTCTAAAACGACATTAAATAGTTTCGCCAGTAAATGTGAAAAAGGGGGAATTTTTTCTTCAGAACAACATTACGAATTGGAAGATCCCAGTGAATTTTGGTTGAAATCGGTCCACCGCAAGTGACAGGTTCCGTTGGAGCTTTTTCGTTTTTCTACCGGTAGTGACAGCTCCGGTAGGAGCTTTTTCGATATTTTCGATATGTATTTTGAAAAGTATATCATTTACGAGAAAAACGATTATGAATTTACGAAATTCTTAATTAATTGTCGGAATCTGACAAATTTGGACTACGATATAGGAAACAAATGAAATTTTTATTTCAATCTACAAAATATAAAAAACAGGGGCTAGAACAAGAGGGACAATTTTAGGAATATTATAAAAGATATAATAACCTGAGTTTTACGTTAGATTAGATATTTGTAAGCTAATCCAAATATAAATGTAATCAATTAAAAAATATGTGCGGCTTGCAAATAAGTTTAGCAACATTTAAAGTAATATGGATTCGTTGGAAAATGAAATATTTTCTTGATAGCCGACAGCTACTCGAGCCCGACAAAAAATTATACGTCACGGGGTTGAAAAGCTTTCGCAGATCGTTTTATATTTCGATTTAAATGGCTTTTAAGTGTATCCATCACCTATAACTGCTGTATAGAAGGGCATTATACGTATAGTAACTTCAACGTTAATTTTTGATAATTATAAAGCTAGGTCCTTACCAACAAAAAAATCCATTATGATGACATGGAAAGTATTTTTTTTACTATTCTTATCTTCTCTCTGCCGATAAACCAACATATTGGCCTGCTGACATGTACAAAATACTAGATCTTCTTGACTTCTTTGAAACAAAAGGAATTTTTAGAGGAGTACACGTGCATTGAAAATAGTGAAGGACTATCATCTAACCACTCACCTGTGATCATGACTCTGATTACAATGATAATAAGAAAAGATAATTCATCTAAATTAACAAACAATAAAACCAATTAGGATTTATTCAAGAAATTACTGGAAGAGCGAACAAATATTGGCGAACCTATTAGAACGAAGGTACAGCTGGAAGAAGAACTAGAAGCATTTAATAATAATATTAAACAAACAGCTTGGGAAGGTTCACCGATTTCTCATACCAACACTACAAGGAAACTTAACGATTCTCTTAAGCTCAGAGAACTAGTTAAAGAGAAACGGAAAGCTCGTAGAATCTGGCAGCAGACTCGTGCTCCGCAACACAAAAAATATCCCCCAATTTTCTGTGCAACAAATTAAAACGAAAGCATAACTAAGCGACTTCGAGGTCTTTCTGAACTAAAGGTCGGCGATTACTCGCTTTGAAAAGCAACGAGAGGGCTAAAAAGAATTAAAATGCATGTGCCACCTATCAAAAATGATGACGAATCATGGGCTAAAATTGACAAATAAAAAGTCTCTCTATTTGCTGCTTATTTAGAAGAGACTTTTCAACCGTTGCCGAGACAAACAGTAAATGAAAATACAACGGTCGTTAATAAAATAGATGATCTTAACATAAGACATGTGACCTTATTGGAACTTAAAACTGAAATCAATAATAGCATAAGTATCAGAAAAGCTCCAGGTTATGCCTTAATTACTCGGCAAATTGTGAAAGCCCTTCCCGAGAAAGGTTTAAGTAAATTAGTTCAAATAATTAATGCAGCCTTCAGATTGAAATATGTTCCATGTCAATGGAAGGTGACTGAAGTAATAATGATTCTGTCTACGTATTGAGAAATAGTAGATAAAATATTTGGCCGCAAATCCAAATGGACAGATTGAAAAGAAACCCAAATTATGTCTAGCGATAATTTCCAAATTATCTAGACAAACCGAAAGAATTTGTTGATATCGTGTCGCAAAGATGAAGTGTACGGCCTTGTAGAATTTCCAATCGTACGTGGTAAATGAACAAAATGTACCAAATCGTTTGGTTTACAATTTTTATTTAATAAAAATATAATTAAGCGAAAGATGATCTTGCTTGGTCCTCGGTTGATGAAAAAGAGAGTTATAAAAATTCTTCAATTTTTGTTTGTCAAAACTATGCTATAACTATAACAAATGTACATAAAATTGTTTACTTATTAATAAGCGCGACTTATGAATCGATCATTGTTATGGTGGATTCGGCTTAATTATTAACGCATCTTCATAATCTAGTACAATTGTTATAATTTTACAACTGTTATAAAAGTATAATTATTTTGGAGTTAGTTTGACAGTACAATAAAAATAAATTTTAATTTGTTTATATAATACAAAGTGTTTAAAAAAATTAATTTACGTGTGAAAGTTAAATTAACAGTGCAAAAAAGTTAACTGAAAATTATAAAGGTGTATATGTAAGCTAATTTTATATGATCTTGAATTGCTAGTAAACTGTAATTTCTATATTTTTTGGATGTACTACGAGTATGTGTATTGGAACAGCTGATCATCATAACAAATGGAAAATGGGTATTATTGTTTAACTTATATAAAATAATTGTGAAAATAAATGAATGAAATAATAAAATAATAAATAATTATTATATAAATGAATATAAATAAATGTGTTTTAATTCATAATTATGTGTAGTCTTGTGTTGTGTATTTTTCAGGTAGAAATATTCATGCTATAAAAAATGTTGTCCGTGTTGTGCTGCAACAGATTCCTAAACCAGAAAACGATAAAAAATCATATAGACCGATATCACTACTTCCGGTCATATCAAAAATATTTGAACAACCGTTTCTGAAGCGATGTGCTCCACTATTTTCTTGGATGTAGCTCAAGCTTTCGAACTTCATCGACACCTGCCTATGCAATTTAACAAATTATCGACACGTTAGAGTCAAATTTGAAAATGAGTACCCTGAACTAAAAAGGACATCAGCAGGTATATCACAAGGGAGCGTACTTGGACCTATTAAGTTTATTCTTTATACGAGAAAGTTACAGAGTATTCAAGGTACTACAGTAGCAACATTTGCAGAATATACAGCAGTCCTAGCTGTTGGTAAAGATATTTCGGAAGCAACAATCATACTTCAAAATGCAGTTAACACTGTGAGTAACTGGACTAAAAAACCGTATTCCGGTGGTTCTCAACTCAAACCAAATTCCATATGCCAATACAGCTAAACACCTTGGTATGATCATCGATGCTAAGTAAAGATGGAAAGAACACATTAAGAAGAAATACTGACTCATGGATAGAAATTCTGAGCTCTCAATACACAACAAAGTTGCTTCTATATAGGCAAATGGTAAAATCAGTATGATTCTGCGGTATCCAACTTTGAGATTGTGCCAAGAAAACCAATGTACAAATGATACAATGCTCCCAAAATAAAGTGCTGCGAGGGATTGTGAATCCCCATGGTACATTAGGAACGACAACCTTTATGGCGACTGAAGATGGAATACGTCAACGATAAAATAAGGAAACAAGGATGGAGACACGTACAGCGATTATTTCGACATGAAAATGCAGATATTCGTCGTATGTTGGAGACCACCAATGGAGCGAGGAGACTCCAAAGGCAGAATCCGCTGTAGCTGGGCAGCTTAAATTAGAATGAGAAATTTTGATAAAATGAGTATCTAATAGGTTACTCATCCTAAGCCGAGAAAATAATTTAAGTTAGATAAATTACTAGATAAGAGAAATAATAAGATTATGAGAAATTGAATAGTTGTAAACTATTCTTAGCTAATTAAATGAAGCACATAACATTTTTATATTTTTAAATTAAAGAAGGACATACACATTTATGATATTTATGATGGTATATATGCTATTTGCTTTCTTTACCGATATACTATAGTAAATTAGCAATATACCAGTATTTCTATATTCTGTCCCTCTATATGAGTATACCAAATTCAGTAATCAAGTAATTAATATTCAAAAATATACTCTACAAAGAATTCGAGATTAGGATCAACAGATGAATATCCTTAAGGGTAACATTCACAAACAGCAAATGCAATAATTTTTGGAAAATGTTCTCCATATTCTTCTATATGAACACAATTTTACCGCACTCACGGCATATAACAAATGGAGCTATTAAGATGTTACGATAAAAACAGATATTTCTATACATTTCGGTCTCATTGAAAAGATAATAGATTTAATCTTCCCTAATTTCATACAAAGCTTTAAGTTTTCTTATGAAATCGTTTTATAATCAGGATAAGCTTATTTCTGTGTCTGTATAAAAAGCTTTGTTGTTGAGTATTATACCGTTACTGCTGTTGCTGTGTCTTTCAAATATGTGTGTAATTATAATCGAATTAATGAGAAATATTATTTTTCGTATACGTACGGCACAGGCACAGAGTACGTTATTTTATTCTAGGCTCATTCAAAAAAGCTTTTGGGTCTTCCATCGTATTATTTTCGTTATTATTACAAATAATTATATTTTTCGTATTTATTTTATATTTCCTGTGGGAAATCAAATATAAAAAAGTATTAAAACAGATGTTGTTTTTATACAAGAAGAATATAAATGAAAAAAAATGTGTTTTTTGCTTCACGATCATCAACATCACAACATTTTTGTGGAAATCCTAATATGTTTTTATTCGTACTAATGAAGGGATGATACCATGAGCGAGAGGTAAAAGGGCGTTGTATGATATGTATATGGTTATAATTATAATATAAGAAGTTTATGATTTACTATTAATCGCATAAATATTTAATATTTCAACGACAAATTTATTTTATTTTATTAAACAAAACCTAAAACAGCATATAAGAACGATCTACGATACAATCCAGAGATTTTATGGTTACTCAGTTGGTTGATATTACGAAATGTACACTCGAATGCATTATTTGAAAATTTTGAAAGGTTTTCGGCCGAAATGAAATTGTTGATATAGATGAAGGAGTGAAAAGAAGAACTGAATAAATATGTATCAAAAATCTATTTTTAACTGGACCAAAATTTTCAAAAATTAGCTAAACGATACTCTGAATCGCTCAGAAGGCGCGGAGTCGTACAGAACAGTAAAAAATCGGAATAATGTTACTACAATATTACTACACGGCATATAAATAGCTCTGCTTATTAGAACCCGCTTTGAAATGCGAATACTCTAGCATATTGCATTTTCCAAGATCACCGTCGCGAAGAGAGTTCGTACGTTAGCTCGTACAACGAATGTTGACAAGCTAAAGATTATAAAAAAAAATTAGAAACAATTTAGGAAAGATATTGTTGATGAACCTTATATTAGAACAATGTACAAATCGAATCAAGTGCATATCAATTCGGTCGATCCTTTAGGATGTAAAACCAGGAAAGTATTCGATTTAATCTTAAATGTATATTTTATACGTGTTTGTGCTATAGCGCCAATAGATCGTCATATGAACTTTATTTGAAGAGAAATCAAAAGAGATCGGTCACAACACTCGTGGGTCCTGTGAACCATTATTTAAATCAATAGTTCACGCAACAACCGGATTCGCCATACACACATGGTCCTATTTCGCCAATATGTACATACTGTTGGTCGGATTAAGGATTTTATTGTATATAGAGGTCATCATGCTGTATCGAAATCAGGTTCCTGGGTGAATCAGATTCCTAACATACGAATGAAGTTGAACTTTTATACGTTCCATTAAATCTTACATGAATATTTTATATAAAATTAACCATCGTGGTTCCTGGAAACTATTTATTTAAATCAATAATTTATGTATTAACTGAATAGGCCATAAAGATGTGGTCTATTGTGCCAAACCCAAGTAACGGGTTGTCTTCTCATCGTTTTATCATATATATTTGAATTCAATTACGAGTATGATCTTATTTTGTGTCATTTCAAAATTTTCAATTTTTTAAATATTGGGATGGGATGTAATTAGTATAGCCTATTGAATATTTGTTGTTCTTTTTTGGATGAAATTCTGGGATAACTTCGCACTAACTCACATTTTGTTTTATTTTAAAGGTAGATTTCGTCGGCCGTGCAGGTTTACTTATTTTACCAAAATAACTAAGTAAGCTGTATCGTATGCAATTTTTTTCTATAAATATTTGTATTTCAAGAGAAACATCAGAAATTGATACGATTGGACGAAACAGGTCGAAGAAAACCCCATGGGAGAAGGTTGACGTTGTCGAATCACATTATTTCGCATTCAATTGAGTCTACTTTTACAAGGGCAAAACAAGTGGCATCATTTGAAACCCAAGTTAATGATCAATAAAGACTTGTATAATGAAAATATAATAATATTAAAGATACCATGCCTATGATAAAATCTGTGTATCGTATCGCACTTTCGAGTAATTTGTACAAAATTTGGTATTGGCCGTTACCATTTTAATTTGAAATCGGAAATGTGAATAAAGCTGCAGTTAACCGCGAGGGAGATCGTTCTTGGTTGTTGCTTTTTCGTGCTGAAATTGATTATATTTTCAGTTTTTCAAAATTCCACGTTATTAATTTAACGGATTATAGCCAACCTGGATATAAACCACATCAAGAACGGTTCGTGAACGAGTTGGTATCTTAGCGTGAGAAAATCTTAAACAGACTATATGAAGGTAACATTGACAAATACACCTAAAAATGATAAGTCATGTATATCGGCAGTCATCTATAATAAGCAATCCGTATATGCACACAATTTTTATGAGAAATTCCGTATGCAATCAAATCCCTTGATCATAATGCAAATGTATTTTCCAAAATTCTGTATACTCAATGCTGAAAACTGTTACGAACTGCAAGACATCACAAACTGAAAAATCTACCATCCCTACGTTACGAAGAATTTAGATAGGTACAGAAAATTAAGCACGACTTAAGATTGGCAGAAATTACAGTCAATTAAAAATAATTGGAATTGTCCGATACAAAAAATACCACCTTCTAGTGATATTTCGGTATACGTCTGGAAATATCACAAATTATTATAAAGTTGTTTTACAGTTGAATCTGATTTTTAATGGTTCTCTCAGTCTCAGGACATAGACCTATCTAATTATAACATTTCAAACCAGAAATTTGAAATTAAGTAGTACTTTTTCGTCCTCCGCCCGATTTCACGATTTCAAAAAGTACTCTAGTACTTTCGGCTTCTAACGAGTACTTTTTCGGAATTTCTTATTTTTGGTATTCTTTAATTTTGTAAAATACATACTATATATTGAAATTAATTTATAATAATGAGTTTGTTAAATTTGCAATAATGGTCTTTAGCGGTTCGAATATTGCAACCAAATATTCTAATCGTATCTATCACGTATATACTCTCTCTCTCTCACACGCATATAATATCTAATGTATGTGCAAATATAGTAAACTCACCAACATTTACGCCAACATATACGCCAAAGACGGAAATAACACGATGAGCATTCCAAAATGAAAACGACAAGCGACACGACAAATACAACCAAAGCAAAACGAACAAATTTATTTTATTATTTATTTATTTTATTTTTTTATTTATTTTAATTTATTAATTGAATTAAACTTTTAAAATTTTAAGAAAAATAAATTTTATTTTGAATAAGCACGTATTACACTATCATCGCAGCAGTTCGTGAAATCAGTTTCCGCAGGAGGTCGCTACACCACTTGCGCTTGCCCACACCACGCTGCATACAAGCCATTTCGCCGTTGTTTATGCCAGACAATAATAATGCTGACTTGATCAAGAGCAGCTACAAAAACACCGCTACACGGCTAAGATCAAATTTAATTATTTTTAAATTTATTTTAATCTAGTTGTTGTAAATAAAATTAAATTTTTAGAGGTTTTAATTGCCATTGACGCACGCCACTTTCTTATGTCGTCATCCAGCGGCATGCATTGTGTGCCATTTACAGTGAACAAAACTAACTTGTCCACTGTACCATGCCGCTATGTTCACTTGTGTCGGCATCGATCATGCAACTTCCATGGCCCGCAGCACACATCGTCCTGTGAACATCACCACCATAACCTCTTTCTTCTTCTTGCCTGATCATGCAAACCCTATGATCATGCAAACCCCAACGACGCGCGTAGTGCAGTGAACGACACAACCATGTGAAATGTTGCCTCCTTCTAATCATATATGTACATCGCAAATATAACATCTCTCTCTGATGTAAATGTATCAACAGATGCACATATACGCACAAGAAGGAAACAACACGACGAGCATTTCAAAACAAAAACGGGAAGCGACGCGACAAATACAAATCAAACAAAACGAAAAAAATTATTTTAAGGAAAACTAATTATATTTTCAATCAGTTCGTCTCACATCGTTGCAGCAGTTCGTGAAATCAGTCGTCACAGCAAGTCGCTACTCCACTTGCACTCGCCCATATCATGCCGCACAAACAATCGTAGCGTACTTATTAGTGTTAAATTAAAATTAATTAATTAATTGAATTAAACTTTTAAAATTGTAATAAATTAAATTAATAATAAAGAATTAACTATAAACAAAATGTTATAGTCTATCTCCCAAACCCAATAACTACTGAGAATGTATAATACTCACAAACGGTACAACGTACGAGTATATGATACATTGATTTTTTGTGGAAATCGACACATTGGAAGATTCTTAAAGGTTTTTTCCTCCATAGCTTTAGAAAAGAGAAAACGACGTTACATCAAATACTCGTATAAGGAAACTGAAATACAATTTTTGAATTAAATGTGGTAGTTGACTTGTGAGCTATTTAAGAGATTAAAGGCCGGGAATTATCCATTTTTCAATATATTTGAGGTTTACTTATATTCGTAGTAACATACAGTAGGGTGTTGTCTACACATATGCACCCGCTGTTTGTACATACTGAGTCGATTTCTTTATTCTTTCTAGCTAAGGGGAAAAGAACCTATAACCATATTTCGGTTAGTGGAATACCACAGAATTCAATTTGTCTGTGATGTATCTGTTTCGCAGTCAAATTTTGCAAGATTATGATCTAAAACTTTTCTCTATAAAACAAAAAGTGAGTCTTTTTAAAACAAACTTCTATAGAGTAAACTAAAACTAAACGAATATTAGCAAAAAAAAGTTATTTTATTATCTAGGGCCTAAAATGATTGGTTTTTTGCACGATAATGAAATTTTGCAAATCGAGTGAGGCGTGTTTTGCAATCATTCAAGTGCGAGAAACTTTTTAGGCACGAGATGAGAAAACCAATTTTTTCACACTCCATCTAATGTCTAACTGTGATGAAAGAAAGATTTACATGTGCTTTACATTTTCTGATTGAACAAATTTAGTTTCAACTTTTATTTTATTTCCAGTAGAGTAAGCAGTTGGTTTCTACCTAGCTGAAGGGCGTAAACACTTATAGACATTTATGGTAAACGTTTCTTAGCAATTTAGCTTCAAAATTAATTGAAAACATTTTGCTATAAGTCGCATTTACGTAAATGATGTACAGTTTAGATTTTGGAAAAATTGAATATAACTGTTAAGCAAGCTATCACTTTCGGTTTCCCAATTTCCGCCAAATAATGAATGGTAAATCTCTTCAAAAATTTCGAGCTCGAAAATTTTCATGGTTACTATAGGTAGGTACTGTACTTTACTTTGCAAATGATACTTTGTGAATGCATTTTATTAATAATAAATAATAAAAATTCCAAACGACCAATTACCCCTCCCTGGCTCATGCGGTGAGTCTCCATCTGTATTATTATTATTTTTTAGAGTTTAAATCAACGCCATAAAGCCGCTGAACTAAAATATTAATTGAAAATATTAGGATAACGATGAGCTTAAAATAAAATTATAAAACAAAAAAAATTGTAAGCGGTAAAAAAATAGTTCAACATGAATCATGCCACAAGACGGGCAAATTGTCAGTTTGCTCTACTAGTGCAAGCACATTGCGAAATGAGAGTCGTCAATAATGAAAAAAAAACGATAAAATAATAATAAAATTTCAGAATTCTAAAAACAAAAGTTAAAATTACAATAATAAGAAAATCAAAATTGTAAATACATTCTCTTGTAAGTTTTCTTTGCCAAAGCGAGCGCTCCATAAAAATGGAATATTATTAATTTTAATCGACATATTGTTTAAACCATAGCGAAAATGATTTAATAGTTCAGAACTTTAGCTAGTCATGTAACAAAGATTATTCTAAACGAAAAAAGAAAATGAATTAAAAATAATAAAGATCACTGCTTGAGTAGTGTAAAAAAGTCTTCTCAAAGACAATTTATTAATATTAAAGTCAAAAAACTGAGGTTTTTATTAGTTTTGCAGAGCATTCTAGTAATAGGGTCATTTTTTCATAGTCTGTTCTATGATGTGTGGTTCTAAACACAACGCCCGAAAATTAATGTTTAAATTTATCTTTCCAAGCAGAACAGAGGAATCGATACCACCATTATTATATTGATGAAAACAACATAATGTCAGTAATAATTCGGAGCGTAATGAGTGTTTGTAAATCGATTAGATTTAGCCACTCTAGGTACGGCGGTAGCGAAGACATCCTCCCAGACTACCTCACGTAAAGCAAAATGAAGGAACCTACAATTCATTGCCTATATTGTTTTATATGTATTTCATGATAAGGAGACCACACGTGGCCTGCATACTTCAGCATGGAGTAAACAAAGGTTGTGTACAGAGGCTTCGTTAGAAAAGTAACATAACATCCTTTAGCCCTCCACTTAACGTATGCTAATATTAATAATGCAATCTATAAAATTCAGTTCATTGTCACAAATAACACCCAAATATCGAACTGTAGTAACTCCTACTACGTAATTATTAATGATATAATAGTTTCGTAATTGGAACGTATACGCTTATGTTCAACATATCTTTCATACACCATCTAGCAAAGCTGTTCAAGTTGACTGGTAATAAGTTCGGGTCAGTGCGCGTTTGAGGTGGATCTGTAAATCTTCATATCATCGGCGTATAGATGGACGAATTCTTAATAACACCAGTAGATGTGGCTGTGTAATTAAATGAATTGATGATCTGAAGATCACCTGAAACCGTTTGTCTCTCAGGTACTGGTCCACCCGCAGGAGAAATTGGGATGTAGAAACCCAAAAGCTACACTGAGAAAAAAAACCAGTAAAAATAAAACAATATATATATGTACATACAAAATCAAAAAAATATACATATATTTTAGGCCAAAAGTCTCGTTTTTAAAATCAAAAGAATAATCTTTTTATTTTTAAAACAGATTTTATCATCAAATTTGTTTATAAAAGTAAAAAAATAGTTTTATTTTCAAAAATACTTTTCTTACGTTTACCAAATAATTTTCTTAAATTTTAAGAGATTGTTTTTTAAAAATAAAAAAATAATTGGCTAGTTTTAAAAGATATATTTTAATTTTGAAACAATTGTTTTTAACAAATGTCACATAATTTTATTAAATTATAGGTCCAATCCGAAATACACTATGTTATAATTTGAGGATGTAAGATGACGATTCCTAAGAAATCCTGAAAGTCCTGAATTTTACCACGCCATTCATCTGCATCTGGTATTCGGATACAGTCGGTCGCCTTTAGATTCACTAAAAAAATATAATTTTTTTAATTTCATTCAATTATATTTAGTTCTATTAATTTTACCTTATTACATGCGCCATACTCTCTTGATTTAATAACACTACTTAAAAACTATTCACATACCTTTATCCACTATTAAAATAACATAATAGCTTGTTTTATAATAACCACGCGCACATTAATTTCAGCGTACCAAATTTACAAAACTGTATAAAAAATCAAAAAGTCAAGAACATTTGCAACATTAATTTCAGCGTACTATGTCAAAAAAATAAAACAACGGGATTTCTTGAAAAAAACAATAAATATAAAAATTTTCATAAGTTGTCATTATTATCAAAAAAATTGTGTAAATGCTATAAAACTTCTTTTGAAATAAATTATTATGTTTAAATTAATAATATTTTTAAATTTAAAAAGTATTTTATAAATCATTTTACAAAACATGTTTTTAAAATAAAAAATATCTCTTTTCATTTCAAACAAAAACTTTTAAAATTCAAAAAAATTTAAAACTTTTCGAAATTAAAAACTTCGTCTTTTAATCAAAATTTTTCTCAGTGATATGAACTGAAATATTATCATATTATGAGAAACCTTCTCAAATACCTTACTAAAATTGGAGGTAACAGCAACTACTTCATTCCCTGCTTCCATGGCATTCAATTTACTTGAAGTAAACTCAGTGAGGTTAGTGATCGTGAAACGACATTTGAGGAAACCAAGTTGAAAGACATCGAGTAAACGACGCTTTCGGATTTGACCTATAACTCATGCCCGATTTCAGCCTTTCTTAATAACAGAAACAATAAAAAGTATTTCCCGATTAACGGAAAACTACCACTGCATATTTTTAAGATGATATACGGAACACAATTAGAGCCCCTTGAAAAATAATCTTTTAAGTTAGTAATTTTCCCAACCACAGTGTCGTTTAACGGGGTTATTCATGTACTTGAATTATGGAATTCAGCGAACTCCTTGGTCAATAGCTCTTAGATTATTTGACGATAATTGGTATAATTTATTGTGGAAGGATATCCACCCATTTGCAAATAATTATAATAAAATTCTTGAGATAAATCCTTAAAATTGTTACAGATGTCCATAAATTTAGACCATATATTTAATCCAACTCCAGCTGAGTTTTTAGAAATTTTTGGTCGGGACAGATGATCTTTTGGTGAGGTTCAGGTGCCGAAATTCAATATCATTTTTATTATTAGAATGACGCTGAAATCAAAATTAACCACAAGATCATTGAATTGTTCAAAATCAGCTTTACGAAAACTAAGTTGTGGTGGAGAATCCGAAGGTGATTAAGATGGAAGAATGGATTGATCTATTTTGGATAAGACTAATTAGCTTCTGTGAAAACACTGTTAACAGCGTTAGATCAAGCTGTCTTCTTAAATTATGGTCGCCAACAACAAAAAGGTTATCCTGACTATCCATGATATTAAACACAAAGTCAACAGCCTACCTTAGAAGCTAATACGTGCCGCCGTGTCTAGTGGGACCGCAGCAGCAGAGAATAACAAATCAAAGTTATCGTTGTTGGGAATGGAAAGAGCTGAACTATTACAGTCTACTTGAACAACAATAAGAACAACTGTTCCGGCTTGAACGTGCGGCGGTAAAAAGCTGCTGCCTATATAAACCTTCCATCTGGAACGTTAAAATCTAATGTAAAAAATTCGTTATTACTAAGATAAAAGTTAAAGTTGGTTTCGGTAAGGTTAAAAAACCCAGAGAATATATTGAGTTGACAAAAACACAACACGAGATCTTGTCCACAGTCATAGTTTTTTGGTACAGTATTTATGGTGATGTTATTAGTTTATTTCGGAAGTCGATGAACTTTTGCAAGTACGTTGTTTCGGGTCAAGAAGCAGAAATTATTAATATGCCAAACAACGTTTCAGAAATTGTAATTTTTAATGGTATTACATGGCCATTAACGCGAGAAATATTCCTGCATTTGTTTAAATTCTTTTTAATATTGTGCATTGCCGTTTATTAACAAGGAACTGGAAGTATAACATTACTGTTGCTTTGAGTATTGCGTTGAAATCAATATTAGTACTAATTCTTTGTGATGAAAATAGTACACTAATTGTATTATTCCTAATTATAGACAAAATTATATGAGATGAAGATTTTTTTTATTTGTTGGAAACTATTTCGAGTAAACGTTCCTAATCATTTAACGACTATGCCGCCATCACTATCGGTTTCTGCTGTCGATATGGTGTGGATGTATTGTTTTGACGGTTACCGTTGCTATGCATGCGATGTTACTGTGTACTGCTGCTGTCAGTGCTAACGGTATTCTTTAAAAAACTATGTTGCGGTTAGTTGTTAATATTTTCATAGGAGAGCGACATAACACCGATTCAAAAAAGCTCCGCCAAAGTTGATAATTCCTAAAAAATGAATTTGCATCTGTCGATTACGAAAAACATTCCAATTTGCCATATGGTTATATCAACCAG
Organism: Nephrotoma guestfalica; assembly: GCA_963691935.1. Taxonomy (NCBI): domain Eukaryota; kingdom Metazoa; phylum Arthropoda; class Insecta; order Diptera; family Tipulidae; genus Nephrotoma; species Nephrotoma guestfalica. Next base: position 113,875,119 of record OY829915.1, read on the forward strand.
AGAAACTCTGCAAGTGTTTTTGGTAGTATTATATACAATTTACTTATTATATTTTATAATAAGTGTATATTTTCAAAATGTAGAGGATGATTTTTGTTTTTCATAATAATCTACAAATATAAAATGTAGTTCCCGCAGTTTACACAATAAAATATGTTATTTACTGTTTTGGTAGAATTTGTATTTTAGTACTAAACACAAAAACCATTATTCTATTAAAACATTACAGATTTTATTTATTTTTTTAATGGCAGCGGTTTTATAATTATTATGTGATACATTTCTAGATTGGTCACTATTGGAATTAGTATAATTTTATTCAAATAAAATTTATTTTTCATATCAGTTTCTTCAAAAAACGTCAAGGAGACGTGACTAAGCGTAAATAATTTATTGCTCAAGTAATTCGGTGACTGCGCTAAAATGGAATTCATTAACGACAGTAAACCAGTGTCTTAATTTCTAAGTACCATTTTACATCATTTTCTTTTCTAAAATGGATTTTTTTCTGTATTAAGAAGGACGTTATTAATTACAAAGATAATAAAATCATAGATATAAATCGGTAATAATACTGCTTAATGTCACCATTGTAAATACATAATAAAATAGCCCTATTAGTAAGCAGTAATATCAAACATCGATTTAGTGATAAAAATATAATTTTGTTTATCGTTCTGTGACACCGTATTTTACGATGTTCAAGACGTTAACTCAAATTTTATAACAATCCTACCAGTTCATATAAAAATTGTGCCACAGGAACAACTATCATATATATCGATACCATGTAAAAGGAAAAGTCTAAATCAAATTAACTTTTATATCTGCGTTCAATAAATCAATCAAGCCATCTGCGCTATAATATGTATTTGAGCTTGTCACATCTCGGGTGCTGTAATAAATTGAATTCAATTCACGTAGAAATTATAATGAAATGGAAATAGAGCAACCTGCAAAAAAAAAAAATTAAGCGCATAGTATACCAGCTTGGTTCTGAATTTGATTAAATATATACACACAACGAGTCAATACTCGATTCATCTTGCTCCGCGTATGATGAAAAATAATTTAATTTTCACATACATATGAATGTTTTTTTACATTATGTAGAAAATTGTAAAATCAATTTTCTTTTATCGATACGTATAACGATATAAAAGAAAACTGATTTATACATTCTAATTTGTCTCGTCGCTGGAAATAATGTTACTATCGTTGCCGCTCTGTTTGGGTGGAAATTATTAAACTGGAAACAGTCGAAACCTATAAATGCATAGATAGGAATGAAAATCAATTTCCGTTAATAGTTATTACTGTCGCCTGAGGATTTTAATTTTATTTATAGATATTTTCGTTTATTGTTGGGATGGCTTACAACTTAACCCTATCATTGTTACATCGTATAAATTATGTCATCGGCAAGGCCCAGATTTCGTAGTTGTTTAATGTCATTGCTATGAGATCGTTATTTTGCATGTTTATTATGCTCTACATTAATATATCTTTATGTGTACGACGAGTATATTGGGGAAAAATATAAAATTCATATCACATAACCAAAGTAATTGATGGTTTTAATTTACATTTTCAGTTAGTTGGAGTATAAATTGCTGTTGCTGGTTGTATATATATACGTACGTGTAATATGTGCGAGCTTTTATTTTATTTAAATTTATCAACCTTTTTTTATATACGAGTATATAAGTTAATTGAATTTGAAAAATAATTTTTTTATTTAGGTCGTTTCATGTGTTTTATTGACATTTTTGCTTGTCTTTGTGATTGATTTGGAAACGTACGGCTACAACATTTTACTGAATCTATTTAATTAATAAAAACCAAAATAATTGATCATAAACGTTGTAAATTACGAGTAAATTATTTGCAAATAAATAATTGTCTCCTCATTCATAATCGTAAACATTTTCTACTTGCTACATCCAGCCACTCGAAAAAATGTGTTTATGTATTCAACTAGAAAATAATAAACACATTACAGCCCATAAGACAGATGTAATACTAGTTATTGTATGTTCCAAATAAAATGTTTTCGTTTCAGGATGTACTACGAATTTATATGGGTGGACAGGCGAATAAGCATAAAACCATTTTGGTAATGTTAATGTTTTTTGTTTTGATATTGTGATTGTTGTACATCCATTGTACAATGAAAATACACAACACATATGTCAGAATTATTTTGATACATAAACTTTTTATGTATCAATATTTTATATATCATCTTTACATTTATGTAATATTCGTGTCACACTGCAATCTAAATTGTACTTTTCTGTAGATATTTTTAAAGTTGTTGAGAAATAGTGCAAACTACAGTTGTTACAAAACTTATGCCTTTGTGTTTAACTTTTATTTGACTGACTAGGTACAATTGTACCCAAATGCATACTTCACTACAAATTTTTTATTATACAATTTACGCAGGTGGCTGAAACTCATAGACATCTTTAAACTATTCAAATTTTTTATTAATTCTTTATTTGTTCCCGTATTATTTTGCACGAAAATATTTACTTTTTTAATGAAAAATAAAAACAAAAGAAGTAAGAATATATTTACATTACTTCTTTAGTTTATTCAGTTGCATTTATTACATGTCGGTTGACTGTTCAGCACAAACAGTTTTTCCACAGTTAAAACCAGTTTTTCGAGACTTTCGATTTTCCTTAGTGCCATCAAAACATCGCCCTACGACAGCAGACGCTCCAGAATCTTATTGAGTGCTAATAATCCCTCTTGATCTAACTGGTTGGGGAGAAATAACCCTCCAAGGACTTATTAGATTGTGTTCCGTGTGAAATGGAAGTTGAAGTCAAACTTCCAAGTTAAAGGTCAACCGTAGTTAAAAACGTACAAGTTTTCTGTTAACAATAGTAACAATATGGATATCGTTCTACTAAATTCTAAAAATCAACACTCAACAAAATTCACTTATGCATTTATATCGAGAAAAGCCATTTTATTCTTAAGAGGGTCAATTATCTAGAGTATGTGATGGTACACTTGCGACAAACCCGGAAAAGTTAAGACTGTTAACGAGCATCCTGTCCCATCTACTATCAAGCAATTGCTCCTTTGAAGCACCGCTTACGGATCTAACTAGGAAGCAGAGCAAATTTATTTGGATTACTTGTCAGCTGGCTTGCTCAGGAGGCGTTTGATAAAACCAAGCTAGCTTTGACGAACTCACCTGTAGTTATACAATTTTAGTAAGCCTTTTGTGATCCAGTGTGATTCCAGTACTACTGGAGTTGGAAGTGTGTTGCTACAAAAACGAGATGATGGAGGACCATTCGATCACTTATATGTCGCAGAAACTGAACGCTGCTCAGCGCAATTATTATATTACAGAATTAGAATGATTTGCTGTTGTGTTGAATGTAAAAAAGTTCTGAGCATATATTGAAGGATATATTTTTGTAATTACGACCGACCCTGCCAGGCTTAAATGACTTATGAGTCAGACGGCGCTCACAGGTAGGTTGGCGAGATGGAGTTTGAAGTTGCAGGATTTCGAGTATTTATAGAAGAAATGTTACTTTTTGATTGTAGTTTTGACATAAACTTGGATTCGGTAGCATTTAAGTCTGTTGAATATTTAGATTTGGTTTTCAAAATTGAACCGGATTTGTGATTTCAAACTAATGTGGTGTAATTGGAAATTACATTTACCCCAACCTTAGATTTTACATGTACAAACAAGCACACAATTTTCCAATGTTCGCACATTTTAGAACTAGTAAAATGCTATTGTAGAGGTAAAGTCGTTTGGAGTAATTTAAATTGATTAAATTCAATGGAAAAATAAATTAACTCTTCACATTTACATTAATGTTTTATTTATTCAATTTAATTAAGATTAATTTTCCTGGAAATAGCTGCATTTAATTAGTTGTAATATGTATTAGTGTTTGCCTCTAAAAAAATAAATAAGTTAGTTCGCCATACGATTCGAGACAAACGGAAACCAAAACTCCCGTCTGGAAATGTATTCCAGACGGGAGTTTTGGTTTCTGTTTGTCTCGAATCGTATGGCGAACTAACTTATTTATTTTTTCCTCACATTGTTTTTATATCTCTTGTCAAGAGATCTACATCACCAAAACGTGTCCATGATTGATTGTTGTCATGATTTACATTTGTCAAGAGTTTTGACAAAACAATCATGACCCCAATGCAATGCCGACGGAATTCCGTTTACACTCGCGCTCGAAAACCACACTCTTTCTATGGAAAGAAACATGTATGTATAATACACGGAAATCCATACTACTCGCCAAAGAAAAGTGTCACAAAAATTCCAGTGTGGGTGTGAATCCCGACTAAAAAGAGAAAATATCAAATTGGAAAGAAGATGGAATTTTATATTTGTAACTTGCGAACTATTCATTCTATTTTGAGCTTAGAGCTCATTTAATGAGGCGGGGCAGTTCGTATTTTGATCTAATTTTTTTAGTTTATTCTGTAATTTCCGTGTGGTAATTTTGCTCCATTCTCAGCCTTTTGGTAACATTAGAAATACTGTGGGTTTTTGGAGAAAATATTAGCAGCGGTTTAACAGTTGCAGCAGCAAACGAAATATAAATCCACCTTGAAATTTAAAAGCAAGATTTTTGGAATAGTCTATCGCCCATGCATACATTAATGCCTCTTCTTATATTAATTTCGCACCCATAGTGCAGCTAATAATTTAATTTAATTTTTATAAAAATAAATTTATTGAAATAAAAAACAATAAAAAAAAAGAATTTCGTCGGAAACTCGAGTTTTTCCATATATTTTCCATACTAATTGCACACACTTTTCTTCATGCTACTAGAGCAGATTTCCTTAGTACTTTTACGTAAATTAAAGAAATGTATTTATGTATTTATATTTAATTTTTAATATCAAATTACACATTATAATTTTTAATTTAAATTTAATAAATAGCCTATGTATTTACATCTCTCTCGGCATCCACCTTAAAAAAATAAATCGACATCGTAAATTTGTACATGATGATCGAAATTCAATTTTATTCCCTATTTAGTCTAATGTTGTTGATCGCGGTGATGGCGAAATACGATCATAATTAGACTTAAAATTAATAAAATTTTACTTTAATACTTAAAACACATTTTAAAAAATAAAACAACAATTAAAAAAACCGTAACTGCGTACATGTTCATTCGTCGACATGTCTCACAAAACTGAAGATACAAATCTAATAAAACATCAAAACAAACTTGCAAATCAGAAAGGGAAAGAAAATTATTTTTACACAAAATCGAGTTTTTTGTGTTTTTGATAATTTGTAGTACGAAATTTAGTGTAGAATTGGAGTTGCTTTTTCCACACACTGGAAAAATTGCATACTGGGAAGTGGGACGCTCTATTTATTTTCGAAATTGCAAAATTCTCCAATTCTACACAACAATCATGGACACGTTTTGGTTTGTGCCTTGACTACGATAAAACATCGAGGAATAAATATATAAGAGAAATCAAGTAGTCGAAATTTTATAAGCCAATTTCTCCTTCTCTTATAATTTTGATATATTTATATACACAAATTTAATTTTTTGCTATATTTAATCAATATATACGAAACTTAAAAACATATCGGCATAGTTATTTTATAGTTCGTTGTTCTTGTTAAGCTTATACAGATTGTCAATAGTAAAATAGATTAACCTCGGAATGTCTACATGAGTACTCTTATGTAAATTTTGCTCTATGATCAAATTCGATTGAAGTGCATTGGTTAACCACCATACTCTAACGAATTCAGCGATATTTTTATTGAGGAAAAATGGCTTCAGATGTTAAGGATTTGGTAAATAGCTGTAAAACACGTAAACCGGTCTATTGTTTTGGATTATTGTTCAAAATTTATTTGTTTCCTTAAACCCTTTAGAAAAGCTCTTGCCAATTTTTACCATTTTTTGTCCCTGAATTTGTTTTATCTGATAACGGGAGTCAATTCAAGTCAAAACTATTTCAAAATTGATTAGCATAATTTAATGTTAAACTTTCTTGTGTGCCGCCGTATTGCGCACAATTCAATGAATCAAAACGGGTAAATAGATCAATCATCCGTCCTTTGTGGGTATATATTCTGGAGTCACAAGTAACATGAGATCAATGTATTGCTGAAATAACCTGAGCGCTAAGAAATGTTCTACATAGTTCATCTAAATATTCGCCACATTTTCTTATGCTTGGAAAGAATTTGATTACGAATAGTAGGGAATATGAGTTGCTGTAGATACTAAATTTAGAAGGAGAGGCAAGTATTTCACCTGAAACGAAAACAATTAATTTGTGTTTTGCCAAATTAGTGTGTCGAAGCATTTAAAAGAAACGCAGGATCGGGGGCTCCCAAAACTATAATTTAAGGAGTAAACTAAGTAATTTAATAGCTGGTCAGACAGTGTTCGTGAAAAATTACGTTCAAATTAACGCTGTAATAAATTTTAAGAGAAACTTGCACGCAAATTTCTGAGATGTACTGTATTGTGAAGAATTGGGAATACTAAAAATTTAGGAATAAACCATATTAAGTATATTCGGACGTCGTAATATGAAAAAAAAGTTCTATTAAAATAGTTTGTTTTATTTATTTAATTAATGTTATTTTAGTTATGTTAATTATTTTAATTTAGTATATTATTTTATTAAATTTAGTTGAGTTGATGTAATTTTTTCGGTTTGAATGAGACCTCAGGAAGTGTGGCCACGGCCCAATGAATGTCACATTATGGATATTGTTCCACTAAATTCTAAAAATGGACACCAACAAAATTCACTTTAACTTTCAAATTTTGGAAAAAATTTGTTTTTTTTTTCGAAAATTGGGATTCGGAAAAATTCTTTGAAAGTAAAAGAATCGTACAACAATTATAATTTAAAACTTATAATTGAGTTTTTTGGGTGTTTGAATAAAGTAATACGAATTGCATTGAGTTAAATTATATATTTATATATATATATATATATATATATATATATATATATATATATATATATTTATATATATATATATATATATATATATATATATATATATATATATATATATATATATATATATATATATATATATATATATATATATATATATATACATGTACTCAAATCCAATATTGTTATTGTAAGAAAAATAAAAAAGGGAAAGAAAAATTTAAAGATTTCCGTGGAAGGATCTAAAAAATTAACACAAAAAATTGTGAGTTTTCTTATCGTAATTGTGCCTTAAAAAGATAAATATTAATAAGAAAAATTTAAATTACAAAAAAAACATTGTACTATAATTAAAAACATAAAATATAAATTTGAAAAAGTATTAAAACCAATATAATTTTGTGGTTAATTCCACACCAAACCAGGAGGTTTTGTTTTGGAAGTAAGCTGAGGATTGCTGGTTACTGGTAGCAGTGTACATAATAAGTATTTGTTTTGTTTGTTTATTATTATAAATTTAATTATTATTATTTTTTTGATTTATTGAAATTAGCTTGGGCAACAAATTTTTGTACACCTTATGGGCAGAATTTACAAATGTAAATATTCCTATTCCTTTTCCTTACATTTCGTATGTAAAAATGTCTGAGTAAACTTTGATTTACAATAAAATGAAGTTTTTTTTCGTGTATTTAGGTATTCATATGTGTTTGTAAAAGAAAATGATTAATATCATATAATATTTTCGGAAAACCAATGGTATATTTTTTGTGTTTAAGTTTAGGTGTTGCAGTGTCTTTTAACTGGACTTAGCACGAAGCACATGTGATTCGTCTCGCTCCTTCCTTTAAGTTTTTTGTATGTATATATGAACCTAGTCACTCGTGTATTTAAAAATTTGTAAGAACATAGGGGGGGGGGGGGTCGAAAGGGAATGACTTTTATGTGTCTCGAGTTTTAATAGTAAATAATACAAATCAATTCCATCAAACCCTATTTCACTATTATCAATATTTAATTAATTTTGTTATATTTAACTACAAGGACAACGCTATCTATTATATGCGATGGTAGCATATTAACTATCCATTCAGAGTGCGAACAGAATATGGATGACTATGATAATGAAGACACGGTTTAGTTAGTTTAAATTGATCGAACTAAATGTATGAACTGAATCAGATGTAGAAATGGAATGAATTGCACAAAACAACTCTTTTGACGAGGATGATAAATTTTTCGAAGTAATCGATGAAATTCAGTAAAGACCATACAAAATGGATAAAGGATGACATTTTCATAATAAAATTTCGAATATCTAAATTAAGCCGAAAATGTTATTCTGCAATAGACAAAAGATGTAATGTATGTGGCAGCTTTTGCGCTCTATATAATTAATGCGGAAAGTAATCTATTGCAGGTCGCCTACGTGAATTACTGCTTTAGGAGAGTTTTTGTGCCATCCGCCTATAGAAAAACAACCCTAAAAGCGAAATGTCATGTATAAATTCTCGATCAAATCGGCCATAATTGTGAATGTTGCGAAATGAGTTTTATTCCAGGTTACACCCTTCGTTATAATTGTTTTCGTTTGTGGAGCGAGGTTTTACGCTTTTGCACACAGTCTAACAAGCTAATTGTTCAAATTGGAATCTGTAATAATTTTTATGTACTAATAATAATTTTTATGTTATATTGTTATATATTTAACATACAATGAAAAAATTTATTTTCATATCAAATACATAAAGCGAAAATACTTTTACAAATGTAAATCCTGGCCCATGATCGGAGAATATAACAAAGAAGTTTTGAAAAATTGCCCTAAGCTTTATTAATTATTTTTCTTACATTTTTCTTTCACAAACCAGGAAGCTTTTCAAAATGGAAATTTTAAATATTTACATTAGTTGAGGTTAAGCAAATTATTGTTAAAGTACAAAATGTATCCCACACCAAAACGACTGAGCTTATCGCGGACAAATTATATTTTTATAAAATGTATGCACTCGTATCAAAATTATTTTTAACGCTCTTTGTCTCATATTCTAATTATCACGTCTTTTTTCGTTTGTTCAAATTAAATGTCGTGTGTCTGTGATTTCTCATTTTGTGTATACGGCTTTAGTAAAAGTGCTAAACAATTTTTTTTTATATATCTGTAAACATTTGAAATTTAAAAATTTCTGCCAACCATTGTTTTTAAACTTATAACGATTAATTAATAAGAAATCCGTGTTTACAACGTTGCGTGTAGTGTTGTAGAGTATGCTTTAAACTTGATCATGCTAAATACATATCGTTGTCACATCGTATAACTCAGACTATTTCTACATGGAAGTGTGTTTGATGGTACTGTACTCGTAACAGTTGCAGTAAAATTATTATTGTAGCGGTTGTAAGCAGACATGATGCTTGACTTTCTTAAAAGGCATCATTTGCTGATGCAATAGTTTTTTAACGTTTAATAAAATTTTATTTTGATTATTTACATAAATTTATTTTTAATTATTTAATTTAACTAAATTAAATTTAAATGTTTATCTGCCATGTGTATGGCATCGTGGTGTGCAGCGGGAGTTATGTTTCCGAAACGGCAGTTGTTGAAAATAAAAATTATTTCGAAAATTTAAACTTATAATTTATTTAATTTTTAGACGTTATGTCTATTCGATCTCAATGGTTACAATAAATCTGATTTTTCGTATTTGAGCCATTTTTTTGAAAGTGGTTTAAATCCATTTTACAAAAAAATTAGTTAATGGTAACAATAATCACAATTCTTATAATTCTTTTTATTTATAAACAATTTTAGTATATTATGTTTAAAATCTCAATGATATTGTAATTTTAAAATTAGCTAGTTAACGAAATGAAAAAAACAATTTTTCATAGTGGTTTAAGTTCACTTGAAAAAAAACCTTGGATATGGAATGTTTTACGTAATAAAAATTCATAAAATGTATTAATGCGTAGTAGAGACATTGTAAATATTATAAAGCAGAATATATATATATATATATATATATATATATATATATATATATATATATATATATATATATATATATATATATATATATATATATTTATATATATATATATATATATATATATATATATATATATATAACTGAGCCGTTTATTTTGAAAGTGGCTTAAATCCATTTATTTTTATATTCAGATTTCATTATTTCAAACACAAACCATTAATTGTGTTTGAATTGATTTAAAAATATTGGTAACTGGTATTAAGTCGCTTTTATATTTTTGTGACCTTAAACATGTTAGGCTACATAGTGTAATACATTTTATAAGTATTTCTTTGTTAAAGAAGCTGTTTTTGACAACCTGCAATGGACTTTCAAAATACTTTTTTGTTTTTTGTTTTGCATATAAGACCACTTTGCGTATTTGTTTAAGATTGTTATAAGTAATTTTTTCACTTAAATTTACTCAATTATGTTTATATAACTCTAATATAATTATTTAGTGATTCTTCTAATCGTTGAATAGATATTTTTTTAATGTAATTTCTTGTAATTATTATTTTAAAGAAATTAAACAGTAGAAATAGATTTTTTTTTTATTTTTGGTGTAGATGAATGTAGTAGATTTAAAGTTTAAAGTAAACAGAACAGCTTTGTAACTTGATACAGATTTTTACTAGAAAACAATTTATTTAATAGTAAAATTAATTCATTTATTACAAAATTAAAATAACATTGTCTTAAGCATACTGAAAAATAATAATATATCAAATTACCTTATATTATAAGATAAATTATTTTTTATTTTCAGTATGCCTTGCTCCAACATTTTAGAAATTTGACTATTTACTTCTTGCTTTTGGATCTCAGAGTACCTACCTACAGTGTTTAACAAATGACGGGTTTTCATTCGATAGGTGAATTTCACGTTTTACCTGATTCGTGAAAGACTACTTCCGGGTTCTATTGTAAATACTGTTATAGTAACGTTGTAAAATTTTAGAGGGATCGTCTCAACGTTTGGTAGTTCTATTAGAGATTTCTGGAAATCTAATTTTCCATTGAATTTTTGTAGGGTTTCTAAACCAATTAACCCGTTAAAATATTCGTGAAATTTAAAAAGGAGGAACTCTATTGGTTCTTTCGTTTTAAATTCATTGAGGCGCTTAAAAATTATCGAGCTATTTATTTCGTGGTTTTTGGACAAAGTTTTAACTTTTACTGACGGAGTAAAACTTCTCCGCGTCAGTAACACATCCCTACACGGTTGTTTGTTTATTGCGTATTATTACGTATATTTATTGCGTTGACAAAGTTTTGATTAGCAGAATTAATTAGGAATTTTAAGATTTTAGTGGGGTTAAATTTTATAAGTATGTAAGGAAATGCTGAGCTATGGGTGTTATTCAGTTGGATATATTCGATGAATCCAAAGCAACCTACCGACAATTCATTGCCCCATAAGTTTCATGAATTTCTGGATCCTCTTGGAAGTAATCTTTTTCTTGCTCTTCCAGAGTATACATTTCGTTCGGGTTGCCGTCAAGATTAAGGTAGGAAGATAAGCTTCTCAACTAGATGGATTCTGTATGTTGAATATTTCTTGACTTTGAAACCATGGAGGCACAGATTGAATTTTGATTACACTGGGGTTGTTGAGAAAATCGAGTAGGTTGCATATCTTTATTGTTGATTGAAAGAGTGTCCATTGGCTCGATTCGGAGAGCCGAAGTAGGTTTAACTTGAGAGGTAGTAAAGCAGGAGTTTTATTATTGAAATTTGGGTTTCTTTGTGGATAAGTTTGATTAAATAGTCTATGGTTATAATAGGTGTTAATTAATTTTCTAAATTGGGGAGTTTGTAACAGGTGGGAATGGCGGTTGAGAATTTTATTGTGGGTTATATTGTCTAAAGGCATCGTATTTTGGCATTGTTGTTGAAAATCTCTAATAGGTAATGGTTTTTTGTGAGTTATTGGGGGATTAGTATGAGGATTGTATGTTTTGCTCTTTAATACATTAGTATGTAAATGCTTCTGTTATGTTATCTGGTTGCATAGCTCTGACCATGCTCTCTAAGCTGTTGCTAAGCAGATTTCCTTGAATAACCTCGTTTTAGTCTTAATGACCACAGCGTTGCATTGTTGATTGAAGGTCTATTATTTGAGAATAGTATTCCTCTAGAGTACTATTATTTTGTTGAATGGTGTCTAGGTCCCTAATTAAATTTACCTCACTGCGCTTGTCAACGTAGTCAGTAATTAGATTTTCCCATACGGAATTCCAATTTAAAAAGGTTCCATACATATTCAGAACGTCATTGGCCTCGCAAATTATCTTATTTCTAATAGCTTTGAGTTGTATACGAGCACATGGTACTCCACTGATTTCGTCACAAACTTCAAGAACATTGTTAACATTTTCTGTGAAGTTGAATAAGGTGTGACGGTTTTCGTCATATTTGGGCAAAATCTTTTACCGCGTCAGGAATTTTAAGATGATTATGTAATGTACTAATATTATTTAAACATTGTGGCTTCTCATTTCCGTCTCCGTTTACAGACATTTCTATTTTTATTTTTTCAAAGTTATTTATTAAATTTTCTATTCCTATATTTCTTCAATACTAGTATTGCGCGAGTTAATAATTTTGAGATTATTGTCACCACCTTTTTTTAGAAAGGAATTGCTTAAACATAAAATTTAAATTTTAACTTACCAGAGAAATATAAATTGATAAATCATTTCTATGTTTCTTCTCGTAGGTTTTCAAGAATAAAAAGCTTTACACTAATTTGTTCCTCAATAAATTGACACTTTCACTATATACCAATATTCCCTTGGCACGGAACTTATGTTTCACGACTAGCATGCGTTCTTTGATTCACAAAAACAAATTTTTGGTTTAGTTTGCAATATTTTTCACTTTAATTATTAACCGTTATACCGAGTAAAATTCTTTGACTTTTTGCAAATTTAAGTATTTTATCCTTGATAGTGGATTATAGAATTAATCCTATTACAAACTGCGCCAGTTATGCTTCCGAAACAGCAGTTGTAGAAAATAAAAAAAAATATTTCGAAAATTTAAATTTATAATTTATTTTATATCATTCTCGACTATAATAGGCACTTTATGGACGAGAAAGCTATACTAATAAAGGCGTTTTTTGGTAACTCTACCATTAAGAATTTAATTGTCGAGGCAATTGTGAATTCAAAATTAAATAGTCGAGGCTATTGTGAATTGAAAATTTTATATAAATCAAACAATTGCATGTAATCGTTACACTGCAATTATTAAATTGCATTAACATTTTTTCGGCAATATTTACATTATCTGCTTCCAAATGTATTGTGTTGGTTGTATAAATAATCCTGATCGTTCATTTCAATGTTAGATGCAGCTATTTTCATTCACAATTATGAAAAACTTATTCATTTACAATAGTGGCAATTAAACAATAAATGCAAGGTCACTTAGATGTACGAAAAATGTCAGAAAAAAAAGCTTGCGTTGATATTTAGAGTTAGAATTTTTTATTTGTTGATAAAGTGCCATTATAGTCGAGAATGATATAAAATAAAGTATCCGACTTGTGCCACTACTAGGTGTTAATGCCCTCGGTTGGTAAAAAGCCTTTTGGCTAGCGCCCTCGGACATTTTTTTTATTGTTGACAGGATACACAAAAATACTATGTTTGCTTATCGAATTAATTAATCCAACTAAATTCAACTGGATACGTAAATTTGAGATTTACATTAACAACTTTGCAAAACGCTGATACAAAAAACTTCTCATTATTATTATATGTGCAAAATACTTCGATTAATGAAAATATGTAAAACATTGTTCTATGTATATCTACTTACTATCTAAAAACCATTTTAACAATTTAAATTTAGAAATGACAATAATACAACAAACTCAATCATCATAATCAATCATCATAATTCAAATGTTTAAAATAAATTGGTAATGTAGTAATTCTATAATTTTTAAACGATTACCTGATAAGTAGTGTGTCTTTGATTTTACATACATCTTTGACTTTTACATAATTAGTATCTCACATATTATATCGGAAATAAAAAGTCGAAAAAACTATTCGCTAAAATTCAAAATATATGTTTTAAATGAATATGCAGCTGGTGTACCAAGAAAAGTGTAGAATAGTTTTTCAAACAAATACGAAATTGGGGCCATGGATGGTTTCAACAAAAGATACACGTAATAAAATGTTTGAAAAACAATTCGATACAAACAAGAGTGTCACGACGATTGTCTGGAGGTGGAAGTTGGCGTTTTATGAAATAGAGGAAGCAGTTTTGGAGTAGGTGATAGATAGAAATAAAAAGGACTTGTGGGCCAAAGATAAAAACATTCAGCTGAAAGCTCAATCTGTTTGTGCAACTTTAAAATCGGAAACCGACTGCAATAAATATAATGAATTTAAGGCATCAACAGCGAACGTTTTAAAAGTCGCAATAAATTAGTATCACGGTGCCAAACTACTACAAAAAAAACTACCGGAAGATGTCCAAAATATTGTGCAAACGTTTTTGCAAAAAATACACGACGTAATTGATAAACACAAGGTCAAGGCTTGCAATGAATTGCAATGAGTTAACTTCGACCAAGTTCCACGATATTTTAAATCGGAGTCTAAAACAACAATTACCAACAGAGGAACATCAGAGGATTTGATGAAAAAAGCCAGTACAGGACATAAACGTTTCACTGCAACGTTAGATATAACCATGGATGGGAAATTTATTAAGTCTCATTTATTGTTTTCGAATTTGAAAAGAAAAAAACCGACTGTGAACAATAAATGTGAGATGGACGTTAATAAAACAGGCATGTTTAATGACGATATACTCTAAAATTATTTAAAAGAAATAGTTCTCAGTCGGCCTCAAACCAGTCTTATGCGAGAACCTATTTTATTAATTATGGACTCATATGGTAGCCACGTTAAATCACACGAGAGTAATTACCTTGACAAATATAATATTTTTGTGGTTTTGGTTCCACCTAATTTAACTGGCCTGTTGCAACCCTTGCACGTTGCTATAAATCGTAGTTTCCAAGAATATTGCAATTCACAATATGATGAATACATATCAAATGCATTAGAAAATGCAGAATTTCAAACGCGCCAAGGAAACCCAAAAATCCCTAACTATTTATTTAATAGTAAGCAATTGGGTAGTAAACCGGATAGCCAGTAAAAATGAGGATTTTGTTAGAATAGAAATGAGGATATTTAAAATTTGTGGAATAACAGCGAGGGGAAATTGTTTCAAAGAGGATTTACACTGTGCGCTATGGGAAATGTATATGAAAAATTTTAATTACGACGAGCTCATTAAAAATAATCCCGAACTACAAGTTTTTTCGCTTGTATTTTAGAGGAATTCATTATGCATTACTCTGACAAAATATTTAATTTTATTAAACAACACCCGGATACCAAAGAGATATTGAATGAAAATGATGAACATTTAAGGGGTGAGATATCTTCAACAAATTTAGCAGCTTTTGCGGTTTCCAACATGGAAAATGGATTTCAAAAATAAGTGAAATTGACAGAAATTACCTAGAAATTACTTCGTTTGTTTATTTAGCTTGATGTGCGATGCAGCGAGAGGAATCCAGTTAGTTAGATGGGGTGAACATTTTGGATTACGGCAATAAATTTATTTATACTAGAAATGGCTGTAATTTTTATTTTTGACTGCATAGTATATTTTATTACTATTATTTATTTTTGTGTATTTTTTGTTTTTATTTTATAATAAAGTTGCAAAAGAATTTCTCAATATTTTTTAAACGCTTGCATTTTTAAAATTACGAAAACAAATTTATTTAAAACGCCTAGGCTTTATATTAAGAGGAGCGTTATATTCGAAAAAAGAAACACAAACATTGAAAATATGAAGAAAAAATGTTATTCGAATATAACGCCTATATTCGGGGGCAGACTGTAGTTGCATAATCTACTATAATTTTTAGACGTTATGTCTATTCGATGGTTACAATAAATCTGATTTTTGATATTTATTCTTTTGATATTCTTACAATTTGCCATTACAAAATGTGCTTACTACGAAAAGATATTTATAAAGATTGTGTAGCAGAAATGTAATTAACACGATTACTCATTTATCTCAATACTGGGAAACGTGTTTTAAGAAAATAAAATGTTATGTCTAGTACAAACTCATTATTCAAATCATTATATTATTGTGATGATGACTATTCATGGAGGGCGAGGGACATAACTCGGGCACACAATTGTATGCGCGGTTAATACGCCAACTGGTTGTTGGCGAAATGATCGAATTGACTTCGATATCTCTACAACTAGCCACGATCGACACTTTGACAATTATACAGGGAAACAATGACTTGCGATCGGCAAGCTATTACTTACACTTCGAAAACTACATTTTTAGATTCGTAGTGTCGGTTAACGACCAGTAGTTCGAGCTATTTACTAAGCTTATCCACCTCTTAAACTCACATTGAATACGAACTGCTGCCTAGGTAAACAATCCGTAGCTATTCACTGAGCTTGGCATGCTTTAGCCTCACGTTGAATAAAACTTTGAAACTCAAAATGTGTGTAATTTATAACTAAATTGTATTAGTTAAATAAATAAAAATAAATGATATAAAAACATATTTGTAAAATAACATTAAAGAAAATACATTTTAATTGCGATTTAAATTCTACTAGTTTCATAACTGCAATTTGTATGTTCAATTTTGTATGGAATTAGAATAATCAGTTACAACTTAACAAACATACAAACGAAGAAACGTGTAAATGTAACAACGTCGAGAGAGACGTGTTTAATTTACACGATTCCAGGAAGATGTATAAATTGATATCTGCGCTCATCTACCGACCTTATTGCAATAACAAAAACGTTTATATTCACCTGATGTTGCAAAATTAAACTTCAAACATGATTTCGCCTTGGTTTATTCAGAAACTAACTCTTTTCTATTTTTACACAAGAACAAAGAAGCAAATTTAAAATATTTTTATAATTCTGAAACTACAATAACAGAATCAGTGGGCGTAGCGCACACCGGAGCGAAAACTAAGATGAAAGACGATATTTTTCTGATATAATGCATGACGAAGGAAGCAAATTGAAGCTCGGTATATTATCAAAACATCAAAACAATTCGTTCATAATTTTCTTTTCAAGTTGCTTTTATATTGATAGTATTAAAACGTTTTACGATAAGTGAAACATAAAAAAATAATGAAAAATGTGTAAAAAACTAAAATGTTGTGTTAATAGTTGCGACAATGTTTATTTGTAGTGCATGCCAATAAAGAAACAAGGAGTTTAAATTGAATTATTTTCTTCGGGTTTTGCTTCTTTGTAAATTTATAAAACATTATACGAAATAAACATTTTTATGGCAACTGATGTTTTACCTATAAAGCAAAAATACTTTGTACTAAAACGTATAATTATTCTATAAGAGGGTGTTTTTTCGTCAAAAGTAAAGAATAGAGACTGGTCGAAAGAAGCCCTGCTGACAAAGTAGCAGTACAATAATATCGTGTATGTAAAAAAATTCTCTACTAGTACCAAATTTAGCACATTATAGATAGACAATGGGCATAAGTGCATTTAAAAAAACTACTACAGATAGTATGGGTTAAAATAAAACCACTTTTAAAGGTACGAGTAGTTAAAGAAAAATACTTAATTTCACAGATTTGATCTACGTAACAAAAGAATATCAAAATATATGGTATATTAGTATACGGAAACCCTTCTAATATTGCTGAAACAAAAAATAGAAAAAATTAGAAAACATGGAAAAAATTAAGGATGTAATATATATGTATAACAAAAAAAATGAATCACTTGAAATGAAGCACTTCGATCAAATTAATTCAGAAAGTAAATTTTCAAATTTGTTATTCTTATAAGAATTTCTGTAACGACAATGGTTTGAAAATGATAGAAAATAACAAATAGTCGATACACTAGACCGCATAAATAACAAGCAATGAAACATTTTGTTCTAAAAACAAATCAAAAGACTGCTCTATAGACACACTTTATTCTATAACACATCAAAAGTCCAGAGTGGTTTCTGGAAAGGTGTTGATGGGTATTTTATGCTAAAAGTGCCAAGTGTTCGATCCCAGAAGTCGGTTGTTGCAGAAAGCTTCAACGAAAAATATTGTTTTAAAAAAACCAAAAGACCCCTCTATAAACAGTGTTTCCCCAACAGTCCCTATAAATTACAGGCAGTATTTAGAATGGTTGTGCAAAAATTTACTTAAACAAATCAAAAGTCTTCTGTATACAGGCACTGGACTCTGGGACTCAGGGAAATCGGCCATATAAATAATAAACATTATTTGGAACGAATGTTGTACAAAGTTTCACCGACAAATTTGGACTAAACAATTATAAAGGTCAATATACTAGCAGTAACTTCTGGGAAGATTTTTATGGGTACTTAATACTGAAAGTGTTAAGGGATTGATCTAAAGGGTTGCCCATATAAATAACGGGTATTATGTGGAACGAATGTTTCACAAAGCCTCAACGAAAAACTTTCTTGTTGAAAAATCAAAAAACTCCGATTGTTCCACAAAGCTTCAACCAAAAATTTTCTACTAAAAATTCAAAAGACCACTATATAGACAGACAGTGGTTTCTGAAACGGTTTTGATGTGTACTTTCTGCTGCAATTACCGAGAGACCATTCCTAGGGGTTGACTATATAAATAACCAGCAGTATTTGAATACGATTTCTGCGCGAAGGTATAACTAAAAATTTGTTATAAAAAGGTGAAAAGACCCCTATATAGACTGTGGTTACTGGAAAGGTGTTGATGTGTATTTTATATAGAATGTGTTATGTGATCGATACTAGCGATCGGCCGTTAAATAACAGGCAAATAATGGTAAAAAAGTCGAAAGAGAACTTTTATTTTATGCTGAAACTGCTAACGCTAAGTGATCGATCCCTGGGGTTGGCCATATAAATAATTTCAGGAATTATTTAAAGCGATTGTTGCACAAAGATAGATTTAATGCCTAAACCTTGCACTAAAAAATTAAAAGACTTCAAAATATACGTTCATGTGTATACTATAAACGCTGGTTTCTGGTGAGGTTCTGATGTGAAATTTATGCTGAATTACTTGGCACTAAGTAATCGGTCGCAAGAGTCGACCATATAAATAATAGACATTATTTGAAACGATTGTTGTTAATCAAAAGACCCCTAAATCGACAGTGGTTTCAGGAAAGGTATTTTAATATTATTTTAATATTTAATATTTTATAATTAAAGTGCGAAGTGATCGATCTCTTGATTTTTTTAGAATAAAAGTTTTCAATGAAGCTTTGTGGGACATCAATCGTTCCAAATAATGTCTGAGTGTCCATATAAGCCATCCCTGGGAACGATTGCTTAAGGGTCTTTTGATTTTCCTACAATAAAATTTTTCGTTTTTTCAAGCCTTTGATGTTTGTTGTTTTTAGAATACAATTTTTGGTTAAAGCTTTATGCAACAGTCGTTACAAATATTAAATATAATAATGGCTCTTTTATCATGTTTGAAGTTTTTAAATTTCTAACAATATCTTAACTGATTATTATTTACTGCAATGTAATGTAGCAAAATTAGCTATATCATAGAGCTCCACCAATTATTGCTTGTTCCTGCATTATTTGTTTCATATAACAAATAACGCCAAAATGTATGCGATGTTCTTTCTAAAATTCATGCAACAATTTTCGCCAAAATATATGTTATTATACAGCATGCATACAGCACACACACATTATTTGTTATTTGTGAAGTATTTTTTCCGTTTAATTTCAAGTTCGACTTGGAACTTTGAAAAAAAGGAGCGTGTCTAGTGAGGTTTGCTACAGACATCTTAAGCGGTTTGTAACATGGACATATTGTCGTTTTGTTTTTATCCAAACTTGATTACTTGAACAAAACTTGAGGATCGGGTTTAAGAACATCCGATCACCTACCCGCTTAACAAGTTGAATGTACGTTATTTAAACAAATACCGGTTGAACAACGTTAAATTGTACTAATCACAAACATAGTTTAAGTTCGTTTGAACTTGGATAAGTTTTCACTACAATTGAAGGTGGTCATTTTTAGCGATTGTCCATTCTTCAGTATTGTGCAGCGACCTCCTGGCTTCCTATGAATGCTACCTTAGCCATTAATCGTAATAATAGCACTATTCAGTTCGATACTTTATTAACTAAATTGACAAAAAATTACAGATAAAATTAATCTCTAACGTTTAGGATTCAAATACTTGTGCCTATTTATCCAACCCGCAATCAGAAATATCTGTGTTAAAAACACGAGATAAATCCGTGATAAAACTGGATTCAAATATACTACTGCCTATTTATCCACCTCGCCACCATTGACTAAACCATCACATGAAAATTATTCAAACGTGAATACAATGTATTCACGTAGTTCCTACAGTGTTATGAGGAAAGATCGATAACGGAGATACTGGAAAACCCGTAAAATTATAAAAGCCAGTATAGTTTCATCTATTTTAAGCTCATACAATTTGATTAAAAGAACGTACACGGCCGTCACCATAAATAACGTACCATACAATGGACTCATTGATATCGGTGCCAGTGTCAGTGTATTAAGACATTGTTCGGAGATATTCCTGTCAGGTTCTTCTATTAAGTTACATTATTTCCCAAAACATTTTCAGATAGCCAGTGGACAATCGAAACGTGAGCTCGGTTATAAACATGCTTTGGTAAGGTTTACTAATCAAACTCAAAGATTGGTACTCTATATTTTGTCAACTCTCGATTACAAACTTTATAAATTTATCGGGGTAAATTTTTGGAATAGGTTCGGTATCACAGCGAATATTTTTTCTTTAAGCCTTGGTAATGAATTCCCTGATCAATTAGACTCGGTGAAATGTCATACACTCTCGCCTACGGGTCGACTGACTTTAGATCAGATAATTCAAACTTATCCATCTAGTGAAAAACTAGGGCTTGGCAAAACCAGTCTTCTGTCAAACACCATCGATATAGGTAACGCGAAATCTATAAAACAATGGTTGTATGCATTATCTCCGGCGAAGCAAACGTTTATTTATGATGATTTATATCGAACGCTGGCCCTGGACGCTATAGAAGAGAACCAGTACACTTGGTGCTCCCCAATAACTCTCGTGCATAAGTCGAACGGCGAAGCACGGCTCTGTCTGGATGGCAGAGAAGTGAACAAGGTGACTGTCAAGGATGCGTACCCGCTACCTCTTATCAACAGATTGTTGGGTCGACTGGATCAAACACGGTATGTTTCTACCACTGACTTGAAAGATCGCTTTCGCAGATAGTGCTTGAACCACAATACCGTCGTGGACGTCCATTGTATCACTTCAAGTTCATGCCATTCGGTCTGTGCAGTGCCCCACAACTGCTCTGTCGACTTATGCATCGAATGGTTCCTTATCAGCTGCATGATAAAGTTTTCATGAATTTGGACGATGAAATAGCCACTTCTGCCTCGGTGGAAGAACACTTCACCTTACTCCGGGAAGTCGCACGTTTATTATCTCAAGCTGAACTTACGATCAATATCAGTAAGAGTCGTTTCGCGTTGAGAGAGGTAAATTACCTTGATTAGATCCATTCATTATTGATTTTCCCACCCGAAAACCACATAACAAATTCGGAGCTTTCTTGGGATGTGCGGATGATGCCGCCGCTTCATACACAACTTCGCTTCCTTGGCTGCTCCGCTTACTGACCTTACCGGCATGTCGTCTAAGTTAAAATGGCCTGTTGCCGCAGAAGAATCATTTAATTCGCTAAAACAAGCTTTGTCTACCGCCCCTGTATTAGCAAACCCATAGATTACAACCATAGAATATTTCGAACAAGCTGAATGGAGCACGACGAAATTATTCTGTGACTGAGCTCGAATGCTACGCCGCAGTATTAAGCGTGAAAAGGCATCGTCCTTATATAGAAGGACCATATTTACCATCTACACGGGCCAGTCTTCGTTGGTGGATGTCCCAAAAGTTCTAGTCCGCAAGAGTCGCTCGATGGAGTTTAAAGCTACAGGCGTTCGATTTCCAAATCGGTTACAGAAAAGGCTATGTTAATGTTGTACCTGACGCTTTGCCTAGGGCCGTTTGTGATGAGCTCTCGTCCGCTGTTCTAAACACTAGCTGTCCAAACGACGAACCTCTCGAGTTACCTCCGACCACTCTGTAAAGCCTAAGACTACTAACGGGTGTTTTTTTAGGAGGTTTGTTTTTCCGATAGATGTCGTTTTATTTTATGACAGTTGTTTTGACAGCTCAAAGTGGCATTTCTACTCAGTATTGTTTGGCAAATCATTATGAATAGGTTAACTCCAGAACAACGTTTTCAAATCGTGGAAATTTATTTTCAAAATCAGTGTTCAATTAAAAATGTTTATAGAGCACTTCGTGAATTTTATGGTGCACATAATCGTCCGTCAGAGACCACCATAAAGAACGTAATTACCAAATTTCGGTCTACATTCACTCTTTTGGATGCCAAGCCACCGACAAGAATGAGAAGAGTTCGTACAGAAGAAAATATTGCTGTCGTTGAGGCCAGTGTCGAAGAAAACGACAATTTATCGATTCGTCGTCGTGCTCAGCAAATTGGACTTTGTCCATCGACTTTATGGAAAATTTTACGTAAAGATTTGGGTTTGGTGCCATACAAAATTCAATTGGTGCAAGAATTAAAGCCACACGACCATCGTTTGCGCCGTGAATTCAGTGATTGGTCGTTAAATCAATTGAACGAAGATCCATTTTTTTACCGTAAAATTCTCTTCAGTGATGAGGCGCATTTTTGGTTAAATGGATACGTCAACAAACAAAATTGTCGCATTTGGAGCAAAGATAATCCACACGCCGTTCTAGAATTACCAATGCATCCTGATAAATGTACTGTTTGGTGCGGTCTATGGGCTGGTGGGATCATCGGTCCATATTTCTTTAAAAATGAGGAAGGACGACGCGTTACCGTGAATGGAAATCGATACAGAACCATGTTAAATGAGTTTTTGTTGTCAAATCTTGAAGATATGGATATGAATGAAATGTGGTTTCAACAAGATGGTGCCACTTGCCATACAGCACGTGAAACAATCGACTTATTGAAAGAAACTTTCAACGACAACATTATTTCGAGAAATGGTCCGGTGAATTGGCCTCCGCGTTCGTGCGATTTGACGCCACTCGATTACTTTTTGTGGGGATACGTGAAGTCATTGGTTTATGTGGATAAACCTCAATCGATTGACGCTTTGGAAACCAATATTCAACGTGTCATTGCTGACATACGCCCTCAAATGCTTGAAAAAGTGCTGGAAAATTGGACCTCCAGAATGACATTTGTGAAAAATAGTCGTGGTAGTCATATGCCAGAAATTGTGTTTAAATGTTAAATGCCAAAAAATTATCTACCAAATAAAAAAAAATTTTGGTCATTTCATAATTTTATATGTGTTTTATTCAAAAAAAAAATCGGCAACCTCTTAAAAAAACACCCTTTAGTAACGCAACTACAAGCGATCTCTTAATATTTAGTTCATGTTACCCACATCAGCAACCCGTGTTACAGATTGACTTGAAGCAAATTGACCACATACGGCAAATGGCCGATTGTGAACACAACTTCCGAATCGAGGGTAACAAACTGCTAATCTCGCCTACTGACGGATCTGGTATGTAGATACCGATTTGTCTCCCTGGAAATTGGTTATTCCGATCTTAATGTCAAGCGATTTAGACAGGCTCACTTTTCACCAACTTTGGTGCATATGGGAGTAGCGAAAGCCCTTGGGCGACTCCAAAGACAGTTTGTTTGGTCCCGTATGTCTAACGCGTATATCATTGTGACTGTTTGGGATTAAAATAACCGGATGCAGGAAAGATGATTCCAATCTGATAACTATCCGTTGCCTTTAACCGTTATATCGAAATTATATTTTTGGGTATTATTGCGGGATTTAACAATACATTTTTAGTGAAGTACTGGAATGGGGTCATTGATTCTTTAGAAGGAAGATCAGTTCAAGCAAAACAAAACTCGATTTGAAGAATTACATCGGAATTTTAAACTAAATTGTACGCGAAAATCTGGGATTTTTGGAGAAATTCGAGAAAACTATGAAGTTATGTTTAAATCCACATTTAAGATATGATTGAAATCGATCGATTTTTCCTACTGTGAACTTGCCACATAGTCTCTAGTGATTTATTATTACTTTTATTTATAATTATTTATTATAACATTATCTGGAATTTATACTACGCACTGTATGAACAAATAATCGAAGGCTTACAAAATAGTGTTACTGTTTCTCTTCAAATAAATCAACTGCGAAACATAAAAACGTTAACTGGCAAGAGGCAGTTATCGTTAACGGCCAAGAGGACCAAATATATTTTCCTTATATCTGGGAAAACGTCGCTATCGCATTTAAGTTGAAATATACATCACTATCAAATCTTATGTTGAGCACCATTCTAGATTCTACAAACCATCGTGAAAAAGTCCTCAATTTAATCAAAGACACCAACAATGGTTCAACAAAAAGTATAAATGGCTCAAATCTTACATAATTTTATCCTATATAAATAATACGCATTGAACTTATTCTGCATTAAAAGCTAAGAGACTTAAGATTTAAATAGTCAAGTTATAATTTAGGATAAGAATAAAACCGAATAACAGCTATGAGTGCAGAAATTAACATTTTACCAGTGATTTAAGTTCGGCAATTCACATAATGTAATATCGTTGGAGTTAAAGTGTCCGAGTTCGTAAAATTAATTTTTTTTATTGAATTAATCTTTGCAATCTGTTCTAGCCTGTGTGGGGTTTGCTATTACCCCCATCCGGCGCCTCCCCGGGCGGCAGATAGGGGAATGCTTGCCAGATATGGTAGGTACCGGGGAAATTAAATACTCGGGGCGGACCAAAAAATAGCACACCAAACCTAAGGTGGTACTACATACGCCGATGGCTGCGTGGCTAAGAGGGTGCTTAGTCGTTAGTATGTGCGAACTCCGAATTTGGCGTCATTCGGTTTAAACCCATAGCCTTCTTATGATAACGCAGAGCTCTGTCATAGGCGACCGTTAATTTCTCGTGCCACTCGTGGGAATAAAATAAAAATTTATGATGAAAAATAATGATGAAAATAATAGCTTAATAATATTAGGAAACGAGACGGATGCGTCTATAGAAGCATCAAATCAACCGGGCCGCTCCATATACTCTTCGGATTCTAGTACCATAGATTCTGGGGAGAACCAACCCTTGGAAAATAAAGGGAACAACTTTCCTAAGAGCATGAAAATGTTGAGATCACCACCTCCAAATGTAAGTAGACGTACACTACAATTAAAGACAACTGTGCCAACAGCGACTGCGTCCACAGTAACTGCAAAATACGCAGTCTCTACTGAAAAACGAACTTCATTACAAATGCCGAGTGCATCAACAAACATTATAAACAGCGAGGATCTGTTATCCAAGTTTCAGAAAATGGAGAAACTAATCGCGCAGCTGAGCAATGAGGTTGCTAAACTTAAGAGAGAAAACTCTACACTAAAAGAAAAGGTTAAAAATAGTAAAGCTGAGAATTCAGCACGAGCTAACAACCTGCCTGTCAACCATATTCAGCCATCAACTATTCAACTTCATTCAAATAATTCCAACTGGTTGCTGAAGCAATTTCCAGTCTCTCAACAGAATAATAGATTTAATGCTCTGAGTATAGAGGATTATTTCACAGATGAGGAAGAACTTGAAGAAGAACTTTTCAGAGCTAATAACAGAAATCCTAAGAAACGTAGGCGCACAAAAACAAAAACTCCCTCAAAAAATAATACACAAAGTGTGAACAGTAACACTGAACAGAAAAACCCAAAAATACCACTGCCTCCACCCATTAATGTGAGCAATATCAACAATTTCGAACTTTTTCGACAAAAAATACACTAGTGAATCAACTAATTTTAAGGCGCTCTCAAATAGTGACATTAGAATTACCTTTCAAAATGAAAATGATTACAGAAATGTCAAAAAATTACTGGAAGAATTAAAAAAAGAATCTAGCAACCAACTAGAAAATATTCAATATCACACCTACCAGTTGAAGAGTGAAAAGTCACGATGAAATTAAAGCAGACTTAGAAAAAATGGGACATGAAGTTGCAGGTATTACCAACATATACAAAATGGTCACAATTGATGGTGTAAAAGTCAGGAAACACTTTCCATTGTTTTACATCGACTTAAACCAAAAAGACAACAATAAAGAAGTATACAATATCAAGAAAGTTGCGTACTGTATAGTTAAAATTGAGCCACCTAACAAGACATGGGGAATTCCACAATGTACGAATTGTCAACAACTTGGACATACCAAGAGCTTTTGCTATCACACGACAAAATGCAAGAAAACACCAGATATCGCGCCTTCTTGTGCTCTTTGTCAACAACAAGGGCATACTGCAAATTATAAAGGATGCCGTGTATATCAGAACAAAATTAAAAGTCAACAGAATAATAGAACAAGCGCAGTGCAGCGATTACAAACCAAAGTTGCTAAACCACAAACAACAATCACACCATCCACAGTTGGATTATCCTAAGCGCAAATCGCCAACGAGTCAAATAACACTGAAATTATCAAAATGCTTAGCCAAATTCAACAGTTACTTGGTCATTTAGAGGGTGGCAAAACTGGAAACCTATATCTATCCACCAAGCGAAAACGGATTTTGGAACGCTAATGGGCTCAACCAAAGAGCCCACGAACTGGAAATATTTCTCCATACAAACAACATTGATATTGCGCTGATTTCAGAGACGCACTTCTCCAACAACAGCTTTATCAGAATAAGGGGTTTTAATTCCTACTGGACAACCCATCCTAGTGAAAGAGCTAGAGGTGGTTCAGCTGTACTAATCAAAAATAATATCAAACACAATCGATAAGAGGATATTCGTGAAAAATATTTGCAAGCAACTGTTATCTCAATCCAATATAATGGCGCAGATCTAAATATCGCAGCAGCTAACTATTCTCCACGGCATACACCAACGAAGTTACAATTTATTAACGTCTTCAATAAGCTCGGTCCAAGATTTATTATTGGAGGGGACTACAATATAAAACATACAGCTTGGGGTTCCAGGCTTATTTCTCCTGGGAAAGGTAACACCTTGTCCAGTGCCATTCATGAAAAAAATGCGAATATCTGTCCTCAGGGCGCCAACGTATTGGCCAACGGATGCAGGAAAAATACCAGATCTACTGGATTTCTTCATCATAAAAGGTATTCCTCTAAGTTACACTAGAGTTGAAGGAATTAACGACCTAACATCTGACCACATTCCTGTACTGCTGTCAGTAAGCGCTACAGTAATAAAGAAACAGAAAAAGCAAAACCTTACTAATAGATTCACGGATTGGGACATCTTCAGAGAAAAATTGGAAGAGCTGGTTGAATTAAAAGTTAGTATCAAAAGCAATGAAGAATTAGAACAACAAACAAACAATTTTATTGAATACACTCGAATGGCTGCCAGACTAGCTATTCCTGAATCAAAAGACAAAGCGGAGATTGAAGTCAAATACCCGGCTGAAATCAGGGAACAAATCAAGGCAAGAAGAAGGGCGAGGAGAATATGGCACCTCACCAGAAATCACGCTGACAAGACAACTTTTAATCGAATACGTAACAAAGTCAATAGACTAATCAAAAATTTCAAACAGAATTGCCTCGATAACTACTTAAGCGGGCTAGGTCCAGAAATGGATAAAGACTACTCGTTATGGAAAGCAACCAGAAGATTTAAACGACCTGTAGTTCGAGTACCACCTTTAAGGAATGCTCAAGGCAGTGAAACGTCGGACGTTCCAAGGTTGGGTGGTTTAACTTCCCTGACATAGCGTGTCGCATATTTCTGCACATAAAAATTATTTTTCGCGGGAAAAACTGGTCTCGAGTTGCGCGACCACGTATTGAAAAAAACTACGGTTAGTCCGTAATAAAAATTTTTGGTAATCTTCTGTTATGGGTTTATAAAAACGAACAATTCGGAAATTTTTAGTCAGTTGAAGCTTAGAATCGCGCATAAATGATTTTATTCGGTTACACATGAATTTAGTTAGTCGGTTAAACTAAAGTGTAAAATATTCTTGTGTAATTTTTTTTAGTTTGGTTGGATGTTATGATAAAAACCAATCATTGTTGTTAAATAAAATAGTTGAAGTGGTTGTTTTGTAACTCAAATAAACGGTGTACGATAAACTGAAAATAAAAGCGATTGCTTCTATATATCGTTTTGATATTTGTATTGTGTGATTTGAAAAATCAAAAACAAAAAAATAAATAAAACAAAAATGTTTAAACTTTATGGTAGCATTAGATTAATTGTATTAAGCTATTATAAACTCTAAAAACTAAGTCTTTGAAAATAATATTAATTGTGTTACTTCATTAAAACTATAAATAAAAACTCAAATAAAATTAATGTTGTAACAACAACAGTGTAGTGTAAAAAAAAATATTGTATGTACTACCAGCGTCAATGAATAAATTATACAGGTCCGAGTAAATTCGGAAAAAGATATTAACAACAGTTACAATTGGATCACCGTCTTAATATCTTAGAAGTAAAAATTTGGAAGCTGACCGGTTGACCGGTAAATTGTGTGCGCGATTCCGCTAGTGCTGATTCTTAATGATTAATAAGGAACTTAATAAATAATAAATAAATAATATATGGCACTAAAATAATGAAATTGCAATCATTTGTATCCATAAAAATAATATAATTGAATAATGATAATAATAAGAAATTTATAATATATGCAACATCAACGAGAATAAGTAAAAATCTGATTAGTGAAATAAATAATCTGTTTGTTAAAAAACCTTCGAGGCTGCGTACAAAACAGGAAAATATTGTTATCATCGATACGTCATATGCTGGATATCGGCCGCAACATTAATTAAGGTTTTCTTTTATGTACATATTTAATTTTAGTAAATTTAAAATTTTGGGTTGCCCTCTATTTTTCTTTTAAATTTTGATAATAAAATTTCGGTGGCGGGTTTAAATAAATTACGGTAGTTAAAATTAGCAGGAACTAAAAACGTTCCACATTTTTGTATATAGCTGTAGGTCTGACGTCAATAGGTTTTAGTTTTGAGTTCGTATGAACCCATGTATAGTATTAAGATTGTACATATTTTTGATTTTTCAAGGCACGAATATTTCGCTTAGGCCACTAGATTTTGTTTAAATAAATTGTGAGGATATTTTTTGAAATTCGGTAATCAGCCATTGTTTCATTAAAAAAAAAATATTTTTTGGATTTTTATTTTTCCGCTAGTGATGTTTATTTGTTGTTTTCGCTGGGTGGTTATTTTCGTCATGCAACGATAAACATTGAAGTTAGGATGTAGAGGTAAGTGAGTGAATACAGAGTGGTAGTTGAGTTATTCCATGTCCTGAATCCAGTTCCAGAAATCCGGCCCATTGTATATACCTTCCTGTTTTTTTTTCCTTTCGTGGTCTAGCAACACTCTTGCTCAACACTTACATTCAATCCAACATTGATGTAACACCTGTTTATCAACCAAATCAGGACTTTAAAAGGGTCACGCCAATGGAAATTGCTAAAGAAATCGACAAAAATCTTAATCATAAAAAATCACCAGGAATTGATGAAATATCACCGGGTCTATTCAAGGAACTTCCACGTAAAGCAATTATCTTGATCACATACTTATTTAATGCCTGTATGAGATTGAAGTATGTACCCAAATGCTTCAAAATGGCCCAAATAATTATGCTAAAGAAACCAGGTAAACCAGATGAAGAAGTAACATCATACAGACCAATCTCACTGCTTCCGACCTTATCAAAGCTGTTCGAGAAACTGCTACTAAAACGTCTAAAGCCAATGGTAAACGTTCATGATTTCCAATTTGGATTCAGAAATAACCACTCCACCATAGATCAAGTCCACCGAATAACTGCGGTAATAGATCAAGCGTTAGAAGAAAAGAATTATGTCAGTAGACGAATCTCAACCAAGAGCAGTGGAAAATCTTCAACGAGCAATGGACAACGTTACTAAATGGACAATTGACTGGAAAATCTCACTGAATGAGCTCAAATCAACATATGTGACATTTACGTTCCGACATAAAAATAACACTCTTCATATACACCTCAAAGGAGTGCAAGTGCCGCGGGCTGAATCGGCAAAATACCTTGGTCTACATTTAGATTCCAGGCTCAACTGGAAACATCACGTGAGACAAAAAGCTGAACAGATACGATTGAAACAACGTCAAATGTACTGGTTAATTGGACATCATTCCAAAATGAACCTGTATTGCAAAAGACTGGTATACAAGACTATCTTCAAACCTATATGGATGTATGGTGCGCAGCTATGGGGTTGTACACATAAATCCAATAGAGACATTATACAACGAAGCCAAAATAAATTTCTTCGAATGGTCACCAACGCCTACCGATTTGTGACTAACAAGGAAATCCACAATGATTTAGAAATACAATTGATAGACGACGTTATCCGCGAATGTGCCATAAAACATGAGAAGAGACTTCTTACCCACAGCAATCTTGAGGCCGTACAACTACTGGACAGTACAAACGAAGTAAGGCGGCTCAAACGAATCAAACCACATGAGCTAACCGTATGAAAATTATAAACCAAGGGAACTGGACACTGGTCCAGCAGACCCACACAAGTTTATGCTTATCTCATAAGTACTAATGTCAACCTTACTAATGAATTAATAATGTTTAAGATTGTAGTAGCCATATCAATAAAGTTGTTAAAAAAAAAAATCTGTTCTAGGGCCCAATCACTCCCAACTTTTTTGCAGTTTAATTTTCACGCCTTACCTTACGCATTGCCTGCCAAATTAAAGAAGTACAGCTATAGGTCCGATTTACATAGAACCATCTGCACATTCCAAAGCTCCATGCCAGGCAATAGCACTGGCATGGAGAATGGGTTGGCATTTTGTATTCATTTCCATCTCCGATCGTAATCAGATGATGAAAAATCCCTTTTGCATCCTGTTTCTACTCGGAATTCGAACTCGGTGCCTTCCGGTCCAAACGAATGACGAATAATGAATGATTTTTAACTATTGGTTTAGGATTTGGCCATTGAACGGTTTGAACAGTTAGATAATTTTACGTATATACAATTTTTTAACTGTTCAAACCACGTGAACGGATCTCCTAAACATATTTGGTGTTTTACAAGCTAGATTTGATAACAAAAATCGAGAATTTCTAAATTAATGTTTGCAGAAATACAATTATGTATTTGAAAAAGTTGTGACAATTGTGTAAAACTGAAGCTTTAAAGTAACTATTGGAAATACAATTTTAAACAGTGATTTAAATAACAATTCAGTGGTTTGGCCTTTATTTTTCGGGGTATGTGCGACTCTCTATATCTATACGGGTATGCGAGTGCAACTGTTATTCTAACCTATGAAAGCTTACATTATTTGGAAGAACGAATATGTTTTCGGATTGTAGAAGCATAAGTACGGGTTAGGTTCTCCACGATTGCATTGCAAATATAATATGAAAGTAGCTCTTACGTCTCGTATGTCTTATTCTCAATCTATTCGCATGAATGCGTGTAAACAGTTTCTATTCAGTACATGGACTCGAAATTTCATCGTTGATGAAGAATCCACCCGGAATCTTCATGTTTTGAACATATATGAGCTTTGCTTCTCTGTTTGTGTGCAGCTGAGATATTCTTTCTTAGCGAGCTTCGACAAGATAATTTGTTCTTGAGGTGCACGCCGTTGTCGGCTAAGCGTGGGTTCACGTATCGACGATCTGTTTCATTCGGCGAATTCTTCTTAGTTCTATAAATTTTGATAAATTACATTTACACGTAATTGGGTGACTCAAGAAGACGAATGATTTCATCTCGAAATAATTTACTACAGTGAAAGCAATGAGCTTAACTTTAGATTTTGGTGATCAGCCCTAGTAAAGTCGCATCGTACATGTTTAACACTCATAAGGATATTATATTGCACTTGAACTATACAGTTCAACTGGGCAGTATCAATTCAAAGTATTTGTAGTTATATTAAACCTTTCAGACGTTCAAATATTAGAGGTACAAATAACTTTTGAGGGATTTACAAAAGATGGCGTAACTAGTTTTAAATCGCATCAGGCCATCTTATAACTATATTCATGTTAAAGCATCGTCATTTCCCTCTCAAAATCAGTATGTCAACCTTTGTGCTAACAAAACACAATTTGCGGGAAGCGCTGCTTTTTTGTTTTATTTTGTAAAAAATTGCAGGTGATGGACAACGATTGCTGTGGGAAGCATATGGGAAAATTCTCGAACAATAAAAACATGTAAGTTCTGATTCTGCCGTTTTAAAAGTAGCGATTTTGACACCAGTGACAAAAAACTCGAAGAGAGACCAGTAAAGTTTGAAGACGCTGAGTTGGGGGCGTTATTGAACCACGATTCATGCCGAACTGAAGAGAAGCTCGCTGAAACTTCGGGAGAGACCCAACAAGCGATTCAAACCCGTCTCAAGATCATGTGTTTGAAGCAAAACCAAAGACATTGGGTACCTTATGAACTTGAACCAAGAGACGTCAAACGCTGTTTTTCACGTGCAACAACTGCACCAAAGACAGAGTCGGAAGCGTTTTTTTTGCATCGAATCGTGACGGGGGACGAAAAGTGGATCACTACGACAACCCAAACCGCAGAAAATCCTAGGGTACACCCGGTCATGCATCAACTTCAACCGAATATTCATGTCAAGAAGGTAATACTGTTGGATCTGGTGGGATCTGTTCGGAGTGATATATATGAGTTACTCCAGTTTAACGAAACCAACACTGAAGAATGTTATTAACAACAATGGATTCAATTAAATCGAGCATTGAACCTCAAACGCCCACAATATGCGAAAAGACATGACAAAGTGATTTTCAGTACGACAACGCTGGGGCACATGTGTCCCGGCGCTCCATCCGCCGTATTCACCAGCCATTGCTTCTTTCAACTACTACTTGTTCCGGTCGATGACTCATGGCCTGGCCGGGCAGCACTTCACAGTGCTTACGAAGAAGCCATAAACTGGGTCGAATCTTGGAACGCCTTAAAACACGAGGAACTTTCTGGACGCGGAATCCGTATGCTTCCTGAAAGATGGCAAAAAGTCGTAGCTAACGATGGACAATACTTAGAATAAAATACATTGTACCAATTTCTCTGAATAAAGCTTCGATATTATAAAAAAAATCGAAATTTATTTGTACCCTCAATTCCCTATTTTGCACCATACAACTATACAAACAACCAAATTCTTCAAAATATTCGTTCATTGTAGTTTCTCGATTCAGCTTTGTTCTTCGATTCGTTGAAGGCTGGGTAAAAGTTATGTGTTGTTGTCGTCTGGCGTACTCTATTTATTTTTCTAAAGTAGTAGTTTTTATAAAATGCTTACTTTCTATTGTAATACAGGGTCTCCCAGAGTGGGAAGCTAATTTCCAATAAAAACAGCCAAGTAAATTTTTTTTCGAATTATTGGTGGTGCAAAAGGTATTCCACTTTTAGTGTTTTTTAGTGAAATCGCATGTGCACCCACCAAACGATTAATTTAAAAAAAAAGAAGTTATTTTGTTTAATTTTCTCGTTTAGTCCGATCTAGAACAGTGTGCCTTTCCAGTAAAAACATATTTATAAGCTGTATTATCCTGTCAAATAAAAGCAATAGTTTTGTAAAGTCTTTTAAAATTTTGTTTATGTTATGTGACGCCAGCGGGGTATTTGCAACAGAATGTTTTTTATCAATTTTTTTCACAAAGTAAGTCGTGTTTATTAACAAATGCTCTTAACCCTAAAATACCCATTGTATCTTAAACGATACAACCATCTTTTTCAATCATATTTCCGGGTAAATCATTAAAATTCAAAGTAAATAGGTTTTTTCTGTTAAATACTCTTCATTTTCTCATTAAATTCATTTTTTTAGCTAGAAATGTTTTTTTGTATGAAACGTTTGAAGTGTATTGTACATTTTAGTGTTTTATAAATTAAAATCTAAACGTTGTTTTTGTGTGATAAAAAAAATAATAATAAAATAAAATTAGAAGTGATAAAAAATTCTGCTAAGTGTAATTATGTGAGACGAAGTGATATAACGGTATTCTGGTGAAATATTTTGTGTTTGCCTGTATAATATATACAGTTTAATGGTTGTATCTTTTAAGATACACTGGGTCTTCTGTATTAATATGCATTTTGTGTGTAAAACTTGCTTTCTGCTACGATTTTAAATATTTTCTTTTATAGATATGGCGAATGTGGTCAAAATGTATCTATCTTCTTTTCAAATTTAAGTAAAAAATGAGAATAGTTTTTTCTTTATGTGATAAGTTTTATTTGATCACAAATTTTCCAATATAGTATATTCGAAAATTTGTTCTATGACACCCTTTCGTTCAATAATTGTGGGTTGTTCCTGGGTTGATAAATTTTATACTTCTCTATTCTATTCATTCTCTCGTCTTTTTCATTCTGTGTAGGATTTCTTAATTGCTGTCATATCCTGTGCAAGTGTGCTGTTGATGACTCAAATGTTCTGCTCATTTGGACTGTGTTATGTTTTTTCCCACATCTCTTATACGTGTTCTTTATATC
The DNA here is from genome assembly GCA_963691935.1 of Nephrotoma guestfalica. Lineage (NCBI taxonomy): Eukaryota > Metazoa > Arthropoda > Insecta > Diptera > Tipulidae > Nephrotoma > Nephrotoma guestfalica. The sequence continues at coordinate 113,909,923 of OY829915.1, forward strand.
GTGTAATAAAACTCCGACCAGTTTGTCCAATGCAGAACACCTCGCAATCGTTACATTTTAGTTTGTTTATACCTGTATTCATTATATACTCGTATTGCTTTCTTTATTATTATTTTCGCGTGTTTCCATTTTATTTATTGTCTTATATGCTGCTATGTACGTCTATGAAATTGCAAAAAATTTTATGGAAAATGTAACAATCCGATTTGTAAAGATTCGGCAGTATATGAATGTTAATGATAAGAATAAAGCACCTGCTCGTGAAGACCCGAAGCGCGATCATCTTTTCCTTCTCAGACCTGTAATAGACAAATTGAACAGTACGTATGGGAATATTCCGAAATTGGAGAGATTATGCGTTGATGAACAAATGCGTTCATCTAAAATTGGACATTTTATGAAGCAGTATTTACCAAACAAACCTGAAAAATGGGGGTTTCAATTTGTGTGGGACAATGAACCTGCAAAAGATTAACCTGATCTTTAAAGCTGTGCCAATATTGTGGTTAGATAAGTTCGTGAGGTGCCAAGTTTTCAAAATTATATAATTTACTTTGATAATTATTAAACAGCGGTCCCTTTGCTTTTATTTGAGAACCCGAGGTATTCTTTCTATATGTACTTTTCGACGAAACAGAATAAAACATTGCAAGCTTCCCGAACATAACTTTTAATGTTGAAATTCAAAAGAGGATCTTGCCGAGAATATGTCGCATCAATTTATGCGATAGATGTAACATCGCTATCGTGGAAAGATAATCATATCGTCAATCTCCCTCGAAATCATTTTTAACTGACCAGCAAGAACCTCCACCGCCAACCGTTAAAAAATTCGACAAAAAAGAGAATACAGTAAAATTGATCCCTTGTCCACAAATTATAAAGGATTATAATTGCCATATTGGTGGAGTTCATTTAATGGGACGCCACAAGGTTCATATAAAAAGCCAAAAATGGACAAACAGAATATTCTATCATTTATTGGTGATGTCATAGCGTTAACGCCTGGGTATTGTACAAAAGAATGAATAATTGTAAGTCGGATTACAAGCATATAAGATTGATTGATTTCAAGTTGGAGATAGTTGGCACCTTATTTTCCTACAAATCAATCCAAGCTATAAAGCGTGGAAGCCGATCTCTTGAATCTGAAATTCCGGCAAAAACAAAGAAACCAAACGCATATTCGACTCATCCAATAGATACTCGATTAGATATGCCTGATTATTGGGTAATTTTGAATTCAAAGAGGAGATGTAAACATCCCGGTTGCAATGGTCAGACAAAAATGTGTTGTTCTAAATGTGATGACAAAAATTGTTTTTGCAAATATCACCATAATTAACCGGGTAAAAAATACCCCAATGTATTTTTACTTACTTATTAGTTTTTACTTACTTATAATTTATAAAAAATACAAAAACTTAATGTACAAGAAACAAAAGATACTTATAATTTATTCATTAAATTTTGATTATTAACATTATTAAAAAGAAGTGTCATCAACTTTTTCATGTTGTTCAAATTCATCATCAACTATTTCTAAACTATTGCAATCATCACACACGGTTTGATGATGCCTTTTGCATACTGGTTTATCGCAGAAGTGGCAAGTTATGTTTGTTTTCACGTCAGCACTCCATGAACATAAATTGCATCTTTACGACTTTTGGTTTATTGGTTTTGAGCGGTTGGTGCTAATCTCAATTCTACAACATTGTATCCTATTTGACTCATTGCGATTTTTACGCTTTTTTTCAAGTTCCTGGGAGTGGCAAGTCGCTTCTTGATTTTATTGTCCACCAGCTGCAATGTCAATTTTTTGAGAAATTATTTTTGTTCTGAAGAAACCGATAAGTCACTGAGATGCTGGTTTGCTAATTTATGCAAATTATACGCGGCAAACCCCGACACATCTACCATGTTGAAGAAGAGTACCATTGGTCATCTTTAATTTTTTGCTTGTAGGTATGTTTTAGCCAATTTAACAAAAGTATCCACACCGCCTTTAGTTTGGTTATAATCGATTATGATGTTCGGTTTACCAGTGGTTTCTTGTGGAGGTGTTGTCTAACGTAGATGTAGACAGTAACAATACGTTTCTTGCCGCTTTGAGAATATAACTAACTAATGTCATGTTTCCATCAAAACAGAAAAGTGATGATCCAATATCCCTTTTTTATTTCATCGATTTTTGCGAATTGGGCAGGCAGATCAGGTTTATTTGATTTTATGGTTCCAATAATCGATGTTTTTCTCTGTCATTTGTTCTGCTAGCTGGCACTTGTAAAAAAGTTATCCATTGTGATATTTCTACTTTTGTTTAGATACGGCAAAGCCAAATGGTGTGCCAAGCTAACAGCATAGTTGAAACTTTCACTTCATTCGGTTGACGTCCAACATATATTTCTCCTTTCAAGAGCATAAGCGTTTTCTGAGTCACACACCCAGAATATTTTTATACCGCATTTCCCAAGTTTACTGGAAATATATTCTCGGAAATTACATCGACCTTGTGTTGCAACTAGCTGCTCGTTAATTGTGGTGATATTAGCTGATGGCTTATATGGTTGTCTTAAACTATCTAGAAACATGTTCCAAATATCTCTAAAGGCTGACAATTTGTCCTCTTCCAGTCGGTCTTTATTGGTGCGATGATTATCAATCTGAAGAAACCATAAAAGTTGTTGAGTTCTCGCCAGAGACATAACCACTCTATTGAAAGAGTGATTTTCAGTTTGCCAGAGTTCATCTAATCTTTCGTCTCAGTTTTTATGTTAACCGGCGTACGGTTTTTACGTAAACCGGTTTCACCTGTAGATGTAATGTTGTAGTCTTCTATGTAGTGTTATAATATTTGGCTTTTCTGTTTGTCTCACACACAATAATATTTATTAATGTTTCTGGAAAAAGTCGTTTGAAACACATTAGTGGTATGTATTTAGATTTTTGGCCAATAATGCTGATGCTAATCCTCCCTTTTCTTTTAAAATGTGAAAGTTTAGAACTTTCGAAAGAACACGTAAAAGATGTAGGGAAAATCATAACACAGTCCAATTACGCAGAACATCTGAATCATTAACAGTACACAGGATGTGACAGCAATTTAGAAATCATACACAGAATGAAAAAGGCGAAAAAATGAATAGAATAGAGGAGTATAAAATTTATCGACAGAGGAATAACCCACAATTATTGAACGATGCTTGAACCAACAAATGATTTATTTTGTTACTATCCACTAATATTCACTAAAATAATCAACATAATATAAAAATTCGATAGCCGTAAAGTCGGAGCAGTAAAGTTTTAGTTTTTTGCGTTGTTTTGTACTGATTTTTATACAGAAATGTATGGGGTTATTTTTTACCCCAGTAGGCAGAAATGCGTTTAGTTTCATTCTAACAATAAAAAATGCAATAAAATCAATCGATTATAACTCGTTTTTTTATCTGGTGTATATCTAATTGAAGAAGGTATATCTAAATGGATTTTCAATACTTTTTAGTAACTAGTTTTTTATTCCCATTTTTGTAGGTCTGGGGTAGTTTTTTACCCCAATGTACAGAATGAAGGTTAAAAATTATAATATATAATATTACTATATAATATTACTATCAATAACTATCCTGAATTACTTATTAGTGTATTTAAAATATTTTAATAGATATGCTCAAAAGTTACTAAAAACGAAACAAAATACGCGTAAAATTACACGTAATTTAATTTGCATATTAAAATTTATAACCTTGGCCATTTAAGGGTAAACAACATTTCATGTTCTAAAATCGATGCTTTGCCAGAAATAAACCAAAATGATAAACACTCACACAACACTTCCCCAGCACCCTCCCCCCCAACACGAAGCAGGGTGATATGCTTCGTTTGATCGTCCAATTCTGGAGCACCCTGTATAGAAAAGTTAATATTTGAAAATAAATTTACTAAACTCGTTTGAGTTGATCTAATAATGTATTTTGGGCGCTATAATTAACGAACATGTGTTAGTCGGTAGGCAAGTGTTGAAATCACCCGAATGTAACTCAAACATTAAGTGCGAATCAAATATTATTCAATCCGTTATCTACAACTTAATAAAATTTAAATTCGAAGTTATGAATTATTTAGAATTATTATGTACCTGCAACACAAAGGACATCGAAACTCAAACATTTAACTTTTTTGTGTAAATTAACAGATTTTGCTGGAGTTAGGGGCTTGATTCAATTATTCAAGATGTTAAGAACACCGTGACGCGGGTCAGAGGCCTAATATCAATATTTTTTATTGTCTATAGATATTGTGTTGTAGTGAAGCGAGTCGATGTGGAGCGGAGCACTTAGTTAGATGATTGTGTCATTGATTATCACAATTATTTAGAGATGATTGAGCATCTATAATACGATTTTAATAGCAACCGTGCCATCGTTCAATTTAAATATTTTGTGTCTTGGTTATCACGATGATGGTGGCATCTATGATACGATTGCAATACTGTTCGTTTTAATGATAATTTATTATTGGTAACGATTTTGATTGATATGAAAATCGGCATGATAATGAAATTTGCTAATTTTGTTTTTTGTTCATAATTGTTTTTGTTATATTTGCCAATTTTATGTAACAAGACTGTTGTTGCATATTCTAAATAAATAATAAATAATAAAAACAAATAATAAATAATTCAGTCTACGGAGAATTGTCCTTTTGTAATTAAGTTTACTGTACGGTGTTTCATGTTCGAACAAAGAGGCCGCTAAGTCTTCATTAAACAACAATTTGAATTATTTCTAAATTCTTCAGTAATTCACATTTAAATGTGTCAGCTTTACATTTAAATTTATACAACATATGTAATATAATTAGCATAAGTTTGAGGATATCATTACACGCGCAAAATAAAATTAGTATTTATTTCTACCTATGTAGTGTTCTATATAGTTATTTCTACATAGGTTGCATTCTTAAACTTAGAGACCAATATTTGTTCTGTTGTGGCCTTGCGGGCTATGAAAAAAGTCTTACCTGATGATTCAGTAAAAAATACGTTGAAAGCATATAAACACAATCGATGCTTATTGACCATGAATATTTCGAATTTTATTTTAATTTAATATTTTTCATGAACAATAATTTGCAAACTTTTAAATGACTAATTATTATCTTGCATAAAAATTATTATATCCATAGAAACTTCCAATCATAAAAATAATTTTTTTAATTTTCTTTATTCTTCTAAAACGTTTTCTGCTTCTTTAACATTTTCTGTCTGTATACGAGGGCGTAGTGAGAAGTCTGGTAAAATTGCAACAGCGGGCACCACAATCGCAAATACCAGATATCATGTGTCATTACCATCTGTCACTAGGCCAAATTGGACAGCGATTGAAAACAGACAAGCCATTGTTTTTTTGCAAACATGGAAAAAAGTGAATTTCGTTTTTTGCGTGGAAAAACCATTACGCAAACCAAAACAAAGCTTGATAAATATTATGGGGACTTCACATCGATTAAAATGATTCACAAGTGGTTTACTGATTTTCGTTTTTGCGTCGTTTCATAACTGTGGATGAAACATGGATCCATCACTATACACCGGAGACCAAAAAACAGTCTAAACAGTATTTATACTGGCCAATCTGCGCCGAAGAAGGCTAAGGCGGTTTTATCGGCCAACAAGGTCATGGACACGGTTTTTGGGATGCAAGCAGCCAAATCCACAACGATTACCTCAAAAGAGGAAAACAGTCAACGGCGAATATTACTGCAACTTATTGGACCGTTTCACCGACGTCTTGAAAGAAAAACGACCTCATTTTGCGAAGAAAAAAGTTCTCTTCCAACAAGACATTGCACGGGTGCACACGTGTGTAGTTGCCATGGCCAAAAACCATGAATTACGCTTCGAATTGCTTCCATATCCGACATATTCTCCAGACTTAGCCCCTACGACTATTTCCTGTTTCCGAACTTGATGAAATGGCTCGGTGTAAAGAGATTCGGCTCTAATGAGGAGATCATCGTTGGAGAAATCGTATTATTCGGAAGGGATCGAACAAATTGGAAAAACTTTGGACTAAGTGTATCGATCTAAAAGGCGACTACGTTGAAAAATAATTTTTTTTGCCGAAAATATTATTCCTTGTTTCATTTTTACCAGACTTCTCACTCCGCCCTCGTAATATAATGCACACGGACAAATTTGTTATTTACACGTTAAAGAAATTAGATTACATGTTATAGGGGTCGGCGATTGAACGTCGTAAAGGAAAGACGTGATTTTTGTCTCTCCTTTAAATAAATAAATAAATAGTTTAAATATGTGTTAATAATTGATTAATTATAGTATTAATCATAATATTATTTATTAATATATGTCTAATGAAATAAATAAATAATAATATTAATAATAATTTGTGTGTAAAGAAGTAATAAGTAAAGTGAAAAGTTATACGTATTGTGTTAATATATTAATTTGTGTGCGGTGCGCTTGCAATGGTGTAGGATATGTATATAACAATTTCGTTTATATGTTTTTCGACACCGTTGTTTGAATGCATCGTACGCATTGTATGTTAATATTCAATTTGTAGGACTTTTTTGATTACAAAGGATGCTTAAGATAAGTGTTATTTTTATTACTTTATTTTACATTATACATTATATTTTATTACATAATAATCAATGAATCGTATGGATGAGTTATTTGTGTTGTTGTGATATGAAACAGTTTGTGACGACAGTTGCTGGCATTCATTCTATGTAATCTGTTTCTATGAAAAATACTGTCGTGGTCTCTAATTTTTATAATTTTGTTTTTTCTCTCGCATACGTATTGTTTATAGTTTTTTATGTACACAGTGATTTTGTTGAATTTCGTTATATGAATAGATGGTATTTTCTTGGAAAAGTTGAACAAATCACGACCAAAAAGCTAATTTAAAATTTGGATATCAAGTCTTTATTGCATGTTGTACTGAAATCCTTATTTCTTTTAATTTGTTTATTTAAGGATATACATATAAGTGAAAATATGGTATATGGGATGCGCAAAATATAAACAAAATGATCGTACAATATTCTCTGCTCTCTCACGGTTGTATTTATATTTTTGTAGTGGATTACACTAAGACTTCGTATTACGTTGTCTAAATGGGCGAATTTCTTTGGATTTGCACTAAATGTTCTTGAATGTGGATGATTCAATTTGTGAATTGGGAAAGTCGATTTGACTTTAATTGTTCATAATTTGTTGATTTGTTATATGTATAATAATTTAGACTTTTATTAACTTTGTGAGATTTTTTGCCGTCGTTGTGGAGAGGCGGCTGACGTTGACCTCTCCTTGTCGCCCTGGGTTGGCGTCATCGGCAAGGGGTGGATGTTGTCGCAGGTCGAGATCGCGCAAAATGAATATTGTACATATAAAGGAATGTATATTTTTGGCGATTGGGAGGGGGTTATACTTTTTCTCTGTGGTGCGAAAACTGGATTAGATTTTGACGAGGGGTGTATGTGTGTGATTGGTTTACACAGGATGTGCGGCGAGGATGTGCTGCAGCTGTATTGCAGTGAATCTTTTTTGATATTTGGAGTGATTTGAATGGGTTTCGTTCATGGTGAGTAATGGCTCGGTGTCTGCGGTTTGTGGTGGTTGTTCGTTGAACGTTGTGTTTCTCAACTTGCGGAGAGTTGTGTTCATGTGTGTTCTGACGTTACCTGTATTTATAAGGTATTTTTGACTGTTTTGAGTTGTTTTGCTTAGGACTTGAGGTAGTTCTCATTTGTTAGTGTATGAGGGCGGATTTGCAGTTTTGTATTGAATCATTGCCTAAATGTTAGATTTGTATGTCCAAATTGGTTTCTTTGCTGAATGCTTCGGGTGTTTTTGTTGGAGTTTGCCATCGATTTGGCGGGGGCTGAATCATGTTGGGAGTTTTGGTATGATCGGTCGTACGCTGAAGTTTTTGGGCTGTAGGGTTGCCATGGTTCGTTTGTGATCTGTCATGGATTCGTCACGGCTTTGTGAAGCGTGGTTTGTTGAATGGTGGTGTTGGCAGGAGGTCGCTTGGTGGATGGTAGTGGTTTCATGGTGGGAAGATTCATGCCGTCTGTTGGGATCGTTTCGAGGTAATTTTAGCTCCTGGATGGACATTGCTTAATTCTCTTGGTACATTTTACTACGATTGTTTGTAGAGGTGGTTTCTTCCATGCTTTGATGATTTTTGTGACACTCAATGGGTTACTAGTATTTTCTCACAGCTTATTAGCGATATTTTTGCTTTATAAAAAGAAATATTATTTGCATTGGATTTGGGATTTTAACAATCTTAACATAAAGAATTGTTTATCGGCAACATGGTTATATCTATGTAACTGAAAAGCTAGAAATATTTGATATAATTAATATAATTATTCAAAAGAAAGAGAAGGTTTGTATACTTCAATACACCAACGACTGGATGTTTGTCATAAAATGCAACGTTGCCAATCTTGACTGTTTTAGTACAAGAATTATAATTATTAATTCCCAATTTCAAATCAACCCTAAATATGCTAAGCTATTATATTAAAATTATTCGGTTCTCAGGAAATCTCATTCAAATATATTTAATATACGAGTACATATTATCCCTCTTTTAAGATACTGGTACGATTTATATTTAATTATAAAAATTATAAAATAAACTTATTTATCATTCATTTTAGAATAATTTTTTCAAATTTTATCTAGTTGCCTTTACTTAAATATTACCTTCCAGCAGGAAAGCCATTGACGACACACTAATTACTAATTTACGTTTGTCGCAAAATTCTAAATTATTTAGGATATTTTAATGGATGGATATTTTAAGGGATATTTGAATGCAATCCGGTAGTTAATCTGTTTTTTTTTTGCTATTTCGTGTTCGCCCAATTCAACGGTTAAATACTAATGAATTTTAGAGTTATATTGAATATAGTTCAAATAACTTTGGTTTCAGGAAATTCTACTGTAAGTTGCGGAGTTGCAGAATGATTAAATTAATAAATGTTTCAATTATTTAGGAAGCCGGAAAATATGAATTTAGAATTAAATTTCAGGAAATTTACAGATGCTTGTGAACTAATGCTTCATTGTAATTGCTGATTGTGTAGTTTAGAATTGTGTTGTCATTTTATTACTAACGACTTTACAAAGGTGTCTGTAACGGGTCGAGTCAACCAATTTTGGTTAGGAAGCCGAAAAGTATTAATAGAATTAAATTTCAGGAAAATTCCAGATGCATGTGAAATAATAATATTTTTTCTTAGGTTGCCGTTTTAAAGAAGCAATTGTTGAAGACCAATACCATCGTTATCCATTAACCTATTAAGCCTTTATCCTTCATCTAGTAGATTAGAATTGTGTTGTCTTTGTGTTACTAACTATCGGCTATACCTAGGTGTCTGTAACCGGGCCGATTATGTCCCACTTAACTAACCTATCCAATCCTTCGGTTTTGTTATGTGTAAAAAAGGGTGTACGGTGGACCCGGCATCATCCGGGAACTCAAGCCTAAGAACTTGGTCGTACATTCAAAATCAATCAATCAATCAATCAATGTTATAGGAAAACGAGATTACTCGTACAACGCGCTCTTATGACCCCGTATAACGCGTTATGTACGTTTTGCGTGCTATACCTTGTGTATGTATCTCACAGTACAGAAATATAACGTGGAAAATCCCCGCGTTATATGGTGGAAAACACGTGTTATACGAGGGACATGAAATCGCATAATATAAAAAAGCGTTATAAGTGATTAACGTGTTATAGGGGGGTTGTATGTATTTATCTAAAAATAGAAAAAATTTCACTTAATAAAATATTCTATTCAAACTATTCAAACTACACCAAATCACAATATTTTCAATATAAATCTGTCACATATGTATTTAGTAAAACAAACACAACAATAATAATTGTATCAAATCGGAACACTTCCGATTCGACGTTTTGACATATTTATTGGAGGGAATTTTAGTCTATAACTAAATTTACTAGTGGTTGGTGTGTTTTATTAGTAAGTGCGATATATTTTATTGAATTTTATTTGAAATTACCATTCATTATAAAATTTTGTTGTTTTGGTAATAATTTAATCATACAAGTAGACGCAGCAGAATGGATAAGGAACAAATTAAAGGAAATTTAGATCATCCACGGAAGCGGCCACGTAAAATAAGTGAATGAAAATGAACAAAAGCAAAATTAGCTAAATAAGAATATACTGTGGTAATTCTCCTGCCTAAAAATTCATCGATTATAAGTGAATGAATTTCTTTTAGGTATAAACCGAAGGACTTATCTAAGTTTGGTACCTTAGTGTACCCACAAAACAAATCTTACCATTGCATTAAAACGTGCCAACGACGACCGATCGAAAAGCTGGTGGAACTCCAAAAAAGCACGTAACTAAATTCTACATTAACAACAGAAAAGGTTCGTTAATTCGGGTGTGTTTAACGGCCTTGAAATACATTTTACGAGTCGGAGTTCAGAAAATTAGGGTCACAACGCCTAATAAAATCGGGGAGGGAATAGAAAAGTCTCGTTATACGGACCAAAAAAAGAAGCAGTAAAAAATTTTATACAAAGGTTTTTGCTCACGATGTGCATTATTGTCGATCTAAAACTTCAGTCAGATAATCCCTCCAGGGAGATTTATCCATGAATCTAATGTGAAAACTGTTCAACGATAATCACATCACACACCCCTTAAAAAATGGGTTTTCCAAAATATCCTTCGTACTAATTTTAATATAAGTTTTAAAACACCCTCAATGGATCAATGCTCACAATGCCTGATGTACGCTGAAAAAATAAAATATAGTCAAGATCTCCAAGATAAAACCAATTTAATGACAGCCAAAGGATTGCATACATTAAGGACAAAAGCGTTTCATACCTTGGCAAAAGAAGAAGCCGCCGACATGATAACCATCTCATTTGATTGTAAAAAAATATGCCACTTCGAAAAGTGCCTATATATTTTAGCCGACAGTTAAACTTATTCACATTTACTATTGCGCAAGGCTCTTCTAAATGTTGCTTGAATAAAGAAAACATATTCATGTATTTATGAACTGAACATCAAAAGGATGCAACGAGATTTCATCTGCTGTATTCAATCGGCTCAGCAACACAAACTTTTCGAAAAATTTGACTATCGTAAAACTTATTTGCGATAGATGCGGAGCGCAAAAGCAACATAGTGTCATGATGCGCTCATACTGGCTAAAAAAATAATGCTCCCGAACATATTAAAAAAGTACAAATTATATTTCCTGTGCCGGGGCGACTTTCGGCCGAATCGAGTATTTTCTCTTATCGAAAAACACACAAAAGCAAAAAACACCATCTTTGTACCAAACGAATACGAGAAAATATATTCAGAATATGGCACGATAATTTCAATGGGTAGTCAAGATTGTTCAATATTCAATTGGAAGTCTCAGTCGTGATCATATTACAAAACCACCATCAACTGGCATTTTCAATTTAATTGTTCGAAGCGGGTTATAACGCAGAAGTTGCGACGCGGAATATCCGTTCGAGACGAAGGAGCTTACAAATATGATTTATCCAAAGGATGTTCAGTTTTAAAAAAAGGTTGGAGTTTCCTAGAAGTTTTTCCTGAACAGATGAGCAATGGCAGGCCCATTAAATTTAGCAAAACTGAAAGAAAAGTAATTTATTTGTGAAGCACTTCGGGGACGACTGGAAAGCTCGCGAGGAATTATCATTTTACAAAAAATTGTTGGATGGAAACGTAACTCTGAATATTAACTGTAACGACGACGTATGTGATACTTGTTTGGAGGACGTTGATTTAAGAGTCTGATAGAAACAGTAACAAACTGTGTTACTAGTAATCATAAAAAAGTTGAGTAAGATTTTTAATTGAATTTTTTGTTTTCATTATATGTTTTATACTAGAGTTTCACCAAAAAGTGTAACAAATGTGATGTAAATGACATCTAAACTGAACTGTGATTTTTATGATTTAATAAAATATTTGAACTAACAAATTGGACTCTGGAATTTTTAATCTTATGAAATCGACAAAATTGTAACAAAATCTACCATTTCCACTAGATTGTGCATCAACACCATACATTTCCATGTAGTTGCTACAAAATGAAACATTTCCAAAATTAGAATAATATTTTTAATAAAACAGTACAATTTTCCAGTATTTTCTGTAAAAAATCTATTTCAAAATACACGTTTTGTTCCAAAAACATACATCTACAATCTATATTAATCAAACAATTCGTAAAACGTTTTTTTCGTTTGCCAAAAAATTTCCAAAAACGGAAAAGAATCGGTTTTGGATCTACCTACATATTAAGGTGAATTATTTTGATTGTTTTGTTACGATCGACGAGTCCACTAAACGTTGCATAATACAGATTTTGTGCAATATTGATAAAGATAATAAGTAGTATTTTCTATAAATAGTGTATGCCTACTGTAGTACAGCCAAAATTATACTGTTTAATATGCATACAAAAAGTCGGTTTTATATTAGGTATATGTTAAACTAGCGCGCATTTACGCGAATTATTGCTTAGTACTTAGTATGATTACATTATGCTCTTAAATGAATTCCTTCCTATACATGAATATCTGATAAAATAAACTAAAAAATTATATATTGAGTAACCTGTAAATATTTATATGTACTCGAATATCGAAAGCCGTTACAAAAAACACAAAATAATTATTTTCTTGGTTTAGCACCATTTTCACAAAAAATAGTGCTCAATTATAGTGTACCCTGTTTTTTCCTTGCTCCGTTCGAGTTTCTAACTACTAACCAAACGGGAAAACTAGCCAGTATCGCAATTCAGGGCTGGGATGTTCTAACATTACCATTTTCGATATTTTATCGAACTCTACCTCTCTTTTTCCTAGAATAAATTTGGCTTCTATTTCGCTTATCAACTATTTATTCTCTTTTGTATCACAGCCTACTAGAATATATTTGAACATTATCTACTTCACTCATTTCGTTCTAGTATCGAAAATAAAATACTTGGTGATATAATGGGAATAGAAACATCACAATATTTCAATCTAGCAGGCTGGTAAATGATATACAAAATGAAACACAGACAAATTTTATTGTACAGAGACGAGACATATCCTTCGATAATTTATCGAAAAGGGGTGATGTTAGAACATCCCAGCCCACATTTGGACTAAAGTACCTTAGTTTCTTTCAAATGTTAAATTATAGGCAAAAATGTGTTTATTGCATTAATTAAATTATGCAAATAATAAAAATTAGAAGCATTTTGCTTTCCTTTGAAATTCTAGCATCATAATGATGTAAAGAACTGTTCTAGAAACCACATTATCACGAGAAAAGTAAATTGCTTATACATGCACTCTGATGAATGGCATTCTTGAATAAATTTTATAAAATATTAAGAAAATAAACTAAAATTTACAGTTTTCAGGTGTTTACAAATATTTTTGTTGAAAAATTTATTTAAATATTTTCTTGTCACATTGATAATACTCCTTTGCAATTATACAATTAAAGCTAACATAAATTTAATTTTCGTGTAAATAATTCAAATCGAAGATGATTTCAAATTCTGAATTATTTGCATTAAATGTTATGACATTATGAATTCATATTTTATAATTTACTGTATAACAATCCGAATATTGGTTTCTAGGATGTGCCAATAATATAGTTGCAAATTTTTTACAAATTTATTCTTAACTCTTACCTTAACACGCTGATACTTGAATGTAAAGAGGACGGCGGGCGGTAATAATCCAATAATTGTGCAAGCTAAGACCAAAATACTAGTTCGCATTGGCCAATTGAGTGCAGCAACGCACGGCGACGCATCGATACATTGATCACACCCCTCGGCGCAAGGTAAACATTCGTACGCCTTTGCTGCGTTGTAAATTGTCAGCTCGCCCTGCAAATATACCAAACAAAAAATATCAATGTTAAACAAATTATGAAATCATCGAACAAAAAAATGTTAAAACAGGAAATTTTTTATCTAAAATTAAAAATCAAAATTTTTTCCCTTTCCTGACGAGGGATGAATTGTAATCTTTTTATTTTTTACTTTTCATATGGTACCATAGAATTCATACTTATATTCGGTAGTAACGCAATTTTATTGTATGATTTTTCAATTTATTTCATTTTAGTTAATAAATTCATGTTTTTTCGACGAGCTCTTTCTGGTGCACAAACCCGAATGCGAATGTTGTTGTACTTTAATAAATATATGAAATAAATTGTTGGTAAAAATAATAAAGGATGTACGAGTATGACAAATAATACAGCTAACAAAAAATAAAATTTTGAACAAAACATACAAAAAATTGAGATTAACTGTATGGTAAAGCTTTGATATAGGTTTGTTGACATTTGCATGAACATCAAAATTACTTCATTGCAAAGAACACGGTTTAATATACAACAGATTTTTGCCGTTCATTCTGATGATTCGTGTTTCAAAAAGCTTTAGGGGTCCCTCAAATTGGTTTTTTTGTAAAAGGATTAGAAATTTCTGCCGTTGTTAATTCCAGTATATTCCATGATGACTTTCGCCGTCGTTTTCAATTTTTTACGTTATACCTGCAATGCCACTGATAAAATCCAATTTCCAATAAGTATTGGAGGCATAGTTGATCCGGTTAAATCATTGCATAATTAAAATAATAATTGCTCAATAAAATTATTGCCTCGCTTTGGAATCAATCTCGCGACCATTGAGATGATAAAACTTAGTAGTGTAAACCTAAATAGTATTAACTTTTGTACTAGAATCCGCCATTACCTATTGCTTACAACAAATGTTGCACACTAAAAAATCTAAAACCGATTTGAAATAAAAATCTATTCAGTCCACTCACGCGAAAGCGCGAGTTTCGTTGTATGAATTTTGAAGGTACAAAAAAAATATAAATGAGCTAAAAAAATTTTTGGTTACATCAAGAGATAGCTTAATAACTTAAAATAAGGAAATACTTTTTTTATTGTCAAAAAATGTTTTTAACACGACTGTACATTCAAATTGAATACAAAATTGAAATACAAAAATATATCGGAAGCGAAAGTGTAAAATTATTTCAGTCTATTTAAAGTTATTATTTATGAGGTAACCCAAAATCCCCCCAGAAAAAATTCTATAAAATATTTTCTTTGTATAGGTTTTTATCTGTGGTTCACGTTATTTCTGCATTGAAATACATATTTTTGTATTTTGCCATGCTGGTGCATGTACCACAGGTTGTAAACCTCGTTTATGTATATAGACAGAGTAGAGCAACTTGAAGGCGCCTACGAAATTTCGTTTTTGTTGATAAGCTGGTTTAGGAATTATATCGATTTTACGAAAAAAATGTTTGGTTATCATTTTTTGCGTAATTCACCTGGAAACTTGTTGAAATATGCGACAGTTTTCATCTCGAGAGGTAATTTCAGAAAACATTTGTGATACTCAATTTTAACAATAGTGTAATATAAGTAAGGGATCTTTTACAATGGGGTTGTCGCAACAAGTTTCAATTAAGAAATTTGTTTAACAGATTTCAAAAGATTGCCATGTTTGTAGGTTTCCTGAACGAATCCTGGGATCAGCGATATAAATAGCGGGTTTTTGACAGATGGGTTGTTGCAAGGCACGAATGAATTGAACAATCCTTGAGGCGGCAATAAAAATCACGGGTCCTTATAAAAACGGGGTTGTTGCAGCAAGTTCCATTAAGAAATCTACAAGTTTAAAAAGATTGACATGTGGGTAGGTTTTCTGGAATGATCAAGAAATAATTTCTTAGCGGGACAAACGATTCTTAGATCGGCGATATAAATAACGGGTCTTTTTATTGCCATAAGTTTAAATTAAAAATCTGTTCAACAAATTTCAAAAGATCGATATGTTTGTAGGTTTTTTGGAATGATGTTGGGGCTAAACACTCGATATTCCGGTAAGCAGATATGCAAGCACTTTTCGCAAAATTGCAGGAAATAGTAAAGGGGTTTTCATAAGAGGTTTCATTTAGATATTTAAAAAAACCGAGTATTTTTTTAAAGAAATCAATGAATATTTATTTCAATGTAAAGAGGAAGGTACGCCATTAACATTTGAAAACGATATCAGCCAAATGACCGCAACGGCTACGCTTGCAGCACCATATCGATAACTTCATGAATTCCATCTTTAAGGTCTTGAATCGATTGTGGAGCATTGTTTCGTTGCTTGTTTGGCACGTAGCGCCATCTTGATGAAAATAAACGTCGTCCACATCAATATCTTCCAATTCCGGCCATAAAAAATCATTAATCATAGCTCGGTAGCGCAATCCATTCACCGTAAAAGTTGCACCAGCCTCATTTTCGAATAAGTAAGGTCCAATAACATCGCCAGCCCAAAAACCGCACCAAACAGTGACAGTTGGGGATGGAGAGGCTTTTCAACAATCATTCTTGGTGTTTCTGAACCCCAAATGCGACAATTTTTCTTACTAACGTAGCCTCCGAGATGAAAATGGGCCTCATCAAGGCGATTCCATCATTTTTAATAGAAAATATATTGTTGATTGGCTGTTACCTATTTCTAATTAATGAAACAAATTTTATTACAGGTATTGATAGGCCTTAACATTTTAGGGTCTGGTAGTTTCCAATGCCATGGATGATAAATAGTACAATTTATTTCAAGCGACGATTTGCCGCGTTTTGCAGAATTTTTCAAGGTGATATGCCGTAGAACCCTCAAATACATAAATTTTCATAAACGTTTTACATTTTCAGATATGTCAATATAAAAGTTTAGAATTACCATTCTCTTAGGAATATGATTCGTCGGAAATGTTTTTGTATTTTTTCTGGGATGAAAAACTGACCTAACTTCATATTCTTTCTCCTATCGAGATATACTAGTTATGCTTAGAATATCAAGATGTAAGATGTATGAGAAATCTCATTAATATTTTAATACAATGTGTGCGTTGACACATTTTAAATGAACTAAAATTTGAGTTCTTTAAACCTGCCCCGACCAAATTAGTCCGCTTCAATCAAACCTATACCATAATTTGTTACATATTTATTACAATTTATTACAAGGAATCCTGATTTGATTACATTTGATGTAGCTATGATATCGGGGTGATTCTTGGACCAGAATTTATTACAAATGAATAGCATTACATTGGTTAGTTCCAGACCACCCAAATATAACTTGCCTAATGTCACCCCAAAACGACAGATTTTTAAGCAACACTAGTTTAACCATTAATAATTTATTTTACCAGACCGCCACCAGATTTTTGGCCAAATGTTGCGCTAGAAGTCTTGTAGAGGATATGTCAATTTTATTTAGATATGTAATAAATTATGTTTGTGTCAGATTAGACGCAATTGGCACCAAACGATGTAGGCTTCAAATATGTAAATTATAGAAAAGTTTTACCATCTTAAATAATCTATCTACCATATATTAGGTCATATGTTACTCCGTCGTCAGCCTTGTGAGGGGAAATTCAACCGTACCCAGGTGGGTAATAAATTATTTTTGTGTTAGGTTAGCTGGAATTGGCTTCAGACGGTAAAGATTTCAAATATTTAATTTAAGGTCGATTTTAACACATTAAATAATTTATTACACCAGTGGCACTATTCTGGTAATTCCCCGGGAATAGAGAATTGGGGAAAGATTTTGTATGTAATTTCTATTTAAAATTTTTTTTTCTGGCATACTGAGGTAAAACGGTAATGTTAGTTAATCCCTAATCCCCAAAAATTACTAGAATAGTGCCACAGGCCGGTACTAGTTTTTGGGTTTCTAGCCATCCAAAAATTTGTTACCTACCTTGGCCAGGTGGATTTGTCCTGCAAAAAGCCCGTGCAGTAACGCTTGACCCAATATCTGGTGGCGTCTTATGTAATAAATTATAAAAGGTGGTGAAATCGACCTTTAAATTACATAATTTAGTGCTTTTACCGCCTGAAACCAATTCGGTCTAACCTGACCCAAAATAAGATTGATTTACCTTCCACAAGATCAATAGATTAACATTTGTTCCAATACCTGGTGGCGGTCTGGTTTAATAAATTATTAATGGTGGTAATATCGACCTTTAAATTGCATAGTTGAAGCCTTTACGGTCTGAAGCCAATTCGGTCTAACCTGCCACAAAACTAATTTATTACACCTGAATAAGGTTGACTTGCCCTCCACAAGTTCCGAGGAGTAGCATTTGAGCCTGAAATTTCAGACTGAAATATTTTCTGAATTGCAAATTTTTTTTTATTAAGTTTATATACCAACTTATTTTTGTCGTACTGTGATTCTGTGATTTGTGTATTTTTAATAATTTTAATTAAACCACGTATTTCGAATTCCAAACTTTTTTTCTTCTGCAGCTGCACTTTTTGACAATTTAAGTGTCTTTACTTTTTGAGTCTACACTTTTCGTTAAAATGTGTAGCTACACTTTTTATTAACGTTAAATAATTTACACCGATCTAAAGATTTCGTCTAACCTGACACAAAAATAATTTATTACCCAGCTGAGTAACGTTGGTTTACCCTCCACAAGTCTCACGGACCTTTGACTCGAACATTTGACCTAATATCTGGTGGCGGTCTGGTGTAATAAAAACTTTTTATAGACGGTAAAACCGATCTTTATATTACAATTTGAAGTCGACATCGTCTGAGGTCAATTCCGTCTAATTTTATACAAGCATAATTTATTACACACCTGGATAAGATTGGCCTACCCTCTAGATGACTTCTAGCGCATCATTTGACTCATAATCTGGTGTAATAAACTTTTTGAAATAAACAGTTATTTTGGAGTGAAATTTACCCTTAGGAATCTTGCATGGGTAGTCTTGAACTAACCAATGTAATTTAATTAATTTGTAATAAATTATGTAAAAAGAGCCAACCTGATATCAAAGCTACATCAAAAGTTACAATTTTGGCGGTGCAGGTTTAATTATAAGCTAAACCGACCACGGCAGCTGTTATAAAATCGGGATTTGTTGTAATAAATTGTAATAAATGTGTAATAAATTATGGTATAGGTTTCAATGAGGCGGGCTAATGTTGTCGGTGCAAAGCCATTACAAACATACGTACACATTGTAGTAAAATATTAATTAGATTTGTCATACATCTTACATCTTGATATTCTAAGCAGAACTAGTAAATCGCGATACGAGAAAGAATATGAAGTTTGGTCAGTTTTTCATCCCAAAAAAATACAAAAACATTTCCGACGGATCATATTCCTAAGAAATTAGCAATTCTCCAATCCACCAAACAGTTTGCGTTACACTGGTATAAAATGGTGTAACTATGAAAATTAATATAGACTGACTGTGTAAAACAAATCAATCAATATTAACGAAAAACAATATAGTACACTACTCAGTTTACTATAAACTTACCAATCGGGTTAAAATACTAAACTATTTCAGCTCAATACCTATAACATGAAGAAATATAATTATATGCGGGAATAACTTCGCATACTGCCTGATTGTAAATGGCTTAATTTCTTCCGACTTATATTAATAAAAAACGCATTGTACAATAATAACGATAAACATAACACGCAAACACCTTAGTGTTAATTTATTTTTTCCGGGAACACAACCGAAAGACGTATTCGCATAAAAAACTTTCTGTTTTCCATATTCCGCTCGCATTGGTGTTCTGTACTCCCAATTCGCCACCACATAATCTACACAACATAAAAAAAACTCATTCCCTTGACTCTTGTTCTCACGCTTATCTTTTATATCAGAAAGATTAATTTGTTTGTTTAAATTTTGATTTGGTGGGAAAAACAAAAAAGTTTCCGTTTTCTCGAATGTTCGGGAAATTCGAAAGATGAGAATTTCAATCAGTCGTGATGGTGGGAAATTTGTTGTTGGATATTATTTTAAAATTTTTTCCTGTAAAGTTCTCCTAAAGATGAGGAAAGGTATGCTCTACATAAAATCGAGGTAATAATATAAAGGTACGAAATAGGGACGGGAAATTAAAATGAGTTCTTCGCTTCATACCAACCAGGTGGGAGTGTGTATACGAGTATATAACGTTATTTATTGTATATGTAAAAATGATTATAAATGTAGGTTTTATTTTAGCGTTAATATGTACGAATGTATATGAATATACATACAACATGTTTCGATTCTACATATGAAATGCATCAACAATTTTCCCAACAAATTGATCATTTCTTTCAATTTACCGGCTTGTTCTTAGAAATTTTACACATTTATTCACACATACTTATATACATTATTTAATTTATTAAAAAATAAGACAAATGGATTTAATTTTCAAAACATACAAAGTTTTTCATTTGGAAATTATTTCAACTTTGTATTTTGGTTCTTAGAACATTTTAATGAGATTTAGGCTTTTGTATACAATGTCTATTATATAAATGTAATATATTCGAATTCCAACTTAGATATTATTTTTATTGCAACCGTATTCAAATCTCAAAGATAAAGTTATTTGTAAAAGAATTCCGAATTCTATCCTTTTATAATTTCATTATAAAATTACATTACCGTTCTTATAAGGACCAGTTAAATTGTTTTATGCTTTGCTCGTCAAAGTTTTAAATTTTAAGTAGCGACATCGACCCTCTCACGCAGTTGAGATCGCCAATAGGTTCTACTATAGAACTATAGAAACAACCAACGCAAACTGATTACACGGTTCAGTAAAAATATTAAAATTAATATTAAAAATTCAAATAAAGAACTGTAAAACACAAACCATAAATCAAATTTTGATTTAACAATTAAAAATTTAAAAAATAATTCTTTAGGATATTTTTGAAGTTGTCCTTTGATAAATTAAAGTCAAATGGGTCGTCGACGATGTTGAAAGATTTAGACAACCTATTAATGGGGTTATTTTCTCCATAGTTTGTGGAATGGTGTTCTAGTGCTAAAAATTCATCGTTTCGAAAATAATAATGCAAGGCACATGAATTGATGATTTCCAAAATGCAAGCTGAATCAATGTGACAAACCAAAACGTTACTAATAAAAGCCGCGCCTAAGAGAAGTCGTCTATTTTCAATCGTACATATTTTGCAATCAGTGCATTTGTTGAGTACGGAGATAATCGCGCCACATTTTCATGGAATGGTAAATTGTGGTCGTAATCCCAGTCGCTTTTCTTTAACAAGAAAATCAGAAACTTCTTTTGAATGCTTTCAATTCTTTTAATTTGTACAGCATAGTATGGATTACAGACCGATACAGCGTATTCCATTTGAGATGGAACGTAAGCGAAATAGAGTGAACATAAGGCTTCTGTCCATTTTTTAACAAATTCAAACATGGCATTCGCTTTCGCAATATAATTTTCAATATTCCTATTGAAACTGGCATTTTCGACAAATGTATCACCTAAGACTATAATCTCATTGATTCTTTGCAATACTTCGTTGTTGACTTTGTATTAAGTAATTAACGGAATTTCTTTTACGATGGAAAGACATGATTTAGGATTTCTTAATATTTAAGTAAAGCGAGTTTCGACCACACCACTCATTTAAAGAGCGTTCCATTAACAGTTGGAACAATTGTCATGTCATAAGCAAATATGAACACGTTTGAGTTTTTGATGAACTCGGTTATTCGATCTATGAAAACAATAAATATCCAAGGCCCGATGTGTGATTGGGGAATACCAGACGAAACTTTAATAAAGTTTGATTTCTCATTTTCCATTATTTACAAATTGTCGCCGGTTTGATAGATAAGACTTGCACCGTTTTATGTAATCGAGTGAAAACTCAAATGCGAATAAACTCTGGAGTGCTTTTTGATGGAAAATGGAATCAAATGCTTTATTGAAATCCGTGTACGCTACATCAGCTTGATGATGGTTTTGTATCTCGTTAATTATTTTACTGGTGAATTCAACCAGATTAGTTGATATGGATCGGCCAGGCATAAACCCGTGCTGGTTTATTGATGTGACGTGCAATTGTGAATTTAAAGTTGTTGCATAATACTAATTCAAACAATTTTGGAATTGATGATGTAGTTGGTATTCCTCTACTGTAGCATGAATGTCATCTCGTTTGTCCGATTTAAAAATTGGTGTAATTTTTGAAATTTTCCATTTTTCGGGAAACACGCCGGTGCTTAAAGAGTGGTTGACTAGGTAACCTAATGGAATTGCTAAAACGTTAGCATACTCTTTCAGAATAGAAGAGACAAAATTCACTGTCTAACCCAATTCATGGATGTTCAAAATTTATTGAGGGTGTGCGGTCGCATCGAGAAATCAGCTGCGTACTACGCTGATACATTCTGCAACTGCGATTTCACTAAATTACTGCTCAGAGATGTACACGGAAAACACCGGCATGCTGTAGCATCATTGCTCGCTACGACAACAAAACCAATAATATAATTGCAAAAGACTTTGGAAGGATATAATGCAGAAATGTAATAGTTGCTAGCGATTTAACACGAATTCAAATGTCCAAATAATGGGAAATCTAACAATCGATCGCGTCCGTCTCGGACGCTAATTTTTAAAAGCCGGTACTGATTTTGCAAGACCATTGCAACTGAATCAAAATTATGGCAGATCAACCCAAAGATGGAATGCTTACATAGCAATATTTGTTTGTACGGCGAGAATTTTATCGCAGCATTGCAGAGATTTGTGTTACGTCGCGATTTGTGCAGAGACGTATATTCGAAAAACAAATCCAACTTCAAAACAAATATTTCGTGCTACAATCCGTGCGAAAAATAATACAAATAGCACACACGGGACGCGGATTTCATGTTGATTTTCTTACAGAAAGCTTGCGTTTTGCCCAAGAGATTGATCAATTTTTTCTAAGCGCTTTGAATGTATTAGTAATCGATCCATGGAATTTTAATGTGCATTTCCGCGTAAATTTTGTATCCTTTTCCGAAAGAAAGGTCATCCCCTTCATTTAGATAATCCTAATCTTTTCTGTGAGATAATCAATTTATATTTTGTAAGCTCAACCTATTACTTTATGAAAATCGTTTCACTTTCTGCAAGAAAATCCTACTCCTTTATTTAAGAAAAGTCTCTTCTTTACTATAAGAAAATTTAATTAAAAAAATTTTCTGAACAATAATTGAGTTATTCTGGGTGGTCAGATATTGGTTTTACATATTTACATCGAGGTGAGATTACCAAGCTGTTCGGTGACGCGATAGACAGCAGTGACCAAACTACAGGAACATTGTAAATACTTTGAACAATTATTCAAATTATAAACATAATGTCTTAGCGAATTATTATATTTTGCTACGCTTTTTTAATCCAAAATATTAACTTTGTTCTCACACAGTCTAAGTTTTTTTTGCATATACTTTCACCTCATAGTATATATGCCAAAAATGTAATAATCACAAAACTTCACAAGTTTTTTCACAAAACAGTTGTTGTGTTGATGTGTGTGGAAGTACAATAAAATTTTAAAATATTTTTCAGTGTTTTTCCAATACATAAATTGATATTTTATTGCAAGCGCAGTCAAATCTTTTAAATACCACTATTAATGCGTAAATACCGCGTTCACGCGTAAAAAACTCACCACGACATCCAGTTAGATTGAGACAGTCTTGAACCACGACCGTTGTACCACCATGTCTATTGTCAGATGAGCGTATGGATGCTTTAATACCAGGTCTTTTACTAATTGGAGGAACAATCGTAGAATGTAAATATTCTACGATCGCCACTAACCGAGACGAAGATTTCCCACCTCTCAAGGTTGCAACATATGGGTCATCTAACCAACATTTTTACAACCGATGGAAGATGGAATACTTGACTTCGTTGCATAAACGAAATAAATGGCACATACTAGGAGAATTATCGAAAATTGGAGATATTGTAGTAGTTCGAGAAGAGAATCTTCCACCTACTAAATAGTTACTAGAAAAAATAGAAGAAGTTTATTCCGGGCACGACGGCACAACGAGAGTTGTGACATTGAAAACGAAAGCTGGATACTTGAAGAGACCCGTTCATAAGATAACAAAACTATCAACAAATTGATTGAATCAACAGATTCCTATTGAGGAGGATGTTGCGGACCAACTACTATATATTGCCATCAATTATATACAAACAAATAATGTCATTAAATTTAAATTAATTTACCAATTTCTTTCATATGCATACATATGTATTTTGGTTATGCATTAGTTATCATTGTTTTTTTCTTTTTAATATGACGTTAATAATTTTAAATTGTTAAATTGATATAGATTTAACTACGATCTGAGTGATCATTTTATAGTGGTTATATCACGTTTCGTGATATAAAGTGTGATAAAAAGAAAATGTTGTACCTTACTTCGGATGAATTTTGGACGAATGGTTGAATTATGTCATGTCGTGTATTAATTCGAATGAAAAAGTCTTCAATATCGTCGTGTGTGAATTTTAACTTGACGAGAAAATGAGAGTAAATTCAAAACAATTGCGTTTAATTTTGTTGTAAATATGAATCAATAAACAAATAAATTTGTTTTTTGTAGTAAGTGAACTCACAAAACTTTTTTATAGCGAATTAATACTGCCACGAGAAGCGAACTATTAAAGAAGCAACGAAGGCAACAGACTAACGCATATCGATTCCTAATCGCTCTTTCTAGTGGTTAATGATGAGTTGTAATTTATAATAAATAAAACTAGCAACTTTTTATTTTCTAACTGAAATGATTTTATTTGATTAGAAAATTATTATTTTTATTTTACCACTACGCAAAAACCACTTCGTAAAAAAACACTCATATAGCCAAACGAAACCAAAAATATTCATAAGACGAAACGTCAGCAACATTGTTACAGGCTGGCTACTGCCAACCTGCAGATATCACTAAGCACCTGCAGAGGCCTCCACGGTGATTTTTGCCGGCTACGTTCTCAGGGAGAAGTGCTAAGGGTCGTGGGGTTTGAGGCATACAGGGCTCCTGGCTTACACCGTGATCATACAGAATTGTAGGGGGAACGCAAATAATAAAAACCGAGTTCCGCCAAAATTCGTCGGCCGGAACCTGAGGAACGAACACAACGAAATTATAAACCGAGAGCGGTGCCTTGATGAGCGCATCCATCCGTATTCAAACGGGGACAAGCCCTGGTTACGGAATCGGATGCGGGCATCAAGGGACCGCAAACACTACGCCGACACAGCGGGAGTTTCCGCTCCCATCATACCACACCGAAAAAATTTAACAATTCACTTTATTTTTAAAGGAAAAAACAAGAAAACACCAGAAAGGGAGAACGAGCGAGAGAAACGAGAAAGAAAGAGAGAGCAACAATGCACATCGAGCGCGCGACCGTTATGCGGCGCTCGATTACAAAAATGTTTATATAAAAATTTAAAAAATTTGGAATAAAAAAAAATTTAAATAAGAAAAAAAAATGAAATAACAATAAAAATAAAAAATAAAAAAAATTGTACCTTAATTAATACTAACCAACAAAAATGACCGATGCGGGGCCTCTCCCCGATACCAAAATTAAAATAGCCGGTTGGCCGCCCGTTGACCTTGTACGGCACCCGTTGAAAATATGCGTGGCACCCGTTGAAAATATGCGTGGCACCCGTTGAAAATATGCGTGGCACCCGTTGAAAATATGCGTGGCACCCGTTGAACATATACGGCGCCCTTTGAAAATATGCGTGGCACCCGTTGAAAATATACGGCACCCGATGAAATATGCGGCACCCGATGAAATATACGGTACCCGATGAAATATACGGTACCCGATGAAATATGCGGCACCCGATGAAATATACGGTACCCGATGAAATATAAAAAATACGGGGTCCGTTTAATACGGAACCGTATTTTTTATATTTCATCGGGTACCGTATATTTCATCGGGTGCCGCATATTTCATCGGGTACCGTATATTTCATCGGGTACCGTATATTTCATCGGGTGCCGCATATTTCATCGGGTGCCGTATATTTTCAACGGGTGCCACGCATATTTTCAAAGGGCGCCGTATATGTTCAACGGGTGCCACGCATATTTTCAACGGGTGCCACGCATATTTTCAACGGGTGCCACGCATATTTTCAACGGGTGCCACGCATATTTTCAACGGGTGCCGTACAAGGTCAACGGGCGGCCAACCGGCTATTTTAATTTTGGTATCGGGGAGAGGCCCCGCATCGGTCATTTTTGTTGGTTAGTATTAATTAAGGTACAATTTTTTTTATTTTTTATTTTTATTGTTATTTCATTTTTTTTTCTTATTTAAATTTTTTTTTATTCCAAATTTTTTAAATTTTTATATAAACATTTTTGTAATCGAGCGCCGCATAACGGTCGCGCGCTCGATGTGCATTGTTGCTCTCTCTTTCTTTCTCGTTTCTCTCGCTCGTTCTCCCTTTCTGGTGTTTTCTTGTTTTTTCCTTTAAAAATAAAATGAATTGTTAAATTTTTTCGGTGTGGTATGATGGGAGCGGAAACTCCCGCTGTGTCGGCGTAGTGTTTGCGGTCCCTTGATGCCCGCATCCGATTCCGTAACCAGGGCTTGTCCCCGTTTGAATACGGATGGATGCGCTCATCAAGGCACCGCTCTCGGTTTATAATTTCGTTGTGTTCGTTCCTCAGGTTCCGGCCGACGAATTTTGGCGGAACTCGGTTTTTATTATTTGCGTTCCCCCTACAATTCTGTATGATCACGGTGTAAGCCAGGAGCCCTGTATGCCTCAAACCCCACGACCCTTAGCACTTCTCCCTGAGAACGTAGCCGGCAAAAATCACCGTGGAGGCCTCTGCAGGTGCTTAGTGATATCTGCAGGTTGGCAGTAGCCAGCCTGTAACAGTGGCGCCCAAGTATTTCGCGAATTTTTAAATTTTTTTTTTAGATTTGTAGCTTCACTCCCTTTGGCGTGCGCGTCCAGTGTCGAAACCAGTGCTTCGCACTGTTTGAATTCGCATGGACACGCACACCAAAGCCAGTCGATGTGCGAATTTTTAAATTTTTGATTTTTTTTTTTGATTTGTAGCTTCACTCCCTTTGGCGTGCGCGTCCAGTGTCGAAACCAGTGCTTCGCACTGTTTGAATTCGCATGGACACGTACACCAAAGCCAGTCTCCCGGTTGGCATTCCCCATCTGCGATCGTAACCAGCACGGGCTGTTTGATTGCGCGTAGATGGGGGTGTCATACCCCTATTCTTTGGACATCCGACTTACGAGCTCTTTCCCATTTCCACTATGTTGTGTCAGATTGTGGTGGAGCTCGGATGTCATTTGTCCAGGGTTTAGCTTAGCTTCATTTCTTCTTTTCCCCGAAATTTCTCGACCGAAATTTGAGGAACGGAACACTTTGTTATTATATTATTATTATTTTTCTATTTTTTTTATTATTTAGCCGACACGGAGTGGGATTTTCACTCTCATCATACCATCCGTTTCGTAATTTTGATTTAAATTTATATTTATGTTTATTTGATTTTTTTTTATATTTGGATATTTTTGATTTCATTTGATTTGATTTTGATATTTCGGTATTTTGATTTTGGTTTATCGATCTATGGGTTGTATTTAAACCCACGGTTTGATTAGTACTTCATTTTTTTTTTTTCCTTTTGTATCGTTTTTTGAATTTATTATTCTGCCTGCATACCGCTGGGTGTGTTGGTAGTTTTGGGTTTTATATATTTTTTTTTTTTTTTGGTTGTATTATTATTTTATTCAGTTTTAACGAGCCCCTCCAAATTAGGTTCTCATTGAAAAGCGCCACTTTGGAGGGTATCTCGTCTTCTCCGTCGTTAAACAATCGTGGGAGTACGGGCCCCACGGTACTAGTGGACCACGGCTTCACCGTCCCTAGTATCAAATTTACAAGGTAACCATCCCTTTTGTTTTAATCAAATACGTCGCGTATTTATATGTCTAATTATAGTTATTGTGAGTGTGAAATCTATTATATTTACTTTATTTAGAACCTTCAGTTCCATTTAAAGTCATTTTGAATTAAATTTTTGTATTTTTAACAAATTAATAAAAACTAAGTAATTTTGATTTCCATTTTTTGCCAAATTAATCGAGCGAGTTTAATTTCCCACCCTTCCAATCCAAAATGGACATATCTCTATTAACACCGGATGAGCTGGAAGTGGAGTGTCTTCTTCGCGATATTCGTTTCGATACTCCGAACGCTATACAACAACTCGAAGAAGCGATCCGAAGTGAGCAGGGCGATATAAAGCTAATACCATCCAAAATGCATACGAGTGCGGCAAAGAGGCCCGATATCGAAATTAATGCGTGTCAACGCAAACTGAAAATTTTAAAGGAATCGATCACGCAATTGGACAAACAAACCGAGGATCCCGTTGAAACAGCTCGTCGATACCACTCTCGTTTACTGCATTTGTCCGGTCGATTAAGTCGAGCCCTAACTTCTCCAAAATACCAGGATTTCGCACGGCAGGTTCTTAAAGCATGTGAGGATCTACAGACGAGTCTGCAAATCTATCTGCAAAATCACGACAAGCTGAATGAGTCTATCGAAAGCGCTAAAGGCATCCACCTCGAAATGGATATGCTTCGTTCAGATAACACCCAGGGCAGTGGAAGTGATGGGATTCAATTGCAAGACCTTGGTGACGAGGCGGACGAATCGGAAAACCCACATCACACGGAACGCAGATACACGTTAGAGGAATTGCTTGATCAGGTTCAGGTGAGAAGTCTGGCGGCATCACAATCAAATGCCCAGACGGCTTTGTTGGAATCCATGCTGCAAAAATTCGAGATTGTGTCACAGCAGTTGGTATCTTTGGATCAACGGCAGACTAAGTTGCAATCGCAGGTGGAAGGAAACCGCCAGTCTCATCCCGTACTACCGACTCATACCGCACATGAACCTACCAGTTCACCAGCACAACCGAAATTTATCGATCGACGTTTATTGTCCGGAAGCGGTCTAAGCTACACTGGATCCCCCTCGGGCATCAACATAGACATGTTTTTATTTCAAGTGGACACCATCGCGTCGTCTCGGGGAGTGTCCGACCAGATGTTGCTATTGGAGTTACACACCATCTTGAAAGAAATAGCGTTACAATGGTACTGGACATTTCGTAAACACAACCCGCACGCTACCTGGTCAGAATTAAGAAGCGGTATGATCGAGCGTTTTCAAGATCGTCGCACCAATTACGAAATCCGCAGAATGGTCGAGGCTCGTAAACAACAACCGAACGAAAGTTTTCTGGATTTCTACAATCATGTTTGGACTCTTACCCTACAATGTCGCACACCGTACTCTGATGAAGAGCTCATTCAAATTCTCATGAACAACATGAAGCCGACACTACAATACCATTTAACTGATCGTCAATTTGGCAGCATCAACGAGCTGATCAAAAGCTGTTCGGCTTGGGAGGAGTCTTTCCGGCGGCTCAAAGCTCCGGCGGATCCTGCAATCCATCCACGACGCGTGATCAATGAGTTATCAGGCGGTCCGTATGATGATATTGGAGCATATGACTCTTATGAGAATTATCCCTTAACTGATGTTCTACCCGATAACTCAGTATCCGCGATTCAAACGGGGAGCAGGTATCCGTCGGCAGCGGCGAGACGTTCTGGCGGACAAGTCCCAGCAGACAGTTCAGGATTAGTGTACAAGCAGCATTCAAGTTATGGTAAAAATATGGTCTGCTTTAATTGTTCGGATATGGGTCACACGTTCATGGATTGTCAATTGGCTCCCGCT
This sequence comes from Nephrotoma guestfalica, assembly GCA_963691935.1. Taxonomy (NCBI): domain Eukaryota; kingdom Metazoa; phylum Arthropoda; class Insecta; order Diptera; family Tipulidae; genus Nephrotoma; species Nephrotoma guestfalica. The sequence continues at coordinate 113,939,742 of OY829915.1, forward strand.
GGATTGTTCTGCTATCGATGTGGGTTAAGAGGTACGATTTCTGCGCGATGTCGACGTTGTGCTGAAGAACGAAACACGCCATCAAGATTGTCGGAAAACCAGAACAGTGGTTCTTGGAGGACTGGGCCACGAGAATCACCACAACCACAACTGCCACCCAGACTGATGCCGCAACGGACAAGTCCACTCAAACCGATTCAGGAGGACGCAGCGAGCAATACGGACGCGGAACTCCGCTCCCAATCGAATCCGACCAGAAAGTAAACTCGTCTGCAAGTAATGATTCCTTTCCCGATCCTTCTTCCCTACCAAATTCCCCTTCCCTTCCTGTCGCTCTAAAGTTTTTCTATAATTCTCCGTCGTTAGCTAAGTTAGATCGTTTAAAACGTTCCAAGAAATATTGGAACCACCGCGCTGCAATGAGAAATGACGTGATTTCCTCCGTTTTGTTCTCCGAGGGTAGTGACACTCGGCCTTACGCCCAGGTCTTTATCAATAAGATCCCGTTTAAGGGTCTTCTCGACAGCGGGGCGAGTGTCAGTGTTCTCGGGAATGGATCGGAGAAAATCTTGTCCAATCCCTTTGTAGAGTTTCATAATTTTCCATCCACGATAACTACCGCGAGTGGTCAAGTCCAACGAGTATTTGGTTACATACGAGCTAACGTCGAGTTTAATGGAATTACCCAAACCATGAATTTTCATGTTGTCCCTTCATTAGAACAACCGCTTTATTTGGGTATCGATTTTTGGAATCGTTTTGGAATTTCCCCAAAAATCTCCGCGTTAAATAATTCGGACGAATTAGGTGAAACTACCAACACACCCAAATTTCATATTTTAACCTCTAATGATCGTCGTAAATTGGATCTTATCCGCGAATATTTCCCGAGCAGCGATATATTAGGTTTGGGCCGCACATCCCTCATCACTCATATGATCGATGTCGGTTCCGCAAAACCAGTCAAACAACGTTTTTATTCCGTGTCCCCAGCTATCCAGAAACTTATGTATGCCGAGTTGGATAGGATGTTGTCTTTGGGGGTCATCGAGGAGTCACAAAGTTCCTGGTGTTCACCGGTCACGTTGGTGCGTAAGGCCAATGGCAAAGTCCGTTTGTGCTTGGATGCTAGAGAACTGAACAAGGCCACCGTCAAGGATGCGTATCCGCTGCCAATAATCAACGGATTGTTGGGTCGTTTGGGACACACCCGATTCATTTCGGCGATTGATTTGAAGGATGCCTTTTGGCAGATCCCACTCGACCCAGCATCCCGTGATAAAACAGCGTTTACGGTTCCTGGACGGCCCTTGTATCAGTTCAAGGTGATGCCGTTTGGCTTGTGCAACGCACCGCAGACGCTTTGTCGCTTGATGCACCGCGTGATCCCGTACCAACTGCACGATAAGGTCTTTGTGTACCTCGATGACCTTCTGGTCACATCCTCCACTCTGGCCGAACACTTCGAGTTGCTACAGCAGGTTGCTGGATATCTGACGGATGCCGGTCTAACAATCAATTTGACTAAAAGTAAGTTTGTGTTGAAAGAAGTCGACTATTTAGGTTATATTGTGGGTGATGGTTGCCTCCGTACAAACCCAGATAAATGTAAAGCTATTCTGGAGTACCCTATTCCGAAAACGACGAAACAGATTAGACGTTTTCTGGGGATGTGCGGATGGTACCGTCGCTTCATTCCAAATTTTGCCTCTTTAGCTTCTTCTCTCACCGATCTTACTGGTAAAAACACTAAAGTATGTTGGTCTGCAGCTGCTGATTCTTCTTTTAACGCTCTCAAAACCGCCTTGTCAACTGCCCCAGTTTTGACGCATCCTGATTATACAAAACCCTTTTTTATTCAGTGTGATGCCAGTGCCGTTGGGGTCGGTAGTGTCTTATTTCAGGTGGACACCGAGGGGGTGGAGCGGCCCATTGAGTTTTATTCACATAAGCTCAATTCGGCGCAGCGAAACTACTCGGTGACCGAGCTGGAATGCTACGCTGCCGTCCTCAGCGTGCGAAAATTTCGTCCCTACGTGGAAGGCTATCCGTTCGTCATTTACACTGACCATTCCAGTTTACGCTGGCTAATGAGTCAAAAAGACCTCTCCGGACGTTTGGCGAGATGGAGTCTTAAACTCCAAGCGCTGGATTTTCAGATTGGATACCGAAAAGGTTCAGTTAACATTGTACCAGATGCGTTGTCTCGAGCTTTTCCGGATGAATCCGCTCCTTGTGCGGATGATTCTGAAAGTAAGAGCACGCCTGATCCTGGTGCCCAATTTGAAGATCCAGCCTTGCCGAGTAAGAACATCGACCCTTCTGTGAATGCGTTAATACCTTCTTTCGTCCCCATTTTGCACGTTGATCAAAACTCGGTTGCGTTCCAAGATCCAGATTACGTCGATCAAATCGCGAAAATTCGAATCTTAAAAGATTGTTCGCACAATTATAAAATCCAGGATGATAAACTGTTAATATCCCCTTCGTTTGGTTTTAAATATATGGATACCGATTTGTCGAATTGGAAACTTGTTATTCCGAATTCATTAACTCAATCGCTTATCGAACAGGCACATGTACCTCCCACTTCAGCACATTTAGGCGGCAGCAAAACCCTCGAGCGCCTTCAGCGTCAATTTTTCTGGCCTCAGATGGCAAAACAAGTTAAACAATACGTTGCTAGCTGCACTAAATGTAAAATGAACAAAGCTGTTAATTTCTCCACACAACCAGCCATGGGAGCTCTGGTCACGTCGACTCGCCCGTTTCAAAAACTGTATGCTGATTTTTTGGGTCCGTATCCACGTTCGAAACTCGGGAATACTTGCATTGCTATCGTTCTGGATCATTATTCCAAATTTGTAGTTGTAAAACCCTTACGCGAAGCGTCTGCCTCCTTATTATGTCGATTTTTGGAAAACGAAATATTCTTGTTGTTCTCGGTACCTGAAGTCATTACTTCTGACAATGGGAAGCAATTTACCTCGAATTTATTTAAGGATTTGTTGTCTAAATACGGTGTAACACATATTCGTACGCCGGTGTATTCGCCCCAAAGCAACGCATCCGAGCGTGTTAATAGAACGTTAATTGCCAGCATTCGGTCATATTTGAGCGATCACGACCATAATTTGTGGGACAAAAATTTGCAAGAAGTTGCGGCTGCTTTACGTAATGCCATACACGATTCGATACAGTACTCCCCTCATTATGTCGTGTTCGGTCAACATATGTCGATGCATGGTTCGGATCACTCATTGCGACGGTTACTCGATGAACATGATCCCAGCGAAGTCCAGGTATGGGCTAAGCCAGATCGAGTAAACCTTCTAAAGGATCGTATAACCCATTACTTACGCGTAGCACACGAAAAGGGGGCTCAACATTATAACCTACGTAGTAATAAGCGCTCTTTCCGAGTCGGTCAATCTGTTTTTATACGATCGTTTCCTTTGAGCGATGCACCGAATAAATTTTCCGCTAAATTGGCTGGTAAGTTCAAACCCGCGATTATTACCAGCAAAGTCGGACAAGTGGCGTACGCAGTCGAAGATTTGAATGGCAAATCATTAGGCACGTATCATGTAAAAGATATCCGCACATGACACATGCTTCACTCTATCTCAATATTAGTTGGTCGCGGTACAATGGGTGTACATTTCCATTAAATTGTTTTTCATTTTCGTATTGTTTGTTGTAGGCCCGGCTTATGAGACATCTCAGGGTGTGGGACGTTACCACGTTTGTTACGATTACATGATCGTAACAAGCGCTGTTTGATTTTATTCCCCTTGGTTTGTGTCCTAGCTTTCGGAGTTGTGTAATGTTTGTACACGTCGTGGTGATGGCGCGAGGGTGAGTAAGATGAGGAGAGAGAGAACAATGCGCATCGAATGGGTGTGTAAAGCAAAACATTCCATAAGAATGTTTTTCTTATATGCCTCTCGTTTACATCAATGCGAATTGATGTAAACGAGAGACAGAGAAGAAAGACAATTCTTCTGGAATGTTCTGCGCGTCGTTGTGCGGGGCAAGAATTTTTTTTCTTGTTGATGATTAGAGTTTTGATTTTTGGAAAAAAAACGAGTTAAACTTCAACTAGGGTGAACGTATATAATTTTGTCGGTGAAAAATTTTTTTTTGATAAATAGTGTTTAAAACCTAAGTATTTAGTAAAAAAATTAATATAAATATTCCAATAGAATTGGAGTTATATATTTTTATTCATTGTATAATTTATAAAATAAAATCAAAATGCTGCAAACAATTTTTTTTTTGATATTTCATGATTGGGTGTTTATTTTTATACTTCGTGGGTTCATCTTTAAATTGTGAATGAATTCTTATTGTATCATATGGTTGAATTCGGTGATATTATTGAATAGATATAAATTTAAAAGTGCAAAATATAAATATTGTGATTCGTTTGATGGATACAACGTTTTACTATAAAAAGAATTTACAAAAGGATTCATACGTCGCAAATTAATTCAAATCAAAGAATACGAGGGAAAGACAACGGGTGCCACATTAACTCATCAATAACGGTTCCGTATTAAACGGACCCCGTATTTTTATATTTCATCGGGTACCGTATATTTCATCGGGTGCCGCATATTTCATCGGGTACCGTATATTTCATCGGGTACCGTATATTTCATCGGGTACCGTATATTTCATCGGGTGCCGCATATTTCATCGGGTACCGTATATTTCATCGGGTGCCGCATATTTCATCGGGTGCCGTATATTTTCAACGGGTGCCACGCATATTTTCAAAGGGCGCCGTATATGTTCAACGGGTGCCACGCATATTTTCAACGGGTCCGTACAAGGTCAACGGGCGGCCAACCGGCTATTTTAATTTTGGTATCGGGGAGAGGCCCCGCATCGGTCATTTTTGTTGGTTAGTATTAATTAAGGTACAATTTTTTTATTTTTTTATTTTTATTGGTATTTCATTTTTTTTCTTATTTAAATTTTTTTTATTCAAAATTTTTTAAATTTTTATATATAAACATTTTTGTAATCGAGCGCCGAATAACGGTCGCGCGTTCGATGTGCATTGTTGCTCTCTGTCTCTTTCTCGTTTCTCTCTCTCGTTCTCCCTTTCTGGTGTTTTTTTTCCTTTCATGAAGAAAAAATGAATTACTAAATTTTTTCGGTGTGGTGTGATGGGAGCGGAAACTCCCTCTGTGTCGGCGTAGTGTTTGCGGTCCCTTGGTGCCCGCATCCGATTCCGTAACCAGGGTTTGTCCCCGTTTGAATACGGATGGATGCGCGCACCAAGGCACCGCTCTCGGTTTATAATTTCGTTGTGTTCGTTCCTCAGGTTCCGGCCGACGAGTTTCGGCGGAACTCCGGGTACATCTTTTGATTATTTGCGTTCCCCTAACTTTCTGTATGATCACGGTGTAAGCCAGGAGCCCTGTATGCCTCAAACCCCACGACCTTCGCACTTCTCCGCTGAGAACGTAGCCGGCAAAAATCACCGTGGAGGCCTCTACAGGTGCTTAGTGATATCTGCAGGTTGGTAGTAGCCAGCCTGTAACAACATAACATTCATTTTGCAGGGTTGTGTTTGTAGACTATTTCGTTTTGAATTATATCACACAAAAAGTCTCCAAAAGTGATATAAATTCGTGATCTAACCACCATAAAATGACTACCCTGGACATGAACCAAGCACTCATTTTATCGATATAAAATGTCAACATAAAAAAATATTTTTTAGGATAAATTGGAGATAGTAAAGCCTGCTAGATTTAGTTTGTTCCAAAGTGATTAAAATCAGTTGATAAAAATTTATTCTGTAGTTTTGTTTTGTGGTTACCCAGTAAAATCAAATGCTTAAATTTGCGTTTGGAACATACCTTCATTGCCATCTGTCTTAAATATACTTAAATTATGTTACTGACTAATGCTGGTGAAGATACTGCTCAAGTTTTACCAAGAAAAAAATTAGGAAAAATTGCACATATTTATACAGCAGCAGTCTGAAATTTTTCTAAAACTATGCCAGATCTTTATAAGAGTGTATCAAAATAATACCTGTATAAAGCGGAACATAATGTAGCCTTCAATTTATTAATATTATTTTAAATATTTGGCAGTTAACTTTTAAAAAACCGAAAAAATATATTTATCATTTTATTAATCCATATTCACTTACTCGTATATTGGGGCTAACAAAAGTTTAAAAAAATAACTAAAATTATGTATGAGGCAGATTAGTAACACACAGTACCCATTGAACTATATTCTGAAAATTGTCCCAGCTATTGACATGATCACCAACTAACACTCTATAAAGCTAAGGTTGTGTTAGGAAGTCTAGGGATATCTCAGTTGGTCTAAAAAATTATTATATTGGGTCATAATACTAAATTTTATAAATTGTCACAACCCCAACTAATACCACTTTCGTTTATGCATCTCAACCCATACCTGAGGAAGTCATAAGATCTCTAGGGTTACCTTAGTTTGATAAGAATTTGTATTATATTTGACCATAATACAAACTTCTATAAAATGACCCCTACTCTGGATGGGGATTCCTGAACATACTATTTAACTGACATGGTCCTCAACTAATACTCCATAAACCTGAATTTGTGTTAAGATCTCTAGGAATATCTCAGTTGGTCTAAGAATTTTTACTATATTTGGTCATAATACTAAATTGTCCCCACTCCTGGATGGGGAGCTCCGGATTACCTGATGTTGTGTTAAAATCTCTAGGAATATCTCAGTTGGCTTAAGATATTTTGTTTTATTCGGTCATAATACAAAAATCTATTAATTGTTCCCATCCCTGGATGGGGAGTTCCTGATTATTTTTTCTAACTGACATGGTCCAGAACTAACAGCCCATATACCTGAGGTTATGTTTGATCTCTAGAGATATCTCATTTTCGAGAATTCTTTAAAAATAGTTTCTTGTTAATTTTTTTAAAAATTATCTGAGTATGAGTATCTATGAGTATCTTCTTCTTAGCGGTAATTGTAACTGGTTTTTTCTGTGTCATTAATCATCAACTACTGTTTTAATTATTCGCATTGAGTATTTGCTAATGTTCAAATTAACTAAGGTTTACTTAGCCAAATTGTACGTGCGAATTTTATGGTTGCAATTGTAAAACAAAAAATTTCTAGTTTTAAGAAATCAAGTTAGAAAACGAGTTATATCGAAAAAGATCAAATCTTTGGAAACAAAAATACCTACCATTTTGATAAATAATAAAATCAAGTTACTGTGCACTTAAAGTATTTGTTTTATTTCAATTATATAGTAAACTTAAAATATATCTATAAATATATAGCCCAGTATTTCGAATATTCAGTACAGATATAAAGATCTGGATTTCTGCGATGATTGCGAACGAGATCAAATATAATATTTTTGATTCAGATGGAAAATCAAGAGCATGGTGAAATCCAAAAATGGAACTACAAACGAAAAATATCGGTCATACTGTAAAACATGGTGTAGGGTACACAATGGTGTGAGCTGTTTGTCATATAACGGTGTAGGTAATATTGTGTTTATGGAAAATACAATGAATAAGATCCTGTGCCACCAAATTAGGTATTAAATACACCTTTAGGGTGATTTTTTTAAATTTTTTTTTTGGTAAACTGTGATTTTGGCGAAACGAAGCACATTCCTTTGATTTTTTTTCATGGATGCCTTAAATATTGATAGAATAAAAGTTGTATTTAAAAACAAAAACGATTTTTTTGCGTTTGTTGTTGCATTTGTTGTTTTTATGTGAATTTAACTATATTTGAAAAAAAGTCTTTTGTATATTAATTACATTAATAACATTAATTCACATGCCAAATGATGTGATATGCAACTACAGGGTGATGTGATATGCAATAGTACTGAGTACTTTCTCAATTTTAATTTCTCATAAATTTGCCTTCTCATTTTATAAAACTGCATAACTTTCGCATTTTTCGAGAATGTCATTAAAAAAAATTGCGACATAGCTTGAAAATGTGAAATCACATTTTTTATTCATTTGTCCCCGGTACTTTGAGATATTATATTACACACATACTACCAACGTTTGCTTGTACACCAAACAGTATTATCTATTATACAAGTCATTTCCAATGCGAAAAACAATTCAAGCAAAACTCTTAAAATTAAGTCTGGATTATTTTATTTTATTTTATAGACCCAAAACAATTTATAGGATTTGTGAAATCCTTTTCTTTCTGACATTTCCTTATACTTTTACTTTCACCTTCAGAAGTGCATAGCCAGTGGAAACTTATAGAAAAAATAAAACTCTAACTGAAACATACTTCATTGCTATTTATTTGTATACAAAATTTTAACATATTTATTTCCAGCCTCCAAACTTTTTTGAGAAAATTAATTATTTAAACACCAATATTTTTAAATATCAAATACTTATTAGGTATTCAAATATTGTGTTAAAAAATTATATTACGCAACAAATCAAAATTTTATATTTTGATACACATGAGAATGTCGTATCGGTTTGGATATCATTCCGTTTGAAACATAATTAGCAATTAGCTTCAAATCAAAATCGTGGCAAACTTCATGAAAATTGTCAAAAGGCAAAAATTAAAATTTGATAACTTTCCCATAACCAGCAACCTAACGAGCAAATATTTTTTTTTATTCTCAAAATATTTTTCATTCTTTTGCTATTGAAACAAATACATTTTCAAATAAAATTCAAGGGATACTTATGCTCGGTTTTCATTCGGAAAATTTTATTATGGCAATAGAACGTCGTTATTGTATTGAAGCCCGGTACATACGACGGATTGAAATCCGGGATTTTCAAATCTCACCGTCCATCCAATCAAATAAAATAAATAGTACAAAATTCACGCCCCTTTCATCCCAAAAAGTTGACAAAAACTCAACTCTGAGCAATAAATCCTGCAGACAACCAACTTAAAAAAAGCAAAACTGTATTTCTGAGCAATATTTTGTAGATCATTACACTTTTTGCTCAAGTTTTTTTGTGTTGTAAATAGTTCTTTCTTATGACATTTACATTTGTTGTGTTGTAAAGTATTCTCAATTTTGTGGTTTGCTTTAGTGTATATATTGTAAATACATTTTTAACATTTAAATATATTGCATATACTCGTATATATAGTATATATTAAGAATATAATAAATACATAGTGTAGTAGTATTTTTGTATAGTACATATATAATCTAATTTATTTGCAAAAGGTGTGAAAAGCACATTTAAATAAAAATGAAATTTTTTAATGTATGGTGTATTTTTTAGAATGGCTACCACCAGAGAGCTTGATGAAAAACTCCTGGAGGAAATAAAAAAGCCGGGTCGAGAAATTATTTATGATTTGTCGCTCGCTGACTACAAAAATTCAACTTTAAAGCGTATTTTATGGTCTGAAATAGCCGAGAATGCCGGATTAAGTATTGAAACTTGCAAAAAGAGGTGGAAATCACTTCGCTCCCGATACGTCAATATAAAAAAACCAGGTAAAAGCGGAAGTTCGCTAGCTCCTTCTTCAAATGATCAGTGGCTTCAGCGAAATATGGCCTTCTTGGAAGACGTCATAGTATCCGAGTAAGTTTTTATTTCGTTTTATATATATATATATATATATATATATATATATATATATATATATATATATATATATATATATATATATATATATATATATATATATGTACAAACATATTGGTAAGTAAAATAATTATTTCCATTTTAGGCCAACCGAGAGCAGCTTTGAATTGGAAAACACACAAGAAAACAATTTCCAAATTTTTTTTGATGATACTGCTACCGAGATAAACAACGAGACTCTAGATTGTGAATCACTCAATTCGCCACATGTGCCAATACCCAGAGCTGGGCCATCGCGCAAAAGAAAAAGGACAGACGAAAACCCATTTGCACCAGTTTTGAGTTCGGTTATGAAAACCATGGATGCTCATAGACAATTGATCGAGAAACATACAAGCCAACAGACTGAAATCGTACAAAACACCGAAAAAAGTTTACTGTTGGTTTATGCAGCGTCAGTGGATGCTGATTTCAATAAACTACCATATTCACTCCAAATTAAAGTACTATTTTCTTTAAATAAGTCTCTCGAAGAAGCAAAAAAGGAATTGTTAGAACAAAAAAATTAATAATTTTTAAAAAAAATTTTTTATGTAAATATGTGATATTACGAAATTCAATGTGATGAAATGCAAAAAAACAAGACTGAATTAAAAATTTAAATTACTTTTTTTTTGTTAAAATAATTTAATAAAATGAAATGATTTTTTTAATGGATCGTGGAATATTGCCATGGTAACACATCAACTTCATTGAAGTACTTGCAGAATTGATCCCTTATTTCATTGGCAGTTCTGCTCGAGTTATTTGATCCCACTCTTTGCACTCCTTGCAAGGCATCGCTTGTTTCACTTCGCCATCTTCCTGGTTGAAACGTTCCATTATTATAAGTATCAACTAATTCGGAATTGGCATATTCCTTAACTTTTTTTCCCCTCAGCCAATTGTGTAAAACGACAGTTGCTTTTATTATGCCTAATACTGTCGTTTTACTGGCTATAATTGGTCGTCGATATATACGCCACCGACTGGATAGAATACCAAACGCGTTCTCCACCACTCTTCTGGCTCGCGACAAACGATAATTGAACGCTGTTTTTTCTATAGGTAGCAGCGACGTATTTCGGCCAGGATACGGACGCATTAAATTGGAAAGTAGTGGGAATGCTTCATCGCCTATAAATACATAAGGGTACTTCAAATTGTCTTCCAGGTTCTCTGGAGGTGGCACGTTTAGATGAGAACTACCGCATATCACTGCTCTCCCAAAAGTACTTCGCCGAAATATGTTGCTGTCTCCTGTATGGCCTGGTGCCCCAATATCGACAACTATAAATTTATAGTCAGCATCGGCTATTGCGAAAAGCACAACACTGTGACTATGTTTATAGTTTCGGTTGATCGAACCGGAATGTGAAAAAGCCTATAAATGAAAAATTGTTAGCTACACTAATATAAATTTATAAAATTTTATTCAAATGTGCTTACTTGTATTATCACATGTTTTCCATCCATCGACCCTAAACAATGTGGGAAGTTCCATTGTTGCTGGAATTGCATACTAATTTCACGCCACATTGCCTCACTGGGTTTCGGAAATACAATTTCTTTCAATATTTCCCACAACGTTTGACAGGTTTCCCTTACGATCACCGATGTCGTCGTCTTTCCTATTCGATAGGAGTATTTTCCGATAGACACCATACTGTCGCCACTTGCGAGGTATCTGAAACAAATGTATATACATAAAAACGTAGATTAAATATAAAATAATATTTCTAATAATTACCGTAGGGTTAAAGACAACCGTTGGCCTGCTGATATCGAACTCTCGCCAATGTCATTTCTCTGAATCAGAGGACCCACCATTGCGAGCAACTCATCAAACACGACCGGTGTCATCCGATGGAAATTAACAAATGATTCCGTATCGACTAATCGCATTTCGACAACAAGATTTTGATAAAATCCCTGCTGGTACCTGTTGCGATTGACCGGGTTAACGCTGAACCGCCTGACATTACGACGCCGGTTTTCAAATTGATCGAATTCGTATTTTAAATACATCGATAAGATGGCATTCAACATTAGCATGTCACCATTCAACATATCTAGTATTGTTTGTCTTGAAAAAGACATTTTTAATTAAGATTACCAATTAAAAAGACGCGAAATTAATAAAAGATGAAACAAAAAAAAATTATTCTAACAAAAATGACGCGAAACTAATAAAAGATTTATGAAGGAAAAAACTAATTATTCAAACTAAAATGACGCGAAACCAATACAACTTATGAAAACTTATAAACCAACACGAAAATATTCACTATTCAGTAGCTGTTGAATTAAGCCAAGTGCAAGTAAAAAAAAATAAAAATTTTGACAGCTATGTCATAAGTAAAATAGACCAAATATAGAGCAAAAAATGCGAGATTTGAAAATCCCGGATTTCAATCCGTCGTATGTACCGGGCTTGAATCTACACATGAGCATTACGTTTTGACAAAGAGAGAAAAAAACATAGGATTTTTTTGTCACGCCACTGTGACAAAATGAGAATAATATTGAATTTTAATCTCAATTGAGTATTATACAAAAACATTTTGATTTTGCATATAATTACGTGTTGAGAGTTGTAAATGCAAGTGTAATATTTAGTCATTGTAATGACATTCTTTTGCCAAGGCAAAATTATTTAGTTAGTTTATTAATTCGAACAAACTTATTTTAAAGTACGAAAAAATACTCGTAATACTTATATAATACACTAAAATGATCGGTAAAAACAATGCTGATGCTCCAAAATGAGTAACAGAGTAAAAGTTGAATGAGTAGTAGTTGAAATTTTGTTAGAGCCCCCACCATCTAACGTGAAGTTAAAATAAACACCCGATAATATTTTCATTATATTATTTATTATCAGCGATTTAAATACGTAACAGGACATTTTTTTATTACTTTTGTAAAATGGTATCCTATACAAGTAAGAACATTTTCACAAAATTCTCGTACCTCACTATATTCGTGGTTGAAGCTATTTATAATATGATTTAAATTGTTGAAATAAATTTTCAAGGGATACATTTTCGCATTGCACATAATGAGAAAAAATTCAGCACGAGGCGACTTCCTTTATCGTTTAGTCAGCTATTTTCATTTCATGTTCTGTATATGCGTCATTCCAATTAAATGGCATATATATATATATATATATATATATATATATATATATATATATATATATATATATATATATATATATATATATATATATATATATATATATATATATATATATATATATATATATATATATATATGTATATATGTATATATATATATATATATATATATATATATATATATATATATATATATATATATATATATATATATATATATACAAATTACGAAAGAATTTGTCATAAAACAATTCCCAAACCAATTATTTCCGAATCAAAACATGAAATCACAAAATAAAATAAAAAAAATTTATATAAAAATATATTTCAACCATATTCCGGGCAATAAAATTGTGATACAACAAAAGAGCTTTTCTTAAGTTTTATTCGTATTTCTATTATCATTATTATTTTTTTGCTCCCTCATAATAAATGATTTGGAATTATTAACATCATTAAAATGAAATCCACGAAGATTGCGTTTCCATATTTCCTTTCAACCAATTTTTGTACATAGCAAAAACTAAAAATAAATTTTAAGAAGCTTTTTCACTTACCAGCATAAATTTTTCATATTCTTCCTCTAAGGTGCTACCATTAAAATATTTGATTGCTGAATTTATGTCCGGAAAATAAAAGCCACGACGACACACACATCGATATGAACCGCGACGAAATCCAAGTCCCGGGATTGCCACGCATTCGGTTGTTTTCTGTTTACATTTGTCGGTCCCGGCGAAAATGTTCAACGGTTTTGCTTGCCCAGTATTTCTTTGCGGGCACTGGTCAATATCAACACGACGCAAATCTATGTCGATGCCGGATGTTCCTCTGTAAAAATATAAATATAAAAATTATTTAAAACTTTAATCCTGCATTAACTTAAACAAAATTTTAACCATCATGGCTGTGTACACCAGCTTGGAAAACGCAAATTTTTATACTAATACTATTACACCAGTACGAGTTGGTGTGCTGTTCTATTTCAATTCATATCATATTTTCCAAACATAAAAAATTAAAACGATTTTTATAATCCCAGTTCTGTGAATTTATGATGATAAAACGAAATTATACACAAACTGGGTTTATATTCGAATACATACAGATATCACCAGACAATCGTATAGAACAGCATTAATCTATCATTTACACCCCTATTCCCTTAGTCGCCTCACCTCATGCGATGTGACTGCGCTTCTTCTTGGTTACTAGGTTATTAAATCGAAACTTAATAAATAATTGTTCACAAAACTCGTGGCTGTGTTTTAAATCTTAGTATGCTGGTTTATACATTGTCCTTGCGACTACTATCAATTCAAATGACCAATTTCTGTCACTTGAAATTTTGATGCGACAAATAAATAGAATTTTTTTCAAACTAAGGCAGCCAACTAAGATTTAAAAATTTTTACTGCGAGTTTTGTTCAAAATGATTTAGTAACTTTTGATTTTATAATCTAGTAACCAGGAAGATCCATAGCCACGTCGCATGAAGTTATACGACTAGGGGAATAAAGGCATTTTTCTCGCGCCTAAATAGTAGGGTTTATTTTAGACATAAACAAAAAATTGATTGCTCGGTTTACGGTAATGCGAGGAGATTTTCAGAAAACATACATTATAATAAGCTGAAACTATTGATAAAATTCCTGAAACTGATTATATATTTTAAAATAGTAAATAGCCTATTTACCATTCGTTATATCGCTAAAATAAAAAAAAATGTTTTTTACAAATCTTTGTGCGTACTAAATGTCTATTGGTTTTCTACAGTCTAGCCGAATTGACTGATCGGCATGAAACTTCATACTTAAGCTTTTCTTGTAAATTGGGAGATCGTAATGATTTTTGATGGAATTGTTGTAAATATTTTGAAAAGAATATCATTTACGAGAAAAAATATTACGGCCTAAAAGATACTGAATTTAACTTGTAACAATACCAGTCCGATTCATTTTTCAAAAATTTAAGCGGAAATGACGTTTTTTTGGCAAAAAACTGTTTATACACAAAAATTTAAATCTGTACAGCCCAGACGGATTGATCCGTTGGGATGAAACTTTTTTCACAAATTGAGAGATCCCAGTGAGTTATGAAATTGATTCACCGACGGTGACAACTTTCGTAGGAGCTTTTACGTTTCTGGAAATATTTTGAAATTGTATCATTTACGAGAAAAACGGTTACAAACTAAAAGATTCTAAATTAAATTTGCAATAATACCGGTCCAGATCAGTTTTCCAAAATTTAAACGAAACTAACGGTTTTTGTCAAAAAAATCTGCTTTTTTTAGGAAAAATGTTGACCTCGTGCGTACGTGATATCTGCAGACTAAATGTCGGTGACTAAATCTCTACAGCTCAGACGGGGTGACTAATCGTAGTGAAACTTTATACTTAAGCTTTTTCTACAAATTGGGACATCCCAGTGAATTACAGTCGAAATTGATCTACCGGATGTGGCAGTTTCCATAGGATCTTTTTCATTTCTTGCAAATATTTTGAAAAGTATATCATTTATGGGAAAAACAATAGAGATCTGTCTAGATTCGTTTTTTTAGAATTTAAGCTTAAATTACGATATTTGATAAAACAATTTTTCAAGAAAAATTCGGCGTCTCTTGAGCGGAAATTTCATATTGCAACTTTTTTCATAAATTGGGAGAACCATGCGCAATGTGATGGACGTCTGTGTACCGGAAGTGATAGCTTCCGTGGGAGCTTTTCCAGTTTTTGCAGTGAAGATTAAATTTTCATTAGCATGTATAATGATTTTTTTTGATTAGATAAGCCAGTTTTTAAAAATTTGTTTAAAATTTATAATTAAAAATAATAATTTTGTGTTAGTGAAACGTGCCTTTTAACCGATCTTTAATAGCGTCTGTCAAATAAATTTAATTTGCTGTGGTACTATTCTGCCAATTTCTTGGGAATTAGAAATTGTGAAAAGAATTAGATAGCTTTTTATCAAAATCAGTTTTTTCTGGCCCATTTACGAAAAATGTTTGATATATGAGAATTAATTTTTCCATACTAAAACTGACAGGGAATATTATTCCCAATTCAAATTTGTTTGCAAAAAATTTACCACCACCATTACACCTTAGTATACCAGCAAAAACAATTAAGACAAATATCATAAGTAAATCTTTCCCCAGTTTTCAATTGTCTAGGAATTACCAAACTAGAACCTGTAGCGGCCTGTTTCTTCAACTACAAGAAACACCGCACAATATACAAACGGACAATTCTCCGTATAAATAATTATATTCCAAATGAATATGCAACAACAGTCTTGTTACATAAAATCGGTATGTACAACAAAAACAATTTTGTACACAAAACAAAATTAGTAAATTTCATTATCATGCCGATTTTCATATCAATAAAAATCGTTACCAATAATAACTTATCATTGAAACGAACAGTATTGCAATCGTATCATAGATGCCACCATCCTTTTTGTGATTGGTTAGGTTGGTGGGCTTTGCTATGTATAATGTTCGAAATGCACTCTTCAGGTTATGCAACACTGACTATCTTAAACTAAGATTAAATTATGAGCAAAATATTTCCGTTTGTAAAAGTTACACCGTTATATAATCCGTTAAATATGTAACTTCTTCATTAGGAATTGCATACACCAGATTTAATCAAAGTTTAGATGATTTTAATGCAGTGCAACGCCTTTACGGTTTTTAGTTGATTATGGATATTGGCAAAAACACCAAAGCTTCTTTATTATAGAAATATTCTAGAAATATAGACTATTCGCCAACTTTGTTTAATCGATTGAGTACTAATTTTTATTTTTGATTTAAAAACTCGTTTCTAAATGTTAAATTTAGTTTGTTTTTAAGATAGTCGTCGTAGAATATACCGACGTAAAATACAGCCCACAACGTATTTCATGGATCGTGTGCTTTGGAGGGCAGCAGGCAATCAAGAGAACCAAAAACAATAAAATACGATTTGAGTACTGTAAACTATTCTTAGTAGTCTTATGTTCACTTTCCCTGCCGAAAATGCCTGATGTGAATACACCTTTTGCGTTTATCTTCACTCTTTGCTAGGGAATCATATCCCATCCCACACAACAAAACATATAATGAAATGATTTAGCGATAGTAAACCTACGGCTACGATACCGATGATGGTGACAGGGAAGAGTATGGATGTTAGTCACTAAGTTTTCAACGAAGTAATGAATTAACTGAAATCTGGGCCATACGTCACTGAACATTGTATTTTTGATATAATTTTTTTATTTTGTATTTTTTATCTTTTTATTTTTCAGTATTAGAAACGTTTGGGAGATTCAGTAGCCATGTATACGATTGAGGAACGAGCAAAAATTGTTGATTTTTATTTTGCTAGTCAAAATTCAATAATTCAAACCCAAAGAAAATTTCGAAATTTTTTTAACACCAGAAATGCACTATCACGAAATCAAGTACGCAACCTAGTCGCTCGTTTTCGGGATCTGGTAGTGACTTATCTAGGAGTGGAAGACGGCTGGAACCACGAAGCCAAGATAATATTGAACGAGTTCGGGAGAGCATAAGTTCTCATTTACGCTCTGAAACATCGACTCGAAAACGTGCCACTCAGCTTCAAATGTCCAGAACTTCACTGCGTAGAATATTGCAAAATAATGTATTGAAAAATGATGAATATTGCACGGAAACGCAAGATACAAATGGTACATGAAATTTTACCACAAGACTATGCAACCCGCTTAAGATTTGTGCAAATTGATCGTATTATTAACGGATGATCCTGATTTTATGACACAAGTTATAATGACCAATGAAGCGCATTTCCATTTAAGTGGTTATGTTAATAAGCAAAATGTTAGAATCTGGGGCACTGAAAACTCTAGAGTGATTCAACAGCGTCCTTTGCTTCCACTTAGTCACAGTTTGGTGCGGGATATCAGCAGACAAGATCTATGGCCCGTACTTCTTCCAAGACGAAGATGGCAATGCATTGATTGTAAATGGTGAGCGTTACAGGGCTATGTTAGAAAATGTCTTGTTTCCTGAACTTGATAATACTCAAGAAATGTGATTTCAACAAGACGGAGCTATGCCCCATACTGCAAGGGAAACAATGAATTTGCTGCCAATGATTTCTGGTAACCTATCGTTTCACGATTTGGAGATGTTAATTGGCCATCACGATCACCCGACTTAACACCACCAGATTTTTTTTGTAGGGATTTTTGAAAGATCGTGTATGCGCAAATAAACCGCAAGGACTGCAGCAACTACAAGACAACATAATAAATGAAATTATTGCGATTGATCAACCAGTTTTGGCTTCAGTTATGGACCTGGTACAGCAAAGAGCAGCAGATTGCGAAGTGGCTGATGGCAGGCATCTAACAGATATTATTTTTAAAATTTAATTTCTTTTAAAACTCTTCATGAATAAAACTATCTTTTGTAATCAAAACTATTCATTTTCAATAAAAAAAAATTATCAAAAATACAATATTCAGTCACTTATGGCCCACCCTGTATAAACTATTTTGCAAAAAATATAAATTATATTATTTAAAACTAAAATTCTATGAAAAAGGACGTTCCTTAAAATGTTTATCTTTAGTTTTACACATTTTACTTTCCTTTTCATGTTCGAAAAAATCTAAAGCCCTTTTATAAATTATGTTTATGGATACCCCTTCATCATTTACTTGTTATTCCCAGAAAGGACAAATTTAACCAAATATATTCTTTATTAATAATGTTACCCCATTACTCATAAACATTTTGTGTAATTATACCTCTAGTAGTTGTCTGGGAGATCCAGAGAACACATTTCTTACATTATTCGAAGTTAAGATTACAAAATGGGAGGGTAAATCCCTATATTCTTGCGGAGGAATTCTGCCTATATTCAAAGATCTATACGTGACATGGTGAGTTTTTGGCGCCCCAAAACAAATATCATATCAGCATCTGTTTTCCATAGCGGCTGAAACGGGTGTTTGTTTTCTAGCAAAAGTGGGCCTACACAAGCGAAAAGTGGGTTGAGCGGCAAAAAAGTTCGGTAAATCTATCTGGAATATCGGTAATAGGCATTTGTTATTTTGTTTTTTTTAATTTTCCTATTTAGTCTATCGAAAAAAAATTTGATGCAAACCAATTGTTTCATTTAATTGCTGTGACTGTGAGTGAGTTTTGAAAATTTAAAAAGCCAAATTATATTGAATATCGTGCTGGTGATTTTAATTTGAAAGGTAAACGCGACTTTGCTATTCAAAATTCCGTCAGGTGGTACTCGTACCGCCTGCCAGTAATTTCAAATTGCTAGATCGCGTTTTAAAATTACAGTTAAGTGACTAAATAGAGGAATAAATAAAACTAATTATAAAATGATTACTGTTGTTTCGTCCAGGTAGTGCATGCATTTACTTTTACTTGTCGCAAAACAAAAGTCCTTTCTAAAATAATTTAAACAATGAAAGTATTTATTAATTCATTAAATTATAATATTGCTATTTTAATTGACCGGTTAACATGCCATGGCGACTGGCAAGTTCCGAACGTGAACTAAATCACAATCAATGTTCAAGAACAATCGATGATGAAAGAACTGAGCAAATGTTTTGTTGTTGTAAATAAGAGTGGTGAAAGAAAATTAGTGTGTTCCGATATACAAACACAATAATTACCGTTATTTCATATAGATTTGCAGAACTTATTGAACACTCCTCGTACCTACTCTCATAAAACCCTCAACATATGAATCTTATACGAAGGCCTCGGGTTAATTTATCAGATTCATCACAACGACGACCACAGAAAATATACACAAACAACGCTATAAAAATGGGAACATGCAAAATGCTAATCCTAGGCGAATTTTGTGTTCTGCGGCCATCAGAACCGAGGAGAATTTGGAGTCGGCTTTCTCGTTCACCTGCGAGTGCAGCAGGATATTATCAACTTCCGCTCAGTAACAAAACGCGCAGCTTGAGTCAGCTGAGTAACAAATGGCCAACGCGTTGCCAAAGTAACCTCACCGTATAGTCTACGTCATTTTAATATTAGAAAATCTACAAGACTGCGTGGCGATTGAATGATGGAAGAACGGAGACAGTCCACTTGAGTCCAATAGTATAACTGATATAAGCTGATATAGAGAATGATTAATGCTTGTCATTTTCAAATATATATGCAAACCATTATCCGCATTTAATAAACAAGCAAATAAAAGCGTGCGCTGGAATATCTGTGACCTGTATAATGAAAACCACGTGCTCCAATTGAACACCCAAGAACAATGGCAAGGTATTCATTTAGCAATAACCGCCGAAACGGAAAATAAAATTAAAGTTAAAGAAGAAAACCAGTTCACTTATAATGACTCCTCTAAAGCAAACAAAACCGGTACATAAGAACATTACAAGATAATATGGATAATTATAGGTTAATAATACGTTTATTAAATTCTCTATTAAACAATTTTGGACCCCATCTCTTCCAACTAAAATGGTGGGTTCTGATGGTTTTAAAAAAAGTCAGTAGAACTCATATCACAAAATGATTTAAAACAATTGAAAGTTAAAGGTTAATTTTAGGTTAATTAAATTGTTGCGCTCCAAGTTGAAATTAAAATGCAAAACTGGATCTATTGACGTATAAATAATTTTTCCCCGTTAAACAATTCTGAGCTCCACTGGTTCTTGGCTAAGCTTCAGGTCATTTAATTTAAAGCTAGCAGAACCCCAATCGAAAATCGGTTCAAAACCGAAATCAGAACACATAATAAGATCAACCGACATGCAAATAATTTTAGGCTCATGGGCTAATCAAATACTCCCAAATTTGTTGGCACCACTCTTTCTTGAGTGAGCTTAAGGCATAGAAAAAAGTCACATTTTTATCATAAAATCAAATTCCATAACAATCGGTTGAAGAATTATTGAATCAGTTCCATTTAAATCGCAAATTTTCTCAAACCAAATTTGGAACTCATTTGCACATTTTCAATTACAACTCAAGGTTCATCTCAACCAAAAAACGGATTAGTTTCTACTCAAATTCTCTAATTTCATAATTTCAAAAACATTTTTTTTATTTCGTTCAGTTGATATAAGGCTTAGTTTAACTCAAATTTGCCATTTTCCAGAATTCTTTTCGAAAGTAATAACTAAATGGTACATGTTCTGAATCACACCGAAACTCTTATACAAATCCCAATTTCCCCATAGAAACCAAAATTAACCTTAATATGTTATGAAATGCCTTATTTTCCAGAATACTTATCATTTTTGATAACACCCGTTCATTTCGTAATCAAATTTTTCACCTAAATCCAGAGAATTTTCCAGAATTACACTGGGAAATCACATTGGAATCATGTTTCATTCCAAAAAGTTGGAGAATATCCCGGTTCCGCATAAGTTGGTAATTTTGCAAAACCCCTTCGATTAATCAAATGGAATTCCATTTTCATCTTAAATCTCATCTCAATCGGTTAAGAATAGGCTTGCTTTAACTATGGGACCTTTGTTCAAAAGAAGGACCTCGTAGTCGATTTTCCGAAATTATTATGCTCCCGAGCACTAAACAAAACATATTTGGATAGTTTCTCCATTAAAAATATTTTCGGTGAATCGTCGGTATACTTGTAAAGTTGTGTTCGATTATACGTTTTTCGTCGAATTGTGGGATTTTGGTGAAATGCCGATTTCGGTGAATTGTTAATTTCATTAAATCGTTGTGTTCGGTAAGCTATCGTTTTCGGATAATTGCTATTCAGAAACTTGCTTGTTAGTGAATTATGATATTCAGTTAATTACTTTTCGGTGAATTGTCGTTCTACCAATGTTTGAGAGTAGGTTATGGCTTTTTTTATAATGTACTCTTTAAATACATTTTCGATAGAGAAAGTTGGATATTGGCCACAACATATGCATGTTTTACAGTTTCCTTTAATGTAATAATTTAGTTTATAAATTTAGTTTTCGATATTAATATATTCCGCCATAGTAAAAATTCATTATCATTTAATTTCACTTGAATACCTCAATTTTATTACAAGGCAAACATTTTTTAACCAAAAATGTTCATGAAGGCGATACTTGCTTTTACGTTGTAAAAACAAAATTCCAACTCACTGTACGATGTATTTTATTAAATAGTTCAGCTCGGTCTCCTAGATATTGTTGTAAAA
Organism: Nephrotoma guestfalica; assembly: GCA_963691935.1. Classification (NCBI taxonomy): domain Eukaryota; kingdom Metazoa; phylum Arthropoda; class Insecta; order Diptera; family Tipulidae; genus Nephrotoma; species Nephrotoma guestfalica. The sequence continues at coordinate 113,961,714 of OY829915.1, forward strand.
TGTCTAAATGAAATAGATTCATCAATTTGAAATGTTATTGAAAAAGGACGAATTTGTTTTTCTTGGTATACCTAACCTAGGCCAAAGTAATTTAATTCGATTACTTTATAATGGAAGCAATATTTTTTGTAGAACTGGTTTTATCTACCTATTCTCGTATGTCATCTATATTGCGTAAATTATTTATTGATGTCTATTTTTACAAAACAACTTCATCAAAATCTTTTCCATTAAACAAAAATAGCACATATAGATAAGCGTAGGTATACTCTCGCCTATACGCAACATAAATCTAAATTAAAATGAATGATAGTATCTCACCCAAATACGACAATAATTCCATTACGACCATAATACGTATATGTACCATCAATTTTAATCAAGTTTACAATCAGTTTTGTGTTTCAATTTTTCTTCTATACAGCTATGCATGAATTTCGTCCCACGTCTAGCGACTAGGCCTGGGACCTAGTCGGGATATTACACTCAATATTATTTTATAATGCGAATGAGTTAATACCGATGCCTCGTTTAAGGCTAACAGAAGTGGATATTCGATGGATTTTTTATTTTTAGAATTTTAGATAAACAAAAATTAGATAATTTTACAAACATAAATTATCCTGTCACACGAATGTGATATATTACCAAATAATTTTATTTGTGTATGTTTTTTGTGTCTATCTTTTCTTGTTACGTAAACAGGATAAGAAAAAATCATCTCTGCAGAAAATGAAAATGAAAAGATTGGTAAATCTACATCTTCCTTACATACATAGACGAGTATGATTTCTATTCAAAACTGGCTTCTTCTGTGTTATATTGTTGCGGTTCAGCTAGGGGAATTATTTTTTTACCATTCCATGGTACAAGTTGCTAACGTAACAGCATATGCTTTGCGGTTTCAAATGGTAATTTATTTATATTTTTCTAATATATGTATTTTGTGGAGCTTGAAGGGTACTAACCATAATAAACATGATGACTACTTTGCATCAGTATACAATTTAACTAAATTAAATTATGATGATTTTGGAATATTTTTATTTTATACGGGTTACGATGGAATCGTCAATAAAATCACCATTATGATTGAAAACAGAATTAATATTATTGTTATGCCTGTGGTTTATGTGCTATGGTATAATGGCAAGAAAGAGATAGAAAATGTATTTTGCATAGTAATTGTGTCGCATGATTTAAATGCAAATATCATCAAAATGAGATTTTTTTATGGGTACGTAAACCACGCCGGGAGTGCTATATTTGTATTAATCACCCATTTGTATAATTAGTTTACAACATGGAAAAATGTTTTCATAATGTCATAAGGAAGGGAACATATATTTTCATTGCAATAATTGTTGCGTTATTTTGCGATTGTGACAGCTCTATAGAACAACAGCATCTTGACTATATTTGGTTATTAATAAATAATTAGGATATTTAAAACAAATTGGAATTCATTTGTCTGAATTCTGATTACTCGAATTTACGATTGACTTTATTTTACGCTACATCACTTGACTGGATTTTGACGCCTCAACAAAATTTCTCCATATAGTACGTTCGTAACTTTGCCTTAATTAGCATCGTAAGAATAATTTTTCATTTAAATCCAGCAAAAGTATTAAGTGGTTTTGTTGTTAGGGTTCATGTTACTCATCCAAAAAAGACAACTGGATGTTTAGACATGTAAAATTGTTGTTGTTCAACGAATTAATTTTAATCTTACCAATTCTATTAACTATTCTTGTTTATACATAATCATGAGTTATCATTGAATTGTGACACAATCTTTCCTACATAGAAACCGGAATTTCTCGATAAGAAATTCCTAGAATGATGCAATGTCACAAATTATGGAGTGTCTAGGAGTATTGTTCGAGGGTCAAGGAAAACAAATTGTGTTTTAACTTTTTCTTAGGCAGGCCATTTAAAAATTATCGTTTGCTTCAGGAAATTAAAAAAATTGTTACAATCATGAATATTTTAAAATTGATTATTATAACAGTTACATTTTTTTAGAAATTTTGAATAGTTTTTAAATTTTCTCCTTAATCACCTTAATGGTAAAGTTTGATTATTTTTATATATGAAATGTGAGGTGCGGTAACCTTAAACGTGCAAACAAAATTGTTATATTACGTATTCTCAAAGGGGTGGGAAATGAATTAAATTTCTAACAAACTGGATGCCGGATGCTTTCATAATCAATCAAATCAATAACGAAAAGACCACCCAGTACTTGCAACAAGTGGTTCAATTACAGAAGCCAGTGCGTTGAAACAATTAAAAGCGGTGAAGAATTTGTACGAAGTGCTTACTGGGAACATCAGAAGCTTTGTAGGGAGTTATTATTCTACAACACCGAACGCGATTAAATATTTTCATCAAAACAAAGGGAACAATTTTATGAATTACAATGGAAAAATAAGCTTATAAGTAAATTCCTAAATCATGAAAATGTTTGCCAATACTGTAATTCTTAACCAAACTTACAGTCAATACTTAGCTGCACACGGCATTCTATCCGAGACGATAATGAAATTAAGAACGATTTGACTGTTGTTCAGTTTAGCTAATCGCTGGCCCTTGTTATATAACAAATAACAAATTTTTAAGTTTAATTTGTTAATTTTCAGACAATTACAATAAACGCTTTTACTGTTTCGGTTTTCGTTGTTACAACTACAAGCACTATTCAATAAATGCGATTTAAAAAAATTAGGATATGATTGTCACTGTGAGTCGCTTTTGATAAAGTAGGAAAGCAGTAAATGGGTAGGACCGGAACCTCAGATCCATACTTTCTCGTGGTACTCTCTGATTAATAGTCAATGACACCCACGGCGAGTCATTGGTACTGTAACATCAAAATCGGGGCGGCTGAGTCTTGCAGCAAGCAACTCGCTATATAAATCTGTTCAAGGTGGATTTGGAAACCATCATGCGACCTATACATCAATAATAATATATTAAATGAAAATTTCATATGCACAACAAAAATGGTTTGTTATTTAACCTACATAAAAGCTTCGGATTCATCACAAACGCGACCTCGTTAATTATACACAATGCGTATGTGTTCATTATATGTAGAATACCCGTAGCAGTAACTCTAGTGAACTATGTTTATGCAGTAACTCTAGTGAGCTAACTCAGTAAATGTATTCTAACGAACTTTCATCTTTTATCCTATTCTCACTGGGTTTGACTCCCGGGCAAGTCAAATGTACATTAATGACGTTGCATGTTCGATTCGCCATTCTTCTTTTCATATTTTTGCTGATGATGTACAAATTTATAGGAGTAGTCGCTCAGATAATTATTCCATTAAAACTAATATTTCTCTTATTAATGAAGATTTGGTAAGAATATATTATAATTGGTCACTATCTAACCGGCTCGCTCTTAATGCTAATAAATCTCAGTCATTTATAAAAAATCTATAGATACTTCCTCTTTTCCTGGAATTTTTCTAGGCGATTCTTTAATTCCATTCTCTAATACAGTTAGAAATTTAGGGTTAATTTTCAATAAAACTCTAACTTGGGGTGATCATTTGATTAAGGTTAGCAAAACGGTTTTTGGAATGCTTAGTTGTTTGTATAAAGTTGTTGGGTTTTCTGATAGTAATTTTAAAAAGCGTATGTTCCTCTCGCACCTTCTTCCACATTTTCTATTTGGGGATGTTGTTTTGTTTGGTATGCTTCAGGGGAGTATGAATGTTCTCCAAAGATGTTTCAATGCTTGTACTCGTTTCGTTTTTAGTATTAGAAAATATGATCACATTTCTCCCTTTTTGAATTTGATTTTGGGTTGTAATTTAGTTGATTTTTATGAACTTCGCATTTGTCTTTTTATGCGCATTTTTATGCCCTATTTATTTAATAAGTTATTGTTCAGTAGGTCTTATTCTTCAAATTTACGTTTACTTCCCCCTATAAACTTGTGTAAGGCTCTAAATACCTCGTTTTCTGTTAGAGGTATTTCTCTTTGGAATTCTATTCCATTAGATATTAAGAGATCGGCGTCGCTTAGATCTTTTAAAACGAGTTATTTAGCGTGACGCGCTTGAATGACAATACATTTGTATAATAATATTTTTATATTTATTTATATTGTTTTTGTACGTAGTTTGTAAGCATTCACTTCTTGCAGTATCCTCCATAACAAATGAGCTTGAGCTCAACATGGAGGGTATTAGCATGGAGTGGATTTGTTTTTTGAAAAAATCTGAGGTTTTTATGCCTAATGGAAGTATTTTTTTGTTGATGTTCATTTATTATGCTTCCATATGTGCTTTTCCTCTACTAAAATTGTTTTGTCAATCTATCAATAAATAAATAAATAAATAAATAAATAAGTAAGTTTAATTTTTTATTTAATATTTTTAAAATTTTAATATTTTTTTAATATTAAGGGGGTTACTGTGAAATAGGTTTCAGCAATTCTAATAAATTTTTCAAAAATTTTCGGCAATTCTAATATATTCCATGTTATCTGAAACCCCAATTAAATGGTTTTAGGGCCGCTATGTTCGATATCGCTTTGAATTAATTAGTTGATTCTACATTAAGTTTGGGGAAAAATATTAAAATAGAAAACTAAAAGTTTTGGCCTCGAGATCTTTTGTAGATTTACCCTTCTCAATATAACCGAAATCAAAAAAGCACTTTTTAACAAATCTCTCTGTGTGGTGTAATGCAAACTAAATATCTGTTAGTACTCTACATCTCAGACGGATTAACTGGTGGGGTGTAATTTCATACTTAAGCTTTTTGTATAAATTGGGAGATCACAGTGATTTTTAGCCGAAATCGGTCTCCTAGGACCAGTTGACATCGCCGGCTGATAATGCGATTTTCAAAGATAAGGCGTAAAACATCGATTGTATTGTTGGCTGTATGTGCAGCAGTGATGTCGTCCTGTTCAAAACAAATATCGGCCAAGCCTTCCTCTTCAATTATACGGAATAAAAAGTCAGAGCCATATTACACGATAGGTCTTTGTGTAAAATTGTTCGCGAATACCTTTCGCTGATGTTAAATTTTTGTGAACGATGGCGGGTTGAGGTGCGCGAATGTTGATGCTCACTTTCAGCTACAGCAGCAATATTTTCCAATGAACGAGCTGGACGGCGATGCGAAACATGTGTATTGTCTATTAACGTGCCAGTCGAACGAACTTTATTTACAAGTTTCCTCGCACTGTTCTCAGTTGTCGTTTCATTTCTACCGAATTTTGTACGCAAGTTTCGGCAACTGACTCACTATTTTGGAAATAAGTTTTCAATATTTCCCAACGTTGATCAAGCGTGATCTTATCGATTTATTTCGCTCACCGGTAATAAAGTACTGAATTTCTAACACTTGACAGATGAAAATCGAGTTATTAGCAACGAAATAACTGTTAGTTTAAAAACTCATTTTTCGAATTAGTTTTGGTGGAAATCCATTTCGTTCAAAGTCTTCCTTTATCAATCAAATCAAAAATTTTGAGGTGCAGGTACTTCAAGTCCTTTGGATTTTTAACTAATTTAGTTTGAAATACAACCAAAAACTATACAACCAATAGCTCTCCAAGAGCTCCATAGCTCTTTTATGAAGAAAAATATTTATATTACACATTTATGCAAATTATTTCCGATAACCATTGAACACGAAAATATCAAATAATTAATGATGAACAACAGGGAATTCAACGTCTTGATTCCGGTTCGACGTGGTGATGGGACGATCGCATTCCCTTTGATAAATATTGTTATAATGGTTGTACTCTCAGTGCCAGTAGCAACAGCAAACGTGGAAAGGTTATTTTTCGCAAATAGCTACAACAAAACAAAAATACGGAATAGATTAAATCTAGAAAACTTAAATGTAACCAACTAACGGTTCAACATGACAATATAATTTTGAGAAAACCTAATCAAAATGTGTATGGATAAAAAGGGATAGAAATTCAAATATTAGTAGTTTAATGTCGTGGCGTATGACTAAAACAGATTGATGTAAATAAAAAAATAGAGGGTTGAATATTTTGTGGCCAACACCCAACTTTATTTTACAAGGAAACTATACATATGCATATCTCGAATACACCACACTTCATTTCTAAAGCGAAAATAAAAACTTACCGGTCTTTTGGTAAAAACTGTCGTGTACATATAATCGAAAATCATTATTCCTCCTTAAATTTCAGAAAACCATTAAGGCAACCCTTATTGAAAATGTAATCTTTAAATTTATTTGAAACTTTTAATTCTTTGTCGCTTTTTGCAAATGCTTGGATAGTACGACTTCCGGTGGAACCTTTAAATTTATGGAAAAGTATCTAGATTCATTCCAATTAATCAAACTATATATTGGCCGAATTTTTGTTGTAAATCAGTTTTTCGCCAAAATTCCTCATTTTCGCTTAAATTTTAGGAAAATGATCTGGACAGTTATTGCTGCAAAATTAATTTAGAATCTTTTAGTTCATAGATGTTTTTCTTGTAGATGATATACTTTTCAAAATATTTACAAAAAAACGAAAAAGAACCCATGAAAGCTGTCACTTCCAGTCGACTGATTCCGGCTAAACATCACTGGAACCTTTAAGTTTTTGGTAAAAACCTAAGTAGGAAGTTTTATGCCTATCAATCGATCAGTCTAGTCTGTACAGGGGCCGAAATGTTGTTAAAAAGCAGTTGCTTGTCAACAATTGTTATTTCCGGTTAAATTTTGGAAAACTGTACGCAGACATTGGCACGCAATCAACCTGTTTACAAATCTCAAATCGAACGAGTCGGTCAAATATAAGCGAGCCTTATCATCGCGATGAATTATAGATATACCAACGTTTTATGTAATGAGTCTTACGAAAACATAAAACCCTATTGCTCCTACAACAGTTCCCAATTACTACAGAGTAAGGGAACTTGATAGCTACTACCATAACTCAATGAAACAAATCCTTCACTTCATGAAGTTAACAAACACGTTTATTGTTGACGGGTTATCGAAGATTTATTGCAAATCTGTTGCTCCATTATCATACTCTACCATCTCGATATCATCAATAAGGGTATTTGATTAAATCCAAAATATCTATAAGATCTTCTAGAATGCCACAGAAGGGATGATAGAATTTTTTTTAAATAATTAATTGGCTTAAATTAAATTAAACTACAGAGTACCTGGTTGAGATAAATCGTCTGAATTCAAAATTCATACCGTGTTGAAAAAGATCTGTTCCTCAGTTGAACAAAACGTATATAATAAGGATACTGTGATAAACTAAGACGAGATCAAGGTCAATTATCACAAACCTTAAAGATTGTCTCAAACCTTAAAAAATATGACGCCGTTTATATTGATGAGTTTATGATAGATACGAGTAGTTCATGCCGGACTATTATAGCTGGTACCTATATTAAGTAATTTTCGCAAAATATTTATTCTGATGGATCAGAACTAAATACCCTTTATCGATAGAATAAACTTCGTCAACATACGATATTGTAAAGTTAATAAATATGCAAATAATTCTATGATTTTCCTATGAAATTGTGTCCGCATTGCATCCTATATACTACTGTGGGCAAAAAGTAGTAAGACTTTTTAATTTAAATTTCGCGTGGAAAACTATTCGTCGAAATATTTTTTTTCTATGTTGGTATGACTTTCAGTGACATCTGTGCCAAATGTCACATCAAAATAATCATTAGTGTTTAGTATACGCTTGTCTTTCTGAAGTACAAAAAGTGCATTCGGCGATTTTTACAGTGAGTGAAATTATTCAACAAAGAAGTTCCATTAAATTTTGTGTGCGGAATCAATTTTGTGGTGCCGAAACGTTCAGAATGTTGCAAAAGGCCTTCGGTGATAATTGTATGTCGCGAGCAAGTGTTTATGATTGGTACAAATTGTTCAAAGAGGGTCGAGAACGTGTTGACGACGAACAACGTCTAGGACGGCCATCAACATCAACTGATGATCAACACGTTAATAAAATCAATGAATTGGTGCTCGAGAATCGACGATTAACAGTCTGAGACCTTACTGGCATCGTTGAAATATCGGAAGGATCTGAGAAAACCATTTTGAAAGGTCATACGGACCTAAGAAAAGTGGAAGCACGATTGGTTCAAAAATCACTCAATTTTTTGGAAAAACAGCGTCGCGTTGACGTCTGTGAAACAATGCTTTCCGACTACCAGGATGTCATGAAGCGTATTATAACTGGCGATGAGTCTTGCATCTATGCTTACAACCCGGAAACAGACGATCAATCGGCCGAATATCGTGCCAAAGGTGAGCCGAAGCCGAAAAAACCACGTCAAAGCAAGTCAAAAATTAAGGTGATGTTGACAGTTTTCTTCGATTATCGAGGTGTGGTGCACTCCGAATTCCTTCCGACCGGCCAAACTGTCAACAATGAATACTATTTGAGTGTTATGCGTCATTTGCGCGAAGCTATTCGTAAAGAGGCCGGAATTATGAGTCGACAACTGTTGGTTTTTGCACCACGATAATGCACCTTCTCATACTGCATTGGTTTTACGTGATTTTTTCGCCAAAAATTCCACCCATATCGTTCCGCAACCACCGTATTCGCGTGATTTAGCTCCGTGTGGCTTCTGGCTGTTCAGCAAACTCGAACGACCGCTCCGGGGAAACCGTTTTGAGTCAATTGAAGACATTAAGCGTGAATCGCTAGGCGCATTGAGGTTATTCCGGAAATTGACTTTAACAACTATTTCGAGGACTGGAAAAGACGTTGGCACAAGTGTGTTGAGGCCGGGGGGATTACTTTGAGGGGGGCGAAACAGAATTGGAGAAATAAATAAAGAATTTTAAAATTATGAACAAAGTCTTACTATTTTTTGCCCACAGTACCTTGAGTTCGTTACTACCAATACAAGCTTCACCAGTTACCTTCGAAGTCTATCAATCGCGGATATTCAAAAAAGGATATTGAAAGACAAAACCAACTAGCAGAACATATGACATTTGAAGGGCAAAAATCTTATGATCCACAAGTCATATGAAACATTTTTGTTCATTTTTCAATCATGAGATAAGCCAAAAGACATCAATAAATAAACGCGAGTGGTGGCACTAACAATGTATTGATACACATTTCACAAATTGCTACGGAAGATATCTATCACGCTCTAGAAACTATTATAAATGGATGCCGCCCCAAAGGTATACCAGCTTCATTATGAAGATACTACCAAAAATTGGTAAATCATCTGTGAGTTCATTAAATCAATAAAACAAGAAATGTATCTCCAGAAGTGGAAAATAACAAGAGTGACAGCAAATTCAAACCAGGTATACGGATTCATACTTCAAGTTATAGAGGTGCAATGCCGATTCACATTTCACTAAAATAACATGACAACTGCAACCAACTTTAACGAAATGATCAGCTGCAACCAACATTTTACGGCGTTTAATTAATAGCACGATAAAATAAATTTAAAACCACTAGCAGGTTGATGTGCCATACATCGCCTGGCTAAGGGCTTTGATTCCATCAGCCATTATAAAACCTTCTATTGATTTTATAAATTTAGTTTCTGCAGTGCGTTTGCAATCTGGTTTAATTCATACATAATCAACCGGTCTCAGTTTATCGAAATGAAGAACAGGGTATCAAAGTCTGATTTAATTTATTTGATATTACCTCCGGTTTACCTCAACCTTCACTAGTTTCGTTAACTCACCTCAGAAACTCATAGTTCAAAAGTCTTAATATTTGCCGTTGAACTTAAAATCTTTGGAATTATGGAGAACATCAAAGATGCCAACCTGCTCAGTCTCAATTATCTCAGTCTCAATTAATTAGAGTTATCTCTATGTTTAGTTTTAATAAACGGTAGAATGGGGATATTGATAATGTAGAAACAATCATGATTTTGTACTTTGGCTACATCACATCCCAACTTGAATATGCTGTTAATATCTGTTTCCTTTTTACAACAAATATATTCGTAACATGGAGAGTATTCAAAAAAAGTTTGGTAAATTACTTAACTTGGAAGGATGGCTGGAAAGCTGACAAAGAGAACTACCGCCTTACCAAAAGCACCAATCAAGAAACAATTTTATGCGCCGACTACTTATTAAAAATATTTTCCACTGTATTTAATTGCTTGTGTCTTAATGTTGTCATGTCAAATTTCTAGATTAAATAATTAAATATCACATCTCTTGTGGGGCTTCATTGTGCAGAAAGTGACGACTTATAGTTGTTATGGTTTCCAATAAACACCTCTGACTTAATACGTCATGCTCTACAAGTTGTGAAAATGAAGTGTCTTGAACAACAATCAGTAGATCTAGCATTAAAATTACCGTAAAAGAAAACTTCAGAAATCCACTGCCATATTTTGGAAGCGGACAATAGTACTTGGGAAATCCTGCGAGTTTAACAGTCTACGGGATACGGTTTTCCGGGCTACTATCGGTGCCATGTGCTTGACTCCGATCCCTGCTCCGCGCTTGCTCTCTCGCTTTTTGACCGAGGTCCATTGATGCACAGAACACATTCGGTTTGATCGCAGGGCATTAACAAATTTGTAATTTATTTAGTTAATCTGTACCAGAAAACAATATGATTAATGGTAAATTGCTACTAGAATTCTACCTCCGTAATTCGAATTTCAGCGGTTTATAGATTTAAAAACTCATGTATATCTGGAAACTTCCATAACTGGATGTTCGAGATTATCTTGTTCGCTGAAGGTTCTCGCTACGAACTAGGTACGTAGTTTGGAACTTACTGTTCTTCAGATTGTGCAATACACAAATACTTTATTATACGCATACCGTGATTGTGTGACCAATACGTCTACACTAGTTCTTCGAGGCAGCCAACCTATGATGTATATACCAGGTGACTAAAAGTGAAGAACTGTTGCATCGAATCGTTAGATTTTTAAAATTCAAAAACATCATTGAATTCTAGATCAACTAATCAAAGTAATATTATAAAATCCAAGAAATTCAATTTCTCCACGATTCAGTTCCTGTAATGATTCCATTAAAAATAATTTGAAAAAATCTAAAAATAAAATATCATCGTAATCAAACCAAGTTTCTAGAATCATGGGTGTCAAAATATTAAAAAATATTTTAATAATGTTAACACGCACCTTTATTATTAGTTTATGTTCATTGCCATTTGTAAGTAAACGTTCGGTTTCCCAGAAATAAAACGTAATTTAAAAATGTTTATTGTTTTCGCACACGTCTCTAACGTAACACATACACATTCGTAATTATCGCTCATGCACATCAGCCACCTACGCCTCTTTTTCTTTGTCAAACTCAAAATGGGATTGGAGAGACTTTTTATTACTATACTAATGGTACCATATTAAATTTTATAAAGATGCGTATTCGCATTCGTACACCTCCGCATATATGAAAAATTCTCAGCATTCGTTTTATTACTTTACATAATATAATTTATGTTGTTTCTCATCAAAAAAAATGTATACGAAACAAATCAAAATCTCCCTTCAGCCCCACAGTTTTGTTTTTAGAAACATCATGTTATCGTATTCGATGCTCCGTATTTGTTTGTTGTTGGCTTCTTATCACAAAAATCATAAATTTTGTTTTACAAAAATATGATTTTTTGTTCAATTCAAATATTTTCCCTTTATTAATTTGATTCCATATTTACAATTTTCCCATATTTTTTATTGAAGCAAATCAAATCAAAGTGTTTTGTTGTTGCGTATTTTATACTGTTATTGTGCATTGAAGCTTAAATAAATAAGAGCACGCTATAGCTTCAAACTGGTATATATTTATAAAAACGACGAGCTAACCCATGTGTAGCAGATACAATGTACGAAATATTATATTTTAAGAGAAATAAGCTTTCATGAGATAATAAAGCTTTAAAAATATATATATATATACACACACACACACACACACACACACACACGCTTATGTACATGGCAACAATTTTTTATTAAGGAAAGTATGACGAGATGATTGATTTGGATCACTTTCAAAGGTTTCGATTTAGTTTTATTTATGTTACCTGTTTTATTAAGCTCATTATGATGTTTATAGATATGGTTGGGTATACAAGAATTTACGGTACATATAAAATAAATGATGGGTACTTACTTAAAAAAATATGTACCATTCTCGTAACCAAAAAATGGGACGGTGTACGTTAGCATCCATATATTTCCGCCACCACAGTCGTAGTATGGTTTAGACCATCGGCCATCCTCATATTTTACTGATAGGATTTCATCCGCTTCACGGTTGGTGCTGTTTGTGTAAAGGTGATATGCTGGAATTATAGAAAACAATAAAAAAAATTAGAGTGTTTTTAGAAAATTTTTGTTTAGATTGCTAGCTTTTACTATTGGAGTAACGTTATTCATATAGTTATCTGACACGAATAATATCTCTAAATATATTTGGTGGCATAGGAAATCAGGTTGCAATAATAACTCTATTAAAACCAAACGTCTTTTTAAATATATATTATAAAATACAACATTTAACCTCTTTGTTCAATCTCGAACCAGGAACTACTAAACGAATATTTTCCGAAATTATTTTTTTTGTAAACGTCAAAATTAAAAGAGTACATTTGCCTCGTTGCTACTGACGTTTGCCTGACTAGGCACCGGGAGTTTCGATGTGCCAATTACACCTTGTCGCGATACCTCATTATTATAATTTTTATTGGCAACGTTCAATTAGCTGACTCTTTTTTCAATCGCAGCCCCCATTATTGTCATTAGTTTGAACACGACCAGTTTTTTGCCATGTCACTGTCCGTGGAGGCGGATTTTCAGTCCGTGTCGCGATTTTTGTTTGAACACTTTCTCCATAAAGCGATGTTCCAGAATCCAATTCGGAGTCTTCAATCGTTTTTATTATTCGATGTACCAAGTAGTCGATTGTCGACATTTTCCTGCACAAAGTGTTTTAATCTCGATAGCGCGATTTTACCGGCATCTTCCATTGTCTTCACCGCGAACTTTAAATGCTGCCATACCTGAGTGACTCTCAATAAGCATAAATCATAATCATCTTCGTCCACCAGAACAATTTTAGGTTTCTCAATTTTTCCGGGGTTTTCGCCTCGTAATCGCTGATGCATCAATTTCGTTTTCTGCTTGCCTCTTTTGGTTGACTTATGTTTCAAATACTGTACTCATACAGTAATTCCTCATCTTCCAAATGCTGTGGTCCCATATCATGTTTGTCCCACTCGGCTTGTGCCATGACCCGTTTCTTTATTATTATTCCTTTTTATCTCTTGTTTAATTTATTTTAGCCGTGAATAACCTCAATAGCTATATGTCGTAACCACAGTAAATATCGACGGTTGATTTAACTACGAAAACAATAAAAAATAAATTAAAACAAGCTAAAATAATAATTCGAATGCCTGTACTTTTCACTAGAAATAAATCCTTAAAAAACAAAAATTTATATTAACTTATAAAATTTTTTAACGACCACCGGAAAACAGGACAATGATTACGAAACAACAATATTTTTTTATAATAACCAGATCGACAATATACTAAACTGACACTTATTGCTTACTGACAATATATTAAATTACTGTTTACTATTTTCCTTTAAACAACACTTTTTAAGCACGCGGTCCGTCATCGCTAGACCACCAAAACCAAAATTCAGCCAAATGTAACGCGCTAGCTGATCTACACAGAGTTGTAACTTAACAAGGCAGGCTTATACCAACAAAAAACGCTCAATTCCGACCATATGACTTATTACCAATAACGTTTACTTTTTATTTCCTCCTCCTTATTTGGTTGAATTTGTTTTGTTTCGGTTATTTGTTGTTTGTAAGGCTGTAAACCATGTGTATGGCGACGACTTCTCGAAACACACAAAAAAAAAGAAAACAAAAAAAACAGTAAGTTCCGGTTATAAGTGTGTACTGTAGGCGGCGTTGTGATTCCCTCTCTTCAGGCTATATACACTTAAACATGTTGGACGCCACTCTGGCAAGCCAGAGAGTTTGCTAGCGTGTATGTGGATGCCCGTGCTTGCTCAGTCGAGCAGTCCACTCCGGCGTGGATGATCAAGGGAGATAAACCAGTTTGCTACCCACGGGTGGAAAACAAGCTAGGAAAAAACCGAAAATAGAGGATCGTACTTACCGTGTACTTACCTTATCGATTTAATAAAATTAATTCATTTGAACATTCCCTTTTATTAGCAGAGGTTACTAACTTTATAACCTTATAAAGTTAAGATTGAAGCAAGCCTACTTTCCTGATAATACTCGCTGTTATAATTAACCAAAGATGATTGAGGCATTTAATGGATTAGCAGAAATTTTGGCAATCGATAGTGTGAAACTTTATCGCTTTTTAAGCTCGCTAGTTCCCATGTTTTTGTTATAGACTATTACAGATATAATAGTAAATTATGTTCGCAAAGTCTACTTACTCTACCTTTGGTTGTGGATTGAAATTAAATAAACATTCTGAATATTTCGAATTCGCAAAAAAACATACAGAAAAAATAGAAAATTAATAAGAAAATGTCATTTGTGAATTTTAGAATATTCCGAACATTTTGTATTGTTAAGAACAAATACCTACTACTAGTTTGAAACAACTGTCAAAGATTAAATATTAATATTTTACCTCTCTTTGTTCAAAGAGAGGTAAACTTACGCTGCATTGTTTTATCCCTTTCATAATTGATCTTTTTAATTAATACATTTATTTATTCAATATTATAACTGATTCGGAGATGATCTGGTAATTTATCTATCTTAAATTAGTTTCTCTTTCATAATTGGTAAAACGATATCCTTGTGTCTTTGTAAATAAAATCTGAGTTGGACTACTTAAAAGGTTCTTAAAACTTTCTTAAGTTTAAACCAAATACCGAGCCAAAATTTCATAAAGCACGTCCTATATTTTTTCTCAAATGGAAGCGGTGACAACGGGTGGATCGAATGGTAAATGAAGGAATTTGGAAGTCCGTGGCTACTTCGGACTAGGTGACGCCAATATTACCAGCGGTTAAGATAGCCGGTTTAATTCGTATTGTAGGTGATTTTATGTTTACATAAAATCTTCAGATTCAGCTCGACTCGGAGTACTATATTCCTCGGGCAGAGGAGCTATTCCATAAATTACATGGAAGGTGTTAATTTTCGAAATTTGACCTATCTAATTCGTATTCGCAGATTCAGCCAGATGATAAATCAAAAAAACTTGTCGTCGTTAACACTCCAATTGCCATGTTCCAGTACCAAAGGCTACCAATTGCTATTTCAAGTTCTGCAACAATATTTCAGACGTTATTGGATCAAGTATTGGTTGGGAAGCGAGTGAGTGTGAGTGTGCGTCTTACTTGGACGGTATCATCGTTGCAGGTAGTACATTAAACGAACATATTAGGGTCCTCGAATCTGTTTTACAAAGAGTACATGAACTTGGCATAATAGTAAAATTAAAAAAATTAATGCAAACCATATGACAAGATGGACAATCATCCTTATGGGGAAAGCAATTTAAATAATTATTAAGTAATTTAAATAATTATCGGCTCATTGCTTTATAACCAGTATTATTAAAACTCATGAAAAAGATAATTAAAATTAGAATGGATTAGTTTCTGAGACAAAAGGAAAATTATGCATTTTAAAATTGGTAACAGTCACTGTATTACTAATTATTCATTAGTATGGTTCCATTCCAGTACTTATAATGGTGGTAATTGTTCCAATAATTACATTTCTATTGGTTTAGTGGAATGCTTTAAGTACCTTGGAGTTATGGTTGATTGTAATCTTACGTGGAAATTACAAGTTAATAAAATAAAGAATGTTATTAATATTGGTTTACGAAATCTATACTTCAGAAAAGAGCTCCAAAATCGGTTTTATTTAAATTTCATGTTGGGATGGGTGCAGTTTATCAACTTTTAAAATTTTTGTTTCTGCTCAGAAATATGCCATTCGTATTATTTGTTCTAAATCTTCTCGTAATTCTGATTGGCCATTATTTTCTAGCTTGAACATGTTGAATAACATTAACATATTGGAATCTAGACGCATTCGAGACATCAACATATGGCAACACGGATTGATGAAATGCCATTTGAACATGAAATGTCTTATCATTTTTGTCTATTGTTGTGTTCTGAGCTGTTAACAAAAAACGTGTAATCATAAATAACTTAAATTTTATTCTCGTTTTAGATTCTGAATAAATAATTAAATGTATATTGGTTAAATAGAATTAATGGAGTGTAAGTAAATCAAATTTATATAGTATTTCAAAAACATAGCCATAATCATAATGTCTGTTTAAATTGTTTTCTTTCATTTAAAAGTTGTAAAGCCACTACTCTGCTAATTAAAGAGCAAAATGTATTCCAAGGAAAAGGGTCGATACGCTAGACAGAAAATTTCGAAATTTAAAAAAACGTATACTGGTATAAAGGATAAAAATAATCGTTTTCGAAACGGATAAACTACCTGGAAGTACTTCACCTTATTCAAGGAATTATTCATGGAAGATAGGGCAGTCAATAGAAACGTACCTATAGCATCCATGGAAATAGCAGGAAAGAATTAGATGTAGATATTGAGGAAGTTCTTCAAAATTCAACATGTTTTGCTACTGGTAATCGCAAACGAGCGTTAAAAGATTATAGACAAGAATTTTTCGAAATTGAAAGGTCCAAGCTAACGAAGATGGACCAATTAATAAATGTTACAGAGAAAAACTTCGGCAAATTATTCATCTTGCCGGTTCTTTCATGCGTATTGATTTATCAGGTTGAAGTTTTGTTGAAATTATTATTTTATGATCTTGCTAAGACTAAATAATGATGGGATATTGTACTATTATATCGTACCTGGATTCCACGTACTACTACTAATATATATGCTATTATGTTTTTACTGGAGTAAAGACGTGTTTCTTAAATGAAATAAAAAATATTGTTTTCAATTATAATTCATAGTTAGAACAGTTTATCAATACACAAGCTGCTGTTATATTCTCATTTATGCTTTCGTGATTCGACATATCCAAATAATCCTTCAACCTTCTAAACTTCCCTTTAACTAACGCGGAAATTCGTTCTATGCAGGATCTCATGGCACTAATTTTAATATTAAAAGCTTCTTGTGCTGGACTAACATGACAATTTTGCCAGAAGGGCTTGACCATGAAGTTAGAATTTGGATATACGGTATCACCGAGTAAATGGATTGATTCTTTCATCAATGGTTCCGCGGTGCTAAATAACTTATTATACGTGGGCATTTTTTTTTAAAGTGCACATCATGTATTCGCTCTGGACTGCCTCGATAAATTAAAGATTATAATCACATATAACACAATTGATACCTTGTAACACAATTGAGTGAAACATATCTATGAAGTTAGCGCAGCATTCCATCCCAGAAAAATAAAAAAAATGTCATTAGGCAACACTAAAACTGCACTATTATCTCAGCCCAGAGATAGTTTATATTTTCTGCTCAATGTGGTAAATTACATCATCCCGAACAATAATATAATGTGAATACTTATCCCAGTGAAGCAAGCGGTATCAACTTATAATCATGACCTCTAATCACAATAAAAACCGAAAATAGATCCGTATGTTGAAATTGCGCTGTAAGGATACGAAAATTAAAAAAAAATTTAATTTTTAAATTGATTTAGTTACTACGTTTATTAAAGTTTTCAATAAATTATATTTTGTAATGTAAATTTTTCCGCAATTTTTTGTTTTCTGGGATAAGTATTCACATTATATTATTTTTTGAAATGATGTAGTTTACAAATCCTGGGCTGGGATGATAATACAGTTTGCCTGATGACATTGTTTTTATTTTTCTCTTATGAAATGCTGGGCTAACTTCCTAGACGTGAGTGAAACGACTTCCTATTGAAAAAAACGACCGCATTTCCAACTTTTTATTTTATTCCGGTATACCTGATTGCGACGTAAACTCCTAAAATGTGGAACATAATAATTATAAAATACACTTGGATGCAAAAAATTCTCACATTAATCAATTTTCAACAAAAGTTCATTAGTCAACATCTGAAATATACGTTTTTGTGAATTTGTCAGCACGCAAATTAGTGGTAAAATCGAATTAAAACATGAAAATCAGCGAAAAACGTTTTTATTAATAAGAAGTATTCCTTCTCCTAGCCCAAATGACAGCCTTCATTCGATGTTTTATTGATTTCACCTAAGTTTTCACTAAATCTTGAAATATCGCCCCCCATTCCTCCGCGATTGCCAGTTGCAGCTCCTGGAGACTCGTTGGAGCAATATTTCTGGCTTGACCTTTTTTTTCAGCTCGTCCCATAAATATTCGATGGAATTGAGGTCCGGACTTCAACCTGGCCATTCCATAAAAGGCAAATCCACCTATTGAAGGTACTGGTACCCTATACCAGCCGTATGCGGTCTCGTATTATCCAACATGAACAGGAAGTATTCACCAATAAACCCAGCAAAAGGTACGACGTAGTCCTCAAGTACTTCCTCAATGTACCGTTGAGAATTCAATCCTTTGATCGACGTCCATTATTCGCACCGGAGTTAACACAAGATCTGCCTTCGCCTCCAGTGACATGCCTTCCCAGAACATGCACGATCTACCGCCATACGAGACACGATCTTCAATGCAACATTGTGCAAATCGCTCTCCTGATCTTCAGTACACTCTTTCTCGCCCACAGTGTCATATAAACACATCTTGCACCCGTGGTCTGCACGCGTCATCCTGGTCTGCGTGCAGTCGGATCACCTTCTCGAAGTCGTCTTCTAACTATCCACCGACTGACTTCGACTTCCCGAACTTCTTGGAGCTGTCTCAGTTGATCCGCATTCAAAGGAGGTTTCGCAACGAAGTCGTTATAAGAAATCGGTCATCACGCTGTGTTGTAACACGAGGTCGGCCAGATCCTTGTTGCCGTCTGTAGCCGCCAGTCTTTTGATATATCTGCCACACTCCCACGACCGGTGAACCAGCTCAAATTTAGATGTTGAGTCCCTTTACTTTGGCCTTGCTTCGCATCAATTAGTAAGACCATTTTCTTGTCCCGGATGAAAACGTTATTGATAGAAGACCGTTCAGGCTAAGCGTTGATATGCGTATACGATGACAATTCTCTTTAAATGCACCCTTTTATATTTGTCACAAATTCTGCAACCGGTGCTACCTGGAACGAGCGTTTTCGGGTTGTTGTGTTCTATTGTTGTTATTGTCCTGGTTTTGAACCGACAATAAACACACGTAGTATCATTGGCTAGGTGATTAAATTATCTTTAACTTGACATACTTTGATTCAAAAAAACGTTTCGATTCGCGAAAAAATAAAAATGCAACAATGGGATTTTTCCGCTCTCAAGTGTATGTTATTTTAAATGAGTTTAGTTAATTTACATTTAACATTTCGCGCTGCCTTTCAGCGGTAGGAAATTTGATACGATTTTAAATTTCATTAATATTATTTTGTAAAAACTAGATGAGCCGTACTTAAGGCTCACTCAAATCGATCTCCAGTTGAAAGAAAACATTCCTGTTTTGCCAAAAACCATAGGATAAATAGAATCTTCTTTTGTAATGGAACTTTTCCGGTGTTCCCTAATCGTCCGCGTAAGATTCCGTAAAGTTTCTAAATCACATATTAAAAAGTTTAAATACTTCTTACAAAAATGCTAAAAATAAATACTTCTGCTCGTAAAAGTCATTAAGACTATAATGAGGTATTATAACCTCAAAAAAGGTTTTATTTCTCAAAGATGTATTACCTCTAATTGGACGAAAAATAAAAAATATAAACGAAATTTTGTCTTATTTAAAGCGATTTCAACCGCTCCTGAAACTGAAATCATGTCTGCAACGTCGCATTCATTATGTTTCAAATTCCTTTTCATCATTTAAATCAAAATCAAAACATGGAAATTAATTTGCTTCAGACTCACCTTCAGTTACTCTACGCAGCATTTTTCAGCACACTAATCTTGAGTGGGTGGGAGGGTTATTTGTGGACTAAAGAAAGAGCTTGATTTTGCTGCTGATCTTCAAATATGGTTGGGTGACTGTAAGAAAACACTACCAGTGGCAAACCAAAAGAAAATTTAGGCTAACATAACATTAAATAATAATAATTTAAAAAATCAACAAATTGGTTTTATGACAAACATTCGTCAAACTAATTTATTCATAAAAATATGTGGAAAAAATGTTTATAAATTTAGTTATGAAATTCATTATAAAAAAAATTATGGTACGGTAAAAAAAATTGAATGAATTTAGCTCAACAGTTAATGAAATTTTTGGCCAAATTAAATTTAATAATAAATGAAAATATTTAATAATTTTAAAGAACAAATGTAAAAGAGAAGAAAGAAAATGTAATTAGAATAATAAAAAAATAATAATTACAAAATACTCAAGGTTTTACTTTCTGCAGCCGATGAAATTGTTTAAAGATCCAACAATGCTTCTGTTAAATTGGCCTTTTCTTCTGTATCTAATGAATTTGATTCCATGCATAAAATAGCTTATAGAAACTATATCAACAAGGTTCAAAATGATTTGATATTAAATCCGAAATCGTTTTGGAATTTCGTTCAGTCTAGAAGGAAAACATGCGGTTTTCCGTCGAGAATGTCTTACAATAATGTTTCGGGCAATAACTCTATAGACGTAGCCAACTTATTTGGTTCTTTCTTCCAAAATACTTATAGACTAGATAATGTTAATAAGGGGACACTTGCGAATACAACACATAATAGTACAAACACCACCTTGTATATACCTCGTATTACCCCGGAGGATATTATCAAATCACTCACTCAGTTTAAAGATGGCTGTGGCCCAGATGGTGTTCCTTCAAGTTTCCTAAAAAAACTTGGTCATGAGCTAGCATTTCCTCTATCAATATTATTCAATGGATAACTTTCGTCGGGAATTTTTCCAGTTGTTTGGAAATCCTCACATATTGTTCCAATCTTCAAATCCGGTAATAGGAATGATGTCTCTAATTATAGGGGCATTTCTATACTATCAGCGATCCCTAAATTGTTCGAATCAATTGTTTGTGACCACATGTATTTCGGTCTGAAGTTATTTATAGTTGACGAACAACATGGGTTTGTCCGTGGAAGATCTACCGTGTCGAATTTAATGGAATTTTCAAAACGTGCCTTGGACGTGGCTAAGGCGCAACTTGACGTCATTTATACTGACTTTAGTAAGGCGTTTGACTCAATCAACCATGTTATTGTATTGGAAAAATTAAAATCTTTTGGCATTTCTAATAATTTGTTAAAATGGATTGAATCATACCTTACTGAACGCATACAGTTTGTAAAAATAAATGACAGATTTTCTAATCCGATAAAAGTGCATTCGGGAGTTCCACAGGGTTCCCATCTTGGACCCCTTATCTTCATTTTATTCTTGAACGATATCACCAAATGTGTCAAATTCGCTCGTTGTCTAATTTATGCTGATGATCTAAAAATATTTTCCACCAAAAAATAATACGCAAGACTCATTTAATCTGCAGAAGGACATTGATGCAATTAGCCATTGGTGTGAAAATAATTTATTATTTTTGAATACCAAGAAATGTAAAATTATGTCATTTACCCGCTCATCGTCATATGTAATATTTACATGATTACTGTATTAATAATGATAAGTTATCAAGAATAACTGAAGTAAGAGATCTTGGGGTTATGTTTACACAAACCTTATCAGTGAATCGGCATATTGATTTGATAATTGCAAAGGCTTGTTCTATGTTAGGATTTCTTAAACGAATTATGAAAGAGTTTAATAACCCGAAAGCTTTGATCTCGCTATATCAATCTCTTGTCCGTTCACAACTTGAATATGCGTCATGTGTTTGGTGTCCAAGTTACAGTAATCATGTCAAGAGAATTGAGGCGGTTCAGAAATCATTCTTAATTTTCTATGCCTGGAAAACTATTGGGTTTGACAATCGTAGAATGTGCTGGGAGAATGTTTTAGGCCTCCCTCCATATACCGAGCGATGTAAATCTCTAAAACTCGAGCCACTTGATATTCGTCGGCAGCATGCTGGGGCTATTTTCATTTCCAATTTACTAAATGGCGAAATTGTAAGCCCGTATTTATTATTTAACCTTAACTTGTATGCCCCTGTGAGGAATCTACGTACTCGAACCCTTCTGAAATTAGATTTTCATAAAACTAATTATGGATGTGACGAACCTTTGAATTTAATGTCGAAGTTTTATAATCAATTAAGTATGTTTTGTGATTTTAATATGACGAAATCTGGAATCAGACTATCTTTAAAGGAAAACTATTTTAAATAATTTATTATAATAACCAGAATTATGTATTTCATTTGATATATTTTTTATTGCTAAAATTGTACTGTAATTTATATTACGAATTAATTCACTAAAATAAAAATAAATAAAATAAAATAAAATCACATGCCCATGTATGCGAAGCACGTTGCGGATCCGATTATGGCAATCATTTCTTTTGTTATTTTTTTTAGCTCAAACATGGCGATTCGAAAAATGCAGAAGAATCACTCTTTATCGGTGATGTACTCGTATGTAACATAATGTTTTTTTATTATTTAGTTTTTGTTACGATTATAAACTTTTAATTATTAGTTGCGCACTTACTCGTATATATATAATGGGTTAACTTGGTCCATTATTAAAAATAAAGCACACAGTTAATTTTTACGGATACCCACCGTGCTCACAGTTTATCACAGTTTAAGACTTTGTTCATAATTTTAAAATTCTTTATTTATTTCCGGAATAGCCGGAAATTTTTATCAATTTCTGGAATAGCCTCCAATGCGCGTAGCGATTCACGTTTAATGTCTTCAATTGACTCAAAACGGATTCCTCGGAGCGGTCGTTTGAGTTTGCTGAACAGCCAGAAGTCACACGGAGCTAAATCAGGCGAATGCGGTGGTTGCGGAACGATATGGGTGGAATTTTTGGCGAAAAAATCACGTAAAACCAATGCAGTATGAGAAGGTGCATTATCGTGGTGCAAAAACCAACAGTTGTCGACCCATAATTCCGGCCCCTTTTTACGAATAGCTTCGCGCAAACGACGCATAACACTCATATAGTATTCCTTGTTGACAGTTTGGCCGGTCGGAAGGAATTCGCAGTGCACCACACCGCGATAATCGGAGAAAACTGTCAACATCACCTTGATTTTTGACTTGCGTTGACGTGTTTTTTCGGCTTCGGCGCACCTTTGGCGCGATATCCGGCCGATTGATCGTCTGGTTCCGGGCCGTACGCATAGATGCAAGACTCATCGCCGGTTATAATACGTGTCATGACATCCTGGTAGTCGGAAAGCATTGTTGGACGTCAACACAACGCTGTTTTTCCAAAAAATTAAGTGATTTTGGAACCAATCGTTTTCACAGATCCTTCCGATATTTCGACGATGCCAGTAAGGTCTCTGACTGTTAATCGTCGGTTCTCGAGCATCAATTCCTTGATTTTATTAACGTGTTGATCATCAGTTAATGTTGATGGCCGTCGGTTCGTCGTCAACATGTTCTCGACCCTCTTTGAACAATTTGTACTAATCAAAAACTCTTGCTCGCGACATACAATTATCACCGAAGGCCTTTGGCAACATTCTGAACGTTTCGGCACCACAAAATTGATTCCGCACACAAAATTTAATGGAACTTCTTTGTTGAATAATTTCACTCATTGTAAAAATCGCCGAATGCACTTTTTGTACTTCAGAAAGACAAGCGTATACTAAACACTAATGATTATTTTGATGTGACATTTGGCACAGATGTCACTGACAGTCATACCAACATAGAAACATAATATTTCGACGAATAGTTTTCCGCGCCAAATTTAAATTAAAAAGTCTTACTACTTTTTGGACACAGTAGTAGCATTGTTTTTAAGCACGTTTCAATTTCACATTCGTTTTAACTTTGTCTTTCTATTTATTGAGTTTTTGTTTAGTTTTAACAAAATTTAATATTTCTTTTTATTTAGAATAATATTAAATTTATATAAATCACAAACAAGATCATCCCAGGAGTTTTTTTATTATTATTTACGCGAAACTATTTTATTCCATATCAGTTTTTTCATTTCACACCTCTATACGACGATTTAAATTATAAACATAAGAACAAATCATCCCATTCCAGTTTCATTCGTTTATTTGTTTTGGCAATAGCAATTTTGTATATTTAAAGTTCGAGATAACAATACGCCATAATATTAGTTTAAAACAACCCTTAAACCATTAGAAACTTATTCATACAATAAAAATTAAAAACGCAACAAGATGGTTTATTTTTTAAGGGTTGTATAGCGCTCCCGATAGGGGCTCCCAATAAATAGGTAGAGCAAGATATATTTTTATCGATTTTTAACTAAAAGGTTGATTGAAAAATCTTAGTTTAGAGTTAAATAAATTGGGTGCTCCGGATACATCTTTACGGCGCTAATAAAAAAACAAGGCTTATGAATTTATTACCTTATGTACTAAAACATTTAATTTACAAACAAAATTATCTAAATAGGTATGCATGTAGTCACAATTATATAATTTAATAAAAGCACAGTAGCCTATTTAAATGTAGAGCAAAATTCAAGAAAATACAAAACGCATAGTATAACATTCTAATATAAAAGAAAATCAATAAAGAAACGTTAAACCGAAGTGACGTAACAACTATATTTTATATCATATTCGTTCGAAATGTCAGGCAACAAAAACTTGCCCGGATTCAGCTGTCAGGTTAAAAAAATTTGACCGGATTCAGCTGTTAGGGCAACATTTTGAAATTACAAATTCGTTTACAAAAACAACCTTGCTCGGAAAAGTTGCCCGGGTTATCTTTAAAAAATCACGATATTCTGTCAGATTTTATAAAAAATGTACGCATACATATATACAAAAGTAAACGTCACAACATAAATATCAAAACAAAGACACCGCGCCATTTGTACAATAAATTTTAAATTTATTTTTACTTTTAACAGATTTATTAAAATTGTAAGGATAATTTGCAATTTTGTTTGTGCGACGTATTTTCAGAATATCTTGTGTACTAAAATGTTGTGTTTATGTGCGAAATTATATAATTTCTTATATTTTTAATTGAGAATTATTGATATTGAGTGGTAAACAAATTAATAAAATTGAGAAATGAACACTATATTGAAGATTATAATTCTTTGCTTTATAATTTTTATTACATTAGAAAAGTAAGCAATAAAGCGCGATTTAAGTTCATTTTATTTATGTTTAGTGAAAACTCCTAATTTACATTTACAATTGTTACAAGTATACTGAACATGTTGGCGAATCTGAGAGCGCACTATGCTCAATTTCTTTATGTTTTTTAACCAACTACCTATTATTATTCGACAGCATATTAATACAAAAATATTTTTAAAACTGGCTTTTTGAACACCCTGTGATCGATTTTTTGTATAATGTTTTAGTTTAAGTTAATTTTAAATTGATTTATTATTACATTGTATTTATTTATTTGATTAAATTGTGTAGGACAAATTAGTTTTAATATTTTATATTATTCAATTATTTTACAATTTTAACCCCATACACTGTTTTGTTTTGTATAGCGTGTATAAACACTGTCTTTAATTGCGATGATTACCCTTTGAATTAATTTATTTTCGAGTGTAACTTTGTTTTTATTTTATGTTGGTTTGAAAATAAACGAAAAACCATAGTGCAAAGTGTATATGAAAATTATATACAGTGCGTTCTGAATGTGAGTTTTCAAAAGTTAAGTGGTAAATTTTAGATATACTATATCCTGTCTTTTAGGAATCGTTGCGCTCTGTTTAGTGATCATTATTGTTCAGCCGCAACATAAGGGCATAATACTAATAACTTATTTACTTTAACTTCTTTTTCTCGTGCGAAGACGCTGTTGAAGTGGAGCTTATGTCAAAATTACAAAACATACACAAACTCAAGTTTGAAAATACAGTCAAAGATTAAACTTTCATAATAAAATTTTAAAATTTCTAATAAACACAAATTCTTTCACGCTGTTTTAAATATAAAAATTTTAATTTTTGGAAAAACTTGAAGCCAGTTTCTGTTATGAAATCCCTTGGTTAATCAATCATTACTTGTTTTATAATAAAGAAATGTTTGGAGAAAATGTGTAGAAGATTTGGCTCAATTTCACAAATTATTTATTAAAGGATAATTTAGAAAATTTCATTTAAAAATGCGTGAATATTTATTATTGTACTTTCTACGCTTGTCCCTGCCATCCGAAATGTTTAAAAAAAATTTTACCGCCAGTTAATATTAACAGTTCATACTTGACAGTCGTGAAGTATACACGAGGCTTAATTTGCATACATCATGGACAAATATTCGATTGATCAACTCGAAAATCTTTTACACAATTCAATCAACAAATACATTAACATTAAGAAAATTAAGAGAAAGTTTCGGAGGGAATATGGTACATTAAAAACCTACAATTTACCGGATTAGCAAAGAATTTGAAGAAAGAGGGACTGTGGCCAAACAGCCAAAGGGTGTGCTACAACGTATAGTCAGAAAATCAGAAAATATTGCTGCTGTATGTGAAAGTGTACGAGATAATCCAGCGACATCAATCAGACGCTGTGCGCAAGAACTTGAACTTCGAATATCAACACTAACCAATATTTTCATAAAGACTTGGATTTATTCCAGTATAAAATTCAATAAACACAAGAGCTACTACCAAGAGATCATTTGCGGATAAGATGCTATTGATTGGCAACGACAGTCCGGATTTTTTTGTAAAACTAATGATGAGTGACGAAGCTCATTTTTACTTAAGTGGCAGTAGAGAATCCACATATAATCCATCAGTTACCATTATATCCCTTGAAAGTGACGGTATGGTGTATAATTTTGGCTGGACGGGTCATTGATCCATATTTTAGAAACCATGGAATTATTACGGGAAATGTTTCCACAACAGTTAATTTCGAAATATGGTGATGTGGATTGGCCTTCGCGATCATCCGATTTTACTGCTCCCGACTTCTTTTATGAGGTTATCTTGAAAGTAAGGTTTATTCAAATAAATAATATTGGACAACTTAAAAGGAACATTGGTGATACAGGGAGAAAAAAGTGAAAAATGTAATCAAAAGAGCCCGCATGTGTAAGACCAATAGACGGACATTTGGCAGAAATTGTTTTTCATACATAATTCCAAACATTAAGTAAACCATCTGAAAACATTAAAAAATGGACACCCTGTGTAATCTTGGTGTCTATATTTAAACAAAATAACAAATATGCTGCTATTTCGAATAATATACTGAAACATAAAAAAATTAATATGACTAAAAGAAAATAACAATTTGTGCAAATTAAAATGCTAAACTGAAGCTAAAATAAAACCGCGTCATTGATTAAATTGCCAGAATAGTATATATTATAGTCAAATCCAAGGCATAGTTACATTGGAGCATGAAATTTTATTTTGTAGTGTATAATTCAAACAGATACTAGAACTACTCAAGCACAAAAGCTGTTTTAACCGTATACAAATCAAGTTAACGATCCAAACCGCACTAAAGCATATCGTGTTTTTCATCGTTAACAATATTTTTGTATAAATGGAATAGCTAGACAGACTGTGTCTATATAATTTTCAGTTAAGCCTGACTTCTTTTATCTCTTGCGAAAATCAATACGCTACATTTTAGAAACAATAAAACTTAACCACAAATAGATGAGCGTAATACGATATAGCGTCGCTAAACAACAATAACTAGATTTTTTTGTCTAATCTTTATTTCAACAACACAATATACAAAAAATATTTAAAAAAACATTGAAAATATAACGCTTACGGTTTTCTATTTTCTCCCATCCAGTTTTTCATTTATACATTCATTCGTACCATTGTGGAGAGTGAAAATTTGTTGTTCCATTTTATTTGCCTGCTTTAACTGTACATAGCGGATTACACAGCACTAGAGCTATATACACAGAGACGGTTAATAACAAAAGTGAGGATTATTTTAACAGCGATCGTGGTTTGATGGGGGTTGTGTGCGGTAACAGCAATATTAAAATAATAAAATCTGTAAACATATCTCTAACCTAGAAAATAAATATGTGTATACGTGTTTTTGTGTATACAAGTATTGAAATGAGTTCTATTTTCCCTAAAGCATCCTTGTTATTTCTTCTCTTTGAATTTCGACCAGATTTTTCTATCGTGCTTTTTATTTGTGGGTTACTTTTTTTGTTGTCGCTTTTATAAAATATAAAAATAAATTTTATACTATGGAGTATTACGGCCTGGTTAAAAAAAACACATAAAATCAACAACACATAAAAATTGTTTCAAAATACAGAAAAATTCGGTTTCTACGGCTTTGTATGTACAGGCGTTTTGAACATTTAAACGAACATACATTTTCCGTTGATTAAATTAAAGTTTATTTTATAGGGGTAACCATATAGAGGAAGAATACATAAAATATAGATTTACTCGTACTTGAACATACGCATCCAATTTCAGAGTAATATGGTTGGTAAAAATTATAGGTATACTAAAATTCCTATAGTATAAACATATCTCCCCAAATCTAGTTTCCAAATTATTAATCAACAATGCTAAGATAAATATTTTCATTTCGCATTTATCTAACGTGTATGAATACAAAATGTGTATATTATTGTGACTCTTAGATTTTCCACGAAGCTTTTACGATTTCGATGTATAAACCATTCATTGAAATCGAAATCATTCCATTACGATTTTATAACATAATAATTGAAAATACCACTCACATTTTATATTCATCAAAGTGACTTATGTGAAGTGAAATTTGAAATAAGACCCTAACGTCCCTGATATTTATTTAATGGTTATTGATGCGCAAACAAAGTCATTACCTGATCTAACGAGTTCTTAGAAATAAAGATAGTATCCGGCTCTTCGGACGACTCATTACTCCAAAAACTAGATTGTATCCAAATAATTTTGAGATATGAAAACTATACTGTACACGTTATCAATGTTGTGTATCGAGTTTGAATTAAAACACAACACACTTTACTTTACAATCTGTTTATTATCAAAAGTAAAAACCAACTGATTTGTAATTTATAACCATACCATATTCTATTCAGGTTGATACGAGTATATTATAAAGTATTAATGGAATTTACTTATCAACCATAATATGTATTACACTTTGTGCACCTCACATGTGTACCGGATAGGTATATTTAGTTACACTGTCTCAACTTATTCCCTATTACACTTATATTTTTTTTTTTTTTTTTTTTTAATCCATGCAATCTTTTCTGGGGCCGAAGCACTCCCTGCTCTTTCGCGGTTGATTTTCCCGTCTTACTTTACGCATCTCTGCCAAATCGAAGACGTACGGCTATAGGACCGATTTAAGTTACCATCTGCGCATTGCATAGCTCCATGCCAGCCTATAGTACTGGACATGGAAGATGGGTCGGCCCATGAGTTTTGCACGCCGATAGGGGGTCGTAGTTGTGTTCCTTTTAATCACAGATTACAATCTGTTGATGAAAATTTCCTTACTTATATACTTCTACATACTTCTTACATACTTCTACTACTTATATTTAATCAACTACAAATATGCAATTTATGTAAATACTCAAATACACATCATCTTCCTCCAAATATAAAATTAAAATTTGAAAAATTTAAGCTTATTTAGGTTGATAATGCTTCTTTCAAATTTTGTGACGTAATTTAATGATGCGGACGGCGGGGGTTTAGATGGTGCAGATTTTAATCTTGAATGTGTCACCGCTGGGTCGCCTAACGTTCTAAATCTTGATTCATGTATTAATTTTCATTCTAAGACAAGTACAATTGCTGCGAAGCTTATTATTTAATTCGTTTTGAATAATGTAAGGTCGTGGGGAATCATGTGAATCTAATACAACCGCGACCTCCCATAGCTTGTTTTTACGATTTACGATACACGATAGTTTCACCAGGACTAAATTGAATTTCTTTACGTTCCAAGGATTTATCGTGATATTGTTTCTGACGAACATGGTTTTGAAGTTACCTTTCAGCGCGGATAAATAACTTGGTTCTTAAGATTCTTCTTTGTAATCAGGATGAGTTTTTTAATAAATGCCAGGCTTTTTTCTCGGCAACGGGGCACAATAGGAGAAAATTACTTATAATTACTTAGAACCTATACTTTTACTTTGTCTAAACAGTTAAAAATAAATAAATAAATTTTCTTTGAGTTCAAACACTCTTTCGTTGTAACGAGAAATAAAAATAAATAAAATCAATACTTTTTGACTTATTAAGGAAATTTTTAATTTAAGTACTGCTAAGTCAACGAAGAATTGATTTTATTTATTTTTGACTGCTTAATCAAATATAAAAGTATAGGTTCTAATTTCTGAAAAAATAATTTTGCAAATATCTCATAGTCACCATTAAACGCCCTCCTCGACACTGATCAATTTTCATTATAAGTAATTTTCCCTTATCTTGCTATCTCGGGAACTGAGATAAAAGCCTAGCATTTGTTAAAAAACTCACCTTGTATATAACTCACCTTTTTTTTGCTTCCTCGTTTTTTCAACATATTTGTCGCAATATAAACAGCGAGTCTATTTGATCGAAGATATAGCGGACTTGAATACAAGGATTGAAAGTCCCATTCCAATGGGGATTATTACAACTCATACAAATTGATTGGTTGATTGTCACAAAGAATATATATTGGTATGTCAAACCGAGAGGAGGTGGTATGCCAGACCAAGGTGGTCTTGTCAGGAGTTGCAATTATTTTTAAATATGGTTGACCTGCGAACTCATAAATAATCACATCCATTCTTTTCAAATCTGTTTTCAGGTAATGGTTGTGGAAGTAACGTAAGATTGCGGTTAGCTGGCTAGAATTTCTCACAGATTTACTGACCATATGCTCAATATCCAGATTCATATGCGGCTAGTACAAAATACTTTTTCCGAGTTCCTTGGTTTTCTTCATCCAGAAATGGGAATCATGCAAGAGATCAAGTATACTTGAACGAAAACTTTATGGAACAAAAATTATATTTTTATAGAAAATTAACCCGTTCGCATAGTAAATTTTGTCTTTAAAGAGTCTACAACTGCCTTTTGCCTGCAGGAATTTTGTGTCGATGCGATAGCTAAACATTTTTAGAAAATTCTACAAATCTTTGTAAAACTTCATCGTATCGGGCCGCTTTGCGAAATATTTTTTTTCGCTGTATATGTATGTGTTTTAAATATAAATGTAATAGTGAAATTTTTTGCAAGCATAAACTTTCGCTGGCATCTCTTTCCCTATCTGTATGCAGTTAAATTCCACCTCAAACAATACTATAATAACAATACACATTATACAATACTCTAAGCCATTTTTCGATGTATTTGTTTGAATAGTTATTGGCAATTTGGGATTGTAGATTTGTAGCTGTGTGGCTTATAAAACTTTATGTTTGCTTAATTCAAAACATTCGCTGTTAGGTTGGGGAATGAAATCGAGCAAATAATTTAATGCATTCAAAATTTTCTGGACCGAAATACCGGATCCTTTGTCCCATAAGATATTTCACCATTTCAACTCGATACGGAAGTTTTATCGGGTTGAATTTGACTTTGATTCAACAGATTCAAGATTTCGGCCACATTCCTCTAACGTCTGGCCAGCTACGAGTATATCACCAATATATAAAATTCTCCATTTAGTTCACCGAGATAGTTAGAACTAAGCTTTTGGAATTGGTAATACATTGAAATGGTAACACCCAAAAGGTGTACTGAATATAGTTAGGACCTTTGAGGGTAAGTCTATGAGAGTACGAGTTATAAAATGTATCGGTTTCAAATTCATACTAAGTTCCCGAGGATCAAGACAAGGCTTTATCTGGCTTTTCAATTATTACAAACGTATGGGTCCACTGCTTGTTCAATTTTGTTAATAACGTTAATTTTTTACTTTTGCTTTCTATTGTAATGGTTTTATTGTGATTATTCCGTACATTGGTCTATTTTCAGTACTCTCGAATTAAATACACAATCGTAGGAATTTCCTCCATTTAGCGCCAATCTGAGTAGTGACAATAACTATGATAATCGACACCTACTTATACACAATCAACTTCCCAAGCACCCCATACTTTTTCATCCCTTATCTGCTGGATAAATTTGAATTTTTGACTCATAGATGGAAAATTTGTAAGAATCACACCAATCAGTTTCGAACGGATGAGATTATTGTTTTGAAAAAATCACTCTTCTCACCAGGTCGTGACGACTGATGTTGCAATACTTACATTACGTTACAGAAAACAAAAGTAAAAAATATAAATTCGTAAGCACAAAAAATTAGTTGTGGGAATGAAATATGGATGAAAAATATGAAAGAATCGATTTCCTAGGCTAAGAAGTAATTCGCTAGCACTACAAATACATGATATTTTCCTATATATAGACAATATTAAAATGTTAGGAATACAACATCAGACATCGAAATTTTTTGAAATCAGTCATCGCATCCGTTCGAAACTGATTGTTGTGATTCTTACAAATTTTCCATCTATCCGTATTGTACCACTTAAAATTATCCCTATTTCCTACTTTATTTCGAATGACTGGTAGTAGCGTACCAGCTTTTGTTTTCGATTGTTTTGATTTAGTTTTAATCAATCACATTAATACCGAACTTAGTTTTGATTAACGCACTTGGTCACTGGTCATTTATAATTATAGTCGATAACACCATAAATTTAGTAAAACATAAAAAAACCTTACCACACATCGATAAACAACTTGATCAAGGATCAATATCGTTTGCGATAGTAAATACTGCAATTATTAAGAATCAAACGTACGAAGAGGGAATAAGATCAGCGCTAATAAGCATTTTTGGTCCCCCAGAATACGCAACACAGACTGGAGATTCGAAGCACAGCAAGAACTATACCCGAATCAAGGAATAAACTTCAGATAATTCTTGTTCCAAGACCCGTGTAAAATTCTTAACAAAATCTAAAGGGGGAGGATGAGGTCGATGTATACCCCAGTTCCTGTTAAGATTTCGCAGTGCCCTGCAGAGTACGAAAGGAAATTCATCTGACATGGTATAGGTTGGTAGAGAACCAAATTTGGCAGTTAGCAGAAAATGAACCATTCGCACATCATGAATACTTAGCCGAAATACAACGTAAGAGAGGATAGTTAGGAGTTTGCACGTGTAGGGTCGTGTACATCAAGTATTATCATCCCAACTATCGCGAAGCCTACATAGGTGAAATTGATGAATATTCGTGAATAAACACAACAATATGTACAATTCATCATACATAAGATAACACACCAAATGAACCGTTTTTAAATAATTAATAAATTAAAAACTAATCTTAGAGAACATTATGATTTAACAAAACAAAAAGAATAAGTTTGGATTCAAAAATTAGTTGTATGGTTCATTAACCCCATCAACGGTGTAAATGCTTCTTCAAGCTAATCGGTTTTAGTGCAATAACGAACAGACAACTTCTATTTTAACTAATGAGGCCATTTATGTGAAGAAGAAAATTCTTTACCAATTCTCCAAACGATTTATTTTATGTTTCTGATATTTTGCCTGCCTTTTTCTTATGTTTATCTTTCTCTATAATTTCTCTATCAAATTAACTAACAATAGAACTATTGTTGAGTAGAAAAATTTCAACTCATTATAGTAAAATATGATGTTGAAATCACACAGCGGCATAATAATACGTGTAGCTACATACTCGTACGTATAAAACAGAAAAAGCGAATACGACACCAAACAAAGTAGAACATGGTAAGAAAAGATAGATGATTGTACAATGTACAATCTCAAGAACCGACAAGCACACGTATTTTATTTATACTGTGTCGACAAAAAACGGTAATGGCAAAGTATAAAACACTTTAAGTGAATTATTTGAATGGGTGCGGTAAATCCTTGCCTGCTGCAAACAACAAGTTGTTATAAATTATACTACATGGAATATTGTAAGGATTTATAAACTTGCTGTAATTTGATTTAAATGCGTTTCCAACCCTCATCTAACGATTTCCCATTAAAATAATATTAAATTAACCGACATTTAATTCGGATACAGCGCAAACCAAATTAATTTATGGTACTACGTAATTTACTACTCTCTGTGGGTGTGTAGTAAAATAATTTATTTCATAAATGTAGTTCAACAAACATATAGGAACCGCTCGTAATAGTTCTGTAATAATAACTTTATCTACTTGTCTTTAAGCTTTCGAAAAGCTTTTAAAGTACTCCCGAATAAAAAATGATAAGTTCCATAATTATAAATGGTATCAATATTTTGCCGTTATGGTTGTTCCATTATTGTTTCTAATTTTATTTCTAGGTTTGTTTGTTTAGATATAAAAGCTTAAAGCTTCATTTTCTTCCTTGTTTTCTATATGATAATAATGAACGTATACACCACAGTTAGTGTTCTAAAAATTTATTCATGTGTAAAGTTTCATCCTTCTGTTTTCTGTGTTGTATTTGTTGTTTGTACACACATACACAACCAAAAACACACACACACACGAATCGTTTTCCTCCACGGTACATTTGATAACCCATTTCTTGGGATTATTCTCCTCTTTCATATACATAACATAATGATGAAATTTAATCGTGAAATATAATATGTACACGGGAATGGGATGAGGCGGGAAATATTTACTTGCTCGACTACTACTGTATATAAGCACAAAGTTGTAGTATACTAGTATATCCTCTGTAGTTATATTGTTATGTATAAGTTGTGATGATGAATCGAATGATAATCGGTTTTAAGAGCACACAGACGTTAAAAAAAAAATATTACCAAGAAAACTGAGAAAAAGGGTCGTTTGAAGATGAAATCGCAATATTATTATTTTTTAATTGACTTTTGGGTGAGAACGGGAGCAGAAAGCGTGATGGTGATGTACTCGGCGGTGGTGGTTTGATTAAATAGTAAGAAGGAAACATTTTTAATTTAAAATCTTTAAGGATTTTTTGTTATATTACGAAAGGAATTTACTGAAATTGGAATTTGGTATTAATTTTTTTGTTGGTGTTGTATCTAATGCTATAAGGAAAACGTTAGATTAAGCAAAAATCGATAAAGGTGTAAATAGGTAACTAACTCACACCATTTTTAATTACAAAATAAATACTTGGGTTGGAATTTTGTAAAAGTAAAAGTGGATGGTCTCGATTGGAAGTAAAATATTATTATGTGCTATGAAAATTTATTATAAATCTGATGATAAGCGTAAAAATTGTTATTTTATAAAATTACGTGTTTGTCATTAATCTGGCCTAGATCTCATTACAATTGTACGATAAGTTAGAAATTTTGCCGTGTGCTCAGACCCATCGAGAGATTTTTTGATTAAATATTCATCATCGTTAATTTATAATTAACAGATGACATATGCCACTCTTGGAATGTAACTGGAATGGAAATGGAATTAAAATATGTAACATTATCGAAATACAAGATGATTTTGTTTAGTGGTCGGGTTTGTTTTGTCGGTTTCCCGGTTATTGCCGGATGTATAAATTTAAAATTTCATCTGTTCTTGGAATTGTACTCGCATAAACTGAATAAAAATTCAATTTTTATTCATTACGCATAAACATGGCCGTTTCTAGACCTTTTCTTTCACAAAGTGTGCGTTTTGCCTGATCGCACATTTCTTTAACAATGTACAGTAATTTTTGCTTCTACTCACGTTTTTGCTTTTATAAACTTTCTCTATTAAACCAATCAGAATGCGTGCATTTTGGTTTGGTTGTCTCTTTCATGCGAGCATATATTCTGAGTTTAAACATATTTCTATTTTTCAATGTTGGAATCGGAAATTAATTTGGAGAATAGCAAAATGAATATAAAATAACCTAACGGTTATTTAAGTTATATGTGGTACATTGCAATGGGATTCTTGTCAAAACCTATTTGTTATTTGTTAGAAAATTGAAGTCACAACACACGTTATCGCGCAGGACTTTCACATCAAATATAATATTGTCTCACGTTATTACCTAAATTAATATTGTTTTTGGGTAAATAATAAAAAGCCTACTCTATTAGACTTTTATGTAGAAAGCGCAAAACTCCAGCCCAATTATTTGTTCATAATTTCAATGCTTAGATGTAGATGAGAGCTGATATATAGTTCACGAAAGTCAGGAACTATTCGTTGGCCCAACTAGTGGCCTACATTGTTTGATAGTTGAATGTTTATAGAACATGCATGATTTTTTCTGCAACTTTTGTATGGATAGGAACTGATATGTATACTTCACAGAAGTCAGAAACTATGGAGGAAAATTGTTTCACAAACAGTAAAATTTATCACCTGATGTAACCCATTAGTTCCGCTAAAGAATAGTTTCTAAGTTTAATAACATACAAAGATTATCAAAAAATTATTACACAAACAGTAAACCTTCCAATTATTTCACATACAGTATCACTTGATAAATTTCATTAGTTCGGCCAACGAATAGTTTGATGATTTCAAATACGTTAAACCTTTCACTATCACTTGAGATGACTCACTAGTCCGGCCAACGAATAGTTTCTGAGTTCAGGTGTATATCTCGAATACTAAACACACAAAAAATTTCTAAAAGTAATTTTGCATACGTTAAAGCTTCCTCTATCATCTAATCCCACTAGTCTGACCAACGAATAGTTTTTGAGTTCAAGGGTCGTATCTCGAATACTAAGCATACAAACTATTTCACATACGTTAAACCTTCCTCTACGAGAATATCCTGGTGTAACCCACTAGTCCGGCCAATGAATATTTTCAGAGTTGAATTGTCTATTTCTCGACTAGACAAACAAAAATTCTCAAAAAATTATTTCAAACACGTTAAACCTTCTTTTATCACCTTAGTTGACCCACCAGTCTAACTAACTAACTGCGAAGTTATTTCTAGTTGTATTACAACGAGTATAATGCGTCTCGTACGCAGGACAAGTAAAAGTAGTAAAAATATAATGCGCTGTAATTTCCAGTTCGTCAGTTAATTTCTTGTTAGATGGATGAATGGATGAAGACTGGATGGATGAAGTTAGTGCTAAAAATATTAAAAAAATTACACCGTTAAATTTATTATTATTTATTGAAGGCACAACATTTAGAATTAGTCCAATTTTATAATTTTCTTTTGAAAATAAATTCCAATAGAAAAAATAATAAATTTAACAGTGTAATTTTTTAATAATAAATGTTTAGCACAAGCTTCAGTTTCTAGTTACTTGCACATCACTATCATACTATAGATTTGTGTAGATTCTCCAAAAGTGAAACATGATTTGCAAACATTTTTATAGGCATATGAAGTTAGCCCAGTTTTTCATCCCAGGAAAATATAAAATTTCTTTAAACAATCTCATCCCAGTTTGATTTCTATTTAAACTTGTATAAGACGGAATATATTTTTAAGTTGAGTAAAAAACGACATAATATCCATCCCAGATTATTTCATTTTATTGTTGTGTTTGTACTCGACGTATGAATAAATGAATATAAATAGCTTTAATAAGTAAAATGATTTATAGGTAATAATTGTTTGTTTTGATTAAAGATAGCGATTGATACTATTTTAAAATATTAATAGTACGTGCTTACAATGACTAAGAGGGTAGTACCAGCCGTATGGTAGTATTGGCGCAAATGGCCAAGTTCCCTATGGCCCATAATAGAATATGAGAAAATCGTGCCATTTTCCTAGAAATATGATTTGCCGGAAATGATTCTTTATGTTTTGAATAACTTATAGGACGGTCTAACTGTGGCCAGTCGGGCAACACCAGCCGTATGGTAGGATTGGCGCAATTGGCCAGATTCCATGTGGCCCAATACAAATATTAATAATTGCCATTCTCCTAGCAATATGATTTGCCGAAAATGATTGATATAGTTTTGAGTTGGTTATAGTAATGGCTTATACAATGACTAAGAGGGCAGTACCAGCCGTATGGTAGTATTGGTGCAAATGGCCAAGTTGCATATGAGCCCATATAAGAATATGTGAAAATCGTGCCATTTTCCTAGAAATATGATTTGCCGGAAATGATTCTTTATGTTTTGAATAACTTATAGGACGGTCTAACGGTGGCCAGTCGGACAACACCAGCTGTATGGTAGGATTGGCGCAATTGGCCAGATTCCATGTGGCTCAATACAAATATTAATAATTGCCATTCTCCTAAGAGGGTAGTACCAGCCGTATGGTAGTATTGGCGCAAATGGCCAAGTTCCATATGAGCCCACATAAAAATATGAGAAAATCGTGCCATTTTCCTAGAAATATGATTTGCCGGAAATGATTCTTTATGTTTTGAATAACTTATAGGACGGTCTAACGGTGGCCAGTCGGACAACACCAGCTGTATGGTAGGATTGGCGCAATTGGCCAGATTCCATGTGGCTCAATACAAATATTAATAATTGCCATTCTCCTAAGAGGGTAGTACCAGCCGTATGGTAGTATTGGCGCAAATGGCCAAGTTCCATATGAGCCCATATAAAAATATGAGAAAATCGTGCCATTTTCCTAGAAATATGATTTGCCGCAAATGATTCTTTATGTTTTGAATAACTTATAGGATGGTCTAACTGTGGCTACGAATTTTCATATTCTCGATGTACCGATGTCATTTTTATTCAAATTTGGATGACCATTATAGGTTATTCCCAAAGATCGTGATTCAGGTCTGGCTAGCACATGCAGTTGGTCATTGAGTCACGTAAATAAAACCAGCTATTGCCAATAATGCACGACTTCGGGTTTATTGCTACGAATTTCCATATTCTCGGTGTACTGATGTCATTTTTACTCAAACTTGGAAGGCCATTATTGGTTATTCCCAGAGATCGTGATTCAGGTCTGGCTAGTGTATGAAATTGTTCATTGAATCATCTAACTAAAACCACATAGTGTTATTAATACACGACTTCGGGGTTATTGCTAAGAATTTTGATGTTTTAGCTGTTCTTATGTCATTATAACTCAAATTGAGATGGCCATTATCGGTTATTCCCAGAGATCGTGATTCAGGTCTGGCTAGTGTATGAAGCTGGTCATCGAGTCACTTAAATAAAACCAGCTAGTGCTAATAATGCAGAACATGAAGTTGGTCATTGAGTCACGTAAATAAAACCATCTAGTGCTAGTAATACACGACTTCGGGTTAATTGCTACGAATTTTCATATTCTCGGTGTACTGATGTCATTTTTACTTAAATTTGGATGGCCATTATCGGTTATTCCCAAAGATCGTGAGTCAGTTCTGACTAGTGTATGAAGTTGGTCATTGAGTTACGTAAATAAAACCAGCTAATGCTATTAATGCACGACTTCGGGTTTATTGCTACGAATTTTGATGTTCTAGCTGTTCATATGTCATTATAACTCAAATTGAGATGGCCATTATCGGTTATTCCCAGAAATCGTTATTCAGGTCTGGCTAGTACATTAAGTTGGTCATTGAGTCACTTAAATAAAACCATCTAGTGCTTATAATGCACGACCTCCGGTTTATTGCTACGGATTTTCATACTCTCGGTGTACCGATGTCTTTTTTACTCAAATTTAGATGGCCATTATCGGTTCTTCCCAGAGATCGTGATTCAGGTTTGGCTAGTGTATGAAGTTGGTCATTGAATCACCTAACTAAAACCGCCTAGTGCTAATAATGCACGACCTCCGGTTTATTGCTACGAATTTTGATGTTCTGGTTGTACCTATGTGATTTTTTCTCAAATTTGGATAACAATTATCGGCCGATAGTGTATGAAGTTGGTCATCTAAATCAACCATTTGGTGCTTACAGAGTTTTATATTCTAGGTGTTCTTATGTCATTTTAACTCAAGCTTGTATTTAAACCTTTTTCTTGTTTTATTAATATATTTATTCTATTCGTCTTAAAGATCTAATCTGTTTTAATAAAAATCTCGACAATTTCTACACAATACGTGGTTGAGTTTGTTTATATATTTTTATTTTAGAAAATATTATATATTTGTTATTTAAATTGAGGTTTGAGTTATTTTCTAAAAAAAACTCATGCTTATACGAGTGTGATTCGTATTTGAATTTGAAGTAACAGTGACATACTTATCCATACATAACATCTATGGAAAGTCTGGAATACTGCACACCCGTTTCATCGACAGCATCAAACAGCCAACATAAACAACTTAATAACTTAGACGAGGATAGTCAACATGAAGCTTCTCCGCAAAACAACTGAACAACAAAACGCTCAAGCACCCAAGAAGAAGTGAAGAACAACCAAATCAAACTATTTCAAAACGAAACTGTATAGAAGTTCTCAAACAAATTTAAAAAATACCTATAATTATATAGTATTATTTAGAAAAAAGGTATGAACTAAAGACTAAACAAGTTACATTACGAGAGCTACATTTCCAAAGACAACCGAATTTGATTTGTCGTCTAGGTTAAATTTGTGCACCTAAATGTAATTAACTAAAAAGACGAGTTGCGTCATCAAACGCATGTTATCAACATAAAACTCGCATTTGATTGATACATAGGATTTGGTTTTTAAAATTCAGAATAATAATTAATTTAACAAGTCAATCTGTGTCCCCTTGACCATATAAAATTGGTTTAAAAAAAAATTTACCACTGAAAACTCAATAGCAGTATCTGTGGGCAACAAGTAGTAAGACTTTTTAGTTTAAATTTCGCGCGGAAAATCAGTAGTGTACGCTTGTCTT
Organism: Nephrotoma guestfalica; assembly: GCA_963691935.1. NCBI lineage: Eukaryota > Metazoa > Arthropoda > Insecta > Diptera > Tipulidae > Nephrotoma > Nephrotoma guestfalica. Next base: position 114,002,621 of record OY829915.1, read on the forward strand.
TCTGAAGTGCAAAAAGTGCACGGCGATTTTTACAATGAGTGAAATTATTCAACAAAGAAGTTCCATTAAATTTTGTGTGCGGAATCAATTTTGTGGTGCCGAAACGTTCAGAATGTTGCAAAAGGCCTTCGGTGATAATTGTATGTCGCGAGCAAGTGTTTTTGATTGGTACAAATTGTTCAAAGAGGATCGAGAACGTGTTGACGACGAACCACGTCTAGGACGGCCATCAACATCAACTGATGATCAACACGTTAATAAAATAAAGGAATTGGTGCTCGAGAATCGACGATTAACAGTCAGAGACCCCCTCTGGCATCGTTGAAATATCGGAAGGATCAGTGAAAACCATTTTGAAAGATCATTTGGGCCTAAGAAAAGTGAAAGCACGATTGGTTCCAAAATCACTCAATTTTTTGGAAAAACAGCGTCGCGTTGACGTCTGTGAAACAATGCTTTCCGACTACCAGAATGTCATAAAACGTATTATAACTGGCGATGAGTCTTGGATCTATGCTTTCCGACTCGGAAACAGACGATCAATCGGCCGAATATCGTGCCAAAGTTGCGCCGAAGCCGAAAAAAACACGTCAAAGCTAAGTCAAAAATCAAGGTGATGTTGACAGTTTTCTTCGATTATCGACCTGTGGTGCACTCCAAATTCCTTCTGTGGTCGGTCAGCATCTGTCAACAAGGAATACTATTTGAGTGTTATGCGTGTTTTGCGCAAAGCTATTCGTAAAAAGAGACAACTGTTGGTTTTTGCACCACGATATAATGCACCTTCTCATACTGCATTGGTTTTACGTGATTTTTTCGCCAAAAGTTCCGCAACCACCATATTCGCCTGATTTAGCTCCCTGTGACTTCTGGCTGTTCAGCAAACCCAAACGACCGCTCCGGGGAAACCGTTTTGAGTCAATTGAATGCATTAAACGTGAATCGCTACGCACATTGGAGGCAATTCTGGAAATTGACTTTAACAACTGTTTCGAGGATTGGAAAAAACGTTGGCACAAGTGTGTTGAGGGCGGGGGGATTACTTTGAGGAGGACGAATTAGATTTGGAGAAATAAATAAAGAATTTTAAAATTATGAACAAAGTCTTACTATTTCTTGCCCACAGTAATCTTCACATACATGCTATCATCACATACATTCCCTTGATACATAATCTACTATTATTGGCTTTTCTGTGGTAACCCTTATTGATAGAAAATTGTTCTAATCTCCAGCCGTAAGGATTTTTTTTGGATTTTGGTTTGATGGGATGGTTGAATTCGATGTTCGCATTAATAAATATCTCAAGGCTATTGTTGTTTTTATTACAGTGCAGCGCACAAATATAATTACTTGCTTTAACTAAAATTGTGGTACGTCGTTTTGCTCTTAATTGTTTATTCTAATTTTAGTTTTCTTTAAATTAATGTATGCTACTGGTAAAGTTATATATTCAGTTGAAATACGATTGAATTTTTGTACTGCGTATAGCTAAATGATTAATTGGTAAGACAATTCGTGAGGATGAAGAAAATAGAGGTAAGATGAAAATATATTTTCACGTCTTTGGTAGTCTGGTAAATTTGGAGCAAAACCAAGCTAACGACGATTTACTTTAAACCATAATTGGGTGAAATAGCTTTATTCTTTACTGAGCATGACATTTTTATTCTCGATCACTTAAAAAGGCAAGTGTTTTATAATTGCAAGGATCCTCATAAATTAATTAGATTTGTTTATCTTTATCATAAAAATAGGGACTTACGATTATTTAAATAAGTTTAATTTTGAATTTCCAAATAACCTATTGTTTTAATAAGTCTATTGTTACGTTGTCGTAATTAAATCAATTAGTCTTCTAAAATAATTATGTACGAGTATACAATACTATAAATATATGTATATACGTACATACTTAAATAATTAGTTAAGTATTTAATACATATTTCATGCGATTAGTGAGATGAAAATAATTATTATTATTACAAAAGCAATTGTTATTATATAAATAATTTTTCATCCGATTCTGCATTATTCGTGTTATAAAAATAATCACACCGTTGTGTGTTAGAGAAATGGGAATATTTGCAGAACGGTCTAGATTTGGGACTATAGATATAAACTAGTATAATAGGTGACCAGAGCAAACTTAATGCTTAACTTTGTACACACTGGTTGTAATTTTTTCTCAATCCTTATGTTACAGAGACTGTGCACGGTCTTTTTTCAAATTTCTTTTTATATTTTTCCTGTTTTAGAGAGGTGCAGTTCGACATTGGTAATTAATAGCGGGTGGTCCATCTAGCGTTTGCAATTTCAACTACCGGTTATTTCGATTGTGGCAACACTTACGTCATTCGTGTTATGACAGAAAATTAGTTTAATGTTTGACATTTATGAAATGTGTCGCTTTACTCTTGAACAAAATTGGGAAATATTGAAAACTTACTTTCAAACTGGTGAGTGTTCTACCCAAACTGTAAGAAATTTTCGTGGAAAATTCAGTAGAAATGATGTGTCTATAAGACAATTTGTGGATCAATTTGTAAAGCGAGTTCGTGAAACTGGATTTTTTTTTTACTAAGTGCAATGCAGCTGTTGCTCAGAATCTGTCTGAACATCTATCAACCCCAACTCACCAGCGTGTTCAAGAATTGAACATCTCACGCATGCTTAAAGACATCGTCCAGAGACATCCAGAAATCGAAGTTGCCATTGATGAGATAAGAGCCCATGCAATCGAAAATGTGTTGAAAAATTGGATTGAGAAAATGGCGTACTGTAAAGCCAGCCATGGAAGTCTTGTGAATGAAATTGTGTTCCATATTTAATGGAAATGTATACTCTTCCTAATAAAACAAGCCGCTTTGAAACATATTCATTCGTCTGTGAATTAGACCCAAATTAAGCAAATGTTAGAAGGGACACCCGTTACTCTCTGTTGCGTTTGTTTAGTTTCTATGTTGCTTTTAACCCTTTGAGTGGCTGGTGACAGATGCTGACATGGTTTACCGTGATTTGGTGTATTTAGTATAACATTTGTTACATTACAATTTGAAAGACGTAGTACTACACTCAAAATAAGTAAATTTATTCATTTATATGAATAAATTTACATATTTTGAGTGTAGTACTAAATTTGGCAGAGCTATAACTATGTTTGTGTCAAACGTTCCCACCAAAATAGCAGACCCATAACATTTATTTATATTTCTTATTCGGGAAGGTCGTATATGCACTAAAGTGAAAGTTATAATGATTTCATTCATTTTTACGATCGCTACAATACACATTAACGTATGTCGAAATCGCTTTAAAGGTAATGAAAACATTTTCCGTCAGCTCAACATCTGTTGGCAAATTTCCTGTGTTGCATTTGTATTTGTTGCACTTGAGAAGTTTTTTCAACATATGTACGTCGACAGGCACTAAAATATTAGCATAATGGTTATAACCATACGAACACATTTCATTTTATATTGCTATAAAATATAAATCGTATAGAATTTTTATAACAAATAAAAGTATATGCATTAAACCCGTTTTTATTGTCTGGGATAGCATCGTGGTATAACTCCATTGACGTCATGATTTGAATAAATCTGTGATTCAATTTGCACAACAACTTGACTTCAAGCACGGAGAAATAATATGGTGTGCAAGTAGAAACTCGTCTCTGAAGTTGGTTGCATTAAAATATACTTGAACGCAGCATCCAAATCTCCCGCCATTTTGGATATATGTAGCTTATTTATTGCTGTTTTTTGACATAAGTTTCAATCATTTACAAGCTGTCGTTATGTACGCATCAATGAATGTCGATAAGCAACATTTACGTCACTGCATTTTATTCTGTTTTCAAATGAAAACAAATGCTGCTCAAGCAATGGATTTGATTAATTCGACTTAGAGTGAACATTCTGTGAGTCATTTAACAGTAAAAAAGTGGTTTGGTAGATTTCGTGATGGCAATTTTAGTCTTGAGGACGATCCACGTCCAGGTGCAGTAAAACAATTTGAAGACGAAGAACTTAAAATTTTACTGCATGAAAATCCGTGTCAAACTCAAAAACAGCTGGCAGAACAGTTAGGAGTTACTCACCAAGCAATATCACTTCGATTGCATGCAATGGGAAAATACAAAAGGAAGGAAAATAGGTTCCTCATAAAATGACCAAAGAACACAAAAACTGAAAAGTTGACATCTGCATGAATTTGCTTTCTCGGTACAAAACAAAGAATTTTTTGCACAAAGTCTTTACAAAAATGAATATTCTTGCAAAGAAAGGGTTACTGTGCGTCTGGTGGAATTGGAAAGGAGTCATTTACTACGAGCTTCTGGATCCTGGTCAAAATATTACAGCTGAATGTTACCAGACCCAATTGATCTAGTTAAGTGATTTCACAGCATGCGGCGTATTCTCCAGACATGGCTCCATCTGATTACCATTTATTCAGATCGATGTCTTCATATTTGAAAGACCAACGGTTCACGAAAGTTGAAGAAGTGCAAAAATGGCGCGATGACTATTTTGTTCCGAAACCACCAAGTTTCTATCGCGAAGGCATTCATCATCTACCTGATAAATGGCAAAAGAGCATAGATAGTAATGGCGAATATTTCGATAAATAATCTTTGTAACATTTATATTTTCAATAAAGTTATACAATGTAAATTACTTAATGGGTACAAGACTCAGTCGTAATATAAGTAAATAAAAAAAATAAAAAAAATTATATTTTCTATAAAGTTGAATTTGACCAAAAACAGCAGAGTTTCTACTTGCACATCTAATATATAAGAGAGGTCATCAAATATAAATCTTATAAGCCAATTTTTCTACGACGAACTTCGCTTATTTTACTATTGGAAATATACTTTAACCTCGCAAGAACTAATACATTTATCCTTTAGAGGGAACAATACAAGTATATTACCTACACTACCGTAAACTAATTACTATTGGATACAAATTTATTACATAAAAAATAAAATAAAATACTCTTATTTAAATGTTGAAGTAGAACAGGAAATCGAAATTTGTATTGACGATTGGATCACGGATTTCATCTAGCCGACTTTCAATAAACTTCGATAACTACAAATTTTGACAATTGTGCATCATTCACAATAATTTATTCGTTTTATTGTTTTAGCTTAGTTTGGTTTAATTTTGTCTAGAATTATGATTATATAACAACCATTATAAAATTATTGTTCAAAACCATAAAAGTTTTATATAATTGGTAATTTTGGGACAAATATAATAAAAAAAAATTCTGCTTCATTTTATCGGCAACTCAATCACATAATACATTTTCTGTAGTTATGTTAGTTCAATATGATTCTCTAGCGGCGCCTTTCTAACTTTTGCAACCGTCAATATTTAGTTCATTGTTTTGTTATTTTGTTTGGTGTCGATTAACCTACGTTGTGTTAATATGTCGCTCGTCTTCATAGAATTATATACTTAGAATGAATGTAAACTTTTTTCGCATATACAATTTGCTATTTCGTGTGAAGCAAGCATGAAGCAAGTCAGAGCAGGATGGTTATAAAAAAAATGCATATGGCGGTCTCATATCTCACAACAAAAACCCCTCAAACCAGTTTTTGTTTTTGTTTAAAGTGACGTGTTAAATTTTGTGCTCTTAACAATTCTTGAAAATATTAATTAAAATAATTAAAAAAACAATTAAAATATTATTAAAATAGTTAGTGGATTGTGTGTAGTGTATCATTTTAGTAATAAAAATTATAAACATTTAATAAAATGAACTGTCTTGTAAAAAACTGCAAAAATACGCCTAAAAAAATACAAGAAGGGATTTCGTACCATCAGTAAGTGTTTATAAAAATAAAATGTAAATTATGTTGAAAAGAAAGTGATTTGTGACCGACCAAATGGCACAGTGGTTAAAGCTTTGGCGTTTGGATCGGGAGGTACCGGGTTCGAATCCCGATAGGGGCAGGATGCAAAGTGAAATTTCATCAACAGATTTCGATCTGTGGTGAAATGTAACACATCTATGACCCCCTGTCGGTGTGCAAAACTCATGGGCCGACCCATCTTCCATGCTGGTATAGGCTGGCATGGAGCTTGCAATGTGCAGATGGTCTTAAATCGGTCCTATAGCCGTACGTCCTCGAGTTGGCCGCAAGGCGTAAAGTAAGGACGTTAAAAGCATAACCGCGGAAGAGCAGGGTGAGCCTTGAGCCCCAAAACAGATCGCATAGTTACCAATAAAAAAAAAAAAAAAAAAAAAAAAAAAAAAAAAAAGTGATTTGTGGTAAAATTATCCTTAATTTAAGTTATAAATCAGATAAAAATAAGAAAACAATTTTGGTTATTGGCGTTGGTTGATGCTTTTAATAAACATATGTTTTTACCAGTGCCGCATTTTTCTTATTTTATTTCATGTGCTAAGTGCTTTGCTTTTCATAATTTATTTTTATTTTGGAATATGTTTGTAAATACAATTTTTTACAGAAATTATAATGTAAACATTTGTTTTTAGTTTACCAAAATATGGAGAATTGAAAAAGCAATGGTTGAAGCCTCATCAGATGATATTTCAATTGACCAAGAAATTTCTAAAGTAGAGGAATCTAATATGTATGACGAAGATTTTTTTGGATACCCAATTATACTAATTGAATTTTCAATTAATGTTATTGAATACATAGGGGGATATATAGCCCGATATTTATTTAGAAAATTGAATTGTGAGGACGGTTGCAAATTAATACAACAATGTAATTCTTATAAATCACTAATCAATTTAAAAAATAGGGGTGGTCTTTTAATTCCTTCGCCGTCAGTATTAAAAATTTATAAATATTCCGAAGCAGTATTTAAACGGGAATTGGCTATTTCGGACTACAAAAATATAACGCAACTACAATCTAGTTCAAAATTGTTTAAAAAAATTTGTTATAACGTTCTTCACAACCTAATAAATGTAAATATTTTCAATGATGAAGATCAATATAGTCATTCTCAAGAACACGTTAATTTGTTCGCTCACTCTATCATAGAAAAATATTATGACATCCGGTTGAACTATTTTTGTAACCAAAGGTCACATAAATTAACAAAAAGAAACAAGTTTGTTTCTTTATTACATTTTAAAGGAATGTGAAATAAATAAGCATAGTGGTTTTATAATTATTATTTTTTATATACATATTATTATATTTAAATAAAAATAATTAATGTACTTATATTAAAGAAATTAAAATGTAATTAAATTTAAATAATTTTTTAATTTTAACTTCCTAACTTCATTGCATTCGATCGAAAAAAAATCTAAATATGGCCCTGTTAATTTATATGCTTTCTCTTTTACCCTCCGAATTTGACTCACTTGACAGCTCATTACATTCATTGTATATACTCTATTTCTATGCTCGTCCTATTTAAATAATATTATTATGTATAGTCATAAATCCTAATGAACGTAATGTAAAAATAATCTTTTGTGGTTTATTAATGGGTTTTTACAATTTTACTTGACATAAAGCAGTGTTTTAGAAACGGTGTTTATTACCAGTAAATATTCGTTTTTAATTTCTCTAATTACCGGAGTGAATTATTTAACATTTATCAAAAGTGTAGCTACACAAATAAACAAAAAATGAAATTGTAGTTACACAATTTAACACAAAATGTAGTCGTACAACCGGTGTTTTGCTAATTTGTAGCAAAAGAAAAAAGTTTGAAATTCGAAATACGTGGTTTAATTAAAATTATTAAAAATAAACAAAAAATATTGAGAATCACAGTACCACAATAATAAGTATAAATACCTTCTTTATAAAAAATATAATTTTAAAGTTTTTTGTAATACAGAAAATTGTCAGAACAATGAGTACCGAGTGTGGAATTTAGTGTTCTCATCTTGGTTTGGTGTCTGAAATTTGTACAAAAAATTTCACGACAATTTGCATGTTGTGATTGGCGATATGGCGCTACACGTGGACGCTTTTTTGGGGCTAATTTCACTTAATTTAAAAAATCATCAAAACAATGAGTGCCGATTGTGGCATTGAGTGTTTTCTACTTTACATGGTGTCCGAAATTTGTACAAACAATTTAAAGGCAATTTGCATGTTGTGATTGGCGATATGGCGCTACACGTGGAATCGTCTTTGCACAAATTCACTTAATTCTTTAATAATTAAAAAAATTATCGGAACAATGAGTGCCGGAAGACGCATCCACGTGTAGCGCCATATCGCCAATTATAACATGCACATTGTCTTCAGATTTTTTGTACAAATTTCAGACACCATGCTAAGTTGAGAACACTAAATTCCACACTCTGCACTCATTGTTCCGATGATTTTTCGATTTATTAAAGAATTAACTGAATTTGATCAAAGGCGCTTCCACGTGTAGGGCATATCGCCAATCACAACATGCAAATTGTCTTGAAATTTTTTGTACAAATTCTAGACACCATGCCAAGTTGAGAACACTAAAATCCACACTCGGCACTCAATGTTACGATGATTTTTCGAATTATTAAAGAATTAAGTGAAATTAGCCTCAAAGAAGCTTCCACAGCTTGCAAATTGCCTTGAACTTTTTTGTACAAAGTTGAGAACACTAAATTCCATACTCGGCGCCCATTGTTCTAAAAATTTTCGGTATTAAAAAAATTTAAAATTATATTTTTTATAAACTTATTTTTGTAGTACAGTGATTTTCAATATTTTTTGTTTGTTTTTAATAATTTTTTTTTTATTTATTTGTTAACAAATCACCCCAAAATTAAAAAAACAAACTATAACGGGCAACAACAAATTTATATTTATACAAATTTACACGGAAAAAAAAGTTAGGAACACATTTCCATAAACTATCGGAGCCCACGGAATAGTGGCTTGTTATCGGAAAGAATACTAAAAAATATTATGAAATGATTACCATGACGGATAGTAACGTTAATCATATATTTATATTACGTTTACCATTCATATAGATAAATGTACTATAATATAGAGACCCAATTACCATTAGGCAAAATAATAGGGTCAATAAAAATAGGATTTTCAGCTATGTCTTTCGTATTTTTTCCAATATAGTATTGTGGTAATAGTAATATTTATAGGTGTGTGTCTTATAACCCATTACATCAATTTACTTATTTATTGTAGGGACTACTATTAATATAGCTGTAGTTGTTAAATAAAACTCATCACTTTTTTGACATTAATTATTTCTTTATTATTTAACTTAAATTTTTGTATATAATAGATACCTAAAACTAATTTATCGGCAGTTAAATTACTAATGAATTATAAATTACAATCAATTTTCAATTGTAGTTTGTGGTTTTATATCACTAGAACTATTCAACATCACATATGGTACTCTGAAGAAATTTTATCCAAACCAAATGGCGGCATCGTCTGTGAGCGTCAATCTGTAGTGAAACGCATAATGGTTAGATATCATAAATTTTCAATATTTCAGTCATGTAAATTTTATACTTACAATTTACAATATTCGTACTTTCAACTAAAATAACAGAAATTAGATACGAAAACAGATCCTGAATTTGGGTGTCCATTTTCATATTCTGTAAAGGAATAGACATAAAATTTGTGTATTAGCTTAAATTAAAATGTTGTAACGTTGTAATATAATTTTTTAATCACATAATAAAATACACTTCACATACACTTACCAATTAAAAATAAAAAAGTGTACGAACTTCCAAGTTTTCACCAACAAATATAATATTCACTAAGTAAAATGAGACACCAACTAAATTTTACAAAAATATCCAACTTTAAACACAAGTCAATACCGTGCGCTATGAAGAAGACTGCGAGTGACTGAAAAATAAACGTGAAGTTCAGCAAAAAAAATTAAGTGTCACACGAAAAAAGGGAAGCAATCCTATTTATGTATCATTGGTTGTAAGAACTAGTCCCATGCTATATAACAAAATATTTATATTATAGCACAGATTACCAAATGGTACATAATGCCATCCAAATAGAAAAGTTTGCAACGAAAATAGCAAGGTTTGTGAAAATTATTGCACAGAATGCTATAATTTTTTTCCTATATCCAAATAGGAAAAAATCTAGTAATTTTTTCTTTCCGTGTGTAATTTTTTAACTTAGATTAAATACATTGAGGTTATTATACAAGAATATAAGCTTTTAAATTCATCAATAACGTTTTTGGAGTTTATTTTCATTCTGTTTCAATATCCAGATTCTTGTATATGCAAGAAAAACTTAATTTGGAAAATATTCGTAAGAAAACATTCCTAAAGTTTCTACATACTACATTTGAAGAACATAATTATTAATAATCAAATATACCTATATTCAAGAAACATTCATTTATTTGTACTACATATAAACTATCTACTCGTATGTAGATAAAACATCTTAATGTTAAATTTGTATGAACAATCTAATTTCAAATTGGTTCCTGATTCTACAGATCATCTTAGAGAGTTTAACCATTTATCAAATAAAAACTCTTATTTTTTCCTTAAATATTTTTATATTATATGTATTCTGTTTTAAAGTGTTCAGGAAGTAGATTAAATAATATGAGACCTTTATAGAATGGGTTGCCTTGAGCTCGGGAGGTAGCGACTGTTTCTACGTAGAAGTTAGTATGTGCTGTTTGCCGCGTGTTATAGGAATAGAGGTCCCTTATTGTGACAAACATATTGGTGCAATTTATTAGATGTAATTTAATTTTGCGAATAAACATGAGTAGCTCGAAATTTCCGAGTGCATCAATAGGCAACACTTGTGAGGAGTATATGGTTCGAGTCGGCTGAAGGATAGGTAAGCATTTTATAGTTTTGATTATTCGGTTTTGTAACACTCTTATGTCTTTCATAGTTCTTAATGATGCTCAAGTCCATATTGCACTCATATATGTTAACCGCGAGTTTAAATATGCATGGTAAATCATCCAGGCTGTTTTAATATTAATGTGTTTCCTATTTTTTTTCAATGCAAACGCATACGGCCAAATTGATTTTTTTAGAGTTGATATATGATTCCGCCAGCTAAGGTGATCATCGATTATCAAGCCAAGGTAAATGTTGAACGAACTTGATTATATTTATCATTACCAATGACAAAATAACTAGGAAAGGAAGTTGGAAAAGATTTATGTTGGAAAAGATTTATTTTGTTTAGCGACATACGGTTTGCAGAAAGCCAATTCTGTATTTTAATGAGATCATTTGACATATTTCCAATGAGTACAAACGGGTCCTTCGCCTTATATACTATAATAGCATCATCTGCGTACATTATGAGGCTACCATTAATTTCTACATTAAAAATATCATTTATAAAAAAAATTGAAGGCCAATGGTCCAAAGACGGAGCCTTGAGGTACACCAGCGATGATTTCTAGCGGTAAACTTTCAACTCCATTTGCAACAGTATACTGCACTCGATTTTTAAAATAGGTAGCTAAAAGTGATGCAGTGTTGTATCGGATTTAGTATCTAAAATTTTTCTAATAGAATCTCTTGTGATACCATATCAAATGCTTTTTTAAGATCAAATGATAAAATTGAGACATATTGTTTGGTTTCTAATGACAGTAAAATTTTATTGATAACTGTGACTGCAGCAGATGTCGTATTTGATTTATCTACAAAGCCAAATTTATATTTATTTATTATTTTATGCGTGTCAAAGTAAAGTTTTATTCTATGCACAATAATTTTTTCGAAGATTTTAGAAAAAACATTAAGCACTGAAATTGGTCGATAGTTTGCTGATTGAGTTTTATCACCCGATTTATATATAGAATATACTTTCGCAATTTTAAGGCAATCAGGGAAAATCCCATTACTAATTGACTCATTTATTAAAATTTTATCATATCATATCCTGCGGCCGCATGCTGGTTTAAATCTTTTATTATTTTAGAAACCTCCAAATAGCCTGTTTTTGGAATATCAAGTGCGGGTGAATTCTCGTATTTTAGATAAGTACTGAAATGTGGAACACTAGAATTGATGAAAGAAACTTGATTGATAATAGATACATTGACAAAGTGATAATTTAATACGTTAGCAATTTCGGCAGAGTCAGAAACGAGCTGACCATTTGTGTCTACTATCGCAGTCACGCTTTTATTTTCAGTTTTGAAATCTCTGTTATAAAGCAGACTTTTAAGAAACATCCAAATTTTCTTTGAGTTATTTATAGATGATTGCATTTTTTTTGCACTATATATAAATATATAAATATATATAAGAAATTCACGAGTATATAATTTATACAGAATCTTACACACAAATCCAAGAACTGAAAACAGAATTTGACAATTATTATTATAGAACATATGATAACCTGCATAAAAAATAAAATTGTAAAATAGCCTTGAATATCAATGCAATAACAGAAGTGTATAAAGTTTATAACTCTGTTTTTAATTTATGGAACAGTTAATATTTTATAATTTGTGCAATCATGCTCTGCCTTGTGAAATCGATGACAATGTGATGTTGTTGGTAGAATTTTGCTCCAGCTGTGCCATAGAGTAAACAATTTCGGGTGTGCGAAGTTTGATTTGCTTGAATGCAGATGTGCCCACTGTACCAAGCTTTATATATTTGGGCATTTTTCTGAAGTTTTTTTGCAGCGTTAATAGTTGAGTAAAATGTTTACGCATTCGATGATTAATGATTAGTTTTCTTTGTGGGTCTTTCTCAAAATCAGGAAGTAATTGATATAGAAATACTGAACCATTTTTAATAAGAGTATCCATTACAAATTTTTTTTAGTTAGAGATTTGAAGGATACAATAATTTGTACAAATGATGTTGCATTTTGCACATTTTGTATGGTGCGTTTGAAATAATGCTCAATAACAGCGATACTAAACTTAAAATTATGCCAAGCGCCTCAATAAGCGGTGTTAAGTCTACAATTTCAGGAGGAAATCCAAAAAGAATAACATCATTTCTCCACAACTGTTGAAGCAAAAATTCATTTTGATACTGCAAATAATCCATTCGTTTAGATGTTTTTTGTACATCGACCGCTAAAATTGTTGTACGAGATTTGGTTTCTTCAACATCAGTTTTTAGCAACACCATTTTGGAACTAATATCGTCAATTTTTGTTTGTAGATCAAAATGTAATGCCCCTATTTTTTAGTTAATATCAGTATTTGAGGAGTATATCGCCCCCATTATATCTTTTAGTGAAGGATCCTCAATAGAATTCACACCATCAAGATCACTAGCACTTTTTTTTGAGATCTTTTTGCGTTTTTGCTCATGTTTGTCTTTGCGCACATTTTAACAAAAGCTACTAATTCACTAAGCACTATACGACACAATTTGTAACAAAATTTTATTTATTTATTTTATTTATTAATGTTTTATTTATTAAACAAATGTAATATTTTTATGTTACCATCCAACAATAATTACTTAAATATTAATTAAAATTTCACGAGACAAATCCGGTCTTACCACTCAGCGGCCATCTTTACTCTTCTTCCTTTTGTAATTTTAATTAAACCCAGTATTTCGAAACCAGCATCGTTTTTGTTTTTCGTGTTTTACTCTACAAGTTTTCTTAATTTTCAGTTTTATCTTTCAAAGTGCTTATGAAACGCTCCAATCGTAACGACTGGTGGTTCGTCTAATGGTTCTTTACAATCGAAAACCAACTTTCTGCTTTTGCATTCGATATGCACCCAGAGACGCCCATTTTTCTCGCAAAACAAACTCCTCACAAAAAACATGTATTTTTTTCTGTAATTTACAAATTCAGCATTAAATATTCGTTTACGTTTGAATCAATATTATCATTGTTGGATTGTGTGCTAATTAAATCGGAACATTCAATTAAAATAGAATTAAATCGTAAATAATAAGGACTACAGTAATATGACGATTTTTTAAAGAAAGTTGTTCTTTGTGGTTCTCTCCATGGCGCTGTATCCGATGGGGTAATGTCAAAACTAGTATCTTGATTGTATACTTGACTTAATATTATTTTTAAAGTGTCGAGAGAAGTTAGAACTTCTTCATGCACAAATTTTGTGCAGCATATTATGCAGTACAATTTAAAAAGTTTGTTTATATCTTCTAAAGATTCACAATTTAAAACACAACAAAATAGATCTAATATTAAATTTTTTAACGTTCTGTTTGCGTCGGCCATTTTTCTTTTAATTATGATGAAATAATACTAACGAAGCGGGCACAACTTATAAAAGTTGCAAATCAATATATTATGGTATAGTCATTCCATTGCAGCTGAGGAGGACAGATTTTATTAGTGCCTAAGACCAATCAATGACAAAAAACTTTGGCTTGAATTCTTTTGGTACTTTTTCTTTTAAATCATCCAGAAACCGTTTAATAGTTGCAGAATCATGCCAGAAAGAAATCAGTTCTTCTATCACAATTAACTGGTTATTAATATTTACTACACAGGCGTAGTAAAGAATGCGCTTATAGCTAAATTGCGTTTACTGTATATTTCTTAAGCAGTTCTAAGGTGGAACTGTCTTAAGAGAACTACTTCCAAAAAATTCGATGTCAACTCGTAAGTATATTAATTTTTTTGGGTTCTACTATATTCATTTGACACACGTCGATTATCACAATCGCGGACAAGGTCGTCCTTTTTCAAATGTTCTTGGAAGGAACAAATGGTTAGCCTTAGCTAATTCTAGCTGCGTATTATAATGTGAAGAATCCAGCTTAAAACGGGTTTTCATCAAATTACTATCAATTCCCCTAATTTGTTGATAAACTTTATATTCTCCTTCATGAGCTTTACATCGAATACCATTTGCATAAATTTGAAGCAATGAATTTTGTCTTACGATAAATTTATACTTTCTCTCCGGAATAAATTTACAATGACCGTAAATGGTTTGAAAAAAATGACACAGGGATCCCCAATCGTAATTAGGCAATTGTTAATTTCATTCCGTATTTTTTCTCGACTAAGATCGGAAAATGATGACGAATTTTTAATTTCATCAGTTAATATAAATATTCTAGAGAAATGAGGTATGACTCTATCGCAGAGGTTATCATTTTCTACAGTGTCAAAATTGCATCATGAAAAAATTTACACTACCATACTCGTACACTACTTTCATAGTAGAATAAAAATAAAAAACAAATTTTGAAGAATAATTTGGGTGTATACTGGCTGTACAAATAAATATAATATTTTCTATTTGTGCGTGCGCGTATTCAAAAAATATATTGAGCTAGAAATATGTATATTGAGCAAATAGGCCGAAATAGGGTTTTAGTTTTAGCTAATATGCATAAAAAAATGCACTAATACTTAAAAACAAAATGAAACAAATATTTTATTATTATATTAAGCCTTTATTCCACAATGAGAAATTATTTATTCAGTAAAATATACTGGAAAAACACAAAGAGAAACCTAAAAAACCTAAAATTCCAGAATACTCATATTTTTAACATCTCTACAATTATGTGTTAGTGGCCATCAAACAATCCACGTTTTCGATCGTGCACGTTTTTACTTTGATCTTAATTTTATATACCTAAATATAGTTTTTAAATACTTTGCGAATTAATTCACATAGATTTAAATTGGGAAAATTAATTAATAAAATGTCACTCTAAATTATTTAGTTAAAGTTACTTATTTATGCTACCTTTTGTTTTCAGGTTTAAAAATTGGATATAAATTTAAAAATTTGTAATTTCAATCCTGCCACAATTTGTTTGTGCACGACTACTTTTTGAGTTAAATTGTGTAACTACATTTTCATTTTTTGTCAATTTGTGTAGCTACACTTTTGATAAATGTTAACTACTTCAATTCGGTTCTCTAATTTGCATTTTTTAGAATTTAGATTGTCAGCAATAGCTAATATTCCATATTTTTTGTTTGTAACTGTCGAATAACTTCCGAAGATTGTGTTGGTTACACTAACAATGCACCGTAAATTAGAATTCTTCATTTCATATTTTTGTTTGTTTCTGCACCAACTCATTTATGCTTTGTTATTAAAAAATTACCAATACATCTTCAATAAGTTATTGTTTATTTCATATGTGTGGAGGTAGCAGGTCGTATATTTAAGTAGATTTTGAAATCACCAACCGCACACATCCACACAAGTGTTTCTGGCCTCTAACGAACACGATCAATAAGGTATAGTGTTCGGTTTTCCTCTTCTGTACCATGCTGTACAAAATATTTTTTGTATGTATAAAACAAGGATTTTTCATTCCGTATTTCGTTTCTTTAATTTACTGATTTTTATAATGATAACATGAAACAATCCAACACTTGTCCTCACGTGTTTTGGTCGATTGCTAGTATATTCTACTTCTATTTATCCTCTCTTTTTCCCAACATGAACGATAATATATTATTCGGTATTCCTTTTCAGTACAATACACTTGTATAGAAGAAGGGTTTTCCAGTGATTTTATTTTAAAACGGCGATTGATGGTTTAAGTTCATTAACCTTTTACAAACTGGTTTTATAAAAAAATAAAAAATTTGCACTTAGATTAATTTTATATTTGCACCTCATGACAGCTAGTGATCCAGATCAGTTCAAATTTTATATGGAAAATTTGGCCAACAATTTGTTTTATTTTAGAAATATCGATTTGAAGTTAGGTAATCGCGATTGTGCTTTTTCATGAAACTTAGTTTACGTCTCAATTTTTAGGAATCAATTAACATTATATTTCGTCAATATTTAAAAAATAAAAAAGGAAGGAAAATACAAACTTACCTTTAATGTATTGCTCATTCTTGGCTATAACCTTCTCTGCGTTTTTACGTGCCAAGAAAAACCATTCCGATGTATTTCCCAAATAATGATATTCAGCTGCCAAATCCTTGGCAAGCGATGCGCCTTGATCTGGCGGTGGCAGCCGATAAGCAAACGGACAAAATAATCCTTTTTTCGCTGGATGTCTATTCCAGTCGAAACAGTTACCAGCAGCAAATATATCATCATCAAATTCAACCATTGATAGAACAGAAGCGTGTAACAGGTGTTCTGATGCTTGCACTGCTGGTGACGCCAACTTAAATATCCTAAAAAACAAAAATAATAATGTTAATATTACTTGTTTAATTACAAAACAAAAGAATACAGAAAACAATACACAAAATAATTGTAAAACACAATTCACCCATTTATGTGGTGTAATTTGGCCGTGGATAATGATGACAAAAACATTTGTGTTTATGATGGTGTTCCGCTTTTGTATAATACCACTAGTGTATCCAACATAATGAAAATCGATTTTTCTTATATATCTGGGTATGTTATGAAAAATTACTCCCTCGAGGGTAAAAATTCGTGATGAAAATGTTTTTTGAAAAACTGACTTTAAAAAGTGATTACTTTTAATTTGGGAAAATGAAAAAGGAGGAAAAGGAATTTTCGTTTCCACTTAATACGTATACGAGTATTTATTAGGAAAATGGAATTAAATTGCATTGGGAATCATCATAATTGATTGTCTGAGATCAGTATAATGAATGTTTCATGCGGGAATTTCATTTATTTTTTGGGTTGTTCGGTTTAGTAATAAATGTTTCCAATATCAAGACGATTTGTTGTAATGATTTTTACGTTTTCATGTTTTTCATTTTTAGTTAACAAGTAGCAATCATCGGGTATATGATTTACGATTGTGATATAAGATGAATATGATTCTGTATACTCCTCATTAAACAGTTATACATTTTAACTACTTGCACGTGCCAATGATTACACCTATTAATCTTGTAATCACGGGAACAACATTTTTATTATGTGATGCACAGTTCAGGTACAATTTAATTGGCACACATTTTAATATGAATAAAATTTGATCACGTTGTACGATTAAATGGATGAGATTAAACTTTCAGTTTTTATGATAGCTGGGAATTGTATTTTACAGCTATCTGGTTGGTTGGATATAAATATTTTTTAATCGTTTAATGCGTTCAACTTTTTATTGGCCACAGTTTTATGGTGAATGGATCTGTTGTGATAACGTGTTGGTTATGATAATCATTATACTACACAAAGTAATTTAGATCAAACGTTTCATTACATGAATATATTTATGCTTTGTATAAATCAATTAGGAAAATCGTTATATAGTATAGTGTTAAGAAGGTAACCAACAAATAAAAAATTTGCTTTTGCCCATGACATTTCCAAATTGGTACAATTGCCCGCAAAATGAAACCAAAGTTTCAGTAAATCCAGAAGCGAGGTTTAATTTAAGAGTTTATGTAACTATAGTCTTTTAAAACGGTTCCATCGTGTCTTCAATTTAAAATAATGTAAACGTTTCTAAACGAGTTTTTTCAAACCCTTTTAATACTAGTAAAAGGTTTTAAATGCTTTACAAATAACCAAAAATAAACTGACGAATGACGAATCTTTGAATAAGAGAATTCAAACCACTTGTTAATCTCACCTCGAACGAAGTGAAAATCCAACCTGTTGTTACTGAAGCAGTTTGTAACCAGTTTGTTACTGAAACTGCAACTAATCTACTTTTTGTGTTTTTTTAGTTTTTTACAAGCCGTGTTGTTACAATATATTTTGATTTCGTTTTGTTCCGATGTTTTTGAAACCAAGAACAAATCGGTTTGTCACCGCTTCAAAAAAACTTAAAAGTAGTTTTAATACAAATTGTACAACTCCTTCAACACCGTTACAGAAAATCTGGATTTTTGTTAACTACCTAAAATTGATTCCTCAATAGTAAAAATAAAATGAAATGGTATCAAAAAACGCGGCCAAAATTAATATCTACTATGGTTTTGTAACATCTCAGAATCGTATCTGAAACAATTTCTAATACTTTTTGATTTTAAAACCAACGTTTTGTATCGGTTTTAAGACCTATTTGAAACCTAAAATTGCTAACTTGGGTGGTAGCATACGGCAATGAAAGCAATGAGATATACATTTCAATGTGTATTCATATGATATTAATGTTTAATTAGATTACCGCCTCTAATTACAAATTATTATTTAGGCTTTAATGTAATCATCTAAATAATTAGTAAATAATTTATTCAGAAATGATTGTATTTTGATTTGAAATTAAATTCAACAAAAAGTAAGAATAAATAGGTCAATTAGTGCAATAATTAAGCATTGCTAAGTTCCCCTAATAACGTAATAAAAAATGGAGGAGTGACTATGTTGTGGCCAACACCCGATTTTCTTTTATTATCTTAAATCACACCTCACCACACTTGATTTCTAAAGAGAAAAATTAAACTTTCAGCACTTTTGGTAAAACTGTGTAACAGAATTCTATTTAATTCTGTTACCAACCTACCCTAATAAAATAAATTTCCTATATAACATGACCTCGAAGATAATATCTTCAATTATTTCTAATGTAAGGTGACCGTCATGTTTTGATTTTCTACATTTCTTTTAGAGTTTATTTAATTCAAGGTAACATGATTCATTCATATACGAATGTTTTCTGTTCCGCGGTTAAATGAACTCAAATATGTTCATTAGCGTAATTTAATTATGACGTTGATGCACATATTGAAATGTATGTGGTTTTTACTTGTGCATAGGTAAAGGACAATGACCGATACAATTATTGGAAATGTTGTATTTGTGTTGTGACCAATTTACCATGCAAGATTCTTACACGCGCGTTAATTGATAATCGTTTTCGATTATCATCAAAAAAATGTTTTTTGTATTGATCGAGAGTTTTTTTTATTGTCGAATTCCAAATATTATTTTCCCCTCTCAATCAATTTTTTTTTTGGTTTTTTGTTAACAACGAAAAACATACCGCGTCGTTTTTTGGTTTTGGGTGGAAAAGAAGAAGACAGTCAGTGTTTAGAGAGACCAACGTGTGGTCGAATAATTTTTGTTTTTTTGATCGAGTAAAATTGGGTATTTTTTTGTGTTTTCTTTAGTGATTTTGAATAAAATAAAATAGTGTTAGTAAAATTAATAAACCGTGTTTGTTGTTTTTGTTTTAATTGATTTTTGATTTTGTGTTTTTTTTTGCGTTCAGATTTATATTTCGGGATACATAAGGTAGGTTGAGGTCTGGAGGCGTTATTAACAAATTAAATAACGATAGTGGGTTGTTACCGACAGCCTGTGACAAAGAAATTGTTGACGCTAAGCGGCTCTTTTCTTTCCACAGGCCTAGATAGCATACCACTATCAACCCTTCCCTTACTAACACCACCCCATTAGGGCCCATGGGCCAAATAGTTATAATAAGTTTAGTTAGGATAGGGTAAAATGTTATTCTAAACATTTTACCAATACAACCACGGTTGTTGCTGCCCGCGTAATGGGCAGGTCATGCTATCCACTACTTCGGGGTCCGATACCCCAATTCTTATTCCCCATGTGTCTTTTTTTATTATTATCTTCTCTCTAATGCGGTAATCTAGCCCACAATCTGCGGTACCCCTAAGCCCACACCGATCCCTCTACCCGACTGAGCTGCGGGAATCAATGCCGTGTGGGGTACTGAACAGAGAGTGGCAAATCTATGAAACTGGGTTCACTTTAGCAGTAGCTAAAGTCTAGCCCGTTTCAACTGTTTTGTATAATCAAAAAACATTGCTGCTTTTTTCAGAAAACCAACAAGGTCAAGGTTTGGATTCTGGCCGGGATTCTTACCTCCCGATCCAAATGCCAAAGCTTTAACCACTGTGCCATTTAGTCGGTAAATTTTTTGCATCAAATGATTCGTCGTAGGCCTTGTTGGAAGTTGGTTCATCATCGAGTTTAATTTTAAATGCCATTAAACCTTTTTAACTGTTTTGCAGTGACGACATTGGGTTTTGCCCCGATCCTATTTAAATTTTCTTCTTCCGAATGTTTTGTCCTATTTTTGCATGAATGCTATTGCATTCCATATGTGTGTATTTTTTAATAAATAATTTGAGAGTATGGTATTCTGGTAGGTAAACCCATCTAAGCATAAATAACGTAAGGTAGCCTCTCACTAACACGCTGTAAAATGTGTTTTTAAAAGTTTAACTAAAATTGACGCAGGTACTAATGCTTTTAATTCAGCTCTAGTCAAACTAATTTTAGACCACTTCTCTTGTCACTTTATAATAGATTTTATAATTGTGTCAAACAAGTTTAGTTTTGAAGTACTTGCTACTGGTATTTACCACATGGGCATATTTTTAAGCCTGGAAGACTATATACATAGATAAAATGACACAGTCCATTAATGATATTCCTGTTGCCGGTTTACTTTTTCACATAAGTTCGATTTGTTTTACGCCCAAGGTAGGTACGCTCAACAAATATTTTTTGCAAATTTCTAAATAGTTACCATAAATCAGTTTAGTTTGGATTAAACGCAAATCTACGTCTTAAATTCATTGGGTTGGTTGTTTTTGCTGTTTCTTTTGTTTTTTGTTGCTTGGACAAGTTAATATACATTTTCTCCATTCTAGTTCAACTCCGGCGTCAAAAACGCCGTCAAGCTTTCAAAAATTGTGGCTATATGAATTTCGCTTACAGCTTCTCTATGATCGGAAAATTTGGTAAGTTTATTGTCCCAACTATATTCGCTGTTTTGTACATTTTACAATTTTATTTTTTTGCCGATTTCCATTGATAATTTTCGGAACCCTACATACCCTTTTACGAATATTCGTCATTTTTGGTCAGCTAGTCCTTTTATCATTTTTTGGTTTCGGTTTTGTTTCACCATTACTTTTGTCAACCGACTCCATTAGACTATTGCTAGGTTCACTTGTACTTATTGCTGGACTTTTCATATAGGTATCTATCTCTTCAGATTCTCAGATTGCACTATATTTGAACGATTTTAAGACTGTAAACCACATTCCGCCCGTTGTCTCCTCATAGTAAATGATCGTAGTTCTTAAATTACGAAGCTTAATGGCACTTCACATTTGTAAATGAACTCTCCGTCATCTAATTTAATTACCGCCTGGTCATTTATTTCGTTTAAGGATTTCAATATCTCTGTGTAAGGGCGGTTAATGGTTATAACACTTACATCAATTAGAAAATGTCTTTGTTTGAAGGTAAATCCGCCAATCGACATGGTAAATGTTTGCTTGGTGAGATAGATACAATATCCGATTATCGAGCTTGTAACCGCTCCAGTGTCAATTTAACGAGCAATTTTTCTAGGTCCCCAATTATAACCAGTTCTAATCCTAGAAAGGAGCGGGTTGTTAAAGTAAATTGTCGAAATATGTGACCAAAAAGCAAGCTTGTGCAAAATTTACAATAGTTAGAAAACTTATCTTGTTATCAACTATTTAGCTATTCTATCTTCTTTCGAGTACAATAGAAATACAATAGAAAATTAAAGAATCATTAGGTTGGACTAATTACAAAAGTTGAATTCATGTCGTTGGGGGATACGTATTACATTACACTTTATTGTTTTGCTACGGAACAAAATTACCTCTATACCTATAAGGTTAAGAAACTTAATATTAAAGTCATATTTGTTGATTGAACAATTTCTAGAGAAAATCTTGTAGGCGATGTCCATTACATTTAAAAATATTGTTGTTAAAAGAATTGCGCCAACAAATTCTTTCAAAATTACAAAGACCGGTTTTTTTGCATCGAAGTAGTTTTCGAAGTACCGAACAATATCATACCAGTTTTATAGCATATTTATTACATCGCCTGAAAAGTTACCAATCTACACATATACAGATGGTGCCCCAAAATTAAAACCCAACTGATTTGTAAATTCTACGAAAGTTCAAATGATACCTATTAAAATTGCATGACATTTCGATCATTAATTAAGTTTACAACTTACAGTTTACAACTTTTGTTAATTTCAAACCAATGGAAAAAAAAGAATTTCGTGTGTTGATTAAACACTGTTTTTTGATGGGAAAAATAATGTTCAAACAAAGCAGTGGCTTGATAGGTATTATCCGGACTCTTCACCAGGAAAATCAACCATCACTGAGTGGTATGCTGAATTTAAACGTGGTCGTACAACCACCGATGATGCACTACGCTCTGGACGCCCAAATGAGACTGAGACTCCAGAAAACATAAAAAAATTCACCGTATCCAAAAGACCGTAAAGTGAAGTAGTTGTGTGAAATAGTTGCAACTGTTCTAAAGATATCAATGCAACGTGTTGGTCATATTTTTTTCGAACATTTGTCCAAGAGAAAGCTGTGTTCGAAGTGGGTACCGCGTTTGCTCACAATGGATCAAAAATGGCAACGAGTCGATAATTCCGTGCGCTGTTTGGGGCTGTTTAAGCGCAATAAAAATAATTTTAATTTACTAAACATGGATCCACCACTATACGCCAGAGTCAAATCAGCTGAATGGCGAGAGGCCGGTGACCCGCGTCCGAAGCGGCCAAAAGCACAATAGTCGGCTGGAAAGGTTATGGCATCTATATTTTGGGATGCACATGGTATAATATTCGTCGACTACCTTGAGAAAGAAAAAAAAAACAATGGCGAATACATATTATATCAGGTTATTGATGCGTTTGAAGGAAGAAATGGCTAAAAAACAACCTCAAACGAAGAAGGAAAAATTATTCTTTCACCAAGACAATGCACCATATCACAAGTCGATAGCAACAATAGCAAAATTGCACTAATTGCACATTTAATTGCTTCCGCATTCGCCGTATTCGCCAGATTTGGTCCCCAGCGATTATTACTTGTTTGCAGACCTTAAAAAAAGCTCCAGAGAAAGAGATTTGGCCCCAATGAAGAAATGATTGCCGAAACTGAAGCTTATTTTGAAGACAAAGATAAATCTTTCTACAAAAAAGTCTACGAAATGTTAGAGGCGTTGGACTGATTGTATCGCCCTATAGAAGGAAATTATGTTGGCTGAATAAAATGTATGTTCCCCAAAAAAATTGTGTTTTCTTGGTTAAGTCGGGCGGGTACTTTTCAGCCGATATGTTATATATCTTGCATTTTGAATATTCGCTTTCATTTTTAATATAGTTTTAGTACAAAATTTTCTAATTTTCACCCGCTCCGTGTAGCGAGGTCGAATTTTTTTTCTTAAAAATTGCCTCATACATTTTGAAAAACTATTTTTTCAAAAACTAATAGCAACAAATTAAAAATCAATTGTTACAAGACTAATAGGTAGCTACAAATTTACAGAAGAATTAAGAATATTTATTCTTTAAATAATTTTAAATCTCGTCGAACCGCATTCTAAACTATAGACAGATTCATGATGTTCCATTATTCCAATGTGACACATACACTTCTTATCTCGAATTATACGGTACACCTTTCAAGACAGCAACATGACAACAAACAACGAACATGTTCTCTGTTGGAATATACAATCGCATACATGAATCAAATATTAAATGAAGTATGAATCAGTCCCCCCTGTGCGCCTATATATTTATGTTTAGCAAAACAGAAATTGTTCGGTATGTAAATTAAAATATTGATTTTATGAGCACACCAGCGTCGCAGCAGCAGCATCATTCCTGAATATGTGTATCGTTTACCCAGCACGAGCTTTTTCGTTGTGTTTAAATAACAACGGCAAAGTCGACAATGAAAAATTACAAAAAAACAACTTTAAGTGTTTTTTCTTGTACCATATATAGTTTATTGATTTTAGTAACTAAATATTTCTTAAGAGCTGGATGGCATCAGTGGACCGTATTAAAACCAATAAAGCAATTCCCGCCGCCGCGCGTAAATTTATATGAGTACACAGGGGATCAAGAATTCTTTTTATTAGATTTATTTTTTGTATTCAACGTTGGTAACTACCTACAACCATATTAAAATCGAATTTTAGATTATGGTCTGAATTTTAAAAAAATGTTTAGTGTCCAACACAAAAATTAATGATCCGAGTATACATATTTCGATACATGTTCGGTTAAAAGTGTTGATCCCCCATAAATTATACAAACGGATCGATTGTAACATTATTGCGTGTTTGTAAAAAGACAATGAAAAATTACAGCATGTCGGCAGAAAATGGGAAAATTGTTTTGTGTGCAAAAGAAGGGGAGTCGATCCATAAACAGGAGGAAAATTAAAATTTTTCTGTCTTTTGGCACACAACACGACAAAATTGTGACATGTTTTCTCTTCTTGAGCGTTTTCTTACATTTTTTTTGCTGCCAAGTCAAAAGTTTAATTTTTTTATTGTTTAGTTAAAAAAATGTTATCGTTTATTTGATATTTCCATGTGCCTTTCGTGTCCCCACGTATCATTTTCATATCGCACGCCCAACGATTTTTTTTCAATTTTGGTTCTGTGCTCCCATTTTCCCCACGTCTTCCATTTTTATTTTAAACCCCGGTTGTAAAAATAATTAAAATAAAAATTAATTTTACCTGACATGATAATTAAATTAATGATATCATTAAAAGGTTCAAATGTAGAGATAACTAAACTAAAGCAACATAGAACCCAGGTAAAAAACACCCATTAGATGTAGCTAAAAAAATCACCCTAAATCAACATCGGATCACCTTTATCGTACTCATAGCCGTACATTCCAAATTTGTACATTATTCCTCAATTACTGGTGGGAAATATATTTTTTGTCTTGTACGATGCTGACGGAATTCGTGTAAATATTGTTTTTGTTCGAATATAATCATCGAATTAAATGGGAGAGAATCAGATAACGTAGGTCTGTTATAATGGGGTGAGGGAATCAACTAGAAATTTCATTATTGATAAAAAATTTAATCAATCATAAATTTTTGGTACTCGTGTTCTCTGTCGCTTGTTCGATAAATGAAAAATCAACAAGACACAGTGTGTACCTACTCCCCGCATGTTTCTAATAAAAGGGAGTGCAAACATTAAGGGTAACAAATTGGACATGGGTTTCATTTTCCGATATGATTGATTTGATTTATAGACTGAGAAATTAGGGGATAAATATTCATTAGAAGAATATTTTGTAAATTTGTCAAACATTTTCCGGACATAAGAATTTATTTGTTGTATTTATAAGGGGAATCGAAAACCCGAATATTTCATCAAAATTGAAGTACTACCTGGGATCTGTAAATAAATATAGAATATAGTATAAGGGTTTTGCACTGCGGCGTTAATGCGTTCTAGCCGTAGGTGGTCTGCTGTAATGAATTTTTATTATTGGTACGAATGTAAAATAGAGTACCAATGAATTACCTTTGTGATGTGCTTAAAGAAAAATTCAGCGTCGAGTGCAAAATTTACTTGCACAGTTGCAGTGACACGCATAGTAGTTCATTACCAATGAAAAAGAAATAAAAGATGTTAAAAATGATCCTTTATTTCTTCTTCATTGGTAATGGACTACTATGCGTGTCTCTGCATGGTTTGCGTTTGATTTATAATTTTCAACAAACAGTAAAATTACAAAAATTTATGACATTTTTTTTCAATCTATAAATAAATGTTTGCCATTTACTTTTTAAAGATTATTCCATGTAAATATTGGTCACTGCTACGTTTTAAGTATACTCCATGCGAGATGTTCAATTTTTCTCCACTTTTTCTAGCATTTCGGCTAGTGTCTCGCTAATGACACGTATGTTGTCTTCCAATTCTGCAATTGGTGTTGGTTTATTGGCATAGGCGAGATACTTCACATAGCTCTATGTTGCCGAAACGTGAGATAAATTTCTCCCCAATATGATTTTTCAATAATTTCATGGTTTCGCGTGCTGTGTGCCATGTGGTACCGTCTTACTGAAACCACATATCGACCAGATTCAATTCATGCATTTTGGGCAAAAAAATGTTCGAACGATAGTCAGAGCCATTGACGTTAACGTTGCGGCCATCGTCATCTTTGAAAAAATACGGATCGATGGTTCCGTCGGCCCAAAAACTGCACTAAACAGTGTTTTTTCTCGGTGCATCGGCAGTTCTTGCATTATCTGTTGCTGTTCATCACACCAAATGTGACAACTTTGCTTAATAACATACCCATTTAACCAAAAGTGATCTTCGTCACTGAACACGACCATAAAATGGACGAAATGCGCGAAACATATTTTTCACTAATCACGAATTTTGAAAATAAAATTCAATAATTTGTAAACGTTGTTCGAGTGTAAGCCTTTCCGTGGGCATGTGCCACCATCCATCTAATGCCACATTTCGTGTCTTTCTCGCAACGGAATTTCTTCCAATAAATTGGGAAAATCGTTTAATAAAAAGTTCACAATCTTTGTTGTTGTTATTATTCCATGTTCTTTCCCACGAAATAATTTGGGTCACGGTAACCATCATAAAAAGCGACATTTATACCATTAACCATTAAACAAATTAAAACATCAACCAGGCGTTTATAATGAACAAGAAGTTCAAAGAGATACAAACCCTTTTGTCTAACTACAAAATGGATTCCATGAGTAGGAAGACCAGTACATACATCGACCACAAAATAGAGTGGGTAGATGATATTTATGAAGAATTCGTCGATACTATGGACGTATACTAAGTCAGTATAAAAACGACTTTCCAACCTACGAATATTGGAAAGCTTCAGAAGCAGTGGAACCTCTGGTGCAAAACTGCAGAGCAAAGTTAGAAATAACTAAGAAAATCACTAGTGTCAGAACCGAAGAAACCAACAGTCGCGCTTGTTCCAAGTTCAGGTGCCGGATAAAGGGTGATTTTTTTGTGGTTAGGATTTTCATGCATTAGTATTTGACAGATCACGCGGGATTTCAGACAAAGTGTCAAAGAGAAAGATGCTCAGTATGCTTTGACATTTCATAATGAATAGACTTACTAACGAGCAACGCTTGCAAATAATTGAATTATATTACAAAAATCAGTGTTCGGTTCGAAAAGTGTTTCGCGATTTACGTCCGATTTATGGTCTACATAATCGACCAAGTGAGCAAACAATTAATGCGATTGTGACCAAGTTTCGCACTCAGTTTACTTTATTGGACATTAAACCAACCACACGAATGCGTACAGTGCGTACAGAAGAGAATATTGCGTCTGTTTCTGAGAGTGTTGCTGAAGACCGTGAAAATTGTGTTATTCGACGACATGGAAGATTTTACGCAAAGATCTTGGTGTAAAACCGTATAAAATACAGCTCCTGCAAGAACTGAAGCCGAACGATCTGCCACAACGTCGAATTTTCAGTGAATGGGCCCTAGAAAAGTTGGCAGAAAATCCGCTTTTTTATCGACAAATTTTGTTCAGCGATGAGGCTCATTTCTGGTTGAATGGCTACGTAAATAAGCAAAATTGCCGCATTTGGAGTGAAGAGCAACCAGAAGCCGTTCAAGAACTGCCCATGCATCCCGAAAAATGCACTGTTTGGTGTGGTTTGTACGCTGGTGGAATCATTGGACCGTATTTTTTCAAAGATGCTGTTGGACGAAACGTTACGGTGAATGGCGATCGCTATCGTTCGATGCTAACAAACTTTTTGTTGCCAAAAATGGAAGAACTGAACTTAGTTGACATGTGGTTTCAACAAGATGGCGCTACATGCCACACAGCTCGCGATTCTATGGCCATTTTGAGGGAAAACTTCGGAGAACAATTCATCTCAAGAAATGGCCCGGTAAGTTGGGCACCAAGATCATGCGATTTGACGCCTTTAGACTATTTTTTGTGGGGCTACGTCAAGTCTAAAGTCTACAGAAATAAGCCAGCAACTATTCCAGTTTTGGAAGACAACATTTCCGAAGAAATTCGGGCTATTCCGGCCGAAATGCTCGAAAAAGTTGCCCAAAATTGGACTTTCCGAATGGACCACCTAAGACGCAGCCGCGGTCAACATTTAAATGAAATTATCTTCAAAAAGTAAATGTCATGGACCAATCTAACGTTTCAAATAAAGAACCGATGAGATTTTGCAAATTTTATGCGTTTTTTTTTTAAAAAAAGTTCTCAAGCTCTTAAAAAATCACCCGTTATAAAGCAACCGGTAACGAGAAATTAGCCTCAGCAAATGCGAAATGATATAATTATTTATTTATTTGCAAAATACATAGTTTGACTGCTTACAATACCAATAAAACAAAACTAATTGTAATCGTTTTTTGAAAAACTCTCTCGAAAAGTGAAAACCGAAGTAATTAAAACTCTTGTCAAACGCGATGAAATCTTTTAACGATGGTTCCGCTCTGTTAAAGTTATTGGTACAAAACGAAATACGCAGAAAACCGGGCCACCATTTTAAATTTCTTTGAGGAGTATAAATGCTAAACTTTCCAACCAACTCCGAGGAATCACAGGCACAGGCTAGTTCGCATCTGCGATATAGACTTTAAAAATTAATCATTAAAATTCGATTTCGGTACGGTTCACGAACATAAAAATGCCAGTTGAGGAATGGTAACCGTTGTAGAGCATAAATCAAGAATTATTTTTAAAGCTTTCAATTCTGCATGAACCATGAACCCGATAGAATGGATGTCATATATAGCCATAGCATTCTCCAAAATTGGCTTTTTAAAGATAACTAACATAAAGAGATTTTAACGTGTTGGAATCGTGAATTTCTCTGTTATATCTTTTAATAAACCCACCAAAGAATACGTTTACGTTGTTTATTGCATGTTAAATAACTTAAAAAAATTGATCCCAGATGTCGCACACTCAACTTATTTGTTCATCCATAAAAAGGGTATGACGCCTCAATACCAGGCGTCAGTGTCCTTGAGAAAGTTAAAATTTTTAATTTATTAGCATTTAAGGACAACTTATTCAACACACACCAATTACAAAATATGCCAAGTTCACGCTGCAGGCCTTCAGCGTCAATAAAGGAATTAATATTGGCATCAATTGTTAGATTATCTACATATAAATGACATCAAGATTTTAAAAAGTATGAGTCCCAGGTGTCTCTTTGTGGAACTCCAAACGGTACGTTATATACGCATGAATCATCGCGAAACTTTTATTTATTGCTTTCGTAAACTTGAATAAAATGCAATCCAGGCAAGAGAAAAGAAATTAGATCCGAAGACCATCAATCAATAAAGATTCAAGAGAGAAATCAAAATCATTCCAAAAAAATAATATTTACTCTTCCTTCATTTAAAATCTTTCAGTTTATATAAGAAATACTTATTGACTATTGTTTATAATGTTCAAACCGATTGTGGAAGTAAATGGTTAAGATGACTGAGTTTGTTTGATGACCAGATTACACAGGTTCGTTGTTAATTTCGGCAAGAATACGATATGAACCCCATACACCAAATTTCATTGAACATGTTCTATTTTCAGAACCTCAATAAAAATGTTTGTTACATTGTTAGCAATGTCAATTTTAAAATTGACCTTACCTAGTTACTTTAGAACTTTGCCCAGAATCCAAATTACATATAAGTAAATTAAGTTGAAACAAGAAATAACTAAGTTCCATAATCCAAGTTCTAATTCCATATCTTAATCTAGAATTACACCTATTTTTTTAGATTGAACGAACTCAATTATTACCTAAACAACTATGATTAAAATCTGTGTATACGATTTAGACTATGACGTGTTTTGGAAAATTCCAGAATTTCATTTAAATAAAAATTTGTATCCCACAAAATTTGAAGTGCATTCTACAATCCAAATGCTCCGGTATCAGTCGAAAAGCAATAAGAGTTTCAATTATAAAATTTTCTATACAAAATTTTTCTATACAACAGAAAAAAGAAAATTTGCACATTAGAGTTGCCTTTGACATTCAAGTCTAGCAGACTAGGTTTTTCATGATTGATTTTATGAATTTTATAATTTTTTTTCGTATATTATACTCAATATTACATCTTACATAGTTGGTTAAACTCATGTATTAACTTGTATAGGTCAGAAGCTGCGACTACGGAGCTGGCGAGAAAACAGACGATTTAAAAGCATAATTACTTGCTGGTAAATTATACTCTTACATTAAAAAGACACAAACACAAGGAGACTATAAAGAAAACTGTCCCGAAAAATTAAAATGTCAATATGAATTTGGTTTCTACGAACCTCGCCCGCCCGTATATTATAAATGAGCTCAAAAGGTTTGGGTGGTTCACTATGTATGAGTTAGTAACTATTTAGTATTTAATACACAATTTTTTGTCTTCGCCATTATATAAAAACATTCATCTTAGAATCCCTCATTAAATTTGACCATATACGGTTAAGAAACAGCCGCATTTAATCAGTCTGTCTAGCCAAATGCCTAAAGCACATCAAAACTTTTTAATAGAACACCATCCTGCATTCCAAGCATCACCATAATTTGTTATGATTTTTAACTGCAAACTCAAAAGTATGCAAATACGGAAGTTTCTCAAAACTGTGTTCTGACTTACAAAATCTCGAAATCCGTAACTTCGGTCATATAGAGAATTTAAGTTATTGAAATCATTGGAAATATATGAAAGGATTTACTTATCTTAAAATATTATAACAATGATGATATTTAAAAATAACTCACCTAGTCAACATATTCGCACGGTTCACGGCCACTTCAGCTTCCACCCGAAACCGATCTTGGGCATAACGATCAACCACCCCTTCGCCCAAATTTAATGCTGTACCTGCCGTACAATTAGCTCCCAATAAATGTTGTGTTTCAACTATTTGTAAAAATTTGGTCACAACATCACGACCTTTCATTAAATTAATCCGATTTCGTCGACTAGTTTCGTCTAAATCGGCCAAATCCAAATCAGATATATCGTCCAGTGAATTTAATCTAAACGACATATCGTCACCTTCATCGAGTTGTTCAGAAATCTCGTTATTCGCGTTCGTATTTTGAGGCGCGTCAATATAAATGGTCATTTCATCTTCTTCGGCGTCCGATTCCTCGTCACGTGTCGGTTTCGAGGAATTTGTGTACTGTTTCATATCATCATTTTGATAACTCGATATAATGTCAGCTATTGTTGGTGAAATGGTCGTTGGGGCGGTAGTTGTATGTGTTGTTGACTTAGTTGTAGTCGTCGTACTACTAGATGTTGTCGCTTCTATGATTGACTTGGTGAAATTCACTTCAGTTAAATTTTGATGCAGCTTGAGATATTCTAATCCCTTATCGACATTTTTCTTTATGTTTTCCATAAACACCTTTTTACCGACCCGTTTCGTACTACCGTTTCCATGGGTTAGCCCCAACGTTGAATTCATCGACAATCGTAACGGTTTTGATGTTTGGGTCGCAACTACTTTATTCGGTTCGTAATCGAAAAAGTTTGTAAAATCTATTCCACTCATCGAACTAATCGTGTTCGATGCCTGCGTTGAACTTATAATACCACTTTGATTCGTGCTCGTCACATTACTACTATTTGATCCGTAATCAAACTGCAGCGTATCGTTATCATGATCGAACAATTCAAATTCGTAATCTAGTGTTAAGTTATCAAATGCTTTCAGGCCCCATCGTATATGATCCTTTTCGGACGAATGTCTAACTCGTGATCGCCCATGCCGTATCATTAGTATAGTGTTGCTACCTTCACTATAATTCATACCGTTTCCTGCGGTACTGTCGTAAAGCTCGTTCGCTTCAATCGATTTCGTTAAATTAAACAACAAAATAAATAAAATTATAAAAGCTTTGTTATAAAAGAAATAATAAAACATCATATTCAGTCTGTAGCAGAACAATAAAGCTTTTTTCGTTTTATATCGGCCAAATATAATTTTTTTAATTGTACTCTATTTCCTTATTCACAGCGGGTGTACATAACACCCTCAAAAAGCTTAAAGTTCATAAAGTTTGTAAGGGAAAAAATGTTTGTCGTTGTCGTCGTATTTATTTGCTTTATTTACACAAATTTTTTATACGAACTTTAGACACTTGAAAGCACATATTTTTTCAAATTTATTCTCCTTATTTAAAGTTCAGAATAGTTTTCGTTCTTTTTTGTAGCATTGAGCTTTTTCGTAATACTAAAGTTATTTCTTTTACTGTTCGTCCGTTGTTGTTATTCCGCTTCGTAGTTGTGTTGATGGTGCAGCTTGTATTTGGTGGAAACACGGAATAAATTTATAATGTCTCTGTAAATAGAAGAGAAAAATAATATTTAAATGAAATTTATAAATTTTAGCTTTTATATTTAATTTTGTTCTGGGGAAATTTATGGTTGCCTTGAAATACAGTAGTAGTTTTCAGTAAGAACGGATATATTTTGTTGTTGTATTATTTCCTATCGAATTGAACAAAACACAAAAAATCTGTTGGCTTTTGTGTATACAGTTTTTGGTTCTCCAAATTGAAAAACTTTTCTTGGTTTATTGAAAAAAATTTCTCGTATTTTATTTATTATTTTAGGAGCTTTTGAAGAAAATAATATAAGAAAAAACATTTGAAGAGCTAAAAAAATTTTAGATTTTTTTTGTTATATTCGTAATGTAATTTGTTTAGAAATTTGCTTGTGTTTAAATGAGCTTTTGTAAGATATAATTTGAAAATTTTGTGTTGAATTACGATTCTTACTGAGTTATTTGGTTTAAAGATGTGAAGATTGGTTTTTGCGAAAAGATTATTTATTGATTTTAGTTATCTAAGAGATTCTATAATATAAGCCTATGAAAATAAATAATTGCAGATGTAAAATATATTTCTTCAAAGATGAATTTTTCTAAAACAGTGCTCAACTTGTACAAAATATTCGATTACTAAACTACATTGTAATTGTAGCAAGTTCAAAACTACTCCAAACCATGTGTTAACATGCTATGGTAGAGATGGCTTCAGAATTCCTGGTGGAATATCATCGTGAGTGTTTCCTAAAGCACTCTTCACTTTTAATAAAATTAATCTAATCATTTAGAATGTATGTATGTCATCCTACTTCATACTTTATTGTTTAACACAAATCATATGTTCGGGTAACCTGTCTAACCGTATTTTATAAAAATTCCAAAACTACTTTACACCAGATTGAAAAGTGTAGCGAATCGTTGATCAATATGAGGAAATCTTTTAAATGACTCCAGAATTTAGGTTGTGGCATCGTATTCGATATTAAGGGTTAGATAACAATAAAGACTTAGATAGCGATAAGTTTTCATCAAGAAAAGGTATCAGAAACATTTGTTATTTCTACAAATAAGGTAACGATACAAAATACCACACTGAACCCAAACCTATTGTATCTTTAGAATAGTTATGAAACCTCTGAAAACCACTGCTAAACGGCTTGGCCGAACATGTGGTTTATTCCAAACACGCAGTCGACGAGTAGATAATGCGGCAATGTATTCAACCTTCTGAACATTTACGTTTAACATAGTTTAAGGTTTGGCATAATTTTACTGTGGCAGTGGTGCTATGAATATGTGATTTATTACAAACAATCAAATGAATAAACAATAACACTCTACTATGTTTGGTTAACTGTTTACTACACTTTTGCTTTTGGTGTACAATATTTTTAAGCCACTAGAAAACACTGCTAAACAGATCACTCGAGCCATCTTTACGACACTACTGAATGTTAGTAAAGAACAATGTTACACCTATGGTGTAGAGAAGTTTTCAAACCTCCGAAACTGTTGTCTGATCTACGAAGATTAGCAATGGAGTATAATGTGCAACATGTTGATATACCCAAAATTGTGGAACCATCTCTAAGATTGTATGCTGTTAGTTATCGCTTGGCCTAGCTATTTTTGTTTTTGAAGGTTTCTGATTCTCTGCAAAACACTGCAAGGCGAGCTGCCCAAACATGTGGTTTATGTTAAATAATCAAATAATTAGTACACAGGACGATAGCCTGTCTTTACTTAACATTATATTTCTGAAATCCTTATTAATAATTTGCTTTAATTTTCAAATTTTTAGCATAGGATTAGAAATATTAATATGGGATAATGTCGAGAACATAATGGTGGCTTAATCATTTTGTCATCGAAAATGATAAACATTTTCATTCCTCTTTTGACATACAGGATGCTTTTTATGTTCCAGGTCGATTTTGTTTGGCCATCATTTTGTTTTTGTTTTGGATGTAATTTTTCAGTTCGAATTTGACAGTCGTAGAGAGTGGTCGATGACAATTTATTATAGAGCATCTTGCACAACGTGTTGAAATTATTAAAACATTTTATTTAAACTATTGTTCGAATGTGAATACGCGGAGAAAATTACGTGACTTTTTCAGCGTGTAATGAATCATTTTGAAAATTTGCATTTATTTACTACATCTTGAGAGATAAAGTAAAGACTGAGCGACAGTCAAGCCAACGTACACCAGAATATATTGATGCAGTGAGGCAGACTGTTGCTAAATGTTCAGATATCTCTTATCGAAGCCGTGCACAATGGTAAGGAATGTCTCCATCATGTTTGTTAAAAACTCTCAAAGAAGATTTGAATTTTTATCCGCATAAAATTCAATTGGCACAAGAGATGCAGGAAAATTACCATAAACGGCGAAGGCGAAGTTGGAGTGCTTGAGTTTTACAGCTCGGTATAGACGACCACTATTTACGCCAAAAAATCATTACGAGTGACGAAGCACATTTCGACTTGGCTCGTTTTGTTAATAAACAGAATAGCCGCTATTGAGGAACTGAAAACAATCAATTGATATACCAGTGACCACTACATCCTCGTGGAATAACTAAATGTTGCACCATTTGAGCCGCAATGCTGTAGCAGTTGCTAGGGACCGCTATTGGGTGACGTTGGAAAATTTTCGATACCCCAATTGCATCTACAAAGACCTACAGAACATGTAGTTCCTACAAGACACTATCCCATCCCACACACCTTGTCATACGATGCAAATTTTGCGAGAAACTTTTCCCGACCGAATAATTGCCGTGTTTCATGACACCCATTGATCCGGATCAGTTCATATTTGATATGGAAAAACTTATCTAAGTTTTGTTTTAGATCACAAAGTTAGATTTAAAATCTAGTAAGCACATTTGCGTTGTTCCATGAAACGTGAACTGAATCGGATCAGATGGAATATCAAGAAACAGAGCTACTATTAATAGGTGGTGATATCGACTCGTCCCCACTATCTCTCCCAAATTCTTCCTATTCTTTTTCCCACAACCTGCTTAAGGGGAACCTTAGAAACGAAATGGCTGAAATAACCCAAAAACGTGTTCGAAAATATTATGAAAAATGTGGTTAACAGAGCTATACAAAGTTTCTTTGTATATTAATAATGTGTGATCCGCAAAAATATTTAATTTACCTTTTAAATTGAAAGAACTAATGTTACTAATACACAATAGATAAAGTGTGCTTCGAGGTATATACTACATCGAGGTGAGGTTACAAAGACGTTGGCGGTTTACTATCGATATTTGGTTACTTCGAAGTAAAAGTAATATCTGGCTTTCACCCAGAATAGAAAAGATTTCATCATTAACTACGGTTTTAATATTTCTGATTGTTAAGTAGTTACCAGTAGGTTTATTTGCAGTTCCTTTTACTCCTAAAACATTTAAATGATTAATTAAAATTTGATAATATACAGTGTCGAACGCTTTCTGAAGATCAATAAATACAGAGCCAATGTAAAATCCCTTATACTGCCGGTAAGAGCAGACTCAGTATTACTTCTTTACTGAAACGCAATCTGGTTTACATTAAATTCACCATGTAGATTTTATACAATTTTTGAGTCTTCGATTAATTACTTTTTGATAGGCCTTATCTATTGAACTTAAAAGTGACATAGGTCTGTAATTTGATACATCATCCGTCTTACCGCCCTTAAAAATGGGTATTATAAAATCCCGCCTGTAATAATGTCGACTCTTTCAACACATCTGGAAATATTCCTGATTCTAAACACTCATTGATCAAGTTCGTTAGGATTGATTTAATATCATGTAATTGTGTAAAATGAACGTACCCATACAAGTCGACATGGCACAGCTATTATCTAATAGATGGCACTGCAGCAAGTCTAAGCCGTGTTTTTTATTAGCGCCCGATAGATTTATCCGGAGCACCCAATTTTCTATGTCAAAACTTATATTTAGCGCGCTATTCTTGCATATAGCTAATTAATTTATTTAACTCTAAACTAACATTTTTCATTCATCTTTTTAGTTAAAAATCGATAGTTAAAAATATCTTGTTCTACCTATTTATCGGGAGCCGCTATCTAATTTTAAATTTCCTTTGTTTTGTGCAACCTTTAAACCAAAGTAAACCATTCTCTTTATAAATTTTGACGTAACGTCAATTTTTTGTTTTGTTTTATGATTTCGAGAAAACCATAAGAAATTGTTTTTTTTAGTAAAAAGTGTATGTAATATATAATATAATTTCCGTAATTTGTCTTTTTATTAATCTTATGATGTATCAAGGTAGCTTTTTATAGAAAAATTTATAATTTTATTAATAAATGAATTTCAAATATTTTGACTTGTTGATTATCATCAGAGGAGAAAACATGTGTATAAAAGCGACACCAGTGAATGATACGTGCCATATGAAATGAAACATGTTACTATGGCTTTGAGAAAGGTTTCTGCTCTAAAACCGCTTTTTATAAAAATGCGCAAGGATAAAAAAACTAATGAACATTTTAATCTATAGCCCAATGGTTACAAGTTTCACTACTACAATTTGAAAGAAGTCTTACTTATTTATTTACAATAATTGTGTGATCCACAGCGATTTATTGATACATTTTGATAGTCTTGCTCCACATAAGTAATAATTATTAATTTATTTAGGATTTTTAATTTTATTTTTGTCGCATCCGTTAGTAGGGATTATAAAAAACAAATTATTTGGTTTTACAAAAAACTTTTGTGTAGAAAAGCCTTTTTCTGTTTACTAGAAACGAAGGACAGGTTTTATATCCGAAAATTTATTTATTATTTTTCGTCATAAGAAAAGAAATAATAAAGTATCTATTTTTAAAATAGCATTAAAAATAAAGTTTTATGAAAATATTATTTTAAATAATAAAAGTTTGTAAAGTCGCAACTTTTCCGTCGATATTCATAATTATGTTGGTAGTAAGCATCATAATACATAATATTAATGACACTGTTAATGGATGGAACAGCAAAAACACCAAAATATCGCTGAATGGTGAAGATTATCATTTCATCACAAAGTTCATATCTTTTGTGTTGGTCTGAAATAGTGATATAATTATTGTGATTATTTTTAATTTATACAATTTATAAAATAAAATTGAGGTTTAGTACCATCAAGATAAATTTCGAGACAAAACATCACAAATAAATCAAAAATGTCACTTTGTGTTTCATACATAAATAATTTCGCTTTAGATTAATTATAATTAAATAGATAACATCTAATTCATTAAATTATAACACAGAGATGTTAACAACCCTAAATAAGGTTAGTCTAAATTATAGTGTAGATACATGTTGCTCAAATGAATAATTGCAAACAAGAGATTTTCGTTTGATTTTTGCTCAAAGCACCCGTAACGATCCAACCAACAGGATTATAATATTTAGGATTTTGGAGGAATACCTTCGAATAAAACAAAAATTTAAATCGGCTTATTATTGAAAACATAAACAACTTTTCAAATTCGTTATGTTACCGTAGAAAATCTGATTTCTAAAAACCCACACACTGCTGGTTGCTTATACATATTTACGAATGCATTCATGTATAAATTGTGTTTTTGATTGGTACAAAGCGAAATGATTCACATTTTCATCTCTAAAACCCGTACATTTCCAATTATATGGAATTCAACTAATACCTGGGCACAACGTACGACTTTCTTGGAAGTAACACAATCTGATTAATTTTTCCACATGAACGGGTAAATGCTACCTTTTCACACTTATATAATATGGTATATAAATATAAAGATAATCTAAAAATATACGCTGAGAAAAAATAAATCTGGAGATTTCAATTCATATGTGGAGATAATTTTATAAGGTGTTAACGATGATTAAGATTAGTTGACTCCAGTGGACGTTGTCCTAAACACAACAACAGTTTTAGTACAGGTTTATGAAAAAATCCATGCGACTATATAGTAAAGTTAATTTTTCTTACACTTTCCTAATTAGAACAGAGTAAAATTGAAAGATTTGTAGATTCTATTTTGATAAATTATGGATCGAAAAAACTATAATTAATTGAAAAAAAAACACTCGATTTATTAATAAACTTGGGGTTGGCTTTCAAAAGTTGTGACAGTTAAAATCGAAGTAAATACGTTTTTTGCTAAGATATTTCTAAAAATTTACAACTCTTGGAAGATGGGGTTTAATGTTCAAAAGTTGTACAGGCAAAAATCGAGGTAAAAACTCTTTATCCTAAGATTCTTTTAAGAGCTTATAACTCTGCGGATAGGTATTTTCACTTTGTACTAGATCCAATTCAACTGAAAACACGACTTTTCCGGTAAAAACATGATAAATCGGTGTCAAAATTTGTATAGGTAAATCGAAGCAAAAACCATTTGTCCTCAAACACTTCCAAGAGGTAACAACACTTGGAATAGGCGTTTCCACTTTGCACTAGACCAAAATCAGTTGAAAATCACGACTTTTCCGGAAAAACAAAGCAAACATTGGGTTTAATAATTAAAAGTTGTATAGTTAAAAATCGATTTAAAAACCATTTGTCCAAAGATATTTTTGAGAGCTTTCAACTCTTGGGGTGGGTATTTTCACTTTGCACTAGACCCAATCCAACTGAAAGACACGACTTTTCCGGAGAAATTAGTGAACACGAGGTTTAATATTCAATAATTGTATAGGTAAAAATGGTCCAGTACAAAATGAAATTGTTTTGTTTTCAACAAAAACAAGTCAATTACAAAATTAATTTATCCCAAGAGTTGTAAATTCTTTGAAATATCTTTGGATAATGGTTTTACATCGATTTTTACCTCTTGGAAAATCTGTGCATATTAGACCCAGTGTTCTCATGGTTTTTTCCGAAAAATTTGTGTTTTTCAGTAGGATTGGGTCTAGTATACGGTAAAAATACCTATCCCAAGAGTCGTAATCACTTAGAAGAATCGTAGGACAAAGGGTTGAATATTAACTACTTTAAAGAATCTTAAGCAAAGGGTTTTTGAATCGAGTTTTACCTATACAACTTTTGAATATTAAACCCAGTGTTCTCCTTGTTTTCCGGAAAACAAGGTCTAGTATAAAGTGAAAACACCTATCCCAAGAGTTGTAAGCTATCAGATTTATATCACACACCTCGAGAGCAAGGCTGGTTCTTCGACTGCTGTTAATTCCAATGCAAGTCGTATCTTAGTACAAGCGACAAGCGATGGTAGCTTCACAATCGTCGTCTAATTTTACGATTTCTCATCAATTTACGATTTATCATCGATACTGGCGCCGACGCTTCTATTGTACAAGAATATTAATTATAAAAAATCTTCCGCACGATTTATGGATTCGAAAAAAGATGTTACTTGTAGATTTAGGGTTACACCGCAACCACAGACATCCATTTATTGCAGCCGCAGTTTCTGGAACTACGAGTATAATCCATGTCAACTTTCTCATAAAGTTCGGATTGGTATAGTTGAAACAGAAACGGTTACTTAATACTTTCACACAACTATCGCTCAGATATGGTATAGATTAGATAGATTACGTACATATCGATTGATTTCTTTTGATGGTCCATATGGTGCTCTTCGTCGGCAATACACAAATTTAACGCAGAACCACGTTATGTGGAACGTCATAACGTGGTTCTAGCATAAATTAAATATAGTGTTGAACATTACATTGTTACTGCGGGTGATCTTCCATATCCACGTCCTAGATGGTTAGATGTTGAAAAACATAAAATGATTTTAGAATTATGTTACCCAATTTACTTCGCCTTCACACTTATGTAGTACCGAAACGGAATAGGAACAACTAGCGACCGTACTGGACAGATACCTCTTCCACTTATTCTTAATTTTTCTCTTAATTTTCGAGGTTGCACCATTTTTACAAAAGTTGGCCCCACGCGTTTTTACCGAGTACCGGTCGCGAAGTAATATATCGCAGCAAACTGCGGCATATATGAGTATACAAGAACGCCATATTGATTATAGCCGTAGCCCGGACGTTTCAACGAGTAATGGATGAAGCAACAAAGATTTTGTATATGTAACAATGTAACAAAGCAGAAACGCATTCTCATGACCACAAGCAGAGATTCTTCTAAACTTATTGTCTCTTTCGTTCTTCTCCAAAAAGTTTTCAACTTCTCAGCAGAAATATTCTGCGTTCGTCACAAAGCTTTTGGCCACATATTATGTAATTAAACACTTTTATTGTCGAACCTTTGCGGTGGCAAAGTCAGAACGCAGTCCTCAACAGAGTCGCCACTCCATTACATATCTTAATTTACTTCGAATAGGCAATAATGTGAAAGATTAAAATGTTGTTGTCGAATCAAATTGAACATGAAATATTTAAGATTTGCCATATTCCACTTGCTTTAGGGTAATTAGTCTCAAGCAATCGATGATGAGCCTAAAATTATTTTGCAAACAAAAAATTAATTAAAATAAAAATAAAAATTAACTCGTGCCAGATTTTAGATCAGGTAATTCTCTTTCGTGTGAAACTTCTACCGGTGTAAAACGACCCTACATTCCAGATGAGAAATATCTGTGAGGTGTTTACGGCATGTCTCATCCAGGAGTTCGTGTCACACGAAAAATGATCTCGTCTAAATATTTTTGGATTTACATCCCTTGCCAGAAGCAAAAGTAAATCTGCATACCCTCTCTCAGTACGGATGGTTTGATATCTTCCTGGCAGGTTTGAAAATAAACATTTGTTTCTAGTAGGTCCATTATCTCGCTCAAACGAACCTTTATATACAAGTATTTTAGCGATAATCGACAGATTTACTCGCTGACAGTTAAGCGGATATGACGATTTTTGATAACAAAACTGTTTTCTTACTAAAAATTCGGTGGTTTTCATTTTTAGTAAAATTTGTTTTTCTAACAAACTTTGGCGCCATTATATTCAGGACACACTTACTTTACGTTCATTCATGGTAAAAGAAGGTCGGGTGTTGGCCACAATATATGCACCCCTAATTTTTTTTACTATTCCCATGAGCCCCTTGTAATGCTTTATATGCCTCGTAATGTTTTTGTCGTTAACTGTGCGTACATGGCATCGGTAATAAAAAGCAACATACTCGCTCCCGCACTCAAAACCAAACAAATCTCGCGAAATGCTTTTGCCCCGCCTAATAGTTCCACAGTTGAGTTGAAATATTTGTATCTTTGTTGTTGTTTTAATACATTCTGTGCGATAGCTTGTTATTTTTTCCTAACGAACTCCCGATGTTATGTACGCAGTCTAAACGGCACTTCTTCTCTTTCTCTATTAATTGAGAATTATTATAATTTCTTTTCATGGAAGCCAGATGCAAATTGTAAGCTGTGAATGCTGGAGGGAGGTTTGGGACAGGGTAGTAAACCGAAATGAGTTGGAAGAGGAGATTGGAATTCTAACAGGGTAATGTCTCGAAGACGGTGTTGACCGAGATTGCTTGGTTGGATAACTAAGAGGATATTCTTTGTCTATGACCGAAGCGTGTCAATAAAGGGTAAATGATGTGACATGCTTAAAAGTACGATTTTGTGAGTGACATCAATACAGGAAAAGGCAAACCGGGAGTTTTTTTTTGCTAAACATTTTGAAATATGTATATTAAGCGCATTATTGAAATGTCAAAGTATACTTTCAAAGGGGGCAACCTACGTTTAAAAGCGTTTTAAACGTTTTATTTAAAATCAGAAAAGGTCCATACTCAACGTTACGGTAGATCCATGGTTGCGTCATCGCATTTTGCTGCTTCAAACTGCATGTTCTTGCATCAAGGAATTAGTAAAAAATAAAATTTTCAATTCTAACTTCAAAATCAATATTTGTTCAAACAATAATCGGTTCTGACAATCGGTTCTGATCGTTTTTTTTTTACGTGATGCCTTAAATTTAAAGAGAATATATTGAATGATATTGTATCCGATTTCACGCGCCGATTGATGCTCGGGATCGAAACTGATATTCGATGGTAGTGCTACCTCAATAAAATTGACACAATTCGACACAATTCAGTTGTTAATGCGGATCAATGTGATTTACAGTGCTGGGAAAAAAATTGAGCAAACATATTTTATTGCAAATTGGAGTATTTTTTTGTTATTGTTGGCTTATTGTTTCATTTTAAATACATGTATGACGTAATTTTTTGAAAAAAATAATTTACCTACAATTTAGGGGAAAAACCCCGAAAAATGCCAAAATATTCAAAATACGTTGATTCGAGTTAAAGTAATGGTATAAATTAAACACCTATTTTTAAATTTTTTTTTGTTTTTTTATTGATATATAGAAGTTCTATCTTTAATATTACTATTTTGTTGGACCACCATTTACTTTTATTACAGCGATACACCTCCGATTCATTGAATTTGATAAAATTTTCAAAGTCGGAGGAGGTATGGATTTAAACAAACTTTTAAAAGCTTGAATCAATTCTGGGCGCTTTCTTGATACGGGGGCCAGCTCAACACATCGATACTTCTTTCTGCGAAGTAGTTTTTTATCTTTAAATAAAGAGATAAGAAAAAAAACAAGTTTTTAACAAATTTTTTATGTTTATCTGAAAGGCAATATTTCTATCTACAATTCACAATTAATAACCCACAACTTTGGCGGTATGGCACGGAGCGTTGTCCTGTTGAAAAATAAATTTGCAAGTCTCGCCAAAAAGGATTAACACAGAAGGCTCAAATTCGTTGTGTAGGACCTGCAGATAAATAGCGGCTGTAATGCTGGAACTAAGGAAGCACAATCAACCGGTTTATTTCCAGAAAAGCATCCCCAGGCCATAATTCCTTCAATTTTCGGTGGAAGTCTTAAAAGGCATCTCACTAAGCTGGCTGAAATTTATTTTCTCGTTGCTCGCTCAACATCCCGTGTTATGTCCGATGAAGTTTTAAAACGGTTCCAACGACATTGTAACATTATAAAACGATCTTCCAGTGGCGTTATCTTTCTGGACCTTCCACAGCCTTTCTTTCTTTGTGTACTGCCCATCTCTCGCATTTTTTTAATATTCCACGCGACAGTACTTTTAGGAATGTTTAATCTTTCTGCTAGTTCACGCACGATTAAATTTTCTCGCGCCAAAATCAACATATTTCTTTTACACTGCTCACTAACTTTTCCCATTTTATTAACTAAAATTGCACTTTATTCTTTATTTGACTAGGATCACTTACAGAATAACTTAATCTTACAAAATATGCACTATTAATACTCAAAAAAAAAAAATTACGAGCAATAAAACATCTGCACCCTAATGACGACCAAGAACGGTAGGCGTAAAATAAAATAATTGCTTCACCAATTTTTTTGCACATCAGTTGCGGGGTTGTACCGGTGAAATAAAAACAAAAGGCGGTCCAACAAAATATTAATATTAAAGATAGAACTTCTATAAATGAATAAAAACAAAACTAAAATTAAAAAATAGGTGCTTAATTTATTCCATTACTTTAACTCCAATCAACATATTTTGAATATTTTG
Organism: Nephrotoma guestfalica; assembly: GCA_963691935.1. Taxonomy (NCBI): domain Eukaryota; kingdom Metazoa; phylum Arthropoda; class Insecta; order Diptera; family Tipulidae; genus Nephrotoma; species Nephrotoma guestfalica. Next base: position 114,047,141 of record OY829915.1, read on the forward strand.
GCATTTTTCGGGGTTTTTCCCCTAAATTGCAGGTAAAATATTTTTTTCAAAAAATTACGTCATACATGTATTTAAAATGAAACAATAAGCCAATTGCTTTCAAAAGTTTTGTAATTTTAGCAAAAAAAATACTTCAATTTGCAATAAAATAAGTTTGATCAATTTTTTTTCCCAGCACTGTATCTTTCACTTGTGCTAATTTTGCTTTTAAGTCTGGAGCAGTAGAAAAGTTGTATTACAAGCACATTGTTTTCTTACCTTTTCAGTGTCTAAGGAATGTTCGTTTTTGGTATAATTTGTTCTTGTAAAATTGCATTGCGTGTTTTATTGGCAATTATAAAATTGCTTCAGAAAAATTCAAAGACCATATTGGTTTGTCCGGGATAATCTCTTGAAATATTGAACCGGTTTTGCTCGGTTTTCCACCATTATAAATTGGTCCGCGGTGGTTTTAGGCCTTTCAGAACTTCATTTTTGCTAAAATTTACTAATAAAGATTCAAAACTCTTTTCCCTAAGACTTTTTCGACTTTTCAAATCTTGCCGTATTGAAATCAATCATTTTTTTAAAAAAAAATTGTTATTTTTGGATGTAACCACAGCAAATGCCTGGATATTGTACAAGTAGTTGCATTGAAAAGTCATAATTTTCGTAATCATTATTTAGTATTACTCTAAAATTTTAGACGGGTCGAAAAACAACGTGGTATAAGCGATAAATAAATATTGGTTCTCGCTGATCTTAAGACTGAGTTATCAGAAACATTGATGAAGCTCGCAGATTCTGTACGTGTGGGGAGACCATCCAAAGAAACAAACGAGCGCATCAATTTGAAATGAAAAAAGCCACGGCTGCACAGTGACCCCCAAAAGAGATTAGGTTGTATAATATAGGTTATATTCCACATTGGACAGAAAAACGATTATCCTGCATGTTCTCGGGATGCAACAAACCAAGTTTTATTAGCCGCTGTCCAGTTCTGTTTAAACAAGGACAGAAATTGTTATAAAAAGTTCCATTCCTAAGGAAAATATATATAAGACTGCTTAAGACTAATGTCGAGTTCAACATCAACAGGGCATCGATCTGCACAAATATTATAATTGTAATGTAGTATGTATATAAGTAAGCATGCTCGTAGCATGCATAATGTATAAGCTTACATATAAATTCAATAATACAACATTTTTTGCACTAAAATAAATTTTAATTATAAGCACTTATTTTTTGTACATAAAGAACTAAATTCTCAACAATAAGCCAGAACGAAATTATATCAGTAACGTTATAAATTTGTTTTCAAAAAATTTTAATTCAGAAATAGTGAGCCGTCACCAGCGGTAAGCTCAATATCATCTGAAATTAAACAGTGGTCCTTCGAGCCATTAAAACAACCGGCATCGCTAAGTTGAACGCGATAAGTTTACATTAAAAACAGTAAACAAACAAAACTTAAGAACAACAACAAATCTTAAATAAAGCACCTGTACATATCAAAATAACAACAAAATGGAAAGCATACTCCAGCAACAAGATGAAGCAGGTGATAAAATCGTCCAAATGGAAACAAACTACCGTAAAGACGGGGGGATAGGAAAACGACGATATATTTGTAAAAAAGGTCGACAACTCTAAAGACGATTTATAACGACTACGTCGATAATGATGAGAAAGTCCTGGCCATGACTCCACCTCTAGAAAAGTACTAAGCATATATGTAAAGACGGAAGAAAGTCACAATCCGTGAACGCCTAAATACCGCACCAACGGGTTCAACAAGGCAAACTGAACAGCAAAAAACCAGGTCAGATGAAAAGGCAACGACAAGCGAAGATATCAACAACAAAAAGCTATTCAAAAATTGGCGTCAATCAATTATTCATTGGAGACTAACAACATATCCAAAGAATATATAAATATAAAATTAAAACAACTAGAAAAAGACATCGAAGAAGTAGCAAACCAAAACACTGCGATCTTAATAGAAACAGAAGAAGACGAGCAAACGTCTGACTACTTCAAAAAATATTATTTTGGCCAGCTACAAGAAAAAGTAGAAACCACAATGATCGAGTTACAACGGTGAATATGACCGATGGGAGACATACAACGATATATTCACCGAAATGATTCATCAAAACAACAAAATATCTGACACGGTGAAGATGTCATATTTAAAATAAAATAAAAACACCTACAAAAAGGAGCAGCTCAACTCATAAGTCATCTAACAACGACAGATGACAATTACCAAATAGCCTGGAGCATAATACAAACTAGATATAACAACGCGAGGTTACTCGCCAACCATCAATTCAGTGCGTTATTATCACTAACAACAATTCAAATGGCGTCCGCACAAGCGGTAAGGAACTTGCACGATACAGCAAAAGAAATTCTGCATAACATAAATCGGCTCAGCATTAGTTCGTCTTTTGAAACATTTGTAAAGCATCATATTAATGAAGAAACTGGACCCAGAATCCATCAGGCTCTATGAATCATTCATAGAAAAACCCAGAGATATTCCACAGCTAGAAGAAGTTTTCAAATTCCTTGAAAAAAGATTTTTAATCACTAGAAGCCATGGGCAGCAACAAACAAACGACAAGCCGAGCACAGTATATACCACCGCTAAAACGGGCCTATACATACCAACCAGAAATGCATCGTGTGTAAAGGGTCACATAACACCCTACTACACTGCAATAACGCATTATCAAATGGCGGAACCGGAGTTAAAAACGCGAAAACCCTCATAGTAAATCAACAGGGACAAGTTTTGTTACCAACCGCAGTAGTTAAAGCCACAACTTGCACGGGAAATCATATCTTGCTAAGAGCATTAAACGATCCTAGATCACAGGTGACATTAATCTCATCAAAAGCCGCTAACGTACTCAACCTTAAGAAAAATAAGGTCAACGTTTCTATCTCCGGTTTACGAGGAAGTAAAGCAGGTGATTGTAAACGTACAATCAATATACAAATCTTGCCAAGATTTGAAACCGAGTTTCAACTAAATATCGAAGCCTTGATATTTGATAAACACAACCAACAGTTACCGGACTTTGATGCAAGATGCTGGACCCATCTCAAACAAATACAACTCACCGATCCTTATTATAACAAGTCACAACCAATTGATGTCATACTTGGTACAGACTATTATCCAGCAATCATAAACACCAACATCATAAAAGGAAGTGAATTAGAACAAATGGCACAACAAACTGAAATCGGATGGATAATAATATGCAGCAGAGGCGGCACCAGGACAAACCAACCATTCAACCAACAACAATGATAGCTACTAAAGGCATTGAAGATCAATTGAAATTACTCATAGAGTTAGATTCGATACCAGAAAACAGAATTTCTGCAGTAAAATCCTTGACCACAACATGGCATCACGTAAAATCAGGCGACAACCCAGCTGATATAGCTTCATGAGGCGCATCACCATCCACACTAACAAACAACAAATTATGGTGGGAAGGACCGGAATTTCTGCGACAAAATATAACTAGTTGGAAAGAAGTCAACAGTTCTTCACTTACTTATACACATCATCGTGAAGAATTAGAAGATAAAACTTCAAAACTAATGACAATAAGCAGAGATGAGCACGTTCAATTTGAGCGATGTTCAAATTACAACAGATTACAACGCATAGCAAGCACGGCAGCAATAATCATAAGCAGCTAACAGGTATAGATCTTCGGGATGCGGAAACAACAATTCTCAAGGCATTACAAAACAAGATTTTTCTAATTAAATTAGCTGTATTAACCAGGCTAAACAAATTAGCAAAAGAAGCAAGCTACTATCATTGAATCCAGCTTTAGATGAAAATGGCTTGTTACGATTAAATGGACGACTTCAAAATTCAGCATTATCAAGGTCCAGCAAAAATCCCATCATCCTGGATAAACACAACCTTGTAACACAAAAAATTATAGAAAATGCTCATATCAGTACGTTACACGGGGGTGCCCAACTAACATTGTCGCATTTGACAAACAAAAAATTGGATTATTGACGGTAAACGGCATTATTTGCTTTCGTAACAAACACCATCTTACACAGCAACAACTGGGAAACTTACCATCTGCTAGAGTACGGCCGGGAAGACCGTTCGCAAAAACGGGTATCGATTATGCTGGCCCCATTCAAGTAAGAACAACCAAGGGAAGAGGTCACAAAACTCACAAAGGTTACATTGCACTATTTATCTGCATGGTAACAAAAGCTATACATATTGAAATTGTAAGCGACTTAACAACCGAATCATTTATTGCTGCTTACAAACGATTTACATCCAGGAGAGGTTTATGCGCAGATATCTACTCTGACGATGGGACATACTTCGTTGGAGCGAATAAGGTAATATTAAAAGAATACCATCGCGCAATAACCACATTACCGGACGAGATTGCCACTATGATAGCCAACGACGACACCAATTGGCATTTCATATCGCCTATGACACCCCATTTCGGTGGCATATGGGAAGCGGGCATTAAATCTATCAAGTTCCATTTAAAACCAATCATCGGAGAAGCAACCCTCATCTTTGAGGAGCTTTACACATTAGTTATACAAATCGAGGCATGCCTAAATTCTCGACCGCTAATACATAATCCAACAGATCTATCAGCTTTAACACCAGGACATTTTTTGATAGGTGATTCTCTCAAGTCACTGCCGGTCGCTGATACAGATAACATCTCTTTAAAAGCAAGATGGCACCTTGTTGAGAAAATGGTGCAAGGCTTTTGGAAAAGATGGTCCTCTGAATATGTCCACCAACTACAACAACGAACTAAATGGAAATGTAGCCAACCGCACCTAAAGATCAACGACTTGGAGTTACTAAAGGATGACCAAAATCCAACCACACGTTGGAAACTAGGGCGAATTATCGAGACACATGCCGGAAGCGATGATTTAGATCGAGTAGCTACAGTGAAGTGTGAGAACAATACCTTCAATCGGTCAATTGTGAAATTGTGTAAACTACCAATTGAGGAAAATTTAAAGGATCTAATGCCCATGAAAGCCAACCAGAGTAAAGAGGAGCAGGATTCGCAAATATCCAAGAATTCCGAGCGGATTCTGCGGCAGCAACCTCATCGACAAATGAAAAACCAGAGCAAATTGAAACATCTGATGCTTGCTCAAGCCAACATAGACATTACTCCATTCAGCCATTCTACAGGCATACACTTTGAACCAATAGGCAAACTCGAGGTGGTAGCCATGAAATGGTCACTACTAATCTATTATAATATGAGTAATTACTGGGAGGAAATTGAAGTATTCAAGACCGCGCAAAGTCAACTGAAGAAGTCATGCATAGACGTGGTTGAAATAAACTGCGAATTAATTCTTCAACAAATTCAATGGCAGTTCAACAATTTGGAGGCAGATAATGAATTATTATTAACGAGCAACAAGAAAGTGCGCAGACCAAAACGAGGTTTAGGCGACACAATAGGCGTTGTGTGAGGCGACATGTTTGGGATTCTTACAGAACATGAAGCAAGAGAATATGAAAATCAATTTGAAGCCATAAACAATGATCAGCATCAATTAGAGGCACTGATAAGGAATCATACCACAATAATAGATAACACAGTTAAGCAAAGTAGTAACGCATATTTCAATTATTACCATGAAATCATTAAACAAACTGATCTTACATACAAACTGAACGCTGAAGGCTGAACCAGAACAATTGAACGAGTACTTCATACGGGAAAAGCAAATTCCTTTAATATTAACTTCAAGCATTGAATTGATATTAATATTGAAAAATTTGGAGGACACGCGACAACCCTTACTTGACGAAATCCATAATGGACACAAGAACATTTTGCACCATTCATTACTCTACCCGACCCAATTGGATCAAGAGCTCGAAATTATTAAAAGACATATACCATCAACGATCACCATACCTGGGTATGGCATTCCGGATCTTCTTCACTTATATCATAGCATGAAGATTCGCAGTAGAGAAACTCCAAGAAACATTATAGCAGAACTCACCATTCCATTATCCAGTAACGTTTTAATTTTGTTTTCAAAAAATTTTAATTCTGAAATAGTGAGCCCTAACCAGCGGTAAGCTCAATATCATCTGAAATTAAACAACTAAAGAAACTTTTTGTGATTTATAATTTATTGTAATACTTATTTTTTAATTAATTAAATTATTTTTTTTTTATTTTACAATATTGAATTGTTTTGTGTTAACCAGTAATAAATAAAATTTATCAATGGACATTATTTTTTTATTTTGTGCAATACGCGATATATCATATATGATATAGATTAAAAACCCCGATTTTCCTGAAAACTAAATTTTGCCGCAACTTTTGGTGTTAATTTTTGTAATCACAGATTACAATTAAATCAATAAATAATTTTTAATAATTAAATTAAGAGATCATGCAGCAAAGGGTTAAGGTAAAGATCGGAGAACACCGAGTACACTTTTTACGAAAAAGAAATATGTAAATAAAGCTTCAGGCTTCTTTATTCCAGTTTTTTGTGGATTTTATTGCTGTTATCGAGACTCAATGAAACACCAGAAAGTTCTACTAAAATTTATAAATAGGTTAAATTGGGTTTGTATAATAAATTATCCCTATTCAATTGAAGAGACGTATGTACATTGTGAAATTATAGTTTTAAAATTATATAAAACGCATTTTGGTTTGAAGGCTAATCCGCTTGCCAGTTTTCAAGATTGAATGTCAAATTACAAACCGTAATCCGGTGATTTAAGTAACTAATTTTAAAGTAATAAAAGTACGTACATATAAAGCCGAATCAGATAAAAACAATAAGGTGCTTATAAATTTCGTGTGCTTCTTTGGCAATTCTAGGCACCTTCTATTACAACGGAATTCATGTTCATTAAAAGTTATAGAAAGACAAAGCGTTTGTAATTAACCGTTGGTTGCTAAACACACTCATGAACACATTTTTAAAACCGAAACGGTAAACTACTACCGGCACAAACTGAATCTAAATTATGTTTTTCATTTTAGCAATTTTTCTTAAATTATAATCTAAAATGTTATTTACCGTCACATACGTTCTCATACAATTTAGATACCGCATGTAATTAGCTCCAGTCCGCTTAGCCATTTCCGGCCTTGCTGCAGAAATGCTAAAAAATATTTGCTTTTCCATTATCACCAAGATTTGTTTTAAAGCCATGGTTATTCTAAAAAAGTTATGTATGTTGGCGAAACCAATAAAATGTGCCGTTTGTTACAAACCACTAATTTCTTTATTTCTCATTGGAAGGTTGCATGTTAGAACCAATTATTGTAAAATAAGAAAGCAATTTCGACATAGTATTTTTTTATTACAACTACGGCAACCTAAAATAAAACAACCATTTTACAGTTAATTAAATATTAATTTTGTATTAATTGCGGAAATAAACGAATACGAAAAAAGGCGGATGTCCTTTGATCTAACAAAAATGTACAACAAGTTTAAGTAACAGAAAATGTTTTCTTTGTGTTTCATTTACAATTTAAGATGTACTTTGATACAAAAACCTCCTACCATAAGTTATTAGCTATTCTAATAGGAGATCGATTCTATTTAGGATTCGAGGTTGTAACAAAAATATTAAAAATCAAACAGTTTTTATAGTTCTATATACTCTAGATACAAGACAAATAGCTGCTTTAATAATTGATGAGAGAAGCTTAGTTGGTGGAATGTTTTTTCCTTGATGATATAATTGACATACATAAATAAAAGACTTGAAGACTTGAAGAAATCTTCAAATAATATGCATGCAAGTAGAAATCTCCGACGGACTTCGAGTTTTTTATGCTAAATTAATGCTATTGCAATCTAATCATCTTTTGCAGGCTTTCAGAAGCGAGAGCTGTACCCTGAATTCTAACGCCCGTAGAATGTTATCTACTTTAGAAAGGAAGGTCATTAGTTACATCTATGGTTGAAGTGAACAAGACTATCATTGAATTTATTAAATCCAACCGAATTAGATGGCTGATTCATGTTACTAAGTCTCCTCAACAACAGATGATAGAAAAAGTATTCCAGTAACAACCACCGCGTGTACGTCTTAGACGAACGCTCCGACTACACTGGTGAGAGGGGGTCAAACAAGACCTACGCACAATAATATGTCGAAATTGGAAGGCGTGAACAACGTATCTAGATGGTGGACCACGGTGAAGGCAGGAAATCCCTCCTTGGGATGTGACAATTGGAGAGAGAGAAAGCGAGAGATATAGAAGATTTTAATAGTTTGGTCAGAGCTGGCCACTAGGTTTCATCATATGGTAAAAAAATATTGCAAATTTGTTAAAACTAATTACGTGACAAACACCTCATTGAAAAAACTAACTGTTTTAATCATTTTTCGATAGATAGTCTTCGTAATAGTCTTTATCTGAGGATTGCTTACCACTGGAAAATTGTTATTGCAAATTAACACGAAAACCTCTTGGAATGTAATGAATCTGCCAAAAAACTGTAAAGCGCATGATCCAAAGGGCTGTGCCTAAAGTTGAGTCAACAATTGAATTCCATAGTTTGGTTATTTATAATTGGCACCGTTTGATGGTAACACACCCTTTATAATATTAGGAATACGCACTACGGAAATGTTTTCCTTCTAGACAATCTCAATATTTTCACAAATCCAATAATCGGAATCATTTGGATATCTGTCATTGTGGAGTAGCCACTAGTAGTTTTCATTTGTTCATCCTTACATAAGGATTTATTACGAAAATTTGTTAAAACCCCGTACCAAAATACTAGCATTGGCCAACTTTCCCGAGCCAAATAATCCTTATCGTGCGAAATAGATGTGTTTTAAACAAAAAATGGTATAGTTCTAACAACTAGTGACCAATCTTCAAGGACAGAATACATAATTATCCTGATTTTTGGATTTGTGAAAATATTAGGATTGACTAGAGTTAAGCAATTTCCATAGTGCCTAATACTAAATAGGATGTTTTATATTAAATATTACCGATTATGAACAACCAAACTATGAAATCCAACTTTATGTGCAACCCATTAAACCAAGCATTTCACAATTTGTTTACCCAAATAATATTTTCATTACATTCAAATCGAATTTGTGGTAAATTTTGCAAGGCGAAATTCCCAAATAATAATTCAATAATAATTCGATTTATTCGAATCAAAAATTTCACATTTTGTAAGAGCCGCCAGCTGCTGATTATCTAAGTGAGTGAGGTGCGTGAGTTGTAAGCAAAGGTACTTATTGGTACGCCATCTTCTTATATAGACCCAACTTAGAACAAGCAGTGAAAACCAAAAACAGAATACCGAGCAAAAAAATCGATTATCTTGCATTTAACGATCGCATTCAACAGAAATAAAATTGAATATCAGGATGGACAAATTGACGCTCTAAAGCATCAAGCTTTGAAATTTTGAATTCTCTTTGAGCATCACTGTGCAACGAAAAATAATAATGAAGCTTAACAACAGTTCCAAAATGACGGCCAGAAATGTTCGAGTAGTTATATGAGTACAATTCGTCAAGGTTGCATCGTTCCAAAGGAAGCGGGAGGTTCTATAATGTTAAAAAAAGTGAGAGAGGCACCGGAAGATCGACTACAGTAAAGGAATAAACACATTGAGACTTATCGCGAACAAAATGTGCAACTATACAATACAAGAGATTGAGAATACAAACGATCGTCGCATTTCAAATCCGTGAATAACTAGATCTGGAATCAGCTGTGGCTGAATATGAAGAAGAAGCTGAAGAACAACAGGAAGTTACACGTGACAAATTTGACCAAGTACAGCAAGCCGTGAATCAACATCAGATCTACCTACACATTACTCGCAGTATACCAGATCAGTTGAATGGCAATACACAACAAGGAAGCGTTTGTATCAATCATCAGTCATCCAGAAACCATAACAGAAGTTAGAGGATACTAAGTATTCAGCCAGCCACAGAGATTACCTGCTTCGTAAATGCACAGACTGGCAGAGATAACACAGAATATGCGACAACAAGAAGATGCAACCATTGCATTGAACTTCGTCCAGCACACATGCCTGTATCATCATCTAAAGTTTATACCAAATTCAGAGGAGTGCCCTCAATTGACAAGCCGCAATTCGGCAATCAAGAAAGTTGACAGTCACAACAAAGCAGTTTGGCTTCATCACCGATATCATAAGACCGATATTATAAGGCCAAATTTTCATAGGGCAATAAATAACAGTCCACATTATATTTGGTAACATTTTGGCGTCCGCACCCTCAAGTTAATAGCTAATGAATTTGATATAAAGAAGAATTGAACGAATTGAAAATGCTTCCTCTGATTCTGCCTTGGGATTGAACAGTATACAAGATGCAAGGCAGTACCGTAAAATACACAAACAAGCTTTGTTACAAAAAAGATTGTAGATAGAAAAATTGAGATGCCGAACCTATTGTTGGACGACTTTATAAACTACTTTTTTTATAAACAACGGTAAACGCTTACACACTTTGTCAAAATATCTACTATTAACCAGAAACAATAATATAATAAAGCAACTTACAGAATGCTTTAAGAATCCACTGAGTAAAATATCCCAATATTATAAACTTCCAACTTCAAATTGCATTTCTTCAAGTTTGAAACCTAAATATACCAGCTAGCTTTTAAGAAAATTAAACCACATGAATATAGTGTAAACCCACATAAAAATTACGGTAGCTTTTAGTTTTAGTGGTATTAGGTACACTTCGCACTGAAATATTATATTTCATCTATAGAGATTTAGCGACGTTATTAAATTTGTATGCACCAAGTATCATGATGATGCTTTAAAAAGAAGCTAAGTTCATTCTACATGACCAATGGCCGTTGCAAGGTTTAGTTCACGAAGAAATCGACAGGCCAATGCTTGTACCCTAAACGAAAAATCACAAGTAAATATATTTATACAAATATAATTCATAGCGAAATTTTCCCCCAATTTAACAGTCAATCGAATTTTAGTCAAATACTCGTATATTATTTCTTCAATAATATAAAATCAATGCTTCTTCACCTCATGTACGCTTTCTAAGTAACTTGTAAATAAATTGATTGCTATGTCATTAAAAATGTAAATATAAATTGTGTACTTAGAAGAATATAGCTTTTAAAAATTTAAATCTTCCCAAAAATCATTCAACATTTCTTGTTTCCGCCGTTGTTGTTGATGTAACAAAAAATAAAATTAACAAAATATATATAATTGTATGATGCGCTTCTTCCCATCCATCCCACTTCCTTAATAACTTAAAACTTTTTTACTAATGCTTAATTCTATATCGATAAATTTAATTTCATTTTATTTATTTATTTATATTGACAAAAATGGCAATGATAACAAACAAGTATAAAATATAAATAAAGCTCATAAAAAAAGTTTATCAGTATTTTATCACGCCTTACCATCGGCAGTGAAAAACAACAACAAGGCTCGCACAGTATAAAATTGTTTCAGAAGATAATATGGAACACATTATCACGACAATCACATTAAAACAAATCAATTCCAATTTTATATTTGCTGTTGTTGTGTCGTCACCAGCGTTGATTAAACGACGAATTCGTTAATCGAATAGTTAACGTAAATATTTCGTGACGATTATTGCCATTATTTGTTAGCAGAATCACAAATATCTGCCATCACAAAATTGTACAAATTTAAATTTCCGCTTTCTTGCCGTTGTGTTAATCGAATACTAAAAACTTGAATTTTGGATTTTTCTCTTTCCCAAAATGCCTGTCGCCCTATTCTATTTTATTATGCTGTTATAATTTTGATTATCCATTGTTGAAAATATCTTATCCACTTAGTCGCACCCCTGTTTAGAAAAAAAATTTAAATAAAATAACGGATTTCTTGTATACTACTACCACTACACCTCTTATGTAAATTTTCCAGATTTCAAATAGATCACGTTCGAATACTAACAATTCGGTTCACAATAAATATTGGAAAATGCAGATTTTCAATTTAATTCAACAAAACACAACACACAAAATCAAACTTTTATTTGCATTATTTATTTATTTACTTTTGTATTTTTGAGCTTTTTATGGGAGTGTGTTTGTCGTTTCGATGCTCGATTAGTTGTTGCTCATTTGTTGTTGTTGTCTCGCGTACATACGAGTGAACTGAAAATAAAATAAGTCAAGTGGAAAATTATTGCAAATTGATTTTCAGAACACGTCGTATCTAAAGAGATATCTTCTATACTCCGTCGCTGTTTGTGCTTATGTTGCTATGTTAAATTTGATCCATATGTAATGTCTAATTATTGGCAGGGATCTCGACAATACACGAAAATCGAAATAAAGGGTGTTTTTTAGAGGTTCACAATTTTAAATTAAAATAGAACAAAGAAAAACATTTTGAATATCAGTGAAACCAGCTTTGTTGGATATATAATTGTGTGCCACTAATGCTTGAATATTATTTCGGCCATGTGGTCACCTCATTGTGACTTAACATATCCCCATTCGGGTTTTATTTAAAAAAGTTTATTTAAAAAATATTAATGTATGAGAAAGAACAAAAACTTCCCTTCTCTTTAAAGCGTACGATAAAAAAATGTCGGAATCTTACATATTGGTGGCTCTGCTAATACTCAAACTTCTGCTTGAGGAAACTTTTAGTAGCTCTTCCAATTTAATTTTTTAATTAATAAACTTTACTTTAGTTATTAAATTCGTGAAGGTGTAAGTAAACTAATTTTCAAAATATTTGTAATTTTTGTTGGTGTTTTTAGTGCTATTTGATATAAAATAATTGATTTAAATCTCTACAAAAATTAAATAGTAATAAATACGTCCTAGTTGCATATCGGATAATATTATTCCATTTAGAAAAGTTAAACCACAGACAATCAAATAGGTTCCCTCTGGTTAAAGTTTACGGAATATTTAGCATCGTAATTACGTTTCAAGGTTTGTAGCAATAAAAACTGGCCAGTTGTGTCCCAAAAACATCCCAGTTTATTGCATGCAACAAACACGGAAATCTCAAAAATATAAGGACTGCTTTGGCAAACAAAAATAAATGATAGATTTGATCAGCATTTTTTTTAATTTCCAAAGATTTTATTGCAAACCAAAATCATTATTATTGTTGTTGTTTCATATGTATTGTATGTTAAAACCTTATATGTTGGAAACATAAATAACGGACCAAAAACACAAAACATATTTATTATAATATGAAATAAGAAATCATCCCACCAAATCATAAAAAGAAGGCAAGAAGTATTATACTACTAAAAGTATGTTTACTAAAAGAAGTAAATACGGAAAATGATAAAATTCTGAATCAAAACTAACTTAAAAATTTATCAAAATTTATCAAAGTTAAAAACAATTTATCAAAATTAAATGTAAATAAACAAAGTTTATGCTCAGGTGACTGGAAATTTATTGTACCACATATACGAGATACAAATAAATAAAATCAAAAAAAATCTTAACAACAAATAATTTCCATAGGATTTGTAAAAGTGTCCTTTACGTTATTTAGGCTTGCATACATACAGACCGTATTTTTTTATTCGGCTTCTACTTGGCTTCTACTCTGCTCAATTATAATACTAATACGTGCAATTATGTTTTTTGTTTTATGTGATTTTTAGGGTTGGGTACGAAATACCTCAAAACAAAGTCCAAAAATCAAAATTCTACAATTTAAAATCCTCAAATATCAAAAACCTCAAATTCAAAATCCTCAAAACCAAAATCCTCACGGAAATATAGGATTGGATTATATCAGGAGGTTCACTGTGCTTTCTTAGCAATAGGAATTTAAAAATCGATAGGAGCGGGAACATAGGATCGGATAATATCAGGCGGGTCGCTGTGCTCCCGTCGCTTCGCTCCCAAGTTAGACAAAAATATCAGTTTATAGGAATTTAAAAATCAACAGGAGCGAGAATATAGGATCGGATAATATCAGGCGGGCCGCTGTGCTCCCGTCGCTTCGCTCCCAAGTTAGAAAACAATTCTGTTTATAGGAATTTAAAAATCGATATAGGAGCGCGAGTATATCATTGCATTATATCAGACGGGTCACTGCGCTCCCACCACTCGCAATGTACATTCTGGAAAAGGACAATTTAATTTCAGTTTATAGGAATTTAAAAATCGATAGAAGCGGAGGTGGTATAGGATCGGATTATATCAGGCGGTTCGCTGCGCTCCCGCCGCTTCGCATGTTCATTCTGGAAAAGGGACCATAAATTAACGGAATCCTTGAAAAATTATATAATTATTAAAGAATATGAAACTAATATTTTGATTTCAATTTGTTTATTTTATTTGCACTTATAATTTAGAAGATACAGACGCGACCTAAGACTAATAACTTAACCTCTAATTTAACCTAAAATTTATAACTTAAATTAAATATTTTACATAATAAAAAAATTAATTAGCATAAGGTGATAATATGCAATTGAGTCAAAATCAATTCCTTTGCCAATTCCCTCATAATGTTGTATAGTCTACGGTTTTTTTTCCAACTACCACTTCTAAGCGGCGATGCCAAGCTTCGACTGAATTTTGCGTCCGTGGATAATTTTCTTTTATCAAGTCGACTACAGACCAAAAATATGGATCATATTTTGGATTGTTGTTTCTTGTATCACATAATACACAATTGCTCTTGAACCAGGAACCCAATTTCAAAAATGCTGGATTTTCGAATGTGCGGCTTAGCTCCTCATAATAATTTTGAATTTGGTCTTGAGGTGCTAGAGATAAACTCTTCAGCATTCTAATTTGTAAATTTATATTTCGGGAAAGAACGATCTGGCAGCCGAAAAAATTTCTCAATGTCGGACATAATTATTTTTGGCTCTAATATTACGTTCCACTCAGCTGCTAAACAATGTAGGTTGTTGAAAAACCTATCTGGCCACCTATCTGACCATGCACACTAAACAGTTGCCACATGATCGTTGGGACAATATATAATGTTCCATCCATTAGCCAACATTCAGCATGCCCTGCCAATGCTGCCAATGATGTTGTCGTTTCCAAAATTATGTTTTTATTTTCTTTGCAGTTTTCTTCTGACAGCACACATAACTCGTTTTCTATAACGCAATTCTTCAGGAATATCTATGTCATCTAATGTGGTTCGTTCTTGCAATGATGCTTGTGCCCGACGTATTTTACCAATTTTTTTGTTTCTGGGCTTTTTTATTTGGTAAGAACAATCGACAGTTAGGTTGGCAACTAACTACTGCTTCTCGAATTATTTGGCTTGGTTGCAATGATGAAAAAGCGGACATTTCCTTTATTTCATTATTTGACAGTACGACCTGCTTTTTATATGCATTAGGGTCGTGATTATTCGCTGATGGTCCTTTTTTGAGTACGTGGATTTCGTTGTTAATTATCGTGTTCACTGTAGCTTTACACAAAAGTGGCTTCTTCTCACCACAACACCATCTAATTACACTGTTTAGATTTTTTGATTGGTACTGATAATGATAAGCATCAATTACCAACTTATCGTTTCCCTTGTTCGATTTTATCACACTAATATCCATTTTTTCCCATATTTAACTTTCTTATATATTTTCAAAAGCACAAAACTTGTGAAAATGATTAACAAGCGTAACCTAAGACGTATATTTATAGTCCAAACTATGAACAATTAAACGCTTACTTTATTCTATAACATTTATCGTATGAAAGAAAAGGAGAGACATAGATATTAACGATAACGAAAAGAAAAAATGGTCAGTTGCATATTAATGCACTAAATGCACTTTTAAATCTTTGATTTTTAGTGGTAATGTTTTTATATTATATTGTTTCTAAATACGCCTACAGTAGGGGAAACCTACGAAAACCTGAAGCACAAATTCCTCACATATTCCCGGTTGACAACCGGATTCAGAAAATTAGGATTTAAATAGACACCCATAAAATATGTATTTATAGTTTATTTCATCCAATAGTCATTAAATTTTTGTTGATCAAAATTTTGTGGATTTTGATTTTGATGATTTTGTATTTGAGTATTGTCATCTTTGAAAAAATGTGGATTATGATATTTGAGGATTTTGTGTTTCAGGTTCTTGTAGGTTTCCCGATTTTTAAAGAACATTTTAATTAATGTCTTTACTTAATTAGTAATAAAACATATTCTACTTTTTCAATTTTCATTTTCAGATTAACAGTGTACCGATCATGTCTATAGTTTCTTTGGATGACGCACGCGTAGGAAATAAATTTTGAGATTAAATATTAAAGGATTAGTTTTCTAATACATCTTATTTTCTTTCAGATTTAGCAATTATAATACTTTTAAGGCAAAATATAGATGGGCAAGTCAGCAGTTCTTCAACTCGGCGGTAATCAATTCTTTTAAATTAAATTTTAAGCAAGATACCAACAAAAAATGAAGTGATGTAATATAAAATGTTTTTATAATTTTACTAGTTCTAAGGATTATTTAAGTCATATAACAATTTATCATAAGTTTTAAAATTTATTTATGTGCAATAATTGTGAAGAACAACGTAGATTTACTAATTTAAAAATTTTCGAAAAACATAATACTGTGGGCAAAAAATAATAAGGCTTTGTTCATAATTTTAAAATTTTTTATTTATTTCTCCAAATCTATTTCGTGCCCCTCAAAGTAATCTCCCCCGGTTTCAATATACTTGTGCCAACGTTTTTTCCAATCCTCGAAACAGTTGTTAAAGTCAATTTCCGGAATAGCCTCCAATGCGCGTAGCGATTCACGTTTAATGTCTTCAATAGACTCAAAACGGTTTCCCCGGAGCGTTCGTTTGAGTTTGCTGAACAGCCAGAAGTCACACGGAGCTAAATCAGGCGAATACGATGGTTGCGGAACGATATGGGTGGAATTTTTGGCGAGAAAATCACGTAAACCCAATGCAGTATGAGAAGGTGCATTATCGTGGTGCAAAAACCAACAGTTGTCGACCCATAATTCCGGCCTCTTTTTACGAATAGCTTCGCGTAAACGACCCATAACAGTCAAATAGTATTCGTTGCTGACAGTTTAGCCGGTCGGACGGAATTCGGAGTGCACCACACCTCGATAATCGAAGAAAAGTGTCAACATCACCTTGATTTTTGACTTGCTTTGATGTGGGTTCTTCGGCATTGGCTCACCTTTGGCACGCTATTCGGCCGATTGATTGTCTGTTTTCGGGTCGTAAGCATAGATCCAAGACCAATCGCCAGTTATAATACGTTTCATGACATCCTGGTAGTCGGAAAGCATTGTTTCACAGACGTCAACGCGACGCTGTTTTTCCAAAAAATTGAGTGATTTTGGAACCAATCGTCCTTTTACTTTAATTAGGCCCAAATGATCTTTCAGAATGGTTTTCACTGATCCTTCCAATATTTCAACGATGCCAGTAAGGTCTCCGACTGTTAATCGTCGATTCTCGAGCACCAATTCCTTGATTTTATTAACGTGTTGATCATCAGTTGATGTTGATGGCCGTCCTAGACGTGGTTCGTCGTCAACACGTTCTCGACCCTCTTTGAACAATTTGTACCAATGAAAAACACTTGCTTGCAACGTACAATTATCACCGAAGGCCTCTTGCAACATTCTGAACGTTTCGGCACCACAAAATTGATTCCGCACACAAAATTTAATGGAACTTCTTTGTTGAATAATTTCACTAATTGTAAAAATCGTCGAATGCACTAAATGTCACTAACTTGAATGAAAAGTTACGAATATTAAAGTTTGGTTTAATGCAAGACTTGTACAATATGCAAAACATTAACCGAAAATACCTACAAACAATAATTACGCTTCTTGCGAACTATAACAAATAAATGTTTTTATACATTGAAGTTCAAGTTTCAGAGTTCAGTTCAAAGCAGACGAAGTTAGCTTACAACATTATTTAAGAATTTAATCAATCGTTCGGAGATATTTTAACTGAGTTCAGAAGAAAAAATGAATTAAAGAACCACAATAAAAAATCAGATTCCCAATGTATTGGATTCGATTTTTCGAAGTTTCTAGAATCACTCACTCACAATGTAAGCAATTTAATTAAAACAAATTGTTGAAAACAAGAAACTTCTAGTTGCAATAAAGGAGAGTTCTAGCATTAGTTTTATACTTTGACGAATTTGAGACTAATAATGCTTTGGGTTCCAGAGCAGGCTTTCAAAATTTGGGTTCAGCCTCCTAAGTTATAGTAATAAGCCAAATATTAATACATTAAATGTATTAAACTCAAAATCAAATGTTGTAAAATTAAATAACATATTATATTTAATTCAATAATTAAGTTATTAAATTTGATACATTTTGTAATTATATCTAAGTGGTAGTTTGTAGTTAGTTTTTAATAATTAAATGAAATAATAAAAAATTATTTTTGAAATCACTTTGAGTTTTATTTAATTTCTATTGCAGGTAGCGCCCTATACTAAAATGTAAATTACTCTATATTCTACTGTAAACCTTCCGATAATTATAAGAACCAGTGCTATATCACGTAGCATCTACGATAATAATAAATTATGCTAACTACAAAATTACATTAGAAAACATACCAAATTTTATGATCATATTTCCTATAAAAATCAAGATTTTGTGCTCCTTTTAATAGTAAGCACTGCTAGATATTATATAAACATTTCCTATTTAAACGATAACTATAGTTTAAATGGATTGTAAATTTTACTATCCGCGATAAGGAATGTTCCCATTCATTAAATAGTAATCTGTCCAATTATATTCCGCCAGTGCACCGGTTCCTATATTTTATTGAAAACCTTCCTTTATATTTTTTCCGTAAATAATAATGCTAATTAATATTTACCAATATTGCGAATGCTAATAATGTCTAGTCACAACCTAAATTTACCATCGAGAATGGAATTATGACGACCTCATAAACATCCATGAGTCAGGCGATGTCGACGCGACAATCACAATGTGGGCGAATATCACCACATAAATTAGCAATGGAATCATTTTGTTTAGTTTTGAAGCTCTTTTTCTCCAGAGGCTTCTTTTGTGTTTATAATAAACAGCTTAAGTTCAGAACAACCTAGTAATGAGTTAGTTTAAAGCTGAGTTACTAAACAGAATTAGTAAACTTCTGATAAATTATTCAAGTTCAATTATTCAATTATTTTGTTCCAAAATTTGCATAAGGGGCAACACAAATCCAAAGATAATATAGATTTTAAGCTAATATTTGAGCAATTCATATAAGCAAATATTATTCAAATAACAGTTAATATAACTTGTATTCGAGCCACTTACTGCCTCAAACTGCATAAATCATTGGTCGGAATAAACTTTACTTAATTCATCGAATACATCAGTGGAACTGAAAATTGCTTAAAAACAGACATAGATCTAACAAAGCTTACTAAAAGACCCCATTTAACCTAATCCATATGACTGTCTTCGAAGAATGACTATGTAGTGGTGAAAATGTAAGAAAGTATAAGAATATTTATATTCTGTTATATAGTTATATATGTATTTTGAAATGTTGAACTCTTCGTTCTCCGAATTTTTTTAACTGGCGTTTTACTCACTTGACATTTCGTTATTTAATATGCCTAAAATAGTGAATAAATAATTACAATTCAGAGAATTAGCTTTAAAATATGTATTACCGGTATAAAATCGGAACACCGGTATTGCTAATTAGGTATTTGAAATTAGGTCCTGTATTGAAACCAAAAATAACAGTACCTGTAGGTACTTGAAATGAACATTGGGTGTTAGAGTGATTTTCAGACGAAATTGGAATTTTAGTGAACTGAGACTGAAGTAAATTAAATATGTGGCCAACTTGGCATTATTTCTCAATTGGTTCGTTGGCCCACGAAAATATGGTTAGAGCGTAATTTCTAAATGAAAAATAAATTAAATGGAAGACCGCTATAATATGTTAGATTTTAAACGATTACGATATTATTAGCACCATTAAAAGAAAATGGGTAACCTTCTTAAGCGACTATGATTAAAAATGCTGTTTAGTATGTGGCGGAATCGAATGAGATGAAAAACTGAAAAGGGATTTTTAGACGTGATTTATGGAATATGTTCAACTAGGATTCAACTAAAAAACGAGGTTTGATCAATATGGAATTATTATAGACTCACTTTGTTCAAAGCTTGGGAAAAATGACGAATGAAATTATTCCGGATTTTTTCAGATAGTAGTCAACTATTAAACTTGTTTAGGTTTTTCCCGTAGCGAAACCCTCATTCCTACGCGATGTGTGCGCTGAATAGAATTGCAAATTGAATAGAAAATAAAATATGTTTACAATGAATGATCTATGCATTCTTATCAGCGTCTCAGTTTTTAGGAAAATACGACTAGAAAAAATTTCAAATATGAAAATAAAACAACTATAGTTGTTCACAAGTATCATTTTCAATAAATAAATAGAACCGATCAAAATATCAAGATATCAAAACTAGTTAATTGTCATGCACAAATTATAGTATAATACGTGCATGTAATGGCTCATGTAATTCACTCGGACGATTTACTTTATTCTCGTGAATTACAGCCATCATTATTAGGCTCGTTGAATAACACACTAGTACTTTAAGAATTGATTGAAACTTAACTAATATGTATTTTAAATTTAATATCTTAGCGTTTTCATTTGCATCAGAATAGAATTGTCACCAATTTATGTTATAATGATGATATTTGATATGATGGATGGCTGAATTATGGAGACTTCTATTATAATTTTTATTTATTAATTCAATATTAATCAAAATAGCATGGTTTATCCTAATTGAAAATATTCCAAAGCTTCTTTCAAAATCGCAATAGAGTTCTGATCCATTCTGCATGACAAACTGTATTCAGATACAGCATTCCTAGCATACTCATGATATGTTAAGAAATGATCAACTTAATTCTGTACTCTGTTGACCTTATTTCAAAATTTAATTGAAAAATCACAATTACATTTCCATCATTTGCAACATTTGCATCCAACCTTTACTATCGAGTAATTTTTGAGAGTTAAGTGGCCCACAAAAAAAAACAAATTTTAATGTCAAACTAAATATTAAATAATAGTAATTCAAATTAAAATAATTATTAGGAAGTAAATTTTATCCGCTTCTCTCGAATCTTTAACACAAAGTGTTACTGTGTTAGGCTTCTCTAAATTAAACGAGTATAACTTGAAAGAAAAACTTCCACGTGCGAGGTCACTTTGTAATTGTTTCGTTTATATATCGTTGTTGGTTGGGCGTGGTGACGCAAATTCCATTTTATTAACCCTTGAGACGAAATTTTCTTAGGTGGCATATTAACACTTTTCACACTCAACAAATCAGGTGAGTTCATTTTGATTTATTGTCTACTGATGGTTTCACAGCTTTTTAACTAATTATTAAGACACGAATACATTTTATAACAAAACGCAACCGACACAACAGTTTTACAAACTGTCACGTTATGTATTAATGGTTCTGTTATATGTAAATAACAGTCGTAATACAACTATTTCTACAAACACTATTAATATGGAAATGTTAATTAAACCACAATATTTCTTTTACTAACACACTTAAGTTTAAAAATTTTATTTAATATTTAATAATAATACAAAAATACTGGCTCGTGTCGTTCAATGAAATGAAAAAATTAAATGAAACTCGTAATGATGGTATATCGAAATTTCCTTTTTGAAACAATCCAGCCTAAAGGTCGGGTTTATCTGCTACACGAAACACTCTAATCAAGTTTTTCGATGTTCAAGTCTAGTTGTCAGCACGAACAGACATACTATTAATTCAAAACACAAACTTACAAAAAAGTGTCAATTCTTAATTTGATTTATTTGAGTAAAAAGCTCTAAACTAATCCTACCATTATTAATTAAGCAGCTACAACTTTTAGTAGTCGTTTAGTGTCATTTTACAGTGAGACAAATTAGAACATAAAACATACACAATATAAAAAAATTAAATATCCTGATGAGTAAATGAACCTTTGGCACACATACATCTTCATTTATAATCAAAGTAGAAACTTTTTACTTCTTTATTTATTTTACTTCTTTATGTTACGAAAAAAATAAAAATGGAAAATAAACGAACGAAAAGCTCCCGTCTGTTTTAGTTTTTATTTTACTATTTTCACTCATATAACGATTTTTGTTTCTTTTTTGACAAAAAATGATGAAATTAAATGACTAAAAATAACTTTAACGATGTCATTTAGTGTTTCAATTTATCTTTAGAAAAAAATAAAACACAAAACAATTTTAAAGCATAAAAAGCTTTTTTTACTCACTATACTCAAAAAGAGGTATGAAATGGAAAACTTTATATGATTATATCAAGTTTTTTTTGTATGTATGACTGTACCTAAAGGTAAAGGTTACACGAGTATACATTAATGAGTTAGACATAAAATTAACAAGTCGAAGAATGTCACTTTGTGTTACATTAAGTATAATTTTTCGCTGAGGTATGGAATTTTTATTAACTGGGATCTTATGATGGGAGGAAGATACTAAAAACATTAACATGTGCACTCGTAGGAGTGGAAATGTGAAATTTTATAAGCATGGTAGGAAAAATGTTCTCATTTTAATTAAAATTATTATCTAAATCTAACAAATATCTAAGGCAATTTTTCTGTGTTTTTTGTTGCTGCTTTAATTATTTTAATTACTTAATTTTCCATTTTGATTTGATAAAAATCACTTTAAACCTAATTTTTTGTAAGTGGGTGGCGGTTTTGATTATATTTCTTCTATGTGTATTATGTACCCCAAAAAATAGCAAAAGATTTTTATATTTTGGTTTTAATTAATTTGATTTGATTTATTGTATAAGAGGATTAATTTACTGAGATATATAAATTAGTTCGATGAGAGGCCGCATTAAAGCATGATAAAATGGCTTTTAAGGTTGTGTTTTTGTAAATGGTAAATCACTGAAGGCACCATGATTATACATATTAAAATATTAATATTTATGTTATTTTCAGATAAAGAGGGGACTGTAGGCTATATACACAATAATTATGGCAACCCATAACTTCCAATCAATATTTTGTAATTAGATAAAAAGCTCAATTATTACAAATATAAAATTGATGTTTTTTGCCCAAATTTTAATTTTATCTTTTTGCCTAAAGTACAGTTTTTGTTACTGCCATAATTTTCACTGTTGATTATTATAAGTACATTTCTGTGGAATTATTAGTAGAATCTACCTAATTTTTCGTTTTGGAGAACAAAAATGATGAAGGAAAAGCAAAAGAAAATCACTTTTAAATATGAAACACAAAAAGCTCCGTTTTGTATAATATTCTTATGTTCTTCATTCGCCTACTTGCAAGTAAATTTCGCACCCACCTCCCTAAACTTATAAACGATTTTACTTGCTTTTTATGTGTGTACATGTATAAATACAGAACCTAAT
This sequence comes from Nephrotoma guestfalica, assembly GCA_963691935.1. NCBI lineage: Eukaryota > Metazoa > Arthropoda > Insecta > Diptera > Tipulidae > Nephrotoma > Nephrotoma guestfalica. Next base: position 114,070,667 of record OY829915.1, read on the forward strand.
ACTCAATACAAATTTATACAAACAAGCATAGTGAAACTACAGAGCCCAAACTTTTTCAAATGAATACGAAAACGAAAAGCACAACAATAAAGTTAATTAAAGGAAAATTTTATATTTTCTTACATAATTTTTCTTGATTTGGAAGCTTTTTTCCGTTTACAAAATTTTCCCTCCCAAAAACATAAGCAAAACAGCGCAACTATACAGAAACATAAAAATCAAGCAAATTCAGCTAAATTAATTTTAATCCTTTTCAAGAAAATTATAATGGAATAAGGAAAATTAGGAAAGGTTGATTTTGAAAAAAAAGAATAAAAAACTGGGATGTAATCTGACGTGAATAATTTTATTGCACATGAAGGTTTCTGAGTATAGTATGTATACGAGTGAGTATTATTGCCTTTATCTCTGATTTACAAGCATACGGCTTACTCTATTAGTAGTTACAGATTTGATTTCTCCAATTATGATTTTAGCAATCCAAACAAATCGGATTGCTGAAGACAATTTTTCTAAAAAAACGAAAACTTAGCCGAATTAGGTAAAAAACAGTTTTTTACTCAAAAATCATCATTTTCACTTAACTATCACAAAATCAATAGGAAATGCATTTCATCCAAATTTAATTTACAGTATCTTTCTTCTTACTAGACTTTTCGAAAATTACACCTTTAAAATATTAAGCTTCTATAAAAAAGGCTCACCGGATAAGTGGTGCAGTGGTTAAAGCTAAAGCACTTGGACCGAGAAGTACTGGGTTCGAACCTCACGAGAGGCAGGATGTAAAGCGAATTTTTATCATCGATTACGATCGATGTCTTAATAAACCCAACAAAGACCCTCTGTTGAAGTCCATAATTCAACGCCGATTCACCGTCCATGTCAGTGTGCAGTTTGACATGGAGCTTGCAATGTGCAGCTAGTATACTATAATTGGGTGAGTAGGTGAATTGGTGGTATGTGCGTCAATGATAAGAAGGATATTAATTGACCTTAAAAGGATATTAAATCCATTGCATAATTAATAATTTCTTTGTTTTATTAAAATTCTTAATTTCCGCTTCAATTTTTGGAAAATGATCTGGACCAGTTTTGCTGCAACTTTAATTTAGAATCGATTTGTTTCTAATCAAATTTTTCTTAAATGCGGTACTTCTAAATAATGGCAAATTTTATAAAGTTGCTATGGAAGCTGCCGCTTCCGGTACACCGATTTCTGCCAAATTCCTTTGAGATCCTTCAGTTTATAAAAAAACAAAATGTTATCCGGATCAGTCAGCCAGTTTTGGCTGTAGAGTGACCAAATTTTGATTACATAACAGATTATTATCAAAATCAAATTAATCGTCATTTACGCTTAAATTTTTTTTAGAATAATCTGGACTGACTGTCATTGATTGGACGTTACCTTCTGTGTGATAGATTTGCAGTGCTTTGGTGATATCAAACAATAGTTTTATCTGCTCTTAGGTCATATTTCGTTTTAATTTTATCGCTGGACTTTGCAATTTTGCTTCTTACTTCATTATGAATTCAGTTCATTCTCCGCCTTAGATCGGCGGTACTTTGGTTTCTGGTAACCCAAACTTAATATCACTTGGAATGTGAGGCTCTCTGCCAAACAGCACCATTGCAGGTGAATTTCCTGTGGTATCAAGCACTGCACTGCGATACCTCAACATGAACTATACCTTGTTATCCAGATCCCAGTTATCCAGATTGACATTGACTTCTTTCCGCAGATGCTCTACTAGTATCCGGTTAAACCTCTCTACCATTCCGTCTGGATGTAATGGTGTGGTACGGCGACTCAACTTTTTTGCCTTGATCCAAGTGTAGTTCTTGCGGTACTCTAAATCTGCAAATAAGTGTTCACAAATGTGTCGGCTACTGTCCGGGCTTCACAATTTACAATCGGTTACACTTCCATCCACTTGCTGAAGCATTCAATACAATATCAATATGTAACGACTACCATATTTTGTTTCTGGAAGCGGGCCGGTGATGTCCATTGTCATTCATCCGAATGGCGCTCCAACGTCCAACATTGTTGAATTTTCCCTGTCGCCCGAGTTTGCGGTCCTTTACTGGCAGCACACACTTTACGCTATATGCACCGTCTTATCTTATCCAAGGTTTTATTCATTCCTAAATATGCTCCAGTTCTTCCACCGTGTGTTTCTTGCAGCACTTCTCGTATCCGATTAGAAGGTAGCACAATTTATTGTCACCGTTGATCGTTTCCCAGATTCTCACTATAATTTCTTCATCTATTATCAGCGAGTGACACTGCACTCAATAACTTTTAACAGTGGCGCATTGAATGCTTTCAAATGTTGTTGTTGATTTTTGAGCGACATACCTCGTCGATGTTCAGTCTTGAAACTAGACAGTTGCCCCTCGGGTTCCTTAAACCGCATAATCCGTTCGAAAAACAAACTCTTGCCCGCCCTCTTCCTTCCCTCCAATACCTATATTTAGTATATACGCTATATAACAATTATTTAAAATTATTTAAAAGATAAATCTTGCAAAATAATTTTTTTAACAAAAACAAACACAGCATATGCTACTTACTATTCGTCACATATCAGACACATCTAGCATTATTTTCATAACGTGTGCAATAAGCAGCTTATATTGTGCAAACTTTTTAAGTCACTATCAGTAACGGTTGATTGTAAACGAGAAACAAACGTAGCTGAACCAATTATGACATCATTGCCACTTTTCCATTTTTTTGGGATGGCTTATTTGTAGGCATTATGGGTTCGACTTTATTGCATTGGTCTAATCAAGTATAATCAACACGCTTTTGTTTCATTTTCGATTATTTTTGTGTGTAGGTACCAGTTATCTTGCCTGTGTTTCATTTAAGATCAAATGTTCGGGACGAATTTTGTACATAATCAACTATTACAGTATTTGTACTTGTATTATCTTTACCCATAATTCTTCAGGATATTTTTGAAATTGTCCTTTGATAAATAAAAATCAAATAGGTAGTCGACGATGTTGATTGATGTTACCAATAAAAGCCGCGCCTAAGAGAAGTCGTCTATTTTCAAGCGTGCATATGTTGTAATCCGTGCATCTTGTTGAGTACGACGATAACCAAGCCATATTTTCATGGAATGGTAAATTGTGGTCGTAATCCCAGTCACTTTTCTTTAACAAGAAAATCAGAAACTTGAATGATTTTAATTATTTTAATGTGTACAGCATAGCATGGATTCCAGACCGATACAGCGTATTCCATTTGAGATCGAACGTAAGCGAAATTACTCTATTTCCTTACATAAGGTTTGCATATTTTTAAATTCTCCTATCCATCTTTTAACAAATCCAAACATGGCATTCGCTTGCGCAATACAATTTTCAATATGCTCAATAGGCATTTTCGACAAATGTAACACCTAAATCTATAATCTCATTGACTCTTTGCAATACTTAGTTGTCGACGTTGTATGAAGTAATTAACTGATTTCTCTTACGACATGATTTAGCATTTCTTAATAAAGCGAGTTTTTCGATCACACCATTCACTTAATCAGCTATGGCATGCGGTGCACTATCGAACAGCTCAAGTGGTTGACAATTGATTCTAATACATTTCACATTTAGTGAGGTTAATCCTTGTGTTTCGTGGATAGTCATACTTTAATAGATTCTGGTATCATAAAATGGGAGATTACTTGTTTATCAGCTTTGGTAAAAGTTAGATAGAATGCGTTATCCAACATAGGTATGGACGACAATGTTGACGGCCGGTTTTATAAATTTGGTTGAAATTTGCACGGTTTTCATACTATTGATGTTAGGCATCTATACGTCACATTCAAGTACTCCGTCTTTGTTACGAATATGCTTGCATCGGAAAATTGCATGTTGAGACATGATGTATTCTGTCAATATATTGTATTTGGCTTTTATCACTCAGAGGATATATTTTAGAATATTTTCTAAGGATAACCAGTTATATCCTGCATGCAACAACCCGATGAACAAAAAATATATCCGTTTGGGGTAATAAATATGTTAGTGTATTCACACAGTTGCACCAGATTTTTTCCATCAAAGTCAAACTGATGTTTTGTGGCCGGTTCTTCAAGATATTGTTTGGCAACGTTATCAAATATAAATATGTTCAAATGTAGTAACGAAAAAGCAGAGAAAGACAGTAGATGGATGTTTTTGATGTAGCGGTACTTTAAGTGGTTTTTAATTAGGCTATTTGAGTGTTTAATGTAAAACATTATTTCTATGATCGAATTGTTATAGCTGGACTCAGCAGACAACACTTTGTAAAATGGCGGATATGTAGTTGCAAAATCCGAACCGTTACTATGTGAAAAATTTGGGGAATCACCCGTAATCCAACAAGAAGATAGCGCTCATTTATACTGAGTTGACATATTGAATGGAATATTTAAAACCCATTTGTTGTTAGATGGATAGTTTGTAATATAATCCAATACCAATATAAGTTTGTTGGCATGCTGGTGGATGTCAGCCAAAGTAATTGTGAGAGGCTCATTTTTTCGATGTTGCAAGTAACCTGTTAAAGTTTCTAGAGCGTAGATTAGATCACTGTACTCAGTTTTAGATTGATAGTTAACCACAATAACGTATTTACTCTCAATTTTATAAACCTTGGGACGGATTTACCTTGTTACTTAAATTCGTTCCGCAACAGGTGTTTTTAAGATTACAATTTTCCAATTTTTCATATAAGGCAACACAAATTAAAATAGATAGAGTTGCTAAGTATTTACTATTTATCCAGGTTGGAATTTGAGATTCAGCAAGCAAGAATTTTTTTAGATGGAATATGTTTAACAAATGCATATCCGTTAATATAATCTTCATGGTGGTTGTTTTTACGCTTCTTAACCTATAGGCAAATGTTGCGCAAACGCAACAAACGACTCAATCTCATTTTTTCACATTTACAAAAAATATACGAGGTTTTTCCATTTTATGTTTTACCTTTATTTGCATAAGTAAATAAAGAGTTGCATAAAATTATGAGCAATCACTTATTAATTTTTGTTACTGAGAATAGTTATTTTGAAAGAGTGCATACATTTTTAACTGATAATCAATGGATCCTGCTTCTCGAAAATATTGGTAAGTAAATCATAATGAATACAATATTTATTTGTGGTTTTATAATGCATATACATACAATAACAAATTTAATCGAAAATCAAAACAGGTAAAAAAAAAATCTTTTGCCGTTTTTAAGATCTGTTTATTTGATTTTTGCTTAAACGCAACATGTGTCTTTGACTAATATATTTGTGTTCTGTAGGAAAACTCCGTCGAATAGTGTAGCAGAGATGCTGGAGGTGTTTGAAAATATACGCGACTCATTTATATTTATAATAACTACATTATATATACATTGAGTGACGTACTTGAGTGACGTTTGTCGTATTGCATATTATACCCATTTTATGTACACAAATGCAACAACAAACATAAAGAAGACTATGGAATTCCGGCATGACTAAATGTTTAATGAATATTTGTGAAGATGAGATCTTCAAGGTCATGCGAAATTACCTGGATCACCGAAATTATGTGGATTTGGGTGTTTCATGTGATAACTGAATAAAATTCCGTTACAATTCAACTACCTGATGATATTTTTGGAAAGCCTCCTGACTTTACCTATGGCACCGATGAAGATTCAGGTGAAGAAGAAAATTTCGATTCCGAGCTGGCGTGGAAGTTCAATTTCGAAACAAAATAATTGATAATATTGATATATTAAAATATAACTGAGGAAGAAGATCCAAGAATAGAATGTATACCGCATCACCGGATTAATCAGACGTGGATACTAGGAAATGAAGAACATTTTCATTTGTCTGAGAATATGTATCGCTTCAATACTTGGGATGGAACGCGAGTTTCTCCATTACCATTATCAGCGGAGTCGAAAGCAATTGAATTTTTCTATTTATTCTTTCCTCCATCATTCATAAAATCTGTTGTAGAACGGACAAAAAAATACGAAGCAAATAGGAAAAATAAAATAACAAATATTGGATTTGATGATAAGTATGCATTCATTGACGTAATGATTGTATTTGGCTACAATGTCTTACCAAGAAGACGGATGTACTGGACCAAAGCTTCGGATACTAAAAATGAGCATGTGTCAAACTGGATGAGACGATCTGTGTTTGAAGAAATATTCACAAATATTCTTTTTTGTGGTATCGACACCATAGTAGACACATCTGATAAATTTGCTAAAATACGCCCATTCATCAGTCATCTAAACGAAGTTTTTCTAAAAAATGTTCAATGGCTCCTTATTATGGAAGACATCCGTGCAAGCAGTTTATTCGAAACAAGCCGATCCGATTTGGATATAAAGCTTCGGTAGCCGCGGGTCGATTGGGATATTGTTATTGTTTCGATATATACCAAGGGCGTAACTAAAAACGAGGCAATAATCTAGAACTGGAAGAGACTATAGTACTCAACTACTCGCAGCAAATAAGAGACAGATTTCCAGAAATACATTTCTCGTTTTATTTTGACAATTTTTTCACGGGACCAAATCTAGTCCCTTCTCTAAACGATATGCTATTTGATGGAACAGGAACAGTGCATGGAAATAGATTGAAAAATATACAATTTAAAGGGAAAAACTCATAAATAAAAAACCAAGAGGATATTATGAAAATCACGGGGATACAGAAAATGATCTCGTTCTTACTAGATGGAAGGATAACCAAACCATGTCCCTCTTATCTAATTGTTTTGGTGAACATCCAGTAGGAATAGCACGTCGATATATACATACCGAGAAAGAAAGATGGATATACCACAACCTGTTGCGTGAAAGTTTACAACAGAAACATGGGCGTTGTCGATATAATGGATCGGCATATTTTGGATTATCGAATGAACATTCGAGGGAAAAAATTGTACATGCCCATTGTTTTGTGGTTGTTTGATGTTACTGTCACTAATGCATGGTCTTTGTCAAAAGCATATAATATAAAATTGGACCAGTTGGAATTTCGACGGCAATTGGAGGTAGCGCTGCTAATGCGGCGCAGAAAATTAGCATCTAAAGGTAATACAACTACAAACCAATACTACAAAAAAAACAAATTTTTTATGTAATGAGGCAAATACCACTGAAAAACGAGAAAATTGAATGCGCTGTAAGTACTGCCAATCACAGACGATATATTTCTGCTCTTCTTGCATTATTCCATTACATCCCAATTGTTCAGTGAAATTCCATCGTTTGTTAAATTGATTTATCAAATCATTTTGAATTGAATTTGATAGAAATGAATTTATAGATAGATTTTAATTTATTTTGTATTATTGAATTTGTTGCTCAATAAAGAAGCAGAAAAAATTTATGTGTATGCTAAATGTTTACGCAACACCCCGTAAATTAGGAACTAGCAATTATTCCGCGAAATATAATTTATATTATGAAAAATTTGGACCAAATTTACCAGAAAAATAAAACAAAAACAAAAATAAATAAAAAAACCTTTGTCACAAATAGGTTAACATAAGTTTAGATTTAAATGATGAGATGATTGATTTGTTATGTGTTGGTTTAATATCAATGTCAGTTTGAGTTTCGCAATCTAAACATACGTAGATGTTAACTCAGCTTTTTAGTCTTGGAGTAGGTTTATGAAGATGAAAAATACAATAAGCCACCGTTTGAATCACACATTGCATCTCAGATTTTAATGGTTTTTACTCTCGCTGACTTGATGAGGTTTCCGGAACGCGAAAAGTGCATGAAGCATTGAGATCACCAACCTCATCGGTAGTACGTATTTTGAGACCATCATTGAAGTTATATGTTGTGTCGCTCGGTTTACACGTTTTTAAGTTATTTGGCTGTTGTTTCTTGTATTCCAAAAAAACGATTGCTTTTTTGGAAACTAGAATTCCTTTATGAAAAGAACTTTAGGCAAATTCGAACCGCGTTTAAATTTACAATTTGACATTTATTTTTCATAAATCTCTTGAATTGTTCATCAGTTGCAGATGTGTGAACTCTGCTGATAAATATTCATCTACGTGGTTTCACCACTCTAATTGTTTCATGGTCATTTGTTGAAACAGCGGGAGATCTTTGGATGCAGTTTTCTGTTTGAGAAAGAAGTACTTCGGCTTCTACATTAGTTTCGTTTCGTGTTGATTGTGTCTCAGAAGTCGGACTCGAAGTTGGCACTGGTACTGGTGAACAAATTACAGCCATTTCTAATGCCGATGGCGATAAATTTCTCATACTGGGTGTTTTGTCATCTTTAGTATTTATTTGTTTGTCATTCTGGACAAAACTATCACGTTCATGTTGAGTAGGTGGTGTAACCTGTGCATTGGATTTGCTTTGTGAGCGAGTGACAGCTCAGGTAGTAATAGGCGGCACGGGTAATTCGTTTGGTTTGTTTACCAGAGCATCTTCTGCAGTTGTTTGCTTCATTGCTGTGTTAAATAACTCTTTCATGCAGTGCATGCATGCAGCTCAGAACCAACTAAGTCCTGGAACACCATCGAACAAACTTTTCATACATTTGTTGATGTCCAAGGAACATGTTTTGATTGTTTTTTCGATTTAGTTGCTGCACAGTTTTATTCGAGCACTCTGCCATCACACTGGAAGTCTTTACATGAGAAAAACCAATCGTCCGCAATAAGTATGGGTTCACATTTTTTTTTCAATGGGCATTCTTAGATGTTATACAATATAGATTACAAAAATTAAATTAAATACGCAGCACTTTTTTAACACTAAAAGTTATTAACACCAATTGTTTAATTGTTTTTCACAAATTAAAACAAGGAAGAAAATAAAACTGCTTAATATATATTTTACTGTTTATACACAGTAATTAAAAGAATGTATAATAAAAAAAAACACAACAACTAACAATAAATGAAATATTGTTGGTCAACACATTTAAACACACGCGTCCAACACATTTGGATGAATGTCGTGTATAAACTGAGTGGATTTGATCTTCATTCCAAAACATTTAATGTCAATAGTTTTACCACAAGCACTACAGCAAAAATTCGCAGCGCTAGCCCACTTTATTTTTCACAATTTATAGCTTTTTAAAATAATAATCAAACAATTATGGAACTATTCCTTTATTCACTTAGGTGTATCATTAAAGTTTAGTTAACTAGAAGATTGATTGATTGATTGATTTTGAATGTACGACCAAGTTCTTAGGCTTGAGTTCCCGGATGACGCCGGGTCCACCGTACACCCTTTTTTACACATAACAAAACCGAAGGATTGGATAGGTTAGTTAAGTGGGACAGAATCGGCCCGGTTACAGACACCTAGGTATAGCCGATAGTTAGTAACACAAAGACAACACAATTCTAATCTACTAGATGAAGGATAAAGGCTTAATAGGTTAATGGATAACGATGGTATTGGTCTTCAACAATTGCTTCTTTAAAACGGCAACCTAAAAAAAATATTATTATTTCACATGCATCTGGAATTTTCCTGAAATTTAATTCTATTAATACTTTTCGGCTTCCTAACCAAAATTGGTTGACTCGACCCGTTACAGACACCTATGTAAAGTCGTTAGTAATTTAGTAATAAAATGACAACACAATTCTAAACTACACAATCAGCAATTACAATGAAGCATTAATTCACAAGCATCTGCAAATTTCCTGAAATTTAATTCTAAATTCATATTTTCCGGCCTCCTAAATAATTGAAACCTTTATTAATTTAATCATTCTGCAACTCCACAACTTACAGTAGAATTTCCTGAAACCCTAATTAAATTAGCCCGGATACATACACCTAGATAATATCAATAATAATAATAAAAATAATAAAATAATAACATAATACATTAGAATAATTGTAAATAAAAACGTAATTATACATTTATATATAATTATATATTCAATTAAAAAAACAAACATAGATACAAATAATCATATAAAAAATTCACACAAACCCAAACAATTACAAACACCCACAGGCATATACATATATGGACACTCATAAATATCCCAAATACCACACAAAAATTAGCTAAAGACACACTTTATAAAATAAAAATTTTCATACACAATATACCCAACAAACTTAATGTTTATTCCTAGATCCACTAATACTTTACTATAATACATTCAAAATCAATACCACTCTACACTAGCTGAGACAATAATACCAACCAAACAACATTAAAAGACCAATAAGAAATATCACATGCCAAAAATTACCATAGATGACTCTTATACCATAATACTTCTATAAATTGACAATAGATGGCATTACAATCATATTTTAAATATTTAATAAATAGAAAAATGTCTCATTACCAAATTTACGCCATTTTAGAAATTTCATTATAAAACAAAAGCAAAGATCAAGTGATAATCCTTATTTCAATTTGTCAAAAATTAAAATAAAATAAAACCACTAGATATTCATCAAAATAATTATTATTAATTATTAGTTCCTTCAAATAATAATCATAAAAGTGAAAAAAGTGTTCATTAGCTCTATTCATAATAAACATAAAAGTGTGAAAATAATAGACAAAAATACAAATAAACCAAAATGGAAGTGTATTCGATCGCTAAGGATGGAAATTGCCTCTTTCATGCAATTATACATCAATTAAAGTTTAGTTAACTAGAAGAAACACTAAATTAAATTAATTAATTAGACGAATTTTAGAGACTATACAAATTAAAAAAAAACATAATTGTTGACGTATTCCTACAAACATTTCGAATTATGTAGTTGAAGCAGACGAGATGGAATGCCTCCTCAATACACACTTGTAGTGAGATAACACCATTATGTAACGAATCCAATTAGCAGGATCGGAAGAGTGCGAACCATTCCTCAAATAACTGATTTGTAGAAGAAATCAAATCGAGCAGGAGATGCGGTAGTCAGTGCATGACTGTTTGTGAATCAAAGACATATATTTTTATTATAAAATTTAAAAAAAATACGGAATAATATGAATTAAATTATTTTAATTTTTTCTCCTGCCTCAAGGAATAAACAAGAGTTGTTACGACTAGTGTCGCTAGTATATTTACAAACTAATTTAATTACAGATCTACTGTGAAGAATTGAGATAAATAATAACTATGAATTAGGAAATAAAAGGGTTCAAATAATACACTACATGTAGCTTCAAGCAGATCACTATAATCCTAATTTTGACTTATTCCATCTAAATGTGTAATACGCGCTCCCATTGTGCTAACAGCATTAATTAAGAATTTTCGTTACCGTAAAACACTATTCTATTCTTTCGAAATATTACTAGATAATCCTGTTCATTTTTGATAATAAAGAAAACTACATCGTAATCGTATATGAACTGCGAAATTGTAACATAAAACTTCCCAAAATCATTTTTAATTTGTAACTGTTACTATTTTATATTCGGGTAGGAGTAGACCTAACTTAATTTTACAATAATTCTTATTCCCTTTCTTTACTTTTTAAATGTTTCATTTTTAATTCACCTTTCACAAAATTTGCTTTCAAATGTAATAAAACAATTAACCCTACAATATTGTATAATACCCTTCCTTTACACTGTCATACACAACGATACGCCCCACATCATTTCATTATTTTATTTTTTAAATTCATTTCTGATTAGCTTTTAACAAGCTTATATCGAATTGTCTAGATTGTAAATCCAACAAGGAGAAAATAAAGTTTTTTCAAAATTAAATTAAAAAAAATTTTATTTCGAAAATGTTTTGTTCTTTTACTTCTTCGCCACCTTAATCGATTTTTGGCGCAGCTTTACTGGAAAATTGGTATCTGCTATTACTTTATTTTATCCGTAACTATATCTACCATTGAGTAAATAATAAATCGAATCACAAGAACAACGACGTGTATATCTTGATACCATCTAAATGCATTATCTTTTTCTCGTGTTCCGAGAAGATAAATATTATAAAGAATAGAGCTTTTATGTACTATACAGATTTTTCCGTATACATTTATTATGTACACAGAATTAGAAAATCTACTTTCCAGAATAATAAGATGGTTTTATTTCTGTAACTGTGTACCGTCTTTTGTACAACAATAAATTTTCATTACAACCACATTAAAGAAGTAGAATTGAAATCTATAACTCCCTCTTCGCGTACACGTAGCGTGTATAGGAAGTCGTATATTACCGAGAAATATTCAATTGTTTTGATTTAATAATAGGTGGAAACCGTATTTATGGAGCATTTCCATTCCACATCATTAAATTTTTAATGATTTTGGATTATTTTCCTTTTTAGTATGTTGCGATTAATCAATTACACACACGACTTGTTTTTTGTAGGGAAGGCGAAAATTAATGAGCTTGTTGAGCTGTGCGTTGTTTTACGAAGTCGTAGTTCAATCAACCTTCTGTATTCAAGAAAATAATCGAGTTAATAAAATTGGCGTGCAAATTGTTGTTGTTATGTTTTATTTATTTCAATATATACATGCATAGTTTATGTGTAGCACTCAAATTGGTATTAGGTAATTACGAAAGATGCTTCTTTACATCTTCAATAAAAATTTTGAAGTAGTTTCATGTTTCGCTACAGTTGCTTTTTATGGATCGTGAAAAAGATTTGTGCTTAAATTTTTTATAGTTTTTTTTATAAGCTTGATGGTACGTCGGTATACAGAAGAAATTGACAAGGATCTATATAATCTGTGGACGTAAATTTATATATATTTTTTTATCGCTCATGAAACGATTGATGGATTATCCCAATTCAAAGCATGACATGACGGATGGAAATACATGACAACGTCAAGGAGATTATATGTTATGTTTATGTGCTCCATATGTATGATGTTTATGTATACAGCGTAAAAATTATAGGAATATTCTTTGATTTGAACTTAATTCAAACTAATTTGGCATTTTCTTGATAGACGGCGTTCCTGGAGACACGATGCTGTTCCTAGATTAATGTTTTGACTTATATTCGTCTTTTATTCCGAAATTCGATATATTTCTTATTCTAGTTGACTTTCAGCATAAATTGATTTTTTCGGTTTATGGTATCAGCATACAAAACTAATCATCTAACCATCTAACCACAGTTGCCGTCTAAAATGATACAAACATCAGAAATTGTATCGGGCGAATTGATTATAGAGGTTTAATATGAGGGTTTGTTAAGAATTTTATTTTCAAAGACCAAAGTGCCTTCACCAGTTCCCAAAATAGTGTTTCTCTTTCGCTTACCGAGAAGAAATGCTACTATATTTGTGTGTACGTACTTTATTTCAATTTGTTTAAAATTCTTTATAGCAACGCGCGACTCATGAATATTATGGCTGTAACTACGAATAACAAAATATAAAAATATTAGATGGTTGTTTGGTTTTAGTTTTCGCATTCTGCTTTGGGGCCGAAGCTTTCCCAACTCTTTCGCGGTTTGCTTTTCTTGTTCTACATTATGGTCCACTCTTGAGTTCTGCACTCTGACAGAGGGTCAAATTTGTGATCATTTTCATCATCGATCATATGACGAAAAGTCATTTTTGCATGCTGCCTCGTTTCGTTTACAATTTGTACAAAAATTATTTCAGATACAATTTCGTTCATGAAAAATACGCACATTTACTTAATGCTGGCGCTACAATATTTCTTCAAATTTTTTTGGTTGTAGTTTGCAAGAAGGAGCACTAGACACGATGACCGAGTGTGTGCATATCCACTTCCACATCGACCATTCTTCGAGTAGGTGGTCTTTAACGCGGACCCACTTTCGTTAGTGTCAACTGGAGGGTCTGTACCAGCAGCATGTCCTAGCCACCTCAGTCTAGATGAATATATGAATTCTATAATATTACATCGCTAAGTAAGTAATAAAGTTCCGATCCGAACGCTTAAATAACGCATCTAATTAAAAACTTATAAGATTTTTAGAAAGTCTTCAAACGATATGTGGTGATTAAATACTGTTTTTTGATGGGACAAATATCTTTTAAGCAAAGTAATGACCTTATAAATGTTATATGGACTCTGTTATCTGTGGGTGTACACTGACGATGCTGAACGCTTGCCCTACTTCGACAGTTATTCCAGAAAAGAAAAACAATACCGACCAAACGAAAGGAACACAGCTATGACCCCCTGTCGGAGTGCAGAACGCATGGGCCGACCTATCTTCCATGTCCTCGAATTGGCTGACAACGGCGTCAAAGTAAGGACGGGAAAAGCGAACCGCAAAGGAGTTGGCAGAGCCTCGGCCCCAGAACAGACTGCAAACATAATAAAAAGGGACGGTAAAGAGAAGTTGTGGGAGACAGCTGACAGCGAAAAGATATCAAAAGGCAGATAAAGAAGATATCAGTCGTATACACTATTGTGCATTTGTCTATATAAGACAGCTGTGATCATAGTGGGTACCGCACTAGCCTACATAGGACCAAAAACCGCAACGCGTTGATGATTCAGAGCGCTATTTGAAGCTGTTGGCTGACGTGGATGAATCATGGATCCTCTACCATAGGTCGGAATTAAAACGTCTGTCAGCTGAGTGACAGAAGCCGGTGAAGTGAAAGCCTTCAAGCGACTAAAAATGCAAATATCGACAAGTAAGATGTTGGCCTTCATATTTTGAGATGTGCAAGGTTGTTCTATTGAAGCGTTGGAATGAATGTATCACTCTTGAAGGAAACTAAGTTCATAAATAAAATAAAATTTTACTAAAGAATGTATTTTTAGTAGTTAGCTTCTAGACTCATTGAGTTGCGAGATATTTTTAGAGATAATTTCGTATCTCACGATTCATTCGCAATCTGCAGTTACCGCTTTCTTTTGTTACCGTCCTTGGCTCACAACCACAATTGACCACTTCTCATAACATTTCTCTAATATAATCCTCAGGGAGAAGGTTCTGTTCGGTTATTAATTTCTTTGGGCGAAATCCACACTTGTAGTCACCAACCACCACCAGCTCACTATACTCGTATATCGATAATTTTGCTGCCGCTACGTATCCAAAACTTTATCACCATAGTATTTAGCACAGCTAATCCGCGATACTTATTGCAATTAAATCGATTTTATGTAGTGGAGAAATTAATGCCGTCCTCCACTCTTCTGGGATTTTTTCAGTAGAACATATAGTTAACACAAGTTGGTACATGTTGAAAATTTAATCGCCGGCTTGCTTTAGCATTTTGTATGAAATTCTATCTTCAGCAGAAGCCTTGTTGCTTTTCATTATTGGAAGCACTTTACGTACTTCAACGTACGATGGTAGTCATTTCATTGTTGATGTCGGAACGGCGCACGTTTCTCCCTTGTTGTACGCCAACGAACGGGTATTGCGTAGCGTACGAGTATTGTGGTCGATTTAAAAGATATCAAAATGAATTGCCATATACGAGGCTGGGAATCTGCGCTGTCTCTTTTATGTTTCGATATCTGCCTCTAAGACTTAATTAGTCGTGTGGAGAATTTTTCGCGACCACGTGGCCGTTATGTGATTGTCTTGCATTTTCGCAAGTCTTTTTCTCGAATCTCCGTTCAACCAATTATTTTTATGATATTACACTGGTTTTCAGAAATTACTGACAGGATGTTGTCATAACTGTTTCAGGTAAAGTGATTGTTGAAATGCATCATTGGTCCAAGGAGGGGTTCATTGGAAACGACTGTTTTTAATTTTCTTCTTTCGTAACTTCTCGTAATTTATAATTTCACATAAATAATGATCATATTACTTGGTTTTGCATTAATTTTTTATATTTCGCGTTAAAACATAGGAGCAACTGATGGCTGCTGTTCTCTTATGAATGAGAATTATGAATTGTAGAGCAATAGCTGTATTATTAGCAAATTCCCTAAATTTTACGTGAGCTTTAATTTTGCTTCATCCTTTCGTTCCTTCAACTTCATTTTCGTTGTGTATTTATATCACAATAGGATCAACGGGGTACTAGAACCTTTTGCTCATAAATTTATAAAAATGAAAATGGAAAATACGGAAAATTGTGTCGAAATGGAAACTGATCATAATATTTAAGCATTTGCAAGAGTGAAAAATAGTGTTGTGGAAATTATAGACGAAAGCTTTTCTTTAATGACTTCGGTTGAGTTTACTCAAGTAGCTAATTAATGTAGCTCAGAAAATTGTTCAAAAATGGGTTTTAATAATCGTGACGTATGATGTGCTACAAATTTTTTTTTTTTTTGTTTTTATTCTTTGCAATCTTTTCTGGGGCCGAATCACTCCTAACTCTTTCGCAGTTCGCATATTTACGTCCTTACCTTACGCAGTTCTGCCAAATCGAGGACGTACGGATATAGGTCCGATTTGTTACCATCTACACATTGCATAGCTCCATGCCAGCCTATACTGGCATGGAAGATGGGTCGGTCCATGAGTTCTGCACTCCGACAGGGAGTCATAATACATGTGTTCCTTCTCACCACAAATCGTAATTTGATGATGAAAATTCCCTTTGCATCCTGCCCCTATCGGGATTCGAACCCGGTACCTCCCGATCCAAACGCCAAAGCTTTAACCACTATGCCATTTGGTCAGTATGTGCTACAAAATTATCGGTACAATTATGTACAGTGCGTAGAATTCATGACGAATAACGATGTGATTAACACTTGTGATAATAGGTTTTTGGACAACGTTCCTTAATAAAACGAAAATTAACAAATTTCAAGAAGGAGCTGAGTACAAAAATAATTATTTAAAAATAAAAATCTCATAGACCACTAGCATCAGTTTCTATTCCACTAAACGAGCTAAAAGGAGTCGACTGTAGTCAACTCTAGAGACAAATGTCAATGGGCGAGGTGTGATAACATTCGATGAAATTAATAGCATGTTGCATCATAAGCATCAAAAACTTTTAACAAACTATTTAGTTTAATTCTATACAACTATCAAAACTAAAATTTACTTCCTATAGGCGATTATCATCGAATGTAGATGATTTTGATTCCTAAGTCTACTACGTTATGACATTGTTTTGGTCCCTTTTGCCTCACAGCAAAAAGCGATTCACCGTTTATTCGTCAGGTGTCAGCTACTTTGCTGGAAATCGCGGATATGGAAAATGGACTAATGCAATCGTTCCTGTAGAATTACAAATTTGTTAGTAAACGTTTTTACATCCTCTGGAATTACTGCCGAATTTAGACGACCAGAGCGTTCACCGACGATTGCTTTCGAAAGAGCAGAGCTCCTACAACACTTATCAATCCATTGCTTTACTTCAACGGAATTTTTGCAGTCAAAAGACAAGGTTAATTAACACACGAAACTATTTTTTTGGTTTTCTGGTTTTCTGAAAATAACAGAAGTAACGGTACTCTAACAACTGTAGCTTGTAAACTAATGGTCGGATTTTCTTAAAGTTTTGATACAAATCGTTTGATGGTTTTTCTTCCTAAAAATCATATGAGTTTTTCAACCTGAAAGATATCATCGAAATGACGTGATATTAGCAATCTCGGCGTAACTATTTCCCAATAAATCAAAGATGCTTTTAACCAATTATGGCCTAGAATGGCTGTAGTTATGCGCAGGCCAGACGGAATGATGGATTGGCATGAAAGGCCCCTGTGATGTTTGACTGAAATCGGTCCAATGGAAGTGACAACTCCCATAGGAGCTTTTACAGTTTTTGCAAATATTTTGAAGATGAAGTAACAATGATTAGGAGTATAAATTATTTTTTTGTATTTTTTTGCATAAAAAACACGTTGTTTTCTAAAAAATGATAAATTTTATTTTAATCAAAATGTTTTCCATCGTTATCTATGTCTTTTGACCATCTTTTTGGCAATTTATGGATTCCAACGAAACAAAATTGTTATTCTTTTGATGCGATCCATTCGTCGAGCCATTTTTTGATTTCTTCGTGGTTTCTGAAGTGCTGGTCTAGAAGATCGCTTTGCATTGATCGGAACAAATAGTTATCTAATGGGGAACAATCTGGTGAATAGGGAGCATGCAGTAGAATCTCCCATTTAAGTACTTGAAGCGTATTTTTTTCTTGTTTTGCGACATGTGGTCGAGCGTCGTACAGCAAAATCACTTTACGCTGTTTGTTGGCTGGAATGGAACGGTTTTCGTTTAATGCATGGTTTAAATGATAGATGTTGTTGGTAACGTTCACCAGTAATAGTTTCGTTTGGGTTTAACAGCTCATAGTACGCCACACCTTTCTGATCCCACCAAATGCACAACATTACCTTAGTTCCATGAATGTTTCATTTTGCTGTGGATGTGGATGGTTCGCCTAGGTGAACCCATGCTTTTTTGCGTTTTTCGGTGTCTTGTAAGTAAAGAATTACAAACCATTAAACGGTTTTCAATGTTGGCTTTAATCAGTTCATGTGGGTTGCTTATGGCTGCTTGAGTGACATTTAACTGTTCTACAAGTCCTTTTTCTGTTTGAGTTGAGATTTCCTTCAATAAAGCTTCCAATTCTTCATTTTCGAATTTTTTGGTTGACCAAAATGTTCTTTGTTTCTGACATCAAAATCATCACTTTTGAATCGTTTAAACCAGTTATCGCAAGTTTCACCACAAGTTTCTTGAAGCAAACGAAAAGTTCCAGCAGCTTTTTTCTTTTGATTAAAGCAAAAAAGTAATGCTTCCTGAAAATGCTGTTTTGTTGCTACGAAATTCGACATGTTTAAACGGAATTGTTGTTGTTTACGCTTTTACGAATAATGACAAACTAAATTTTAATGTGGGATGTCAACACTTTAAAACGCCGTAATACTAAAGTTACATCATCTCTTAGAAAATCCAAAAAAATAAGTTATACACCCAATAAAAACAAAAATACTGTTAATTAAATTTCAAACAAAATAAATTTAAATCTTTTTTTAAATTTTTCCGGAGGTTGAGTTTTGATAAAAAAAAATTATTTCATCAAAACGCGGCATGCCTACAGTCGAGATGGACTGACTATTCAAATAAGACTTCATAATTGGACCTATTCCCGTCAATTGCGAGACCCTTGCGAAATTTAATGGAAATCTCTATACCGGAAGTGGCATCTTTAATGAGAGCTTTCAATGTTTGAAATGATGTTGAAAAAGGACAAAAAATTAAAAGATTTAATAAATTTAAAACATTAAATGTTCCACCAACAAGGGTTGACCTTGTTAGTTTTATTGGAAGGATAATGTTTTTTGATTATGTAAGACAGTTTTATCAAAAGTCCGGTAAATTTAATTTTTTGCTTTATAAATCAAGATTGGTGTATTCAAGATCTCGAGAGATTATCTTCAAGAAATCGGGTGATGGCCACAACGTATTCACCTATCCATATTTTAGTGAGCACTTACACAGCAATAACATGCAACCAAACCGAATTGCCGACGAGAACTATGCCCTTAATAAATAAATATAATTTTTTGAAACTTTGTATAGGGTTTTCCAATAGGAATGATATGATTTTTATGTGACGTTTCGGGCATTTGTAATATATCATGATCTGTCATTTTTTGTTTCATTGTATTCAGTAATGTTTACAATTTCATCATGGTGAGATATATACGCAAGAACAACGTTTACAAATTATTCAGTTTTACAACTTGAAAACGATAACGATTTGTTTAAGAAAATCGTCTTCTCCGATGAGGCTCACTTTCATCTGAGTGGTGTGGTAAATAAACAAAACTGTCGATTTTAGTGCGAAGAAAATCCACAAGTTATTCATGAAAAATCATTACATTCACCTAAATGACAGTTTGGTGTGGTTTTTTGTCTGGTGGAATCATCGGTCCGTATTTTTTTCGAAATGAAGCTGGTAACACCGTTACTGTCAATGGAGATCGGTATAGATTGATGATAACCAACTTTTTATGGCCGATATTGGAAGAAGTTGATCTTGACAATATTTGGTTCCAACAAGACGGGGCTACGTGCGACACAGCAAGTGCAACAATTGAATTATTGCGAGAAAAGTTTGGATCATATCACTCTTATTGGAAAACCCATTTCATATGTAGTTTGCAGCTCGTTGTCATCCGTTCCTAGTGAAATAACATGAATAATTTATTTGCTTGTCGAGAGCAAAAACCGCATTCCGATAGACGATTTTGAATCTTACATTCCTAATCACAAAATTTATCAGTTATTTTCACATTACAAAAACATTATATGGTGATGATTTGTTCATGCTTCTACTGGTTGTTTTGAAAAAGCAATTTTTCTAGTTGGGTGTACTGAATTTAAATGGTAATAGAGAAAGCACAACAATAAAAGCAGATCGATTTTTAATTTTCCATTTAGCTAAATAATAATAACGAGAAATAATAAGAGCAAGTAAGTAGAGCATCGATATCAAATTCAAAATTTATACAAAAGCACAAACGAGAATCATCTGTATATGATTTAGTTCAACAATTAAATTAAATTTAATCCGGAATGGGGAAAAACCATTTTCGATAATTCAGTTAATTGTGGTAATTGAATTATTTTTGCTTTTTGTTTTGTATCGAAAATCACTCGTTTACACAGAACTGTTTCCTCAAACTTAAATTAATGTAATTGGATGGAAAACTTTTCCGAACTCCTCTTTTATACTTATGTACGAGTATATCGATTATAACTAAAGCTCTCTCATAAAATATATTTCTTAACGTTCATTGCAGTGATGCGCAACTAACATGCGGCTTCTCAATAAGGAAAAGTAAATTAAGTTATTAGTTTTCATAATACAATTACGGTATTTTTGGAGTAAGGTTACACGATTTTTATCAAAATACTCTTTAGTCAAACTTTAGGTTTGCTTCCATAAATGCTAGCGGCCATATAAAACAAAAAGATTGCTCACATCTGTATTATTGCATATTATACAAATTACTCGAATTTGTGTAACAGATTTTTAATACTTGTTCAATGTTATTTCAGCAACGTTACTGTTTGTAGTTTTACCTTTATATAGGCACAAACTAACGTAAATATTCGCAACTAAATATACATAATCTGGATCAACAAAAAAACGTACGTTACAGCACCGACGATTTTAATTAAAAACGAGAACCTATCTCTGTTGTACGGTAAAAAGATACAATGGTATTATTTAAGCTTATTGTTGTATACCTGAAGCTATGATTTATTGCTGTAAAATTGGTAAATATTTTGGGCTATGTCCTATTTTTGTGATAGATTAACATGTCTTTATGGTAAGTAGGATGTTGTATTTTGTACGTAAATTGAAAGAATTTAATTTTGAGAGAACCCTTAAAATAAAAGGGTATTTGTATTGTAATAAGAAAATTTTGCATATGGTTGGCGAATTTATGGCAAAGTTTTAAATAAGGTAGATTGCTTATTTGTCACATATTTGGAAGGCAGAAATGATCAAGTATAGTTTCTTGAAAATTTCCAATCTATAGAATTATAGATGTAAAGAAGCATAAAAACGCTCATCAAAAGGCCAAATTAGAGAGAAATAAGGATAGCAAAACCGTCGTTAAGGGCTGTGTTCTTCCATATTTATTATATTACTTTATTTTACGTAGTAATAAAGTATGTCATCTTGAAAAAATGTGCCCCAGGTTTTTTGCAGATTTACCATCAAAAAAGTACTTTTTAAAAAATCTATGTGTGTGACTGCGTGATTCCGTGCAAACTAAATATCTGTAGAGAAGCTTCAGCTCAGAAGGATTGTTAGATCAGGGTGAAACTTCGTGCTTAAGGTTTTTTTCATAAATTAGGAGATACCACTGATTTCTGGTTGAAATCGGCCCACCAGAAGTCAAAATGTTTTCGTTTTTTGCAAAAATTTTGAAATGATATACTCATTTACAAGAAAAACAACATTACCGACCCAGGTCATTTTTCCAAAATTTAAGCGAGTGGTGGTTTTTACAAAAAAAATCTTTTCAGAAAAAATTTGGATATTGTACAGCCCAGATGGATTGATCCCGATCAATCCCCGAACTTTGTACTTAAAATTTTTCTAAAAATTGTTAGATGATAGCCAATGATTTTTGGCCGACATGGATCCATCAGAAGTGACAGCTCCCTCAGGAGCTTTCTTGTTTTTTGCAAATATTTTGAAAAATATATAGCATTTACAGAAACCGATTAAATATAAAAAGATTGTACATTAAAATTCAAACAAAATTAGTTCGGATAATTTTTGAAATTTTACCGGAAACGACGAGTGTTGGAAAAAAGCTTTATTTAAAACTTCATACTTAAACATTTCCCATTAATTGTTTGCAAAATTTGATTGAACTCCGTATACCAGAACATGCCAGGTTCAATAAGAATTTTTATGTTTTTGCAAAGTTTAACATTTATAAACAACGACAAAGAATTAAAAGATTTAAATAAATTTAAACAATAATTTAGAAAGTTCGACCCATTAGGAACAAATATTACAATTTACATAACCATCCAATAAAGTAATCAAATAACCTTCAAGAAAATCATTAAATTCGGCTCGTCACATATTTGGAAGTCAACATAAAATCCAGTTGGAGATTCAGTAATTTTTCTTTTCGCTAATTTACGGACTCGCTACACTCATCACAAATTAGGCATATTCGATACACAGACGTAAAATATTATAAACTGCAAAGAAATATAGTTGAAGTTCTCTATTACTGATATATGAAAACATAAATATGATTGTCGGCATATCATAGTTTATTGTGGATGTATCGATAGCGGTATATATTTTTTGTTTACATTTTATCGGAACGCGCGAACATGTGGACATTTTCACAATCAGCGGTGCAAATTTGTGGAAATAAACAAAATTTGAATAACGTTGGAAAGTGTCACAAAAGTAATAAAGTTCATGAGAAATTATTTCCAGTCTCAGTAATAGTTCTCAACTACCTATCTATTTTGATTATACGAGACAGTTTTCCCGAAGGTCCGGTAAGTTTAATTTTTTGCTTTAGAAATTATGTGTGGTGTTCTCGAAAACTAAGTATACATTCGTGGTAAAACAAAGTCGGGTGTTGGTCACAACATATTCATCGCTCCATTTTTTTGTATGGAGTGTATACTAAATAGAACACCGACAATAAAATTCAGCTTCAAAAACTTAATTAAATATCGGGTTGCTTTGCAATGGGTGTTATATAATTGTTCCGCGATTCTAATATATTTGTTTGTTATTTAAAACGCAAAAATGAATTGATTTATTAATTCACTAGTGAGTTTCAGAATAAACTATTACATAATAATGATAATAATTTATCTGATAATTTTTTTTTTTCTGACAAATTTTCAGAAGATAATTAAATTTATGCCAAGTTTAAAAGAGAATTATTGTATTTCGGACGGCTACACGTTCAAATCTAGAAATAACGATAGATCGCTTATAATTTTGGAAAGCTAAAACGAAGAATTAATTCTGTGATTAAAGTAAAATTCATTTTAGGGAATTTCTTTATGATAAATAAAATATTAGGGTCTCCAGTATTCCGCATTTGTAGCGGATGGGATGTTTTTCTGGGGAATTTACTATATTTTAGAACTTAAAAATTTCGTAATTTTGAAGAATATTCCAAATTTTTAATGACCTATTTAAATATACTTTATGCAATGAAATTAATAAATGAAACATAAATTGAGTTTACAGTGCCTGGCCATATTAGTATGAATGTTTCAATTATATTTAATTTTTGGGTTTATCGATTCTTAAAACGCCATCTATGACTGAAAATAAAATGCAATTATGTTTTATTTCATAGATGGCGACTTACCACTTTCATGTTTCACATTTTGACATGTAAAATGCATCTATACGGTTGGTTAAAAGGGGAATCCCTGAAAACACTTTTTGTTGATCAGATTCATGTGATTATTAAAGTGATTAAGGTATTATTAATATGGGATTATAATTGTTGGTAAGTTGAATAAAATTCCTAAAATATTTAATAAAACATCAATTACTCATGAAGGAGCATTTTGATATTGTTTGTAGAAATGGCTAAAGGCAGAGAGCTGTCTGAAGAAAAACAGCCCGACATTGTAACCTTACTGAAACATTCCGGCAATTCCCAATTAAAAATAGCCAAAATTGTCAATGTCTCTGTAGATGTTGTCAATAAAATAAAAAAAATGGTTAATGAGGACATAAAGATTTCCAACAATCGAATCGGGAAATGTGGACGAAAGCGCCTTACAACACCTAGAGATAGCCGTAAAATTTTTAAAATTTGTACGGCAAATAAAAATATGTCTATTACAATGCTGAGTAAGAAAGTCAGAAGCGTGGGTATTACAATTTCTAGCCGTACATTGAGGCGACGATTAAAAGAAAAGGGATACGCATGCTATCGTCCAGCTAAGTGACTGTGAACAGGAAATTGTAATCTTACTACATTTAAAATAATTGATTTGCTAAAAATATCCTCAATATCAGGTATGCTTTTCGGATGAATCCGTATTTCTAATTTTGATGGATAAATCATCGTTTGTACGGCGTAAAACGGGTGAGCGATACCATCCGGACTGCGTCACAAAGTCCGTAAAACATCCAACTTCAGTCATGGTATGGTCAGTTATCAGCGGTAGGGGTACAGGACGGCTATACATTGTAGAGGGCACCATGAAACAGGCCCAGTACCAAAAGGTATTGCAGACTAGGCTTTTGGCACAAGTAGGAGAATGGTTCCCGAATAACCAAAAATTTATTTTTATGCACGACTCGACTCCTTGCCATAAGGCTAGAAGCATCACAAAGTTTCTAAGCGATAAAAATATTGAGGTTTTGCCCAAAATGGCCCAAGAACTAATAACAAACAAGACCCAGCTTATTGAACGGCTTATTTCGGTATGGCACCATGACCAAGATATCGCTGAAGCCGCTAGAGAGTGTGTAAAGAGCATGCCCCGACGTGTGGAATCACTTATAAAGGCCAAAGGCAATACAACAAAATATTAAAATTTGACTAAGGTCATTAAATATTATATAAAGTCCTGAATTTAATTTAAAAATAAAAAATTTTGCAATCAACTATATTTAAGTAGATAACTTTCATATTTATATTATATATTCTGAGTTTGTATAATGTGACATTAACAATTTCTAAAAAAAATGAAAAAAAGCAACGTTCATACTAATAAGACCAGGCACTGTATATTACATTTTTATTTTGGTTAAAAAAGTAAACGATTATTATAATCGCGAATCACAAAGTTCATTAAAAGTAAATTAAATTAATTCGATGAAATCAATTTTTAAAATGATTAAATATAAATAAAATATTATATAATAAAATCACAATTTGTAGTAATTAATTCAGTCTTTCTTTGTGATATTTGTAAAAACAATGATTATTTGCAGTAAAGCACAGATGAATTGCAGCTCGTGTGTTTCAACACTATAGTTGTCTTTTGATTAAAATGAGCTGCCCTGATCCTACAATTCTGGGGCACCCTGTAATGATGAGGCGAACGCAGTACATTTCTGATAGTTACTACTTTGTCTTAACAATTATAGAATTGTACGCTTTTATAGTATTCCAAACTGCATCGAGTATTTTGTATAGCGTCTCTTGGTGATGTCCAGAGGATTTGTGACTTCTGGCAACTGGATTTCAGTCCACGAAAAATGTTGCGGTCAGTACTCGATTTATATAAATTTAAATATTTTAACAATTATATTGTTATGCACCACCGATCTTACAGAATATATCCAGAGGTTCTCATCAATGTTTTAATTGTACAGTATCACACCTTTATAGTGATAAAAATGCGATTCTAATGAAAAAATAAATCCAATAAGTAAGTATATGTCCGGAAATGAACCAGTACCATTAAATTTGAATTTGATTAAATAAAATCTAGAAATAATTTAAAAAATAATCGCTGATCATCACATCCATTTTATGTGTAAACCGTTATTTGTGGTAAGTGTAGTAAAAATAAAATGTTCGCATTAAACCAAAGGTGCAAACATTTACATTTAATCTATTTTTACTTAATTAACTTTACTTGGCTTACTGAAAAATGGAAGGGTGTAATTGGTATGGCCAACACCAGACTTTCCTTACGACAAATGCACACAGATCTGGCACGCTTAAGGGTCAGAAACCCAATAAGGTCAATTCTTGTTAAAAATTCCACCTTTATTGTAAAATTTATAAAAGCTTCTACGGAAATTGCAAAGTTTCGGTACACAAACGTCCACCACATTT
Source organism: Nephrotoma guestfalica (assembly GCA_963691935.1). NCBI lineage: Eukaryota > Metazoa > Arthropoda > Insecta > Diptera > Tipulidae > Nephrotoma > Nephrotoma guestfalica. The sequence continues at coordinate 114,096,859 of OY829915.1, forward strand.
CTCACGGATCTCCCAATTAATGAAGAAAGCTTTAGTATGAAGTTTTTATTTATTATTTAATATGAAATTTAAATTCAATCTACCTCGTCTGGTCTGTAGAGATTCCGAACTTTGGTGAAATAACGTTTTTTTTATCAAAGCTCGTTATTTCCGGTAAAATTTAAAATTTGAGCTGAACTAATTTTGTCTGAAATTTGATTTATAATATTTTTATTTTAATCGTTTTCTCGTTAATACAATATACTGTTCAAAATATTTGCAAACAACGAAAAAGCTCCTATGGAATCTGCCACTTCCGGTACACCGATCTCGGCCAAATCTCACTAGAATCTCTCCATTTATGAAAAGTTTAAGTTTCATCCTGATCAATCAATCCGTAACAGAGATCAAATTTTTACTGAAAACAGTGTTCTGATGAAAATTGTCATATCTGCTTAAATTTAGAAAAAACTTATCTGGACCGGTATTGTTGTAAAGTTAATTTAGAATCTTTTAGTGCATAGCCATTTTTATCATAAATGATATACTTTTCAAAATACATAAACGAAAAAGGTCATATTAAATTTGATACTTCCGCTGCGTGGTTAAATAAGGATTAATGCTGTGTGCCTCAGAAGACTTTTCAAACTAAACTATTCAATATACTAATAGTTCAAGCAATATCTCAACAGATGTCCCTAGCACAAAAGTTTTCATCTGTGCCTCACATACAACTAAACTAATACATAATAATGTACATTAGGTAGAATTTAATTAATAATACAAATAAACTTACATCGAATAGAGTACGGCCGTTTTTCCATTTTTTCTTTGTTTAACCCTTTCTAACGTTAAAATAAATTATACACATCACTTCGTTATACAATAAAATGAAAAGTCTGAAAAGTAACCTCAGGAGTTGACTTTTTAATTATTGCCTATCAGACAGTAGCGGAAGCTTCAAAACTTGAAAAGTTTAGTTTGAAAAGTGTTCTGAGGCACACAGCATAAGAATTTAATGGAATTTATAAAAAATAGTGACATCTTCGTTTATCGCACTAGAAGTAGTGTTGTAACAGTTTCGTTGTATAGCAGATTAAACGCGATTGTTTATAATAACTTAGTTAATAATTTAATTAATAAATAATTGTGCAAATTGTGGTTGTGTTTTAGTGATTAATGGATTTTACGTATTTCTGGTATACTCGGCATGAAGGAAGTGTTGTAAATCACGAGAATTGGTATTGCAAATCGTCAACAACAAAGCTGTATACACAATCTTAGTGACACGAACCGGATTTGACAGGGAAAATTCATAACAATTGGTGACAGCGGTGAAATTGTGAATATCAGAAGATAAGCCTATAAGAATTGACGGACATAAGTGAAATTGTTGAAATAATTCTCGATTTATCTGGAAAAATGATGCTATGCAAATGTTGGTTCCTATACAACCAATGATATTGGAAATGATACAAGAAACCAAAACAGGCAATGATAACATTTAGAAGAAACTGGATCAAATGAGAAGCATAATATTTGACAAACGAAATGATGATGTAGATGGTATGGAGTAGAAGGTCGACCATTCGAGTAACGGTGGGGAGCTGGGGATGGAAATGACTGTAAGTAATAATGTGCAACCGGATGATGAAGATGGTCGAGTGGGTGCCATTGGTCGGAAGGAACTATATTCCCATCTAGAGTAGAGTGATGGCGATGAGGTAGCAGATGCGAATAATCAGTTGAGCTAGTTCGACGATTATGAAAAATTCCACCGCGATATAGTGTCGCAGTACAAGAGGGTGGAGACAAACTGCTCGGGATTTTGGATGCTCAACCGTTTGCAGAGTCGGCGTCTCATAGTGAGCTATTTGTTGGTCAGTGGGAGCTGGGAGAGGCAGTGTGAATTAGAAAGATGGCGCGCCGCCTTTTCGGGATGGTTTCGATGATTTTTGTGCAGATTGTTTACTACCGGAGAAAGACCGAACACGTGATAAAAGTGATAATGCTTGAGGTGGTCAGGTGACGGATAAAATTGAATACGGATTGGAACTCAAGGATGATGTCGATAAGCATAACTCATAAAAAATGATAAATTCGTTGCAAGTGTGGCGATGCTCTCGGATGGTGCCGAAGAGCAATTGTGGCAGCGATGTTTGGACGCCATAGTGAGACATAATATGAACGAATGTTGGCCAGATCGAATTGGAATTATTGGAGTGGTCTCCCTAAAATCGGATGGAGCTCCGGTGTTAGTTGAATTTGCAGATGGTTCATCAGTTATGACTGTTAGGGTAGCAAGAGCAATCGGAAGCGATAATTGGTGATCGACAATTCACTAAAAAGGCTATTAAGCGTGGGTGGTATTTGTTTTGCAACGGCCCACGGATGGAAGGAAGATTTGTGAAATATATTTCACAAGGTGGTTGCAGGAACTAGTGAAAAGTAATTTCGAGCAAATTTGGAGGAGCGACAGCGATATTAAATGGAACGGGCTGAACTCTATGTAATTAAATTTCGAGAGAATCAAACGACGGCAAAAAAGATCACCGATGAAATGTTGGTTAAGGAGGACATAACAATGGTGGCGTTGGCTGTTTTCGAGAATGAAAGCATGAATGACGAGATCTGTGAGCAGGTGGTGCCGAGTGTGAAGGAGATGCATCGCGTATCTGAGTTGCGAGCAGTGACGCAGTGGATTATCATTGAAGATAATTAACCCGCGAAGATAACCAGATAACCAACGTTAAATCCGTAGAATTGAGACTGGTAAACCAAAACTTTTCAAACAGTATGCTACTTGATTACAAGTGAATTAGAAAAAATGTAACTGTTTACAGAACCACAACGTTAGTGACTCAGCTAAAGTTACGGTAGGTATTCTTCAAAGTCTTTTCAAAGATATACGAGTAGTACCCACCCCAACCGGTGCATTAATGAACTAAAGTGGTATTGTTAAAATTGTTATCTGATCCAAGACGACTATAAAGCAACGTAATATAATACCGTGGTGTGGGGTGGTTTATTGATAGTTTTTTATCAATTTTATCAGGATTTTAATAACTTTGTCCTATAGACCGAATTAATATAGAAAATATTGTAATTTGCAAAGAAATGTAGATGATGATCTATGCACATTTCTGGTACTGCTTGTGTAAATGAAATCTTTAATATTATTAATGTTTCCTATAATTTACATTTTTCCAACTCTAATTTAAAAACAAAAACTTATATTGAGTGTGAGCTACAGTAAAATTTGGTAACAAATATGCAAATATTTTTATAAAACATATTTGGAGTTGTTACTTTTCGCAAAACGATTCTAGTATTTGATATTTCGTTACTTTAGGAAATTTCTTTTAAATCTTCGGTCAAAATAATCATTAACTTGTTCTAATTCCCTGTCATCCACATTCCTTTTTTTATGACACGTAAATCTTTAATATTTGGCAAAAATGAATGATTCCATCAGTATAGATGCACATGCTTTTGTGGAGTTACATAGCCTATGTAGCTAATTTCAATCAATAATCTTTTATTCAATTTGAAACCCCTATTCTTCTCGAATTCTCATCTGGAATTTCGTAAAGATCAAGATCTTAACTATTTATAAACAGTTGCTAAACTAAAACAAAGGTTCAAGGTATGCCAGCATGATCATGTGGCTGCGGTCATGTGGCTGATTATTATTTAAAGTGAAGAATATTTTGAATAAATTACAATAACGGTAAATGGCACAAAACTCAAGTTTCACATAAATTCGTTTTAGAAAATCACAGAGGCAATCATACTCATAATAATTCAATGTCAAATATATGGTGATTTATAAAATACAAAAACTTTGTTAATAAATCTTTAACTCTCGTCTGCACAAACAAATTTTGAAACACTTAGATCGATTTCGAGAAATTTTGAATAAACATCATGCGAATTGTAATTTCCATCTTAAATACAAAGAATAATATGCAAGTATTCTTCCAGAGATAACCAAACGTTAAATCCACAGAACGTTAAAAAATTAAACATGGATCGTTTTCCTGGAAACAAGTAGACTATAATAAAATAAATTGATTTTCTTCACAATGCACACAATAAATTTGTACAGACATAAATAATTGAAAGCCTACAGCGCTTTATTTAAAAAATATGTACCAGTTATTCAACTTACTGTTGACCAGACGATTCTCTCTCTTTTCAAATACCAGTACGAGTATTAAAAGATTTTGTAATAAAATAACTGGAAGCAAAAATGTTTCTTATTAGGATGTTTGTGCAGCCAACGTTGAAAGACAAAGAAATTTCTCGATACAAATTATCTAAAACAATCATTCCACTTCTGCGAAAAGAGTTACACAAATATTGATGTTGAAACAATTGTTATCGATGACTCTTGGAAAGGCTAAATTGCCCTTAACAATATAAGCTTGAAAGTCATGTGACATACATTTATTATAACAATATAATAAAGCGTTGAAATTTTGCTGACAAAAACATATTACGAGTACTAAATCCTAGCATAATAAATTGTATAAAATACCCCACAATTACCCTTCGTTCTGATTCTCAAAAAATAATATCTGCAAGAACATTTAATATTAAAATATCATTATGCTATATTACCCCCTCGAAAATAAGAAAAATTATATTCAAAAACAAACGAAATTATGACAATCATAAACAAAAGCTTTAAAGCTATTTCGCATAAATACAATACAAGCAATTTTGGTTTTTGTTGTGCGGTTTAAATATGACATTTTATATTTATGTTTTGATTGGTTTGTGAATACCCTTTTTGGGTGGCCTCTATAATAATAAAAATTGCTTTTCTCTTTTTTTTGTATGTAAATACAACCAAATAAATCCAATTCATGTTAATAATGTATAAAAAATGAAGCGATTCGATTTTAATTTTATTTATAAATTGAAAATTTCTTTGGTCCTTTCAAAATAATTGGGTTAACAAAAAACACAATATTGTTATTAATTATATTTAATTTGCATGTTAGGAGGGGATCTAGAACAATTTTCTAATAATGAACAATATATAAGAGTTTTTTGAACAACAATAGGGTTAAAAAAGGATCATCCGCATTTTCTAAAATTTTATTCAATGTCATTATAATTGATTCATATCGAAAAAAATCGTTTTGTTCATTCATCTTTTATTCCAGACAGCCTCTAAAAAATTAGAGGCTAAAAAATTAGAAATTATTTAATTAACTCACTATTTAACATTTTAGTAACTTCATCTTTTGAGGAATTTTGGAAGATCAATTCTAAGATATTTCTCTATTTTTATCGAGCCTGGGGCTACACCAGGATAGATATACATAATATTATGGCTTATTTAGTTGGCCGTATTACGTAGAGGTAGGCGAATTAAAATCACGATTAACTTATTAAATACTGATAAATTAGTAAACTCAATTGATGACACGAAAAAGAAGTTAGGGCAGTAAGTGGAAATTTCCGAAATTTAATTTTGAAATTTATGTACCGGAAATATTATGATCCCTAAATGTGATATACAGGGCTTTTCACATTACATTATTCTATCTTAGCTATGAAAAAAAATACCATGACGATAATTACGTACAATTTTTTATAATTTTACAATTTTTTTTAGCGAAACGTGAAATTCATATATCCATTATTAAAAAGATTGAGGGATATAAAAATAAATAAATCAGAAACAGGGTTATTAAAAAAATGTGCACACACAAAATTAGTGAAAACTGTTCAAAAACGAATTCGAAAAAATCCCGTGGTTCATGTGAAAAATACAGGTGCTAGTCAGAGCGTTGGTTCGGCATCAATGTATCGCATACTTAGCAAGGATCTGCACTTAATAGCCTGCAAAAAAACAAAAACATTAACTGCTACTTATAAAGAAGCTAGGATCGCAAAATCTAAGAAGATAATCTCTAGGCCCAATAATAATAAAATGTCTTTTCAGGTAAAAAGATGTTCTTACTATAAAACCTCATAACAAACAGAATTATCGAGTATGGTCAGTGTCATTGAGAAGCATACCACAAAATTAGAATTGCAAAGGTTTCTAAAAAAGGAGTGTCATAATCAGCACCGAGTACTAAATTGAAAATGTTCTTAAGACGATTCGATTTCCCATGAGCAGACAAGGTATGGAAATCAACATTACTGCTTTCAGCAACAAGCAAGTCACCTGAATTTGTATCATCTGAAGAAATGCCTGCTGCTTCTCATCGCAAAATTGGCGATACAAAAAATTTTAATTTTTCTTAATTTAAAAATATTTTGATTTAAATATGGAATGAAATACAAGTGATGTTCGTACGTGCATGTACAATATTTACAGCCACGCACTCTTTTTTCATTAACACACACACACCACCTATTCACGTATTCACTCAATTACAGTATACTACCTACACATTGTAAGTTCCATGCCAGCCTGTACACTGACATGGGCGATGGATCGGCGCTGAATTCTGCACTTTAACATTGGGTCTATGTTGTGTTTTGTATCGGCCTGTTTCTTCAACTACAAGAAACATCGCACAATATACATAAATTCGATTTTACAAACGGACAATTATCTGTAGACTGAATTATTTATTGATGCCTTTCCAAATGGAAATTTAAAGGTGTAGTATTTCTGAGACCAAATGACATTCAAGTGAATTCGAATAAGCCAAATGGTGTGGTAATTGCGGTTTTATGTATGACGTCAAGAGCAATTGGTTTTAAATGATACACTCTGGCGAGATCGACTTTTGAAAAATCGAGCATCCACGTGAATAGGGTAACGGTCAGGAATTGTGACTGCGTTAAGCCTCCTGCAGTCCCACATGGTCTCCATCCGTTATCCTTCTTCTTTACCATGTGTTATGGACATAATATTGCTGAAGAAGAAGGTCATTAGGCGATCCTAATTCCACCATTTGTTGGAATTCTAGGAATGCTGTTTTGTGTCGAGATGGATCGATTCTATGGGGTCTCAGAAATGCTGCACAAACTTTCCAGCGCTTCATCTACGAAATTGTGAGAGATCTCGATTTTGTTTTAGTATATATTGAAGACATTCTCGCAGCATCTAGAGACGAGAAGCAACACTTACTTCATCTGGAACAGCTTTTCCAAAAAATATCCAAAATTAATTAGTGTTTGGAACTAGAAATATTGACTTCCTCAGTCATAGAATTACACCTAGTAGCATTCTGCCGGCCCGAAGCATGAATTAATGCAATTAGAGAATTCCCAGCACCGTCAAGCGTTGAAGCAAATTCAATAATTTGTCGGTATGGTAAACTACTACCACCGATTCATACCAAACCTCGCAGAGATACTTGCGCCAATTCATACACAATTGGCCTTCTCAAGAAACCCAAAACGCCTCATAATGTTTCTTGGCCTGAAGAATGTCAAATGAGAATGCCGATAAATGCCATAAAATATAGCATCACAACTGATGTATCCAACACAGCAATGGGCGTAGTCTTACAGCAAATAAATAGAGAGACTTGGGAACCTCTTTGATTTTTCTCCAATAAGTTATCAGATGCCGAAAAAAATATATTTCTTGCAATTTTCCAAACAATTAAACGCTTTCGCTATTTTGTGGAAGGTCGGGTATTCACTATTTTTACGACTTCTTTCTTACGACTTTCATTATTTTTCTTCTAAAGGAGACCGAAATCCTAGGCAAGCACGCCATTTAGACTATGTCTCTCAATTTACGACAGATATACAGCACATAAAAGGTAAAGACAATGTGGTGGTCGATATACTTTCTCGGATTTCCGACAAGTAGCTTGCCTTCGCAGCAATTCGCTACGACATCACAAATATCTCAAACGCACAAGCTTGCGATCAAAAACTACAAGACTTACTATCTAGTTCTACAAATCAGCGCTCTTCTATACTTTTGGCCTAGTACGAACAAAGATGCCAATGGGCAACATCTTGTTTATCCTGCCAAAAATGTAAAGTGCAACGTCACATTAAATTACCTCACCGGAATTTCCAAATTCCACTAGGTAGTTTTGAACTACCATAATGACATCTCCGCATAAATGACATCTCCGCATTAATAATAGTAAAAACCCTCGTCGAAAACTACATATCCAGATTCAGCGTACCGGTCGATATTACGATCGATCAAGACACACAATTTGAATCCAAACTATTCGCTGAGCTTGTGTAACTCTTAGGCTCACATCAAAAACGATAAACAACTGCCTACCATTCACAAGCAAACGGTATGGTTGAGCGCTTCCACCGCCAACTTAAAACAGCTCTAACAGCCGTGCAAATACCGTTACCTGGAGCTCAGAGATCCCAATCATATTGTTGTGAATCAGAGCAACAGTTAAAGATGACCTGAAATGTTCACCAGCGAAAACTAGTGTACGGTCAAACTATCAAATTACCTGGAGAATTCTGTGTGGAACACCCAGTTACATCCCAGGTAATCACTGACATAATGATTAATCAATTGCGCTTCACGATGAACAAACTCATCCCAATGGACACGCGAAAAACCAATCAAAGCGACATATTCGTACTTAAGTCACTGCAAACTTGTGACTACGTTTTCACAAGAATACACAAAGTACGCATTATATTAGTAGCATCCCCAAAATTCCATCCACAATCGCTGGCCGACACACAAAACCACAAAAATGGGGACCGTCTCACTGAGGAGGGAGTGATGTAGTGGCCTGTTTCTTCAACTACAAGAAATACCACACAATATACAACATAATTACAAACGGACAAATTTCCATATAAATAATCATATACCAAAAGAATATGCAACAATTGTTACATAAAATCGGTACCTACAACAAAAGCAATTTGGTGCACAAACCAAACAATACTGTTTCAATCATATACGATTGAAACCAAACAGTACTGCACTCCATACCATAGATGTTCCCATCATTAGCAAATAATCGTCATAACCAAGACAAAATTATTAATACATAATTAACACGATGGCGCGGCGGTTATTAAAATCATAACATAGATGCCCCATCATCATTAAATGATTGTGATAACCAAGACACAATGTATTAATAACATAATTAACTCGAAGGCGTGGTAATCATTAGCAACTGATCATTGCAATAGTGTTCATAATCGTACGTAGGTCTATAATTCAAACTTATTGGTAACCGGCAAAAACCAGTATATCGATTTTGTCCTGTGAGTTACTCATTTAAATTGAGAGAACCAAAAAAAATCGAATACGTATACACTGTATAATTATGTCTTTGGATTTGGATTTTTCTTTTGTTCGTATTTGTGTCGTTTTTATGATGGACCGTATCAAAATAACGCGATCCGGATGAATCGGCTTAATGGTTATGGTGCTTATTTCCTTTACTCAACACATTACGTCTGCTCTCGATCTGTGGAGTGTCATTATTAAATATGGAAATATATTTTATATTTATTATATTTTTTATTGTAAATTAATTTTATATGTATTTATAAAGTTTAATTTATAAATTTATTTTAAATTTGTAAAAATTAATTGTTATTTTACTAAATATAAAAAAATTCAAAAATACATACACTTAAATAATTTAAAACGTACACATCACAAAAATATGGCGTCTACAATGGTTAATATAAAAATATAAATAAACAAAAATTGCCCGGGACATGCATTCGCAGTAAAGAAAACAAAAAATCGCATGTGGTATTCTCGAGCAGTAGAATATTATCGTTGAACCACAGATAAATAAAACCCAATCAGATACCTAAACGGAAGGAAAATTCATTGTTAAATCAAATTCACGATGTCGTTACAAATGGAAAAATATCTCTAGCGGTTGTTTATAGAAATGTTTAGCCAAAACTCAAACCCTATTTTGGTGTAGTTGCTCAATCGCTCATTTCTCGCTCAATATACTTTTTCTATACGCGTACCCAGTATGCAATTTTTCCACATTGTGGAAAAAACAGCTCCAATTCCACACTAGATTCCTTACTACAAAATATCAAAGACACAAAAATATCGATTTTAGAGAAAGATAAATTTCTTTCTCTTTCATTCGTGAAATTTTAAATGTTTTTTTGTTAGTTTTGTTATTATTGTTTTGTACTCTTCCATCAGTATAATAGAGCACTTGACAGGATAACACGTACATTTTTGTGTTTTCCGCGATTTTATTGTTTATTGTGTTAACTTGTGGTTTTTGTGTATTTAAATTAGTTAATAATCTTTAAATAACTTATATTTACTTCATACTATGTAAATATATGTATAATAATTATATTTCGTGTTTGTGATCAATAAATTTGGATGTAAAAATGGTAATAATTTTAAAATGGCGTTGTCGTGAGACGATGGAAATTTCCGATCTTATCGTTTTTTATTTTTCAAGGTTGTATATAATGGAATGTAAAATTGGATGGCGTTTACGGATGAATATGGATGGGTTTTATAAAATGTAATATTAAGTGTATAGAATGTGTCAGTGAACTGTGTCAATAAAAAATTTATATTTCTTTTATAATAAATGCAAAATTTTGTTTTATTTCGAATAAAAATTATTATTCCAATTGAGAAATATATACAAGCACGTTCCTCTTTTTTCGTGCATAAAAGTGCCTGAAATCAGTATGGAAAAAACTTGTGGAAAAAACGCCAAATTCCGTCCAAATTCCACCTATTTTCCCATTTGTTTTTTCTCGTTTTAGTCGGGATTCACACCCACACTGGAATTTTTGTGACACTTCTTTGGCGAGTAGTATGGTTTTCCTTGTATTATACATGTTTCTTTCCATAGAAAGAGTGTGGTTTTTGAGTGAGAATGTAAACGGAACTCCGTCGGCATTGCATATTGGGTACGTACGTATGTGTCTAATGAATGAAGGAATTTATTTATTTATTTATTTATTTATTTATTTATTTATTTATTTATTTATTAATAGATTGACATAACAATTTTAGTAGAGGAAAAGCACATATGGAAGCATAATAAATGAACATCAACAAAAAAATACTTCCATTAGGCATAAAAACCTCAGATTTTTTTCAAAAAACAAATCCACTCCATGCTAATACCCTCCATGTTGAGCTCAAGCTCATTTGTTACGGAGGATACTGCAAGAAGAGAATGCTTACAAACTACATACAAAAACAATATAAATAAATATAAAAATATTATTATAGAAATAGCTACAATCAATTTTATTTTTTATGTGTATGTTTATTCATTAGTTTTGTTGTTGGTTCTGTAAGATGATTTAATAAAAGTATGTCCGATTACATGTACGTGTATGTTACTAAAAAGTTGAAGATTACTCGTATAAATGAAAATTTCAAAAAGTAAATTTTCCTAATGCGAAATTTATTAGAATGATCATAATAATAATAAGTGATCATAATATAATTCTGTGCGATTTTATAATTAGATCACAACGTAAAGTCAAAATATATTTAAGGTGGCAATTTTCCTAGGATTTCTTTAGTAAGATCAATGTCTATGTATGTGTGAAAAAACACAAATAAGATATAACTCTATAAAACGTGTATGTGTATAAAAATATGTTTGTATATAATTTACTTTTTAATAGCCAATAAAAAATTATAAGTTTATGTTTTGTATGCAGTCTTTAAATGTGTAAAATTTATTTTTGAAATAGAAATCGATGAACGCGGTTTCAGTTGTTTTAAGTTTTGGATTCATGTGCAATGGAAATCATGTGCAATGGACGAAGAAATCACTTAAAATAACTAATACTAACTAACTAATAATAATTTATAAGTATAAATGTGTTGGTGCAGAACCAAACAAAAAATGAACAAAAAAAATATATTTACATTGGATTGTAGTGTAACCACACAATCTTCGGTAGTTATTTTTATATATGTATCTGTCAATAAGAGTTAGAGCAGGACTTATATTTGAGTAGATTCTGACTCTATATTTGGTATATTTTTTGTGACGTAGCTGTTAATTTTTTTATTTTTATTTTACTTGTGCTTGGCTCTCTCGTGTCCCCATTTCAGAAAAAATTAATTGTTGGTATTAATTAATGTAATACATTTGTATTATTTAATATAATATGCACATACCGAATATGCACATTCCAACTAATTCCAAATAATTTACTTTATTAATATTTTATAATAAATAATAAATACATTTAATACGGCAGGCACGTTTTACAACACAAACAAAATACAAATGTCATCATCTTCCACAGGAAGAACTCTTAGAACACACAAAAACTTAAGCAAAACAGTAAAATGATCTACAAAATATTGCTCAAAAGTACAGTTTTGGTTTTTTAGGTTGATTATCTGCAAGATTTTTTGCTCAAAAGTTGAAATTTTTCAACTTCTTGAGATGAAAAGGGGCGTGTATTTTATACTATTTCTCTCATTTGATTGGATAAAACGGCGAGCTGAAAAAATTCCGGATTTCCATCCGACGTATGTACCGGGCTTGAAACAAAAGGGAAATTCATCGCCGTTTATTACTGTATTTCATCTTTTATTACTTGGCGTATATTTAAACATAAATTCGTCATATTTATAAGTATTTATGTTTTGATTATAGTATAAAGTACAGTTAAAATTACAGTCGTACATTTATTTTCGACTTTATAATTACAATTAAAATGTTAATTTACTAAATATGAAAAAATCTAAAATACATATTATTTAAAAACTAACACTGTCTTGTAAACAACAGAAAATATGGCATTTACAAAGTTTAATATGAGTAAACAAAGACAATGGCACGTGTCATGCATCTGTAGTAAAGCAAAACAATCATACGCGCGTCACTAACACAAATAACGGGTTATCCAATTCGAGGTTGATAAAGTAGAAATCTGTATACCGACATCTGTCTAAGATAAACGTCAAGTACGCTGTCATTTATTTAGTTGACATTCTGCCATTTAAGAATATGGAGCATTTAACAATCGACCAACGCGTTAAAATTATTAAATCTTATTATAAAAATAGTGATTCTGCCGTATCCACATTTCGCGCTTTACGAGCAGATTATGGTCGTCATAATCGTCCTACAAAGCAAACCATATTGAATACAGTGGATAAATTTGAACAAACTGGATCTGTTACTGATATTGTAAGGTCTGTGCATCATCGAAACATTCGCAATGCTGAAAATATCGCTTCTGTAGCTGAAAGTGTGGAAGAAGATCCAAATTTGTCAATTCCTCGTCGAGCTCAACATTTAGGCCTATCTTATGGCTCATTATGGCGCATTTTGCATCTGGATTTGCATCTTCATCCGTATAAAGTCCATTTGACACAAGAGCTAAAGCCTGCTGACCATGGACAACGAAGAACATACGCAAATTGGGTGTTGGAAAATGACTATATTTTTGTTGTACTATGACTATATTTTTCCGGTTAAACTCATGTCGTTTCACACATTTTGGGACAAAATCGATACACAGATTTGGTTGCTGCAATTCAATATTTTACTATCTTGTGTACCAAAAGCGAAAGCACTGGATCAATCCGACTTTATTGCATCCAGTATGCATTAAAATGTTTGTATAAGTATAACTCATGCAAAATTTTAAGTTTGTTTTTGTTCAGTTGTGGATTTTTGAAGGTGAAGCGATCAGCCGCCAAACATCGAAATTATTATTTTTTTTAAATAATTTTTTTTATTAACTATTAAAAATTTAATTAAAGCTTGTATTTTTAATTATTTATTATTATTATTATTTATTTATATTTTATCAAAGTGCTCCGCTTCTACTTCTCTCTACATCTGAGTGTCGATTTTCTACCAAAAATGACAGCGCGAGGTGAGCAAATCGGAAACACATAGTAGTGGTTCTTTTTTATATTAGTTTGCTTGAGCGCATGCGCCACATCTTGTTTATATATATATTTTTATTTGATGTGTCAAATGCTGTTTGGTATTGTTCAAATATTTGAAAATTAAAAATCAAAATCCCATAGTAAACAATCGGTTCCACTGCTCAAAGGCAAGCGAATAGAAGAGATGAGATAGTCAGCATCATACATATTCAACCGGTTCAACCGGAACCATTTGTTTTGGTACTTGCCATCGTAAAATTGATATACAGAATGAGAGCACAGACACATGAGAGCAAAAATACAATACAAATATAAAATTGTATATTATACACTATATGTACACAAAATTATGGCGAACCTCGCCAGCTCGCGCTGTCATTTTTGGTACAAAATCGACACTCTGGTTGCACTATCTTCGACACTCTTCTACACAGTTTATTAACATCACCCGATCGTAATCGATGATGAAAAGTTGCTTTTGCGACCAATCCAGCCTCTGGTGGGATTCGAACCCAGTACCTCCCGATCCAAGGAGGGCTCTTTGATTTGTTTAACTTTTAGATGAGACAGTTGATCTGACAAAAGAAGAAAATAAATTCTTCATCATAAAGAAAGAACACAAGCGGGCACACAGAAACCACATTGAAAATCGAAAGCAAATTTTGGAACCTTACTACTTTCCAGGGATGGCTTGATCAAAAAATGCACCCAAACCTGCAACGCAAACAAATATGATCGACACCTCATAGTGTTGCTCTCCAAGAAACCTCTATTCCAACATATCCTGCAGAAATTCTCCATTTAGACATAATGGAAATAAATAATGAAAAATGTCTACCCTGTGTGGATACATTTTCAAAATTCGTAAATTTCTTTCAGATCAAGGATAAATTAATTTTGCATGTTCGAGACAAAATTATAAAGGCATTACACTACTTCACTGTCCCTCGCATACTTGTGATGAATAATGAAAGAAGCTTTGTGAGCCCTATCATAACGGATTACCTAAAAACCTTGGGTATTCAAATTTATCTAACACCTTCTCAGCGAAGCGAAGTCAATAGAGCTATAGAGAGAGTTCACTCTACCATATTGGAAATAATTCGATGCCTCTAGATCGAGTACAAAGAACTATCTACAAAAGAACTCATCAACTTAGCGGTGGACCGCTACAATAACTCCAAGCGTTCGGTTACACAACGAAAACCTAATGACATTTTGTTTTGGCAGACTACAGAGAACCAATTAGCAAAACCTTGCGGATTTCAAAACAAAAGTTGAGGAAGATCTGATCGAGAGATTACGCAATCGTAGGAGAGGCAGTCCAAAGATCTACGAAGCTAGCGACACCATTTAGATGGCAATTAAACAAATCCAACGGAAAGATAAGCCGAAATTTCGACAACAAACAGTGGTACAAGATAATAAAGTCACTGTAACAACTACTAAAACAACTAAATCAAAAACTTACCATATTCCATTAGCAACACAATACATCTAACAAGTTCCTTCTCTTCTTTGCTAGCTCTTGTCTCTGGCATTTTTGATACCCCTGAGCATCTATGAATACGACACCCCGCTTGTAACGCAAAAACAAGGAAACGAACTCATAATCAAAGGGAGTTTCGAGTTTTAATTTAAATGATTTGGAGGAAGTCATCGACAGTACCCTTCAATCACAATTGATCAAGCAAGCAAAAGTCATAACGCAGATGATATCCGAACTTAATGGTAACACGCGCAAACAAAGATCGATAAACTAGATCGGTAGTGCCTGGAAGTGGATAGCAGGGTCAGCAGATGCCACTGATTGGGACCAAATTATGACTAGCCAAAACGAGATAGAATAACAATCACTAACAATTACAACAATTGCTTGCGAAATACAACAAAATTATGAACCACCTAATGATGAATCGCAGGAAAAAATTCAACAAGTTTTATTTAACCGACTTACTATCCTCAAAGATGAAATATACGAGTTAGTCAGAGCAGCTCAATTAGCGCAAGGAAACATCGTTAACACACATTTGTTGAAAAAGGAGAAATTTTTCGTTTAATCAAGGAAATTGAAACTTTGCCGTACGCCAATGAGATAGAGGCAATTGAGTATGATGAACCTATGATGATTGTGAAAGATTCTACTCTCCTGTACGCTA
The DNA here is from genome assembly GCA_963691935.1 of Nephrotoma guestfalica. Taxonomy (NCBI): domain Eukaryota; kingdom Metazoa; phylum Arthropoda; class Insecta; order Diptera; family Tipulidae; genus Nephrotoma; species Nephrotoma guestfalica. The sequence goes on from OY829915.1 coordinate 114,112,807, forward strand.
TTTCAATGCCGAAAACGAGTAGACAGGACTACAACCACATCATTATACGATCAACCTCTAGTCACAACAAGCGCGTATACGAACTTCTACTTAACCAAGATGAGATATTTGGGATTGTTAAAAAATATCGCACATTCGGAGAGATGACTATTTGTGAGCTATCCGTTTAAGATTAAAAAAAGATACAAATAGATCATTGCATCTATCAATTGATCAAAGGTCTCAACGCTAAATGTGAATATCAATTCCACAACCAACCAATAATTGAAACCCTTAACGACCATATTATATTTCTGAGCAATTTCAATGGAAAAAACTCGTACAAAATAATACTAGTGAACACTTGAAAGGCAGCTTTTTCGTCCAATATGCTAACTAGACGGTTCAAATCAACAATACGACATTCGAGAGTAAAGAAGCAAGAACATTTCAAGTTTAACCCTCCGTATTGTAAAGAGCTTCAAAAACGATTTCGGATATTTACACAATATATATCTGGGTAACATTGCACAGAAAATTGTCAACAACTAGAGGAACTTGTCAACGAACATAAGGAAGCGGTTGCCATTGACATTGGAATTATAATCATCATTTGTGGCGTGGTTTTCGTTTTTCTCATACAAAGAGCGAGACTCACGCATAGATGGAGACTGCTTTTTTCCCAAAACCAACTGTCCAAGAGGAACTCTCCAATCAACAACCTGGGATTCAACCCATTCAGTTAAATTTTTGATCCACAATTTTTGATCCATTAAGTTATTTTTTTAAATTCGAATTCTAATCGAATCCTTAACTTGTATATATAAGTTAAGAAATTCAAATCTACTTGTTTACAGTTTCTGAAGTAAGTATATACAGCATTAAGCGATTTTTAACTTATTTGACACGTAAACAAGGGCCTCAATCATGATTTATGGAGATGAATTGCGTTTTTCTTGCACACAAATTATGTTTCTTAATGTTAACCAGCACCACAACATCTACTGACTCATCATTTCGGTGTTTGTGTATCAACTAAAGTGCTATATTAAAGCTGAAAAGTCAACTCTTTAATCAAAAGCACATACACGTTCAAGTAAATTGAAAAAGCTTATATATCGTACCAAATGAAATAAATAAATCTATTTTCCAGTTGGAGATTTTACGTTTAAATGAGCTTTCTTAAACATAACGAGTTAATCGGATAACACCGTATCGTGCTTAACACAACAAAGAAAACCCAACCATATCAATGACCGAAATATTGGTGTCAAACCAAAATGTTTAAAAAATACAATACATTGTTTATCGAAATCAATAAGAAACCCGAAAAATATAAGGAACATAAAGCTGTATCCCCGACTCACACATGATGGTTGGGAGTTATACACAAAAGAGGGATCAAAATAATACATTGAAATCCATTAAAATGAATAAAACACAACATCCATTTCCCATGTGTATTTCAGAGGTTGGAAAATAAGAAATGAAAATAATAATAGACGGAAAGCTTTCATATTTTTCTTCCCATTATTTTATTGATTTTCCTCCTTTTATAATATTTGTACATACAGACAAGACTGTAATATGGTCCTAGATTGTAGATAGCTTAAAGCTTTCGCCACATACTGAGGTAAGTTTTGAAAAAATTGTTTTTTGGGAAATCAAAACAAATAAATTACCAAACAAAACTATTTCAACCATGAAATAAAATAGAAAAAAGCTTTTTTCCTGCTTTTCGTTTGTCGTTTAAAAAACAAATTTGTTTTGGAGTGAGTGTGAAACCCAACCGATATGGTGAATTTTGTATCCACCTCCTCAAATTTTGTTTCTCGGTTTGTTATCTTAATTTAATTTTGTTGTTTCTAAATGATTACTACGATTGTTTTCTTTTTATCAGAAAATAGAATTTTCTAGTTTTGTTGTTGTTGTTGTTGCTTTTCTTCCATCGCGATATTGTTTTCTATTTTGTATTTCATTTTATGTTAAAGTTGGGTCAAAATACGTGAAGTAAGCAAGAAAAATCACCAAAACAGCTGAATCGATTTTGAAAACTCTCTCTATAACATTATTTGTGATTCTTTTCGATTTAAAGATCTGCTATTTTCCTTATATTATTGTTTATTTCTTAGAGTGGGCGGCACAAAGTTGGGTTCCTCATCATCAAAAGACGTACATTTATAAGAAAAATACAAAATTGTTTATTTGATAAGAAAATAAAATTTTTATAATTCTATTTATCGATTCTGCTTAAAGGATTGGTCAGAGATTGTGCTCATTTCTATAGTTTTGTATATGGATCATTGATTGAATTGGTTATGACGAATACTACATTATGTTGAATATTAAATAAATATTTACTAATCGATTCATTGATAGTTATTTATCGAAAACCCATTCTTGTGGATTTTCGTCATATACATTATCTTTTTACAATAGAATAAAACTTTTATTTACGTCTTTGCCTTGTTGCTAGATGTAAATAGGCATGATTCATGATTCACTTTGATAACTTAAATTATCATACACTATTTAGTTGAAAATATGATCATTACTGAATTTTGTTGAGGTGACTACTTCTTTACATGACATATGGAGCTAGGTGTGCCAGTTAGTATAACACTTAACCCGTTATTGCTCTGTAAAATTGGAGAGTTTGTCCGGAACCTTTAATATTTTGGTCGTTTTTTTAATTTTAGTTAACGTGAATTTTTCATTTCTGTTCTTCGGAAAATTTATGGGCTTTTTTCGGTAATTTACTAGTTTTAAAAATGAAGAATTATGGAAACAAAATATATGTAAAATTAGAATTTTTAGGTTTGTTTTTATTTTTACTTTAAGGTATTATTTTTGTGGATTGCTGTTTTTGTAATTGTGACCCTGTGAATTAGTAAGCCCGATATGCTGTTATCGGTAATGAAATGTTTGTCGGGTATTGATATATCGAACAATAATGTACGAACTTTGTATAGTAGTAGTAGTTCTGTATTTCAGTCGAGAACTTAAATCTAGGTGCTCGTTCGATACTCATGATCATTAGTGGTGAATATTAATTATCCCATAAAATAATTGTATATAAATACATACATTAGGATTAAAGTTCTCTGCTGATTTGCACACTTAACTCATAGATAAACTGATTTAACGACCGACTGCTGATTTGGACTAAGGCATGTCTGAGATGACCAAATATTCTTAGTTAATGATCATATTTTCCCTAATTGTCACACCTAACTTCATATACCATTTGACGGATACATCTCTGAGATCGCCACAAGAAAATTTGTAAAGGGTGATTTTTTTGTGGTTAGGATTTTCATGCATTAGTATTTGACAGATCACGCGGGATTTCAGACAAGGTGTCAAAGAGAAAGATGCTCAGTATGCTTTGACATTTCATAATGAATAGACTTACTAACGAGCAACGCTTGCAAATAATTGAATTATATTACAAAAATCAGTGTTCGGTTCGAAAAGTGTTTCGCGATTTACGTCCGATTTATGGTCTACATAATCGACCAAGTGAGCAAACAATTAATGCGATTGTGACCAAGTTTCGCACTCAGTTTACTTTATTGGACATTAAACCAACCACACGAATGCGTACAGTGCGTACAGAAGAGAATATTGCGTCTGTTTCTGAGAGTGTTGCTGAAGACCGTGAAATGTCGATTCGTCGCCGTTCGCAGCAATTGGGTTTGTGTTATTCGACGACATGGAAGATTTTACGCAAAGATCTTGGTGTAAAACCGTATAAAATACAGCTCCTGCAAGAACTGAAGCCGAACGATCTGCCACAACGTCGAATTTTCAGTGAATGGGCCCTAGAAAAGTTGGCAGAAAATCCGCTTTTTTATCGACAAATTTTGTTCAGCGATGAGGCTCATTTCTGGTTGAATGGCTACGTAAATAAGCAAAATTGCCGCATTTGGAGTGAAGAGCAACCAGAAGCCGTTCAAGAACTGCCCATGCATCCCGAAAAATGCACTGTTTGGTGTGGTTTGTACGCTGGTGGAATCATTGGACCGTATTTTTTCAAAGATGCTGTTGGACGCAACGTTACGGTGAATGGCGATCGCTATCGTTCGATGCTAACAAACTTTTTGTTGCCAAAAATGGAAGAACTGAACTTAGTTGACATGTGGTTTCAACAAGATGGCGCTACATGCCACACAGCTCGCGATTCTATGGCCATTTTGAGGGAAAACTTCGGAGAACAATTCATCTCAAGAAATGGCCCGGTAAGTTGGGCACCAAGATCATGCGATTTGACGCCTTTAGACTATTTTTTGTGGGGCTACGTCAAGTCTAAAGTCTACAGAAATAAGCCAGCAACTATTCCAGTTTTGGAAGACAACATTTCCGAAGAAATTCGGGCTATTCCGGCCGAAATGCTCGAAAAAGTTGCCCAAAATTGGATTTTCCGAATGGACCACCTAAGACGCAGCCGCGGTCAACATTTAAATGAAATTATCTTCAAAAAGTAAATGTCATGGACCAATCTAACGTTTCAAATAAAGAACCGATGAGATTTTGCAAATTTTATGCGTTTTTTTTTAAAAAAAAGTTCTCAAGCTCTTAAAAAATCACCCGTTATTTAATGTAAGTATTGTTAGATATTTTATTGATAAATTAAAATTAAATTTTTTTGAATGTAAACAATTGTATAATTTAATAATTTTTTCGAGTTGATTTTTTAAATTGTACAATCAAATTTTCGACATGGAATTATTTTTATGTGATCTAGTGAATACACATGCTTTAATAAAAAAAACTTTTTGCGATGGGAATCGAAAATTGTGATAATCTATCGCAGAAGTTAACGTCTTGTTTTTTGTCAATATTTTTAAAAATATTGTTAGTGTTAAGAATAAAACAATTCTAATTTAAACTTTTAAAAAAGTTGTTGCTGGTGCTTTTCTGAAAAGTAAGATAAACGTTTGTCGGCAATTAACGTGCATTCGTGGTAAAACAAAACGTTGTACACAATTTATATTACGTCCCTCAATAAGTTACGAGCCTCACACATAGATGGCACATCTAATAAAAAATTCATATAATTTCTAGAAAGTACTACCTGTCAAACGATATGTGGTGAAATTTATGAATATTTAATTTTTAGTTTACAATTGTTTTAGTAACGCTAGTTTTGTGGAAAACAAAATTTGCGTATTGATTAAACACTGTTTGTGATAGTAAAAACTGGTAAAAAAGTGGTAAGTTTTATAGGGAATTTGTTCCATCGAGAGCAATCGTCGCACGTGGGTTTGCAGAGTTTAAACGTGACCGTACAAACACCTGCAACGACAGTCAATATTGTTTTCCGGCGTTGCACTCTATATTTGAGGCACTCATTAGTCTTAACGTATCGAAAAAATAAAAATGATGAGGCACAGGTTAAACCAATAGAAATCATCCGATAATACTGGCATTTTAGTACAAACTCCGCGATGTCTTGTTATTGGACGTTAAATTTATTCCACTCAGACTCCAAAAGGGCACTGAAAGATTGTCAATGATGTCATTTAAAAGGGTTACGTTCATAGGTGTCATCAGTATATAATGGAATTTTGGTACAAACTCTAGGATGTCCTGTTATTGGTTATTTTACCTTTGCCACTCAACGAATTGAACGAGTTTTACTCACAAACATCTATCGCAAATCTAAACCTATCTTATTTGAAAGGTTAAGTTTATAAAAATCATCCGATAATACTGGAATATTCGCAAAAACTCTGTGATGTCTTGTTATGGCACGTTAAATCTATTCCACTCGGGCTCCATGAGTAAATTCTACTCAAAAATATTTCGGTGCCAAACCGTTTGGTATAAACTTTTCTATGCTTAGTTGGTGAAATTTTAAAGTGTGCTACTTATTTTTTAAATAAACGAGTTTTACTTAAACATAAATCTGGCGATGAAAAATTTAATTGTTTCATCTAAATTATTATTTACATTTCCATGAATGAGTTTTAGAAAAATTGAATTGAATAACCAACCAGTGAACATATAAATCGGAATTCACTATAAGTTATATATTAAAGAGCGAGTGAGCTGAATATCATTAGAAAGAGACGAAATGAATTTTTAATTTATTTTTTATTTGAAAGAACATGGCGAGCGTTTCATCTCTTTCTAATATCGTAGAGCTGTCTCTTGTCACAATGTGTTTAACAGTGTAAAAACTAACACATGCAATTTTCTAGAATATTCTTATTGGATTCGGATACATATTCACTTCACACTTTCACGAATTTAAATACTTTTCTAGATTAAACCTGAATTACCAAATATACTACGGTGGGCAAAAAGTAGTAATACTTTTAAATTTAAATTTCGCGCAGAACACCACTCGTCGAAATATTTTTTTTTCTATGTTGGTATGACTGTCAGTGACATCTGTGCCAAATGTCACATTAAAATAATCATTAGTGTTTAGTACTTAGTGCTTATCTTTCTGAAGTACAAAAAGTGCATTCGGCGATTTTTACAATGAGTGAAATTATTCAACAAAGAAGTTCCAATAAATTTTGTATGCGGAATCAATTTTGTGGTGCCGAAACGTTCAGAATGTTGCAAAAGGCCTTCGGTGATAATTGTATGTCGCGAGCAAGTGTTTTTGATTGTTACAAATTGTTCAAAGAGAGTCGAGAACGTGTTGACGACGAACCACGTCTAGGACGGCCATCAACATCAACTGATGATTAACACGTTAATAAAATCAAGGAATTGGTGCTCGAGAATCAACGATTAACAGTCAGAGACCCCCTCTGGCATCGTTGAAATATCGGAAGGATCAGTGAAAACCATTCTGAAAGATCATTTGGGCCTAAGAAAAGTGAAAGCACGATTGGTTCCAAAACCACTCAATTTTTTGGAAAAACAGCGTCGCGTTGACGTCTGTGAAACAATGCTTTCTGACTACCAGGATGTCATGAAACGTATTATAACTGGCGATGAGTATTGGATCTATGCTTACGACTCGGAAACAGACGATCAATCGGCCGAATATCGTGCCAAAGATGAGCCGAAGCCGAAAAAACGACGTCAAAGCAAGTCAAAAATCAAGGTGATATTGTCACTTTTCTTCGATTATCGAGGTATGGTGCACTCCGAATTCCTTCCGACCGGCCAAACTGTCAACAAGGAATACTATTTGCGTGTTATGCGTCGTTTGCGCGAAGCTATTCGTAGAAAGAGGCCGGAATTATGGGTCGACAACTCTTGGTTTATGCACTACGACAATGCACCTAATCATACAACGAAAAACGGGACGAAATAGATTTGGAGAAATAAATAAGAAGAATTTTAAAATTATGAACAAAGTCTTACTATTTTTTGCCCACAGTATTACATTTATATGAACATCGAAAATTTTAAATAATTAATTATGCGTTAATCGAGATTACGCGTGTATGATGATGCGCATAAGGTAAGTACTTCGATTGTGTGAATTGATTCGCTGGACTCCTTTTCATGCGGTTTATTCAAGAGTTGCAGTATGTTTCTGGAATTCCCCCACGACCAACACCTTAAGCTTTAGGCGAGTTACGTATCTCGGCCTAAGAACCTCTACGCAAATATCTGTTAACGGACAATTCCGTTACACACCGATGATGCTAAACGCTCTAGTACGAATTCGGCAGTTACCAGAAAAGATAAAAACAAATTGAACAAAATCGTTTTGGAAGATCGTAAAGTGAAGTTACGTGAGATAGTTCTCACCTTAAAGATATCACAAGGCACTATATACACTATTTTGCATGAACATTTTTTCATGAGAGAGCTTCAAAGTGGGTGCCTGCTCATATTACTCTCTCCAAAAACAGAAACGCGTTGATGATTCAAAGCGCTGTGTGGAGCTGTTTTACCTTTGCTTGAACGGAAATTTTATTTTACACAGTATCTACCCCGGCTATTTTTATATATCATGTAAATGCTTCTATATCTTCACCAAAATATCTTCTATATTGTAGGTGCATCGTGCTTTGTACAATAGAGAAAATATATAATATTTGGTTTTAGTGTGTAACTAATTTTGAATGCTTCGGTTGTGTTTTATGGCAGTTCAAATGCAACTCTATTCAGGTAATTATTTACGGAGAATTAGCAGAAATCGATGCAATAGAATGCGACTCTGATGAGGACTTTTTGCCTGATGAGGTATCTGCTGATTCTAATGCTGAAGAAGATAATGGGGAAGAAATTATGGAAATTCAAGATACTTCTTATTCAGAATCTGACGACGGAAAATGTTCGCCGCATGACGAGAGCGTCGGAGATGGCCAAGATGGACCATCTTCAGAAGCAAATGGTTTTTTACAAGTAAGGACGCAACGTTAGTTGCATGAGTCCCAATCCAGCTACCAGAAACATGGTAGAAAAGGATACTTTCTACTGCATAATGACATTATTTGCAAAAAACCAGAAAGGAATAGTCAAAATCTCAATAGAAATAAACTGATATGCAAACCACTAAAAGAAGAAATCGGGAATTATGTTGATAATGGGATGCCATAGATCAAACTATTAACATGTCAATAAGATTGTTTTTCCGCTTAAAAATATTGCTTTTCCGCTTTATCGCGCTACAATGTCAATAAAACGTTTCAAGGAAACAACAAGATTCATTCGATTTGTCTAATATGTTACTCGTGGAATTCGACTGGTTAATGACAACGCAGCAGATATAAGGGATATTTTCGAAATGATAAACGCAAACCTAAAACATTATTTTCGACCATCAGGGTCAATCACTGTGGATGCACATTTGTTTCGTTATACAGGCCATACGAAATGTTTACAGTATATGCCTTCAAATCCCGCCTGATATGGGATCCAGTTTTGGTAAAAATGTGATTCAGCAACCTCGTATCCACTAAATGGTAAAATTTACACAGAAAAAGCGGGCAACGTAAGAGATGTTAATCAAGACGAGCGATTTGATCCTTACAAAACAATCAGTGGTCGAAATGTAACTGTCGATAATTTTTTCACCACTCTACTACCATAAAAAGAAAACTATACATACCGAATGAGTTCAAGGTCTCAACGCGCCTCAATCCCCCTACGAACCTAAAAAGATATGGCTGTGCACACTACACCGAGCCAAAACTGTAACCGGCCCACAAAAGACGCCAAAAATTGTACTTTATTATAATCAATCGAAAGGTGTAAACTCTATAGACAAAATGTTTTGCCAGTACACAACAAAAAGAATCAAAGTCAAAGTCACAGATAATCTCTAAGGAGACGGAGCTGTAAAAAAAGCCACAATATTTAGGGGAACAATTGTGCATAATTCAAATAAGAACGAGATCGCAAAATCGAAGAGTAGTAGAGAAATTTACTATAAGTACAATGGAGTGAGTGTATTTTAGGTGAATCGATTGGAAGTATGAGAGATGAAAAGTTTCTTATCGACCAAAATGATAGAGACGTTGGTGGTCACATAAAAAGAAGGGTGCATACTACTCGTGCTATCAACAGCAGATAAAAACGAGCAACCCGCCATGTCTATATGTCAAATGCTTGAAACCTGTTTGCGTTGAACATATTTTCACGCAAACAAAATGCGAACAATGTTATATGGACATTTTTGCATGACAGTAATTATTGTTATGAATTCCATGAAATTAGCTTGAAATTTTATATAAAATAAACACAATTATGTATTTATAATATTTTTGTGTGATCATAAAATAAAAGTATTTATCTATAATACTAATTTACTTGTTTTTTACATTGATTAACAAAAATGTTCATATAAAACGCACGAAAAAAAATTATCTACCCCGGTAGAAAATATAAAAATCAAATGTAAGTGCTAAGGGTAAGTTAAAAATATTTTTTTCAGATTTTCCGAATTTAATTCAAAAATTAGTCATATAGCTAAACATGCATGATGATTGGATGAAAACTCACTGAGTTATTGAAAAATAATGATTTGATATCTACCCGGGTAGATACTCTTCGTGCGAAGGTGAATCGTAATAATCATTATTTCTTGCATCGGTGTGTGACCATGGATGAAACATGAATCTACCGCTATTAGATCCGGAATTAAATTATCAATCAGCTGAGTAGACAGCAGCAAGTTAAAGCCGTCTGAAGGGATGAGTTGGGTATTTTATTCGTCTATACTATTTATTTCTTTATTGTATTTAAACTATCGTGAGAATTCAATATCAATTTCAACATTCGCCCAAATAGGACGCGTTTTCTTTGTTTCTCGTGTTTTAAGTGTTTCTATTTAAATTTTATTTATTCATTCATCCATTTCTTTTTTAATATTTCGACAAAACTGTTTTCATATCTGAAGAGTAACAAATACCTAATAATTTTACTCGTACACTAATTCGAAATCGCTGACTGTTCTAAGTGGAAAATTATTTAAAGTATTTGCAGTAATTTTCAGTTTTCGGGAGAAAATAATTAATATATGTTGATGATTTATGTAGACATGATGGTTATGGTGTTTCGTGTAGAAGGTAATTATTGCTGATAGTCCATCATAAGATTAAGAGTTCATGGTTTTATTAGTTATTTAATTAACAAATTGAGCTAAATATTTCATAAAATAGCTATTTAGGTATGAAGGATTCTAATTTGGGCTAGATACGTTGTCTGCGGATAATTATAATAATTTATTAATTTATGTTAGTTGTGATTAGGTATAGACTATTAAAATTTCATCATTTTAATCTATCGTCCTCTGTCTTAAATAACTGGAATAATTAATCAATTTAATCCGGGGATCATCTCACCTTATGCTGTATAACACGGCTGCACAGACACCCAACTCAACACTAATTAACTCATAAAAAAATCACTCGATCTTTAAAAATGGTAGGAAAAAGCAATAAAACAAAGAGAGGCAAAAAATAGGCAAAAAAAATTATTCTATCGATTGTCCCAACCTTGTTGTTTATACGGGAATAGCTGGTAAGCGATTAGTCATCGGCTGTGTAACAAAATTCAAGGTATATTGAAGCTCATTTAATTACCGATGTGACGTATTAGTCATATTATTAAGAGTGTGAGAATAGAACAGGGCAGGATCCGTAATTAGTGAAAAACGTATTTCTCTCTGTTTGTTAAGAATATCTTGGTTTGTATATGTAATATGTCTAAACTGTTTAAGCTTGTTGTAGGATTTTCTAATGTTAAATGATTACGGAAAGTTGATTCATTGCAACCAGCTTAATTTTCTTTAGCTCTAACTCTAAAATTGCGCCCAGTCTGTACAATATAGGAGAAATTACAATCAAATAATTAGTCCTATAAACACGACTTGGAAAGGCCATCAATTCTAGGTTTATTGTTAAAACCATTTTCTTTATTGTCTTATTTAGTTCACGGTGAAGAGTGAACGAAAAAGTATTCACAGTGCAGTCGAACCTTCCGGGAGATCTTTTCTAGTAAGTTTCCAATCGATCAACTCAAATCAGAAAAATAGTCACTCAAAATAGATTTACTCAACGAAATATAAAACAAATCGTTTAAAAACCCTGCAAGCTCGTGATTTTCAAACTGAGGTTTTTAATGTTGTTTCGAATTTGCCCTGTAAAATTTGGTTCTTATCAATTGGATTGTGAAAATTCGCGAAAATACCGGAAATAATATCTGAATAATTTCTAAATATTTTCAGAATACTTACGCCATCACTGGAATATTCCCAAAATATTTCCACTATAATTCTCCCGCTCTTACTTTACCAACATTAAATCACAACAACCAATAATTTCTACAATTGTTTCTTATTTCATTTACGACACCATTTACAATTTTAAATTACACCACTATTTTCACTTAACACAATTTATTATTTTCCCGTTCCTCACTATCGCTTCTCTTTCGCATACCGAATCTTCAAAATAACTGACTCGTTGCATTTGTGTTTGTATACATATAGTACTTTAGACTCGCCTGGATTTATACAGACATTGGTAACAAAACTATGTTTACTACTCTAACCTAGATGCCACTAATCTCACAAAAAATTTCATAATTTTCTAAATTTTAAATAAGCACATCTAGTTGAGTACATGTCTCACCCAAGCTGAATTAATTGCTGATCAAACCAATAGGCGAGATCATAACAATATTAACAGATTAGCAGTCACCAATGGAGAACCAAAGCAAATAGTTTATGGGATTAGTTGTGAAATAGTTCTCACAATAGGTTACCATCACCATTTGAAATCGGCAATTAATAGTTCGCAATACAAGTTGTGGAATAACCTTCCGACTCGTTTTAGGAACCAATCAGTTGTGCTTTTGTTTGTTCATTGTACATTAGATGTGAAAACTGACTTTGCGAACTACATGAACAGCCATTTAATTTATGTGTTATTGTCATATTTGGGTAAACGATATTTAAAAATAAATTAGTAGTTCAATATAAATTTCAGTGCATATCTCGCACAATCACAATGTTTCCACCAAAAAACAATATTTTCAAATGGAAGAAATATAAAAAAGTGTACTAACCAATAACAGGTTGAAATTACAAATTTCTAATGTGGAAGTGGTTCCAAGTGAAAACATCACGAGCTACAACCTACAACATAAAGCATAAGGCATTCAATTCGTTACTAATTTATATTTCTATATTTTTTTAAAGCCATTGTTTACTTTTATTTTATCACAAGCACTTTTTAATAAAACAAATGTTTCAACAAATACTATGTAATAGAAATTAAAAAAAATCATGTTCGTAATAAGACAGATGACAAAAAGTGAGGTTACAATTAAGACCAATGCAATTAAAAGCCATTTTCGTTGTAACTGAGGTAGTGTTCATAAATCGAATAACAAATTTGTGCGCTATACCAAAATCTACTTACATGTACGTCCTGTTCTAATTCTCATTGACTGGGTATCTGGGTATAAAAATAACTACCGAAGATTGTGTTGATTACACTAACAATGCAATGTACATTTTTCACTTTTTGTTTGTTTCTGCACCAATACATTTATGCTTAGTTATTATAAAAAAAATACTATATAAAATTAATTACCAATACATCTTTAGTTAGTTATTGTTTATTTCATATGTGTGGAGTTAGCAGGACTTATATTTAAGTAGATTTTGGCTATACAAGTCGAGAAAATTTGCATGGGAACATTTTCGTTTGTAATAAAATCTTAATTTCTTCTCAAATCAAATAAATATTGATAAGTTGGTATTAATAATCGCTAAAAAAAATTGGCTTTTGTAAACTTTTTTTTTATTAAACATCGAATAAGAAAGAACTATTTTTTGCCATGGTGTTACGTGCAAACACGTGATCATAAAAAGAGTTCCGAATGAAAGAAAGTATATACCAAATAGAACAAAGCCGTTTAATTTACCAATTTTGTTTTGTTTTATATTTGGTTGGGCCAATAAAAAACGTTACAAAATCAAAGAAAAATCAATTTATATATTTCTTATTTTTCTAGGTAGCGCGCACCACCCGTGCACCCCTGCACCCCTGCAGTGCCAAAAATAAAGTTATAATCCATATTTGCTTCAATAATGAACGGAAGTTTCCGAATTAAAATTGTTTTGGTTATAAGTTAAACTACGAGTAAAATATCAATATACGAGTATATTATGAAGCTCGAGTTAATGTACAATAGTGCATCACTGATTTTAGAAGACATTTATTTATTGCAAACAAAAACATTTACAGACGCATTTTTTGAATTTATGGGGCGCCCGCATTTTTATACGTATTTCCACCACTTGGCAAGAATTTGTTATTCGGCTTCATTTCGGACGATTTCCATATTTCGGCACAACTTACGCCATATTTATAAAAAAGATGTGTCACATTTTGAAAAAAAAACTCGTATTAGTGTAATTTGCAGGTTATTGACAGTTTAGTCGTATTAATTTCGTTTTTATTTTTTTTTTAATTACACTTTTAGTGAAATACCATAGGTCGAAGCGGTATTTTTCGGAGTAAAAATCCCTATTTTACAGTAAAAATAATAGTTCTTATAATTGTTCACGCATATATTTATTGCGATAATTAAATTAAAATACATTTATTCAGATATTCATATAAATATTATATACTTCATTTTACAATACTAAACCATGTTCATACGTTCTTAGCCTCTTCGGTTGTAAAACCTATTGTTTTAATATTAATAGATCTACATACTCGTAATACCGTAACGGTTGGGATAGTTTATAATAATATCATTTTGTTTGAGAAAATGTTGTAGACTACGTCATGTAGGTCCATTTCAAAATTACTAGCCCTGGATGTATTTTGTTGTGTACGAGCTGTAATATCCGTCTCACAGCGTTGTGGCGATCTTTAGACAACTATTTCGCCACCATTTCACACCATATTCACAAGCTGTGTGCCACAACGACAACTGATCAGTGCGTTGCCACAATGTTGTTATAAACCATTATTTTAGTCAAATTGATTGTGTGGAAGAACTGTGATCCATGGTTCGCAACATCTATAAATCCATGAAATTTGTTGCCAAAATCATATGATACTCTCTTCACAACACAAAATGCTGCTTGGGTAAGGATCTGCTTGTAGGGTTAGAGGTTAAAATAAAGTTAATTTCTTGATGTATTTTTCAAGGCAATGCTAAATAAATATTCTGAATGTCAATAAAATATGTCACATGTTATTGTAAACATAAGACATATTTTAGTTAGTGTTTAGTTATCGTTCACATATGACATTTTGGCATCGTCTTGCAAAATAAAGAAAAAATATCATCAAAAAATTAACTTTATTTAACCTGTACGAGTACGCTATTTCCTTCGTTGTTTATTATCTTAAGGTAATCATCTTATAATTATTGCCTAAAAGTTTCGCGTAATGTGAACGACCACGACCATAATTAGTGGGATAAAAATTTGCAAGAAATTGCGGCTGCTCTACGAAATGCCATACATGATACTTCACATTATTCCCCTCATTATGTCGTGTTCGGTCAACATACGTAAGTCGTTGCACGGTTCGGATTACGCGTTACGAAGATTATTCGATGGGCATAATCCCAGCGAAGTTCAGGTGCCAATCTTCTCAAAGATCGTATTATGCATTATTTACGTGTCGCACAAGAAAAGGGAGCTCGATATTACAATTTACGTAGTTCTCATATGATCTTTTGCTTTGAGCGATTTGCCGAATAAATTTTCCGCTAAATTGGCTGACAAATTCAAACCCGCGGTCATTACCTGTAAGGTAGGTCAAGTACCTTATGCTGTTCAAGATTTGAATAGACAATCGTTGGGGAATTTTCCATGTCAAGGATATTCGTGTTTAACTGTTTATATCAATGCTCTGCCGACTGAGCGTGTCTGTGCTCATGACTTTGTGGTAAACCAGTTATAAATATCGCTACCTTTTATTTTGAACTTTGCATTTGTAGTTGTTTTGAGACTTCTCGTGGGTGTGGCTTGTTCCCACGTTTGTTACGACTCCTTGTGGGGTCATAACATTGCTCAATTCGCAATTTTTTGCTTTGTTGTATTTTTATTTCTAAATGTCGTTGCAATTGTACTCGTATCATTAAAGTAGTTTTAATTTTTGGAAACCAGCCTTAATATTATGTTTTACGTCGTATCTACTTACATCGTACCATGTAAACTTCGAATAATTGTAAAAGCGAGACCAATGCGTATACCTTGTGCGTGTGTTCGACCGGAGGGGATATAGAAGAATATTTTTTATACGTTTTTCGTTTTGTCTCAAGTGGACGAGTAACGCGTATGAAAAATCAAAGCAAAAAGGACCACCACGAAAATATTTTCTTCTAGATTTATTTTTGGGCTGAGAATTTTTGGAGAGTCTAATTTTGGAGTTTGGAACCAACAGTCGAGTTTAGTTTTTTTTATTATATAAATCGAGTTCAATATTTTGTGAAAACGCTATATTTACTTTGTGATTAAATTTTTTTCTATTTTTTGGCGTGCGAAAAAATAATAATTATGTAATTTATATTCGTAGCATAATAAAGTTAAAAGTTCGATAAACATTTTATTAATTATGAAAGTATATTTTGAATTTTGAGGTATCAAAATGATTAATGAAATATGTTAATTTATGGTGAATGTGTTTATGGTGAATTTCATACCAAAGATGAAGATTTGAGTTCCAACGGTGTGTTCCACGTCAATTCGATGGTTGGTGGTACGGTGTTTTGTGGCGAATAAAAGACACCGTCCCATCTGCGATTAACATTTTTATATCGGCAAGGATGCCGTAAATATTTGGACGGCCGACACGCGGCCCACCTATTAAATTTTTTTTACGGTAGACGAAGGGATACCGCATCCCAATGTAGTAATGGCTGCCATTCGGGGCGTATTAGTTCTGTAACAGTAAATTTTCATTTATTTCGGAGAGAACAAGGCATTCTGATTTATTAAAGACTGCCAGTCGTGGCCTAATAGTTGTAAATTGAACGAGACAACCTGCAGAATAAGCATACGATACATATTTCGGCGGATTACGGCGTAAGGACGTCGTACTATAACGGGTGGCCAACCACGAGGCCATTCGTAAATTTTATTTACTATCGATGAAAGGCACGGCAACGTACGGGTGGCCAACCACGAGGTCAATCGCTAATTTATTGTGTAACGGTGAGAAGACATCGCAACGGGTGGCCCATCGGGGTATTATAATTATACCAACCAGTATTGGCACCTATGTCGGACGGGCACAGCAACAGCGTGTTATCGATGAGCAGACACCGCAACCCATTTCGGTAGTCAAGGGCGCTGCGGCGGCGACCCCTCAAGGATGACCTACTCGAGGTCAATATTAAAAGGTGCCATTATTTTTTTTAAAAATTTTATTGTTAATATTAAATTAATTTTTGATTAACGTAAAATTGAATTATGTAATCGAGCGCCGGATATCGGTCGACGGGCGTGGTGCACATTGGTTGCGTTTTTCCCATTTCCAATTTTATTTGGGGTGTCTCCCATTTTTTTATTCTCTCCTCTTTTTTACCCTTCTCTTTTGATCACCTCAACCAATTTTACTTTAATTTTTTTCTCTTTTGTTGAATGTTTTATTTCTTTCTTCGTTGACCTGGGTCTATCTCAGCTATTTTTTCTTTTCCTTTTTTTTGTTATTTTACTTATGAATGCTAAAATAAATTATTAAATTTTTTGAATCGGTTTGTTGGAGGGGGGGTCTCATTCCGTGTCGGTTCCACATTTAGAGGGAGGGTTTGCCACTCCCCTTCATATCTACTTGGCAGGACATCCACAGGGTCGGAGTGGTGAATCCAATATATGTGTCGTCCATTCGGGGACGACCGTAAATCTATACGGTCTTCCGTGGCGCTCCGGCAGTCTCCAGCTGTCGGAGTGTTTGACGTGGGAGATCCTCTAGAGGTTTCTCTGGGTGAAGAGAGGTTTTTCCGAGTGAAGAGAGGCTTTGACTGTTGGGAAGACGTCCCTACTCTCTTATGCTGCTTCGTTGTGGCTAGGCATCGGCCTCTAGAGGTCGATGGGTCATTCGGGTGCGGTCTCTTCAGCATACATCGTACTTGTCATTCGGGGAGTTCCGGTTGTGCCTGAGTGGGCACACCCCGTTATAATTATTTGTATTTTATATTTTCCTGTAGTTTCGGCCGATGCAATTTTGGCGTAATAGTTTAAGTATTTATTACTATTTTTGTTCTGTTCCACGGTGTAGGCCAGGAGTATTGAAGCCTCAACTTCCCCACGACCCAAAACCCTCAGATCTAGTCGGCAAAATCACCGTGAGAGAGGCCTCTGCATACTTAAAAGAATCTGCGGTGTGATTTTTCAACCATTTCGTAACAATACTTTTCGATAGGAAGGTATTTAACTGTTTTCTTTCTTGTTTGCAATTGAGCCATTAGCTTTTAAAACATTTTACCGAAACATGGATAAATAAACGTACCATCTGATCATTATATTATTTACAAAATCATTAAATCAGCCCTCAAAATAATAAGATAACAAATAAAAATATATCGTGCGTATAACATATGTATTCTATGTATATTTCGCTTTGCGCTATTGATGCAGTTGGCATAGTCACAAGTTTACTTTCTTGTGAAAGCACCCAACAAATCCTCAAATGAGTATGACATCAATCAAATTGCAAAGAAAAGTAATCTCAATCCAAGAATTTAATATTATTTGCAGGGAAGGGCGATGTAAACTACGCAATGTAATCTACGTGGTTGTTGACAAGTAATTTATTACGTAGATTACATAGCAATCTTAACATAGATCTCTTTACGTAGATTAGATAACGAATCCCTGACGTCAATAATGTAAACAACGTCGACAACTTGGAAAATATATTAAAATCCCAAATTTCTCATTATTTTCTCTTTTTCTTACGTGTGTCGTTGATAAAGACGTACGTGTGTACGTTCGATAAAGTTGTTGATTAGCTATTAGGTGATTGTCTAATTATCTTATTATGTATTCTTGTCTTATTATTGTTTAATTACTCTGGCCTAAACGAAATGGACCACTGGAGATGTTTGTCACCCAATTATATTCAAAAGTATAAACACTATTGAAATACGTGTAAATTGCATTAATAATTTATTCAAACTTAAAACATGGAATAGTTAATAATAATAAATAAACTGCGCCAAAAAAAATCGGAAGAGAAAATTTTTCGAGAAAATACCCAGATTTGAACGCTGGTATCTTGGTGGAATAACATCTTTCAAAAAAATTATTTTTTCTTCTTTTCGATACTGGAAACCGTTTTATTTATTTATTCTCTATAAAACGGCTAATATGGAGTTGCGAAGGAAATATCAAGTTTGTTTACAGTCTTAAACAGCAGCTTATTTGTTTACTTTTAGACAATTTTGATTTTTTTCAAAAAAGTCATAAAAAGAAGACAAATTATATTTTCGTTAGGTATAACAGTATGCGATTTTATAAAAATCTTCGTTAAACGTGTCATTATAGTGAGTACATGCTCACCTCGATAGCATCCCCAACGTGCAGAGTGAGTATGATGAACACGAATAAAATTACACCATAAATAAAACAAACCACAGCCTTACGATGAAAATTAATGCATAAACATTACAGATGGCCTATAAGCCCAACTTAAACTAAGATTAATATTCATCCTCCAATTCTATCTCATCCGTAATATATTTGGTTCATATTTAATTACCTCACCATATATTAGGAAGAAATATATATTACATCAGCTGCAATAGAATGAATATGACAAAAAAATTTGTATGCTAATGTTTTGACTTTTAACTACGTTGTTAAATTAATTTATGCATGCAACAAATACTTACCAGTTCAGTGAGCAACATATTCACAGTTCAATGCAATTTCATATTTTCTTGAATTGATCAAATGTCAGTAGACGCCAGCAAAATAAATGTTTACCATTTTTATAGAGATATTATTTTTAATTCAGGTTTTTGAACGAACATTTATTAGAAAAAATTTGTATTAGTCTGAAAATAACGTTTAACACTTATCAAATCGATACCAATTTTTTCGATTTAAATCCTGAATAAACTAGTTTAATGTTACTTTGTAACAGTTGTTAATAGATGGCGTAAATCACGATACACTAAAATTGTATTCTAATTCGGATATTTAATTTGGGTTTATCAATTGTCACTGTATTTTTATTGATGGTGGATAATTAACAATTTAAAACTTATAATCTAAATATAAGGCATGGCGTGAGGCCGCAGTATAGGTTAGTTGGAAATACTCGTATATTTTGAATAATAATAATTTGCATTAACTAAAATGTCAGGAAAAAGTTCAAAATATGTAAATCATTTAGATTACTAGTGGCATGAGTTGACAAGTAGTTGTCGACGTTATCTACCAGTAATCGACGTTGTCTACGAGTAGTCGAGGTATTCGACGATGTTATGGACGAGTTGTCTACGGGATCACATATGAATTACTAGATGACGCGTATACGCCCATCTCTGATTATTTGTCCGGAAGCGGGGTGTTCCCTAATTTCTCGAAAAAGGTGTTTAAAATTCTGTTGAATTTAGCAAACACATATTGAGTGTGTGAATATAATTCCGTTATTTTCCAATAAGTGTCGTTACTAGTACTGCTTACGTATACTATAAAGGGGGCATATTGGTAAAACGTAGTATGTGGTATTTGGTTTAAGCGTAAACAACTAATATTTTTGACGCCTTGAAAATGTTGAATTTTATTCCAACTAAACATCATTTGCATGAAGTTTTAGTACATTATTTTATTGCAAAGAAAAGTGCAGCGAAAACTTATCGTTTACTTGTGGAAATTTACGGTGAGCATGTCCCATAGAGTACAACATGCAAAGAATGGTTTCGACGATTTAAAAATGATGGGTTTGAAACACAATTAGAATTTGCTTTAGTATCAAATGTTGAGCGATCCACTGTTGCAAAACGTTAACAAACAATCGGAATGGTTAAAAAAGTTAGCAACAGGATTCGACATGAATTAAAAGAAAGAGGCCTCGAACGTCGGAAAACCATTTGTGAAATACTGCTTCAAAGACGCAAAGAAACGTTTTTTTTGCACCGAACAGATACTAAAGATGAAAAATGGATTTATTATAAGAATCCAAAACGCAAAAAATCTTGGAAAAAGCGAGATATTCATTGCAATAATGTTATGCCGTGTATCTGCTGGGATCAGAAAGATGTGGTATATTATGAATTGCTGGAATCAGGTGAAACTATCAATGGTGGTATCCACCGACAACAACTATTACATTTGAAGCGAGTTATAGAGAGAAAACGGCCAGAATGGGTGAATAGTCACAACAAATTATTTTTTCAGCACGATAATGCAAAACCACACGTTGCAAAAGTTGTGAAAAATTATTTAAAACGACAAAACTGGAAAGTTAAACCCCACAAAGTCTCCAAAGTCCAGGATTCTTCAGAGAAGGAATTGCCTGCAAGATGTTGGAAAATTGAAGCCGCAGATGGAGCATACTTTCAATAAATAATTCGTCACATTCACATACCCAATATTTAATGGTATTGATTTGTATTATGCTGTTATTAAAGCATTATTAAATTTTATGCTTCGTTTAGTAAGTTTAGAACAAATTTTGTCGACATGTGCTTATACAAAAATAACAATTTTAATAAAAAAATGTTCTTAAACAGTGTAAACACAGAGGAAAAATTCTTTTAGGAATAGCAAAAATTCAATGGCACAGAACCGAATAATCACAAATTAAAAATTCATGTAAGATTATTTGGATAAAATTTAATACAAAATTGTTTTAGATAAATTGAAGAATAAAATCAACATGGACGGATCAGTTGGAAAAATCTAAACAAAAGGAGAAAACAATTATCGTCTACAGAATAAATGCTTTAAACACGTGGTCCAAACGACTTGTTTAAATAGAAAATATGAAAATAATTTCAAAAAAATATTCTGAAAGGGATGGTGATGAGTGATGACATAAAAGTTATGCTAAATAACGATTTATATAGGCATTTTGTGAAAATAGGTTCTGTTTTGGCTAATAATATTATTGAGGAAAAATATTACAGTACAGAAATGTGAAATTTAATTAATGATTTAATCAATTAGGAAAGTGGCTGTTATGGCAATTTATACTCTGTAGGTTTCAGATACCAATTAACAATTTTCTTTCGTTTTACAAAAATTAAAAAATTATTAATTTTTGTATAACTGGAAATCGCAATTGTAATATGATCCTACATATGTTCGTTTAGATATTTGCCTCTGTCAACATTTACCCTTTTTATCACGAATTTTCAATATTCTCTAAGATCAACCGGGTTTTCGTCTCGTTGGAAAGCTCGACTGTGGCACAGAATGTTTAGATATGTTTGATGTGGAATTACGAGTATCCAAATAGGTTTTGAGATAGAGATTTAGGTTTAGTGTGATGGATTCAAAATATAATTGTGTAAAAATACGTCACTAATACAAGTTTTTCCTTTATTTTAAGATGAGGGTACCATTGAAGATTCGGTTGAGACATAGCCTACAATTTACAATTGATAAAATTAAACAAAATATAGAAAATTTGAAACCTAGCATAGTTACTCACGAAATATCGGATTTCAAAGTCGCGTTTACAAAAATAAAAACCGTAGAAATCTAAATCCCAGGAATTTAATTCTCCAGAAATATACGTCCTTCATATTTTTGATTTTAGGTGGATCTCAAAATGGGTCGGTGTGACATCGAAATACAAATTTTTTGAAAAAGATGTAAAACAAGAAGTTAAACATCCAAAATATGAAATTCCCAAAATTTTCAGAAATCTTAACATCAAAATCTCATTAATTTTAAAAAATACTCAAAATTAATAACGATTTTCAAAATTTTGTGGAAGTTGGAAGAACAAAATTAGTACGCAAAAAGAATATTGTGGAAATAATAGGTAGGGGAAAAAGTTTGTGGCCTTTTTTCCGGTAGATGACTTTACATTCATATATCTCAGTAATCATTGATTGTATCGGGAACAGAAGTTCAAGTTCTACAGTGATGTAATCATGGCTCTACCAGAAAAATGGCAAAAGATCATCGATCCAAATGGCTCATATTTGGTTTAATAAAGCTCATTTGAAATAAGAAAATACTTTGTTTCAATGCCACCCAAAAAAAGACACGAATTTTTTCCCTAACCCTTTATTTGAGCCATCGTGGTGTTATTTTTAACAATAACTATTTTGGAAATAATTAGTTCCTTTCTTAAACGGGATATAACATTATTTATCCCACTGTTAGCCTCGATACTATTTTGTACTCATCCTAAAAATTGTTGCAAAATATTAGAAAATTGGTTCGGTGAAGGATGACAAAATCAAATTAATTTTTTACATTCGCTATCCGTTATTATAAATAAATCACATTTAAGCAGGAGGAAGACATGTTTAGCTTTTATTTTTCTAATTTGCCGACTAAAAGCTTTACTTTTTCCGTACAAGGCCACTATACTCCACAAAAGCCTTTAAATTCAGTAATCAGCAAATATGTTCTGCTGCTAAAAATAACTGAAATTTTTTCAAAACTCGTAATCACCGTTTGCAGATTCAAGTGAATGCCATTGCCACATAAAACGGTCCACCCATTAACCAGCGAGAACACTCAGCTAATATTTTAGTTACTAATACTTTAATAAGTTATAGTCTTCCAGAATAAATATTTGTTCGTTAGTGTTGCGGTATGTCAATTGTTACTTATAATTTTTCCTGGCTCTTTAATATTACTCTTATTACTCGTGCCATCTTACTTGGAATTGGGTACTAAACGACCGATTTGTGTATCTATAAAAATAAAATGTAGAATCTGGCAAAAATCTAAATTTTGGAAAACTAATTTGAACCAATATTTGTGAAAAGTTAATCTAGAATCTTCTAGTTCGTAAATATTTTTCTCGTGAATGATATATAATTTATAAAATATTTGCAAACAATGAAAAAGCTGCCACTTTCATGTTGGAAATTGATGATCCCAAAAATTACTGGGTTCTCTCAATTTATAGAAAATGCGTGTGTATGAAACCTGACCCCGATCAGTGAATTCGTCTAGGCTGTAGAGCCCCAACAAACGTTTAGTCTGCACGCCCATACGCACACGTAGAGATATTTTAAAAACACCATTTTTTGATTTCGGAAATATAGCGAATGGTTAATCTGCAAAAATCTCGAGATCAAATAAAATTCTTTCGAAAAAATGAAAATCCCCGTTGCTTTTTAAACACACCTCCTAGATATATGGTAGATGACTGTATATTCAGTACGTACAAAACTTGTGCATCTTTTTCCTTGGTGTTGGATTTGTTACAGATTAAGGGGAACAGTTTCATCTCAATTACACAGCCTCTGAATGAGATAGGAGAAAATATATGATAGCCTATGAAACTCCCAGGATGTATTCAAAGTCATCGGCAAAAGTTCAAAGAGGTTTGGGCCAGCCGTTCTTTAGTTTTGCGAAACCAGACATCCATACAAACAAGCTCATTTATATATATACTTAATTCGCCGGCTAATAAGTCCAGAGGCTGACACAGGTGGTGAATCTAATGAAAATCTCTTATGATTTTAGGAAGTACCAACCTTCAAACGGTAAGGTTTTGTCCTCCGTGTTTTGGGATGCGCTAGGTACTATATTCGTCATCTATTGGTGCGCTTGAACGAAGAAGTTGTAAAAACCGGCCCAAATGCAAAATAGTGTTTTTTCACCAAGGCAATGTAAAGTGTCATAATTCTTTGGCTACGATGACAAAATTGCATGAATTGAAGTTCGAATTGCTTCCCATCCACCGTATTCTCCAAATCTGGCTCCCAGCGACTGCATGACCGGGCAAACCAATATTCACCAAAAAAATTCTTAATTGGTAATTTATTTTATGAAAAATTTAATTTTGCGCATGGTTTTCCGAAATAAACATTTTCTTTTTAAATAATTGACAATTGTAATAGTCCGATAGACGCCACTCGCGGACGAAATATAAAGTATTTTATATTCAAATATTTAAATAAAATAAGTTAAGTTTATTTAAATTTATAAATTGGATATCCGAAAATTCATTTTATAGTTTGTAAATAAAATTAACAATTAAATACCTAGAGTCTACACTATTCAAATTCACTGATTTTTTCTATCATAGTATCGTATGTGTGAGTATTTTATATAAAGTTTGACACTATCACCAAATTATCAGGAGGCTAATTCACGATAAATTATCATGAAACTATTACGAAATGTCATTATTTTGAGGTTATGTTTCATTTCCTATTATTAATTTAATTTTCAGAGTTGAAGACATCAGTTTTTGTTAAATTCGTGTGTCGATTCGTGAAAAAAACAAATAATGAACAGACATCAACTATTGAAAAATTAAATACATTAAATTTTCTTTAATAATAACACGAATTACGAAAAATACGAATTTTGATATATTAACACAGAATACAGATGGAGTTAAATAAATACTACATACATAACAAAAATGTATATCTTCACTCTGAAAATTAATACTTTTAACACCATGCGCCGTAGGTACTTGGCGAAACACACTAACTCTTAATAAACACATTATATTACTTGTTTATTATTTCTGAAAAAAAAATTTTGAATGTTAATTTTAAAAAAATTGTTCAAAAAGTTTAAAAATTACTCTAGAGTAATTTTTAAACTTTTTGAACAATTTTTTTTAATTATGATATTCAAACAAAAATTTTGCGAAATAATTAAACAAGTGATATAATGTGTTTATTAAGTGTCTGAAAATTAAATTTGTAATGATGAAACATAACCTCAAAATGAAGACATTGCGTATAATTTCATGATAATTTATCGTGAAATAGCCTCCTGATAATTTATCAGTCAAAATTTATATAAAATACTTACACATACATTGATACCATGATAGAAAATATCAGTGAATTTGGGTAGTGTAGACTCTAGGATAATAACGAAGTAATTTGAATTTCGTATATCTATCACCTCAGTTCAGAAAATGTCCACTATGCCAATACATTTTTGCTAAAATTTTCGCTTGGTTATCATGTTATTCTAAATCCGATACGAAATAAATTATTTACCCGAAATAAGGGACATGAACAAATGTAACGCGTTAAACATGAATATTAACAAAATAATTCTAGATGCTGTACCTAAACGGACGAAAATTAAACCGCAAACTCGATCGAGAATAAAATTGAAACTAAAAACTTTTTAGACTCAAAATGTAAAGGGGTAGGAACCAAGCGCAAGTTTTATCGATTAAAAAATTCAAAAAAATATCCATAAAATTCCAAATAAGATTGTAGCAGGCCTTTGATTTTACTGGTTGATCACCCAAAACAAAACTATATAAAATATCTTGATAGAAATGATTCACTTTAAAACCAAAATAAATCTAGCAGTCTTTGCTTTCTCCAGTTTCTCCTAAACAGAAGTGTATGGTAAACTGAAAACATTGTCACATTGTTCTGTTTAGGGCGAAACCGAACCGAAAGAGTTGATCAAATTTAAAAAAAAAACTTAAACAATAACCTAAAATTATTCATTTTGACGTTTATCTATTTTTTCATTTTTATTATTTTAACAAATCTTTATTTCTTTATAATATTACAACTAATCTCACTGATTATGTAGTAGTTGTTGTATTAGTTTAGTAGTCTATTCTTGTGGGATGAAACCTATCGGTTCATCCCAGCTCTGCCAGTCCTTTGATTTCAGCGGACTCAGGAAACACTAATTCTAAAGGTTTTGTTCTCTTTAGGTGATTCGGTCCATTGGTGCGATCCAGTAGGTTCCGCAGTTCCTCGTTGTCATGCTGCAGCAGTCGCAGTACATGATTCCTTGCAAATTTTTGTATTTCACCGCTGGCGTATTCCATGTTTAAGTCTCGATGGATATTGTCATTTCTAATGTACCAAGGAGCATTCACAATGCTACATAGTACCTTGTTTTGAAATGTTTGTATGATTTTAACTATAGTTTTGTTTGCGCAGCCTCAAAACTGAATACCTTACGTCCAGTGCCCTAATTCTCTAAGCAGTAAGATAATTTGTAAACGTGTAAACGACACTTTATCTTGCCTTTTTACAAAATTCGCATTCTCTAATTGCACTTCAAGATAAAATTTAAAAAGGCTACGATAAATAAATGTCAAAACTTAACATACTCTTATGATATATGTAGATTCATATTTAGACTGTAGATTCATATTTAGGCTACCGTTCCCATTTAAATTTCAACATTAATTTTATGGATCCAAGTTATTCGAAATAGCATCTATTCACAAACAATAGTTCAAGTTGTTATGGGTTGTGGTATGGGTAATTTAAGAGGTGAACATTTTATATAATAAACTATCTTAGCATTTTCAAATCGTATTCTCTAGTCATTTTTTTACCCAAGATACAAATATTGACATCAAGCGAACAAGGCAACAATGAACGTCAAAACGAAATTTTAATTAATTTATTTCCTTAATAACTCAAAAAACCATTCTCTAGAAACATAAATTCTTGTACATATATACATCAAAGCCATCTAGAGTCACACATATCCATAAAAATCATATTGAAAAATAGTCGGAGTCGGGAGTTATTTGATATTAAAATCAAGATACGGTTAGATACAGATATAAAACAAATCAAATGTTTGAAAAGAACATTACAACAGCCAAATATTTCTTTACTTCGTATGGTAAAGACATGTACAATATACTCGTAAGTCTTATCTTGAATGGTTGAAAAATTAAAAAAAATTGTAAAACAAAAATTTTAATTTGAAACTGGGCCAAATGGCACCCAATTTGGAGCTAGAGCCAAATAAATATATAAAAAAAGTCTTATTTTCAATTCATCCGTTAAATTTTGATTAATATTGTATAAGCTAAACCCTGTAAAGGTAAGCTTTATGCTACGTATAAAAGTCACATAATTCTGTAATTATTATTTACGATATGTTTTTGAAACTCAATCAAATCTGTGTATTTCATTGTTCGAAACGAAATGCCCTATTAACACTTTCTGCTCGTGCGAGTTAACATTATACATATAAGTAATAGTCGGATCTTGAAGTTCGGAATATTTTCTGTAATCCCGGGATTATCGTACTAGGATTTTGGAGTTTCGAGTAAACTACAAAAAACTATGCGTTGTAGTAACGAGTTCATTTGGCCAATCAAATTTATAGTTAGCCACTGCGAGTTTTTCGAACTCCCCGAGTTCCTCATCCAATAATTTTTTTATGTGCCTGAGCACCAAAAATTTATTAATCGAAACCATTTCTAGTAATTTGATTTAGGTCTAGTTCTGGAGGGACGTTATAGTTTTACCATTTGTTTTTCATCTTTAGTTAATTTTTAATCTTTGTAAAATGTATGGGTTAATCTTACTGATCGTCAACGAGTAGGATGTGAAACTTGGATCAATTAACTGTTTCTTTAGAAATAGATTTTATGAAATAGACATCGTGTTTGACCTTAGTGATAGTTAAAAGTTAGTTTTATTGCATAATATAATTAAATTTTGTACTCGTTCATAATTGTTCTAAATTTGTCCTAATTATCAATTTCTCAAACACGGCCCTATTAAATAGTCTAGATTTAAATCATTGTAAGATCTTAAAGATTGTTGAGAGTACTAGTGCCTCTAAATGAAATATTAAACACTTGCATTTTCTGAATTTTTTAACTAATTTAGATTTTCTATAGGCCGTCATATTTATTGTACTCATCGGTTTTCATAATTGTGTGCAAGTGTAATGATCAAGTAAAATATTACAAGTGCACAACAAGTTGAAAGCTTTGCTCGATATGTGGAGAACTGATCTGTTAGCTGTTGTCAAATTAGATACTTGAAACACTTGACATTTATATTTGAACATTGAGCAACTAAAATGGCTTTTGCAGTAATCCACAGACCATGTTGTTTTAGGATATTCTACTCCTTAAGTCTTCTTAAGACGATCAAGTAAAATATTCGATTGTTTGACTTTACTGAAAGAATAGTTCAATTCCATCGATAACAGTCCATTTTTATAAGTTCACAAATTTACATTATAAATCGAAATAGTTGTATTACCTTTTTATGTAAACTATCACAGCTAAAATATCAAAAATTGCAATTAATTATTAATAATATCCAAACGACAGCCTTTTGTACATACTTTTGCTTGAATATTACTCGATAAATTATTTGTGATACTTTTCGACATAAATTTATCTTGCCACTTTTCATTTTATCTTGAAAAAAATTTAGAGAATGCGAATTTCTAAAACATCACGATATCCAATATAGGTAAATCTAGACTTCTACGATATTTTTTTTTTTCGTATGTAAAAGTTATCACTTTTACACATTGTAATTTATCTTGGATTTTAGAGAATTAGGGCAAACGTTGCCGAACTGGCAACGCACAACAGTTCATTGTGCGTTGTCAGTTCGGAGTTTCTTCTCATAAGCCAGTGCATTTTTCTGAATTTTAAGTTCAGTTCTTGCCTTTTCTTTTTAACATGTGCATTCCGCCTAAGATTAAAGTCCAGCGCCATGCCGAGATACTTAGCGTTATCAGAATATGGAATTTGTTGCGAATTCAGTATAATCGGAATATATTATAATTCCCTATTTGTAAAGTTGATGTTTTGATCTCGATTCATTTAGTGTTATTCTCCATTTTTATGTCCAGTAATCCACTATATTAATAGCATTTTATAGTTTCCTTGTGGGCTCAACAATACTAGCATCAGTTCGGCATAAGTTCCAAATTTTTTCCACTTTGTAGCTTGGTGTGATGAGACGACCGAATTTTTTAATTTAAAAAATTAAAGAAACATTATTTCATTATTGTTGAAACCACTCTTCCAAACGCCTTGGTAATTTCACCCTGATGGAAAAACCAACCAGAATAACTCAAAATTTCATATAGAAATCAATATTGTTTCTGTATATAAAGGGTTTTTTAATTTGGGCGCGTCGATGTTGAAATGAAATAAAACAAGCTGAGTATGAGGTAATAACAAAATTCTTTTTTTATTTGAAAGAAACATGTATGCCATTATTTGTGGAATATAACATCGTTCAAATGTCCGCTGCGGCTTCTCACGGTGGTACGTATCCGTACAATCCGTACAGTGGTACAATTTTCAGTGATTCTGCGGGATAGATCCAGTTGAATTTGAGCGATGGTGTTTCGTTATGTAGGCTTTATGGGTATCGGTCGATTGCGGCTTATTGGCATATACCAGCAACTTGAGGAAACTCCACAAGAAAAAGTATAGCGAGGTCCAATCGCACGATCTTGGTGGCCAATTCACGTCACCTTGCGAGGGATAGATAACCCTACTCTCAACTCGTTCGTGCAGAATATTCATCGTTTCGTCTGCTATGTGGCACGTGGCCCCGTCTGCTGTGTGGCACGTAGCGCTCGCCGTTGATGGAGATAGTCTCACACACATCATTTTCAAAAAAGTACGGACCAATTACGCCGCCAGCCCAAAATCCGCACCAAACAGTAGCTTTTTGTGGATGCATTGCCACCTGGTGAACCTCCTGTGAATTGCCGTCGTCCCATATACGGCAATTTTGCTTTTTAACATAGCAATTCATCCATAAATGAGCCTTGTCGCTAAAGATGATTTTTCGGCTAAAATTTGTGTCCTCTTCCAATCGCTCTGAAGCCCAGTCAGTGAACAAACGGCGTTGTCTGTGGTCATTAACTTTGAGTCCCAGGGTCACATCGATCTTGAACGGGTGTAATCCATATCCCGACTCGAAATTCATCAAGATGAAGTCTGTGAAAGACCCAGTTCTTGTGCATGGCGTGGAATTGACTGCCTCGGGTTCTCCTGTACACTTTCACGAACCGCGGCAATGTTCTCGGCCGATCTGGCGTTCCTTTGACGTACGATTTTTGGCTGATTGTTTACCGAACCGGTTGTAATGAATTTGGCCACCAAACGTTGCAGAGTCAGCTTTGAAGGATCGCTGCGTCTGCCGTAAAATGGATACAACGCGCGGAACGTTTGTACTAATGAACACTCATTTTGATAATAAAGTTTTATCTTTTGGACGTGCTGATCATTTGGCATTAGTGACTGAAGAAACACCAGATTAGACAAACGGCACCAAAACAACATGGCCACCACAAGCTGCCAACATCGACCCGCCCAAATTAAAAACTCCTTTAATAAATTTTATGAGACTGTCATCTTCTACAAAAATGAATGGATTGGATATTATTCTACATTAAAATATTCCACATTCGCTTTCAAAAAATAATAATTTTCATGTTATTTCATGTGGGATCCCCTTTTTTACGAAACCAACCGCAAAAAAATTTCTGTTGTGGTTTGATTCTTCGAAGACAAAGCCATACAAAGAAGTATTAGGTTTCTTAGAAATATGTGTACAGCATAAACCAATTTAAAATTTCTCACATGATTTTTTGTAAAGCTTTTCATGAAAATTGAAAAAAATTCCAATACAAATACCATTATGTAAATATTGTGCAGGCCAAAAAAGGAGCTATGTAGGTAACTCATAATAATTATACGTAAATAAATTAGCAATTTGTTTATATATTATCGTTACCACACAATCAATATAAATTCTCATTATCTCGTATTTGAATAAAATTTGAATTTCTCGAAAATCACGTAGATTTAATTTTAAATTTATTTACGATAAATTAACTTTCAGGTGAATTGATTTCGATATAAAATCAAATCCTTACTGCAGAATTAATTAATAAATATATTTTGTAGTGATATTTAAATACTTTTTGGAATTAGATTCGTATTTGTAAATAAACAAAAATCGATTTAAAAGTTCGTGCGGATTAAATTATGCAAATGAAACTGATTAGATTGTACATATAGTACAACCTAAGGTACGAGTTTACGAATGTATTATCAAGATTATTTTGTGTAAAACTGCTCATCAATTTTTTCACAAGATAAAATTTTCCACATTTTTAGGCTCTTTAAGAAAATATATTCCGTATCTATGTTTACTCTAATCCAAATGCTTATAATGCTAGCTAAACTGGACCATATGTAGGTGACGTAACTATTAAATGTAATTTGATTAGATGTGTTATCACTACAACTGACTTTCACACCCTCAATGTTAACTGTTTTTATTAATCGATATGTTCCTGCAGTGAACTTAGCGTCGTCATCGACATTGGTATAAAGTAGAAACGGTGGGACAGTTGTTATATATCAACAAATTTAACGATTATTATGTATTTAGTAAAGTTTAATTTTGCAAATCAGGTTTTAAAATGAATATTATCGAAATAAATTCAGATTGATTGTATGCAACCCAGTTCTAAGTTAATTAACGCCAATCAGAAATGAGAGATTTAAAAGGTGTGCTAATTCACAACAATAACGCAAATTCTATGAACATACTTGACTCTGAAAAGGGTTAAATTAGCGTTTTTATAAATGCCTGTTGCGAAAGTTCCGTAGCCAGATTACACTAAGGACTTCTTAAGTATATTTTCTTCGTCGTTTAATCTCAATATACTCGTAAATACATATTATGAATAATTTAAAATCACAACGTCCCTCGGGTTGCTATTCTGTTGTTGAAGTTGGTAACATTATCTTGTGCTGGTATTACCACATTGGTTTTGACAGAAATGATTATGTGAAAAATTAAAAACAAATAAACCAAAATTATTATTTGAAATATAAATGGGCTAAAAAATTTGGAACAAATTTTCACTTGTAAAATTATATTTAAAACTACAGTAGAATTCGTTTCTAATGAGCAATCAATGGACATAAATTTTTGTTCTTTATAGCCTGTGTTCATGTTAGATGAATATTTGGATATAACGAACATTGTTCGTTATACGAAATCTTATAAATAAAAATAAGGTTTTTACAATTGTAGCGGATAGTTTCTTCAACTCCGTACAAATAATTCTCAACGGACAATCCTCGGTGTACATAATTCTTTATAAACGGACAATTCTCCATATAACGAATTATTCCAAAATATACAACAATCTTGTATACGCAAACTGTACATAACAACTTGTACATAGTTAATTGTATAACAACACTTGTACGAGTACATAACGAAATTTGTGTAAGCAAACTATGATTGAAAAATTATATTTTGGTTACACAACAATTTCATGATAATACGAGTACCTCTACAATCAAATCATTTAGAGATGCATAAACATCGTATTGATTTTGCAAAACAAAAGTCATGTAAAACGCACTTATACACCATCATGCCATCACACAAGAGATGGCATGGCAAACAATTATGTTGGATTGAAACATATTTTAAACGAGTGCACCAAAATTATTTTGGTGCATGTAAAAAACAATTCCAAAAAACCGGAAAATCTGGTTTTGGAGATTTTAAATTTTTTTATTGGATTTAGACGAGAAGAAAAAACCAAAATTATATTCTGTCTATTCAATTTTGGACTTTGTCGGAGCAACAACGCCGCCGCAGCATCATCACTCACCGGCAGCATGAAAAATAATTGTTATTAAATAAAAATTCAATTGTAAATTAAAGTTAAAGATTTTTTATTTATTTATTTTGTTACTAAAATTATCTGAGTGCTCCGCCGCATACTTACGCTATAAACTAATACGAGTTCATTTATTTGTTTATTTGTATTTGTATGTACATATTTCAGTTCAAGTTAAATTAATTTTAGTAAAAATTAAATAAACAAAATATTTTGTGTTCATGTATATATGAAGCCTAGAAAATAATACATATGTAATACAATTTCATAGTAATTACAATATGTTTATGTATGTACATCCATACATATGATATATGTATATGTATATATATAATGTGTACTTATCATTTACAACGTACAAATGTATGTAATCTAACAAAATTATTCGTTACTAGTGGCAAAAAATCTGTTAATTTAGATTGCTTTAGATTTGTTTGGATTCACGAGTCTAAAGAATTTTCAATAGAATATAATTTCTGCAATTCATTTTCAGTATCCCCGACGTTTTGCGTCAACCAAATAATTTTTAATGATTTTTAAATGCCCCTACGAGTAGAGGTTGATATTCATCCAGATCCGACAATTACTCATTAGAATGCGTGAGTTCATTCACGTGGTTTAGAATATCGTCATCGTTTACTTCTTCGGATGTTACAATGTTGTCGTCCACACCAACATACTCCTGCGCCGCAATATCTCTAACAAGAATTTCTAGCTGGGGATTGTTCCACAATAATTCGACAGTTCAAATATTGTTAGCCACAGATTGATGACTTGAAGTTCCTGGAAAAAACCCCTTTTTGCAGAAGCAGTTATTAATTGTTTCAGGTTTTATTTTGCCCTACGATCGTTTCAGGAAATAAATGGCATCTAACAAATCAATTTTAAAATTTGTTGCTCAAATATCATTATCAGTATCTAATGATGTGATTAATTTTCGCACGACGAGCTCCCGATAGTATCCTTTAAAACTTTAATTATCCCCTGGTCCATTGGCTGAGCCACTGCCGTGGTATTTGGGGGAAATAATGCTAATTTAATTGCACGTAAATTTGGTATTATCAAGTGTGATGGGCAGTTGTCAGCAACAAATATTAATTTTCTTCCCGCGCTTAAAAATTGTTTGCCCAATTTTATTAAATATTCTTCCGATTCCTTACAAGTCATCAACGATTTACGGTTGTTTTTGTAAATTACTGGATTGAAAATCTTGAAATATTATTAATTATTAATATTAATTGTCTTAGAATCGTTAATCCTGAGATATTCCAACTTTTAGCAAAATTCTAATATATAAACCTAATTAAAATTTAGAACGAATTGTCATCGTTAAAGTAGACATGTTGGCCTATCAAAAAATCATAATCATGGCTTATTGGCTTATTTGCATACAATTTTCGACAATTTTACTTCCTGAAACTTTCAATGTTTGAAGACTTTCTGGTTATCTTAACTTGATGCCAAATAAAATCTATTGAATTTTGTGTTTATTAGGTAATTTTAAAAATTTAATTGGTATTTATCTGATTTGTAAATTGAATACTTTAGTAAAAACTTTATTTAAATTCGCCAGTCGCCTATAAACACACGTTTATACAAATACATAGCCAACTCGATTGTTGTTGTTGGTTTAGTTTTAAGTTAGCTTGATTTTCACACGCATAATTTTATCAATATAATAATATATGGCAACAACTTAAGTCAGAAATTTCTACTTTTCAGGAGAGGAAAAACAAGACGTTTAATTTGTAATTTCGAGGATGTGCAATACATATATCAACATTTTGCAATTTTTAGGCACAATTTATTGAGTTGTCTTAATTTTATAAATATTCGTTACTTTCCTGGTAATTTTCATTTAATTGGCTTAAGTGGTTCATCAAAACTAAATACTGCACCGATCTGGAACCCATACTATGATGTACACATTAAAAGAATTGACAGCATTCAAAAGAAGTTTGCGATTTTATTGTTCAAGAAAAGTGACTGAGATTACGACCACAATTTGCCATTCCATGAAAATGTAGTTCGACTACCTTCGTAGGGTACACGGATTACAAAATATGCACACTTGAAAATAGACGACTACTCTTAGGCGCGGCTTTTATTGGAAACGTGTTCTTCGGTCACATTGATTCGGCTTACATTTTGGAAAACATATCAATTCATATGCAGAACATTTCGAAACTATGAGTTTTTAGCACTAGAACACCATTCCACGAGCTATGGAGGAAGTAACCCTAGAGGAGGAATTATAGACGACCTATTTGGCTTTAATTTATGAAAGGACAGCTTCAAAAATATACTGAAGAATTATTTTTTAAATTTTAAATTTTTTGATTGATTGATTTTATTTTAATTGATTTATATCTGTTTTGTCTTAAAGTTTTGTTGTTTGTTTGAAACAAAATTTCTAAACTAAATTAAGATTTCTTTAAATAAATAAATAAAATTGGAAAGCAGTATGAAAATTTATGAAAATCGACTAAATTTGATAAACAATAATAAGTGTCGGGATCAATCGGAAGAACACATTGAACAAAATAAAAACAATTCATTCATTAATTAAAATAAAATTAAAATTAATCTTCTTCGCCTTCAGGTCCGCCATTGTGTCGATTCATGGACCCATGTTATTCACGTTATCGTCAAGAAAATTGATATAAAGATCTCCCTTTTTCTCTTTGATATTTTTAGTGGCCCTGTGAAACATTTAGGTATTTTCGTAGTAGTTATGTTATTAGCTCCCCGGCGAAGTATGGTCATATTTTTAAATGGTTCTTCTTCACTTAAGAAATTTATACTTAATAGTTTCAAAGTTTCATTCATATCTAAGCCATTGAATATTTAACACGCAAATTATTTTTTTATTGGTCATAAATAGACCAGTCTATTTATCATCACAAAAACTTGGTCTCAAATATTTTTGTCATTTAATTTATCGATATGATTATATTGATGTTTTGTTTCTTTTTGAGAAGTGCATGATCGGAATCACATGCTATTTATGTTTTGATATTTCCATTATTGCGCATAAAAGCAGAAAACATGAACACCATGGAATTTTTATTCTGTCCGGTAGGCCGTCATCACATGACAATACAGCATGTTTTGTATTAGCATTTAGAGAAATTTAGATGTTAAACAGTCATCACATTCCCTCCAACAGTACCCGTCAATTTCACTCCGAATGTAAAATTAAATGTCCAAATTTGATTTTTATAAAATGACAGTGAATTCCCCAAGTATGATGTTGACAAACATTGTTGCAAGTCAAATACATACCATTGAATATTTCAGAGTACTTTGTACCAATATTATTGGATTTAAGCACCGCAAAATTGTATAAAATGTAAAGGGTATTTCAAAAGTCATGTATAGATGTCAGTTTTTATGTCCACTTTGACATTTGTGAAGTAGACATTTAACGATGGATACTTACACGCTAGAAGCACGCATTCAAGTTATTCAAACTCATTATGAAATCGATCTTTAAAAAATACTTATCGTAAAATTAGTGATTTTATGGTGTAAATAAGCGTCCAAATGAGTCAACAATTAATCAAAGGTTAATGAAAATGTAAAGAGACTGGTTCTGTCGAGGGAGGATCGGAAAAGGTCTGGTAGACCAAAAAATAGATGTTCTAGTGAAAAAATTGCTGCTGTGGCCGAAAGTGTCGCGGGGGAACCTTCAACACCGATATCACGATGTTCTCAGAAATTAGGCGTTCATCCATCGACTGTTTGGCGAATTTTTCATAAGGATTTGAATTTGCATCCTTACAACAACAGGTTGAAGCTACGAGTCATACAACACGTGAAAACATCCAGCTATTGCGGTCTAAGTTTTCACATCGATTAATTTCACGTTATGGTGACGTAAACTGGTCACCTAGATCGCGGCAAATACGATTTAACGCGATTAGATTTCTTTTTTTGGGGTTTCTTGGAAAGTAAAGTTTATGTGAATAAACCAACAACAATTGCACAACTGAAAAACAACATTCGGACCGAACTTGGTGAACTTAATGCGGTAATGAGTGAGCGAGTTATTAAAAATTTTGATTTTCGTATAGAAGCCTGTAGATGTGCTCGCGGAGGACATTTAAATGATGTCATTTTTCACAAATGCTTGTTAAAAACCTTATTTTTACAAAAAATAAAAAACACCAGAATAGTCAAAGTATTTCCATGTTTTATTTAAAAAAAACATCTAGGCGCGACTTTTGAAAGACCCCCTATTTACAAAACTACTTAATCCAATATTATTGAAGTACAGTATTGTCGACGCATTTCATACATCTTTGCGGGGTTCAAATCGGAATTCAAACAACCTTTTTGAGATGATGTCTTGAATAATGGGTTTTCGTAACTGGAAAAACTATTAATATGAGATTTCACTGCACTAACTTTTTGTCTTTGCAGTTTTAACCTTTCCTTGTAAGCTTAAAAGGAATTATAGAAATCAATCGTCTACAGTCCAATACGAGTGCCTGCACTTGTACATGTCATTATTTGCCAGTGGTCCAAATATTACTACATAAATTTATTTTGCGTCATTACTAAATTTTTTAGTATTAATTAATTAAACGTTATTCATCGTAATAAATTAAGTAATAATAATAAACTTGAGAAAATCCCCCGCACAAGATTTCATTTTAAAAGTCGGGATTTTATCGAGATTTTGTGGATTTTATTGAATCAGAATTTTTATTTGTTGAAATTCGTTCAGTCGGGGTATTGTTAAATCGGGAAGCTATGGTCTTATTTCTCTAGATTTTGTGATTTCTCCAATGCATTTATCAGGGTCCCTCCAAAACAGGAATTAAAGGCAGCATCGGTCGATAACTAACGAATCAGTCATTCAAAATTTATCAGTTGCATTTATTCGCATCATGCAAACAAATGATTTATTTCAGAAGGAAGGACAAGAATCTAAGTAATACTAAAATATTTAATTTGAGGTGACGATCCAATAAACAAATAGAACACTGGTATGGTTTTTTCGATATATTGAGTCCGACCAAAATTTTAAAAATTATGATATTTCTTGTCAACATAACGTCGCTACCTATAATTTAATGTCAAAACCGAATGAACAACCAAATCGAAACAAAATTGTAAATTCGTTTTGTCAGTCAAAATACGCTTGTCATAACAAACAATTTAATTCCAATTCCATTCCCTTGCTGACTGACACTATTTTTGACACTACTATGACCATATTTGTATATGTACCTTACAATTAGCGAATCATCTCGAACAACAGAGGAAAACAACACTGAAACCACATAAAAAACATAGTAGTTTTACGTTTTACCGAAAAGAAGAATCCAGCAATTAATACCGAGTTAATTATAATTTTGTTTAATAAAACTCAAAAGCTATGTATGAAACCATTTTTATTCTGTCTAAATGCAAGACATTGCTTTCAGATTTCCCTGATACTCGTAAATATGAATGTAATTTTAATGTGTGAACATAACATTAAATGTTAGCAAAATCATAACCTCTCACCACAAAAATTTTTGAAACAAAATATTTATGTACAAAAATGGCAGTTAGAAACAAAAATATTATTGGTTTTTTGTGTGATAAACCAGTTTTATGGCTTTTCATCAAATTTGGAAGTTAAAGGAACCTCAATAAAATGAAAAAAAAAAAACTAAGTTGATCCAGAAGTAACTGCTATTGTTGCAAATAAATTGTTTAACTCTTTTAAAATATACGTTTAGTTTTTCAACGGAAAATACGGATGGTACTGAAGTTAATATTCATTTTTACTAAAATTATTTAGTTTAATTTTAGTAAAAGCTCCATTGCCTTATATATTTTCCTTCTATATATTAGCTCCATTGCCTTATTTACTAAACCATACGTTAATTTGAACAATCTGATACTAAAATGGTTCAGGGGCAACCCTTAATTTGAATTATATTCTTTATTTTGTAAAATTTCATTTAACTTTATTAAACATACATTTTAGTTTTGTTGCTGAAAATATCCGAAAATAGTGAATATTTATAGTGTTTCACACTATTTCTATGAAACCTTCATAGTTCAACTTTGAATGCAAAAAAATTCTACAAAATCCGTAGATCTTCCCCTTATTAACACTAATCGTTAATAATTACTGAAATTAACGATTATAAACTAAGCCATCGTCGATGAAATGACAAATATTAACGATGGTTTGGCAAAATTACTATCGGTCTCAACATTTCTTTTGTGTTAGCTTATTAGTCCAACTTTTAATATAAAAAATGTGACTTCACACACTCCCTTACTACTAATAATAACTTAAAAGAAATCGGCTTATAATAATTCGGCAAAAATTACAATTTGAAATTTTATTCAAATGCCAATGCTTCTAATTTTTATATGGATATACAACTCTATAATCTATAAAACGCAGGAAATTTTAAAACTGAATTAAAAGAATTAATATTTTACAGAACTGTCTTTCGCGTTCTTCTTTGTTTCGACGACGATGATACTAAATAACTAATCGTTACTTTCGGTTATTTAGGCCGTAGGGGTAGTAAAGTCCAAGGGAGTAATTAATTTGTTTACAATTCATATAACAATAGCGTGAAACCGATGGCAATTTTGCAGAACTCCCTATTCATTTAACACCAATAGATTTATTGTTAATAACTATAATTCTTAATTCTCATTAAATCAGTTTAAATTTGATTAGTTGAAATCTTTCGAATCGTTCTTATAATAATTAAAATATTTAAAAGAATCAAAATATTTGCCCCTGAATAGAAATAAATGAATAACAATTTGAAAATACGAAATTTAGTAAGATTTAGTATAAAGTTCAATCGCGTTAATACGGAAGTTCACTTTGTAGTCAAAAATTATAAATTTCAGTTTCTATATTGTATGTATATCCCAAAATAATCGTACGGATTTCTTCCCTTTTTAAAACAGGAAATTATAATGACACAGATTCATTCTCCTCGTTACTTTATTGGATTATTCGTTTAACTACCTGACACAACGGATTTCTTCCACTTCGCGACATATTTTTAATTAAATATAATTTATTTTCGAACAGATGGAAGATAAAATTCGTTAATATGCCAAACTTTCTGGTATCGTTAATACATATACATGAAATATTACGGACATTAATCGTCATGTATTCTTAGCCATAAATTTCTCTGTATTTTGCAATATCACTCGGTACTTTCAATCAATCACATCCTTTTGGACATCGAGAAATTATTTAGAAAATTCCGATAACAAATAGTATTGTCGCCAAAAGCACAGAAAATGTTCATATTTATCGAATAAAAGGGTATTTTTCCAGATATGTTAAAGTTTAAACGTTCGATATTTCAATTTCAACAGAGAGCAAGACTTCTACTACACGGTGCTGACGGATGACATTTTGCTGTTTGGCACGTTTTTCATCCATTCGTACAATTCCTGCAGTTTTAGTGTTAATCCCAAAATTGGTTTTCATATACTTTTAGATAATTTCAGAAACATTTTTGTAAAGGTTTTTTATTTGCAGTTTTTGATAACAATTGATTGTTGAAAAGTGATTGCATAAATAATAATTACATATTATAGATGTACTAGTGTTATAATTGATACTTGAGGTCACAACTTTAACCTTTTAACGCAAAAGCAAAATATGTAAAATAAATGTTAGAAATATTAGACAATGTCATGTACGAGTACATACATATAAATCAAATTGGTGTGTCTGTTCGTAATTTTGTAATAAATGAGTGTTTCTGCTTTTTCCCTCTGATATGAATTAAGAGATAAGTAATCATAATCAATTTTTTTAAAAGTTCTGTAATCTCCTGTTTGTTTTATCTTGATATCTTCATCCCTGATGGTTCCCGGTTCATCACCGGTTTAAAGTTGAAAGATAATGGCGTCGATTCAGTGAAAATGTGCTATATATTTATATTTTCTTCTATACTGATATTTTACTAAGAAAACTCTATGCAAATTTAATTGAACATCTATCAATATATAAACAGGTCATTTATTAGCAACTAAAGTTTATTGTGTTCCAAATTTAATTTTTCATACAAAACAAAATAACAAATTCATTCAAAGGTTACTGAGGGCTGTCTATAATAATAGTGGATTATGTATCAAGGGAGTTAAATAGGGGATTATTGGTTGCGTGAATTAATACTAATAACACGTAGCTGAACGAAAGCCTTAATCGACGTTTACTCGTGAGTTGCATACGATATTTTATCCTCGACTTCAATTTTATTAAAAACATTGTGTTTTTATTAAGAATTTTGTAGTAAATATATTTTCTTACACAACATCGACGAAAACTTTTATATTGCTGTGCTATCGAGTTTTCATTGAAAATTTGGTTTTTAAAAAACAAATTTGTATGAAAGTTACACTATTTTTTTTTATAATTTGATATCTGGTAACCCATCTACTTTAGTCGCTAGGGACAATACATCATTATTTACTTATGTTTATTTTATGATATAATGGTGCATTTTAGTTCAATTTTTAAACAATTAAAGTAGTGATTTTGTTCGTAGGATTAGATAAATTACATTGGAAAGAAATTTTCACCGAAATGTTAGGTTGAAGCCTAAGACTCATTTCGCTCCATTCTGTTCCGTTTTTCACACAAATTTTTAAATGCATGGATGACTAAAGCTGCGTTTTTCTGAAAAACAATCGGGTTGACTTCGCGATAGCTTTTTTCAAATTTGTAATATCGTTATTCTGCATAGTCCTGTATAATATCGGAGTAGTTCAGAACTATCCAGAACAACGATATTACAAGAAAACTATGCAACTTTTATGATGGGTTTTTCGGTTAAACGTCGATTACTGTTTAATCTAAGTTATTTAAATTAAAAAAATAAATAAATTTTGAATTTTAAATTGGACAAATTTGAAAAAACCTATGGCGAACTCAACCAGATTGTCAGAAAAACGCAGCTTAAGTTTCCGTATTTCATAAAAAAAACTTTAAGACCGAAACAAAATCAATCTTATGTGCCTCTAACTTAAATCTATGAACTGGAATTAGCAATTGAAAAAATTGTATTTTGTCTAATTTGCAGTAATGTTGCAAGTTTCAGGTATTATTTGGGAATGAATGTTGGTATGACAACGATGTAATAATTTCTATATTGACATCCATAACTAACAAATTGACGTTTGCAGTTTATTGTAAATAAACTCAACCTAGATTGCTGTCCGCTGTATTACACTAAAAATGTTAGGAAGATTAAAGATCATAATAAAAGTTGTACGTAATCGCAAAGTACACAAAATTATTTTTATTTTTTAATAAATATTATTCTCTAAACATTTGAGATGACTGTTCACCAATTATATACTTCAGCAAGTCATATGCATATACTTTAGATTTAAAATATTTTGATCGGTCGAATCATGGTGGACGGTTTATAATTGGCCATAAAAATTTAGGGGATGTACCAATCTCAAATTGTTGATCTATCTATCGTTCTGTATTCTTTCTATAATTAGAATAGCATATCTCATTGTTATAGAACAGCGGTGAAGGTCTTTGTTTTGTGGAAATATTTTAAGTACATCATTAATAAGCTTCATATTTGCCAATTAGTAACACGTTTAATAGATCGTGAAAATTTAAGATACCGAATATTTCGAGCAAAGATCAATCAATCTAAAGTTACGGTTTCTTCAGTAGATACTTTAATTTTGACAAAAATCAATTATTAAATGAAAATATTCAAATATTAAATGAATTTGAATAGCCAATTTACTAAGATGGTTTACTAATTTTCTCCATAGCAATATTCATAATTAAGCTGTTTGGCCAAAAATTTGTGACTATGTCGCAAAATTTTCACCGTTTAAATCAGCGAATGATATTTTTGTTTATCGATTATACTTGCAATATTTTGAAAACATACTGAAAAATTATCGAAATTAATTTGCAGAAGCTACAAGAAGCCGTTATAACTATAACAGTTACCAAAATATAATCTTTTGATCATCTTATTCATTTGATGTACAATAAAGTTAATAAAAATACTTGCTGTTCTGATTCTTACATACGAATTTGGATTTTAAAATTGTAAGAAAGCTATTTTTAAACACAATCCAAGCAAAAGTAGAAAAATTAACACGCAACTCGCATAACAATATCGATAATTTTGAGAATGCTGTTAACAAACAAGTGCTTTGCAATATATGATATGAAAATTTAAAATTCCAATAAGCGAATAAGCTGTGTAATATCTGTATATCGTTCATAGAAGGACCAAGACATTGATACAATTTGGCTTGTACACTCATATCATAAAAATCCTTTATCCTTCAGTTAATTAGCAATTCACACCGTTTTATATCTTGTACAAAAAATAAAATATATTAGTCATGAAAATTTTCGACCTCGTGATATTTGCAGGTTTATCATTCGCTATATCACCAAAATAAAAATAAAAAATATTTTTAAAAGTTATCTGTATATCTGTGTAAATTTCATACATAAGTTTTTTCCATAAATCGGAAGGTCTAAAAATCCAAAAATCACTTTTGGTTGAAATCGGTCCACCGGAAGTGACAGCTACCAAAAGAGTTTTTCCGTGTTTTTGCAAATATTTAAAAAACATGATAAGGTTTAGAAACTAAAAGATTCTAAATTAAATCTGCAACAATATCGGTCCACATCAGTTTTCCAAATTTTTTTGGCAAAAATTGCGATTTTGGACAAACTACTTTCTCAATAAAAGTTCGGTGTCTGTACATCCTAGGTGGATTGGTTGATCAGGATGAAACTGAATACTTAAGCTCTTTTCATAAATTGGTAGGCTCCAGTTATGTTTTCGCCAAAATCGGTGCACCGAAAAAGGAAACTTCAATAGGAGCTTTTCAGTTTTTTACAAATATTTGGAAAAGTATAACATTTATGAGAAATCGGAATAAGTATGAACTAACAATCCTAAATTAAATTTGCAACAATATCGGCCCAATTCCGTTTTGCAAAAAATAAAACGGAAATAACGATTGTTAGCAAAAAAAAATGTTTTTCAACAAAAAATCGGCCTCAGTACCGCCCAAACATTTATTCCATAAATTATGAGATCCTTCCTAGTGATATTTGACCGAAACGATTCACCGGAAGTGGCAGATTGGCAGAGCTTTTCCGATGTTTACAATTATTTTGAAAAGTATTAACTTCTATAAAAAAATCGATTGTAATATATAAAATTAGTTCGCATCATTTTTAAATTTACCGGAAATAATAAAAAAATATTTATATAACGGTTTATATAAAAAATACTTTATTTAACACCCACTTTACACCCGAACCATTTTGTCAACGCTTTTGATTAACTTCAATTGTGTATATGCCCTAGTACTAATTTTAAGGCTTGAAAATCAAGTTCATTTATCTATTCGCGCCGTATATGAAAATAACATAAAATCAGGCGAATTAAAATCAAAGCTTGCTCTTTTAATGAACTAAATTTTTACTATGGAACAAATGATATAAATTTGTTCCGTGTAAATTTCGGTGAAACTTTGTACTCTTTGGGAAAGACTATCTATTATCACCCATTTGATTTTGAAAAGGGTTTAACGATGTACGATCTGAAGATAAGCTCTCTAATCGCATGG
Source organism: Nephrotoma guestfalica (assembly GCA_963691935.1). Taxonomy (NCBI): domain Eukaryota; kingdom Metazoa; phylum Arthropoda; class Insecta; order Diptera; family Tipulidae; genus Nephrotoma; species Nephrotoma guestfalica. The sequence continues at coordinate 114,157,403 of OY829915.1, forward strand.
ATGTTAATTGATTTGAGATTATTTGGCATGAGGTCGTACCGCTCTGTAGTGCTAAATCTCCAAAAGAACCCACTATTGCACGCTCGTTAGAAGTGCCGCCGAATTAAAAGTGAAATTTGCCAAACGCTTTCCAGTTTTTGTTGACTTACTTAAATCTTACAAGATTAATAAATTTAAGGCAGATTCAGTTTTAAAAACTTAGATCGGATTGTTCGTAGAAGAAAACAATAAACTTAAAAACTTCTTATATTTAGAACCAAAATTGCATGACGATTTTAGTTTAGTAAGTCAATCAATCAATTACTAACTACAAATTAAGAATTTAAAAATATTTAAAGAAAAGCGCTTTAATTTAAAAGTTTACTATAAAGTATAAAACTATTTTCTAAATGAATTATTAAAAGCTAAAATTATTTAATTAGCTAAACGTAAAAGCTTAGGGCGCATACAATACTCGTACAATGGATGTGCCGTGCTATGCTCATCATCACAAATTAATTAAAAAATTAAAAATTTCACTAAAATATTGTACAATTTTATCCTGAGCAAACTAACTTTTTGTGATTACAATATCTTCATAGCAATTTCAATTATTCTTATGTGTTCCCTTCTATTCCAAAACTAATCAATAACAATATTTTTTAAGCATTCCAAGATTTAAATCAAATATTGTAATACAGCAACAATATATTATTTTATCTTGCGACCATCTTAGCATATTTTGAAAAATTAAAACTACATTTCATTAGCTTGATTGAATTGAGCTACTAATGAGATTTACGAGTAATTCATCAGTGGCACTATTTTGGCTTTTTTTAAGGAGAGAGAATTTACAAAATTGATTTAGTCAAAATAAAATTTTTCTGGTCTAATAAAGAAAGTTTCATGAACATTTTTAGTTCGTGCCGATATTATTCACCATTTAAAATTATTTTTTGATTTTAAGTGACTCACTAAAAAATTATGAAGACAAAAGCAAGAATTGTGGGACAATTATGTTGGTTTGGTTTATTGTATTAACTTTGCATACGTTTGAATTTGTACTGATTTTTGATCAAGTAGATATTCGGAACTTTATTTGAATTTTCAGAAAGTTTTACATAATTGTATTGGTGTTAAATTTTTACAACTAGTTTGGCAAAATCAAATTTGTATTTTGCTTATCCATTTTTGGACTAAAATCTAAACCAAAAAGATTTCCCGACTCCTATTTGGAGTATCGTATAATTTCAAAAGCACACAAACATTAAAGAATAATAATTAAAAATTCGACTAACATAATTGCAGAAGGTTTATTTCACAGAAAAACTACCGTTATACTATACACCTATGTAAATTAAATTTTCCCCGAAATTCTTATGTACACAACATTCCTCATAAATATTTACCCCATAAAAAATAAAAATAGATTAACCTTTTTGCTATCTTACTCAAACAACAAAATCATGTATGTGTACATACAAGTTTCTTGCCCACCCAAACTCACCTTTATCCATGTTTTCCATACAAAGTAAATCTCGTGTTAGGTTTCATATCATTTCAATTGAAAAATGAAAATAACGAGCAAAAAAAATATAACTCATAAATTATCCATCATGAACATTATAGAATAGTAAATTCCTTTTTCAAAATTCCAGAAAATATTTTTTTTAACATAAAATTCCTTACAGCACCAACAACAACACCAACAAAAAATGTTTTATATTTCCCAGAGGCGTTTTATCTCAAACAAATCAACAATAATATTTTCCACCGTACAAACAGAAAGCACCGTACAAACACAAACAAATTTAACTTTTTGCTTCAAATTTAACGATACATAACGTACACAAACACTACATATTTACAAGTAAAATATGTTCGACGAGTACCAATCCAATACGTTCACTAAAAAACAATAAATCCGAAAATTCGCACAAAACTAAAGCCATAAACTAATTCACTTTACACTAGAACTTTTGAAACGATTCACTCAACAATTGCACTTCGCAACATTTTAACAACATAACTAAAGTAATAACATTTAAGAAAAGCTCTTGTAAGTAATTTTTTTTCGTTTATTAAAATTCATTGTTAATAAATATTTTTATCATTTTATCAGAAAAACCAAGGAAAAAAGAACTTTAAGGGAAAAATTTTTTTGTTGTGTTTTACAGATCAAAAAATAAAAATCACAGCTTAATAATTTTTTATATACATCTATTTCCACGGACCGCTTTACCTCGATTCTCTAGTGCGACATGTAAATTGTGCGACGAAACCGATGCGACTGAAGAAAAATGTTTATCACAACTTTTATGATGGGTTTTAAAATTTTACACTGGGAACAGTGTACTTTTACACCGTAAACAGTTTTGCACATCAGAAAAAATGTAGGGGAAATTTTTGTTCGATGAGAAAGGACTATTTTAGAGCTTTTTTCTGAACTGAAATTATCTCGCTCTCTCAAAATAACGAAAAACACGTGCTTTGTATAAAAGCAATCACACACACACACACACACACACGCACACACACACACTTAGAGACTCGTATTGTGCCACATGAACTTTTTCTTATTTTGCGCAAATAATTATTAAAGCGTTCTCTATATGAGTGTAGAGTTACGAAATTTCTTTTGCTTTTCGGCTCGATTGATTTTCCACAAATCAGTACAAATTTTTTGTTGATGGCGATGTTGTTGTTGTTATTATTATTTTGGCGTTTTATTTTATTTACAATATTATATTTTTGGGTGAAATAAAAAAGAAATACAAAGTTTATTAATCAATCAGTCAGCAGCAGATAAGTGTTTCGGAAACATAGAATTTTGTTGTTTGGCGCGTGTTTTGAGAGTGAGATAAACTGGCAATAAACTGTTAACAGAACTTTTTTAGAGTTTTAATTTGTTTTAATTCAGTTTTTATACGATCAAGTTGGAAAATTGTCATTTAGCTTCTAGTTTTAGGTAAAGAATAATGATTAAAGTTTTTAAATTTAATTATACAGGCTCGTGCTTTCGTGACACGGCGCGAACATTATTGGCAACCGATAATTTATGCACGTGAAAGGAATATTGCTAATGTTGCAATTCATGGTTTCACCCGTCAAATATAATTTTGATTAAAAAGTTTTATTATATTCTCTTCATTCTCGAACCAATTTGATTAATTTGAACTATCACATATAATACTGAATTTGATCATATTTTATGATTTGGCCTAAAAAAATAAATCAACAACGAATACTACAATTTTTCCTTATCGAAAATTTAATAAAATTTATTCTTATGAACAACAACACGGCCAAAAAGTCGTTGTTTTAATATACATACATATACAGTATACATTACACAAAGTAGAAACAAATATCAGTTGCTTATTTAATTCTGAATACAAAACAATTAAATAATATTATGATAAATTAGCATATCGCCAAATAATTAAACACATTTTTTATAATTTCATTGACCATCATTTTCTATGCTGTACCACAAAGCACTTATTATCAAAGAAGTAAGTTTGGTACTAATCGTTTGTGTATAAAATATTTTGGTAATAATTTTCGAACAGCATAGCACGGAAATAACAGACGAAAGATCCGATATGTACAATGTACAATGTTATCTCATTCGAATTTCGTTTAGTTTATTTCAACATGATTAAATCAAGTCGTCCCCAACATGGGTAAATCAGCTGTATCTCTTGGCGGCAATGGTGGCAATCACCCCTATTATGATTGTCGATGTCGCGCCGATATCATATCGTTGGTTAAAATTGTTTTACGAATGACGATTGTGAATCGCCCTTTGTTGGAAAATCGCCATTTTCTGTCGATCACATTTTTGTTCGCGACTAGAGGAAATGTGCGCTGTATTATTTGTCATAAAATGTAAGTTTAATTTTTTTATATGACTTATTGGATAAAATCTTTTACATCTAAAGTTATTTGGATTTTAAATCATAAATAAATCCTTTATCTAAATTTGTTTGTATTGTATAAAATATATAGAGTTAAACTCACAAAAAAGGAACAGCTCTAGTGCCTAGTCGACTTAATGAGACAGAATACTGATATAGCTCGTGGTTACATTAATTTAAGTAGTGATTTTAAATCTGATTTTAGAAATAGATGGGAAAGCTTCTCTGAGGAAATTAATAGTTTGGGCCTCCTGCAAGAGGTAGATGGCTGGATTAAGGTTTTTTTTACAAATTCCCAATAAATGTATATTTTTTGGTAAAAGACATATTTTAATTAATTCGTTGTAGATAACTCTAAATCGTTTCAAATATCTAATTATTTTAATAATTATTTTCAGGTTGGACGGAATTCAAATTTAAAATCCACAAAAAACTGCCGCATAATACGTCAGAAAAATCAAAGCTACGGGGGTGGTCCTAACAAAATTTTATCATTCACCGCATAAGAGGAAAGCGTAATTGAATTACTCCAAATGCAACGAGCATTTAATCCTCCGGTTCTCGAACAGAGAAGTGGCTTTGTTGAACCTCAAACTAGCATCAAAAATTCAACAGCCGTGACTAAAACAGAATCTGTTTGTCAAATTGAAGTTTATTACGAAACCGGAGAACCTGTCCTAAAAGAGAATTACCGAACCATTCGAAATAAATCAAAAAATTTACCAGAGATTCGTCATGATCTATTACAACAACAAACGAATATATATAATAATTGTGGCAAACACTTAAAAGAAACAGTGTATTATGTAAAAAAAACTTATTATTTAAAAAAAGAAAAATTTGATTTTTTTAAAAATATTGTAAAGCACAAGCTGTTCTTATATGAAGAGGAACTAAAACATAAACAAAAAGCGAGAAATGAGAAATTAAGACTAAAGGCTAAAATTTTAGAAATTCAGCAAGAACAATTGGAAGTACAACAAATGGACTTCCATTAAATTATGCAAAAATGAATTTTTTATGTAATGAATTATAATTTAAATTTATTTTATGTACATGTTTTTTGTATATTAGCAAAATAAAAATGAATTATGAGAATAAATTTATTATTCGAATTCGAAATGCAATTGTTTCATTTGTTAATAAACCAGTTCGTTCTTCAAATTCATCATTTACATTTTCATTCAACGTCTCATCATCTAGTCCTGATTCTTCATCAAATGATACTTTATATCGAGTACATAATATTGTGGAGGGCTGCACAAACATTAGTAGTTTGTGTTGCCTTCTCCGGTGTATAATGCAATTGCCGAGCATTTAAAAGACACCTAAATCGTCATTTCAGAACTCCGATTGTCCTTTCCATTATGTTGCGTCCTTTTGAATGCCGTACTTTATATCGACTCCGGGCCATATTTGCAGCTGGTGCTCAGCATGGTATTATTAAGTACGGATGAAGAGGATATCCTGCATCGCCTGATACATGTAAAAGTATATATAAATTAAGATTAAGAATGGATATTTAAATTTTTATAAATTAAAAAGTTATCGAGAGTTATCTCCGCCTTCGTACAAGGGTGTGACTTATTAGGTGTTTTACTAATCAACACATTTACCTGTTCCAAATCCTCAAAAGTTCGTTTTAAAGAATTTTTATTAATAAGGTTTTTTTCCTATTGTTATATGTGGTTATTTCTTGATTTATTTATTTTAGATTGACATAACAATTTTAGTAGAGGACAAGCGCATATGGAAGAATTATAAATGAAAAACAACAACAACACCAAAGATACTTCCATTAGGCATAAAAACTTCAGATTTTTTCAAAAACAATCTTTTTAAATAAATAGGGAGATTGCTTAGTCCTCAGAAGCTTAAAAATAAAAATACAAACGCGAAGTTCATAAAAATCAACTAAATTACAACCCAGAATCAAATTCAAAAAGGGTGAAATGTGATCATATTTTCTAATACTAAAAACAAAACGAGTACAAGCATTGAAACATCATTGGGGAACATTCATATTCTCCTGAAGCATATAACAAACAAAACAATGTCCTCAAATAGAAAATGTGGTAGAAGGTGCGAGAGGAACATACGCTTTTAGTTACTAAACTACAAAATTACTATCAGTGAACCCAACAACTTTGTACAAACAACTAAGCATTCCAAAAACCGTTTTGCTAACCTTAATCAAGTGATCACCCCAAGTAAGAGTTTTATTGAAAATTAACCCTAAATTGCTACCTGTATTAGAGAATAGAATTAAAGAATCACCGAGAAAAATTCCAGGAAAAGAAATAGATAATATAAATTATAATAGACTGAGATTTACTAGCATTAAGAGCGAGTCGGTTAGATATTGATCAATTATAAATTATTACCAAATCATCATTAATAAGAGAAATATTAGAGTTAATGGAATCATTATCTAAGCGACTACTCCTATAAATTTGTACATCATCAGCAAAAATATGAAAAGACAAATGGCGAATCGAACATGCAACGTCATTAATGTACATTGAGAATTGTAAAGGACCAAGAACCGACTCCTGAGGAACGCCAGAAGAACCAGGTAAGAAGTCAGAAAACGAATTGTCATAAAAGACTGCCTGAAAGCGACCCGAAATATAGTCTAACATCAATTTAGCACTAGAGAGAGAATAAGTAAAGTTCGAAATAAGCTTATTAAATAAAATTTGGTGATTAATTGAATCGAACGCTTTAGAAAAATCCAACAAAGTAAGGCAAGTCATTTCTCTTTTACTCATACTACGACGAATATCATCACAAACATTCAGTAAAACAGTGGTAGTACCGTGGAATCTTCTAAAACCCGATTGAAAAAGACTAAGCAAATTAAAGCTATCGATATGAGATTGAACACGCATCTTGATACAATAGAAAAAATACGCTTAACAAATTTTAAACTAACCATATCTAGGCCAGTCGATTGAGATTTAACTTCCCCAATTGCAGAATGCAAATCGGCAATAGATATATTTGCAAACGAAAAATAATTTAGGGATTCTACGGATACTCAATCAATATTGGAAATATCATGGGTGGAACTAGAGTTAATTAGGTAATAGTTAAGCTTTGGAATTGAAATTAGCTTTGAAATCTACCGAGCACCCCCTTTGCAACTACCAGGCGCAAATTGCGTACGTTACGCCAAAATTGTTAGATGGAAGTGAGGGATCTAACTTATCCTTGAAATAATTTTGTTAGCGATACGAATTTAACTTACCACTCTGTTTCGAGATTATGGTTATAAGCTAGATAAGATCAAGAATTAGGGCTCATTTTCCAAAGACGATATTTGGACAAACGAACAGAAATAGAATTAAAATACTCATGCGTCATCCAAGGGAGGAATCTAGGTCTAAAATAAACAGTAGTGAGAGGAACGCAATTATTAAATACATAATTAATAGAGGAATTAAAATAGTCAATTTGATCGGCAGAAGTACTAAGAGAAAATATATTGTCCCAATAAATAGAGCCACAAATTGATGAAAGATGAGATTCACCAATTTTCGAGAAATCCCTAAAGCTGACACTTTTAGATTTAGGACGAGAGTAATAATTAACAGAAAAAACAAGCAGATCATGATGAGAGCCAATACCAAAAGACAATTGAATTTGATTTGATTGAAAAAACAAATGGAATTATCAGCAGAAGCGACAACGTGATCAATGAGAGAGTACGAACCGTCACTTGCGGGTGCATAAGAGTAAGTGGGCGCTTCAATATTATAAACTGAAAGGTTAATGCTATTTAAGATATTTAAATAGCTACGAGAAAATAAAGTCTGTTGAGAAATATCAAAATTGAAATCACCCGAAATGAAAACCTCATCATACCGACAGGAAAAATAACTAAAAAGACATTCAATATCTAAACGTGATTTTTTAAATTGAGCATACGACCTCTTATTCTTTTTAGTTGGATTATAAACCAAATCAAAAAGAAATTTCCGCTTATTCACGAAGACATTCATAAAAGGGAACTCTCAGAAACGAGCCTTTGAAAAATTGAGAGGGGTACCGATACAATATTGCTTTTAATATGCTCGTTAACATACAAGAATACCCCACCATAATTAACTGGTGGATTAGCCCTATCACACCTGAACAAATTATAGCCACTAATGGCCAACGCGGAATCGGAAATATCGGACGATAAAAACGTTTCCGATAAGCAAATGGCATCAACTGGAACATCGCTAATCGTGGCGCACTTCAACAACAATACATATATGCAAATTTTTTAAAATAAATAATTAGTTTTTTCATCCAAAGGCAGGTTAACGTCAAATGTCAAAATCTGAAACAAAACAAATAAAGCCAAATAATACCAGCGATATAAACGGTATTAGAGGAACGATACTTATCTAATAATAGGACGCTTCAAACTATAATCATGCAGAAAGAGCCTCAGAATTTATATTTAAAAAATTTAAATAGACATTTTATGCCGTTACTAAATAATTAATACTATTATTACTCAGAAAAACGAGAATTAAATATGTTTGTTGTTATATATGATTTCAACTTTAATATATATATATACTTTAATATGTTAAATTTAAAAAAATTTAAGTAAATTTTAAAATAATTTACTAATTTCAAAGAGAGTAAAATATATAACACAAAACTAATTAATTGAGAAATATTCGAAAATTACTAATACAAATTTATAATTAATCTTTATTCCTGTACGTTATATAATAATAAATACTATATAGTACTACAATATTTATTTATTATTTAAAACAAGAAATTTTATAAATAGTAACGTTACGATTGGACGAGGACCTCTCCAGAACACAATAATCAGTCAAATTTTGTTCATTATTTATTGAAAACAGTTTATGTAAAAATCAATTTGACCGAACTAATAATATTGATTATTTATTTTCTTATATTGTTCATTAGAATAACAATAACTATAATATACTAGTACTCTAAAATATCAATTCCCAAAAGGATACACACAACTATTTATACGGTTACATGCATATACAAGTACTTAAACTGTATTATATTTATTACTTCGCCTGAAAAGTTCCCGGTCTAAGACATAGATGGTACCACAAATTTAAAACCTAATGATTTTTAAATTCTACCAATCTTCAAACGATATGTTTAAAAATTGCATTATATTCCGACCATTCAAAGACCGTAAAGTGAAGTTGCATGAGATAGGTGACATTGTAAAGATATCAATGGAAGGTGTTCATGTCCATGAAAAAATTGCTCTTTCACCAAGACGAGAGTCGATCGCAACAATAGCAAAATTGCACATTGAATTGCTTCCGCATTCACCGTATTCGCCAGATTTGTCCCCAAGGGTTTATTACTTGTTTGCTCAAATGAAGAAGTGATTACTGAAACTGATGCTTATTTTGAAGAAAAATATAAATGATTCTACACAAAAGACATCGAGCTATCAGAGAGGCGTTGGACTCACTCTAGAAGGAAAATTATGTTGATGTTTTTGGTTTGTTAGGCCGGGAACTTTTCAGGCAATGTTTTGATTTCAATACATTTTCCATTTATTTGCGTACTTACTCAGAATAATCAAACAATATGTCCACTTCGAAACATGTCACTATGAAAAATTATTTAACATAATATTACGAAAAACAAAAGAAAATTATAAATCTAACGCGATCAAAGTAAACATTGCATGTTGCAAAGTGTTAACAATTTATATTTAAATTTTAAACTTCTACAAGAAATATCCTTTGATACAAAATATTGTACGTACACATACAATAATTTTAATCTTAATTAAAGATTTAAAGTATGCACGCGGATGACGATGACGTTTATTTAAAAATCCGATTGGTTTACCTAATTCTGTATAAGGTAAATGTTGGTTTGGTCCTGCCCGGTAGTTACTGTTCTGTACTGCACCATATACATATAAAAAAGCATGGAGTACTATGTACTTATAACATAGATAGCAACTATTACAATAAATTGTTTAAATTATCTTCGTAAAACAAACTAAACTTTGCATGACTGAATAAAAAATTCTCTACTCGACCAATCTGTCATAGCTTGCTGGAATTATGATACTAGGATTTTTAACTGTACGGTGTATTGTTGGTAATAATGTCCACAGCTACACATCAACCATCATGTTTGTGTGAAAACATTTCATTCCATATTCTGGTTAAGTTAATAAATTTATTTAACCTGAAGCTTTCAGCTGAGTGTTACTGTGATATACACGTACGTTTTGTATGTTGTTTTTAAGTTGTCAGTTCTAGTTATACAGTTAGACAAAGTCCAGTTTTAGTGTTATGTGTATATAGTTTATGGTTTTCTTTTTGTATATTTCTGTTTGTATCATAGTTTTCACTTCCTATCCCGAGGGAAAAAAGCTGTAAAAACCAAATAAATCTAAATTTACTCAACATATAAATAATTTTATTTTTGGATGTATGCATATATACGTGATTTACTACTCTATTTTATTTATCCTTAGTGTATAATGTACCGATATATAGGATTGTTGCGTTGTGTTGGCTTCAGTTTATGATCTGCCATCAAATCAAATTTATTTTAAGTTTATTAATTTAATGATGATCCAATTAGTTTTCGGACTGTAACACGTTGATTTGTGTGTTCTATACGTATAGTGCCCAAGCTAAGATGGACTATTGGTGGGGCTGATATATTACAGTAAACAACATCAAAAAATATACAAATAGCTGGAATGTACGCTCTGGGACACGAAATTCTGTTTTATGACACTGCTTTTATGATACGAAAGCGTAGAAAATGGTTTATTTGTTATTAGTTGGATTGTTCTATTACCAGGAATAAAAAATATCTGATATGGACTATACACTATCACTATGGCATGAATTTGCGGGTAAATAATTGCCTTTTAACATTAAACATGTAAGATAGTTACACTTACTGCACTTCCAATAATTCTACTCGATACTGAAAAACTATATTTTAGACCAACGATAAAGTTTAGCAGACCGTTGGTGTGAAATTGGTGTATTAGTATAATAGTTAAATGTGTGGATAAAAAAATAACATAAATTTTGGCAAAGTGTATTTTATGTAATTTTCATATACGTCACGAATACCTAGAAATGAGGTATTACATTATTAGTTTTACAGCTTTTATTAATTATTGTGAGATTTTAAATCTCTAAAATTAATATTACGATGTATTGTCTGAATCTGAAAGTTTCAGCATGCTATTTACGGCGGGCGAGCCTTAAAATCGAGCTACAAAATTTATCAAACACAAATTTAGTTAAAAGATAGAATTAAAAAAACTCGGAATGGAGAGGCGAAAATGCTGTGGCCAACACACGACATTCTTTTACGACAAATGTACATGAATCTCGAATACACCTCATTTCTAAATCGAAAAATGAATCTACCAATCAATCCTTGTTGAAAATTTAATCTTCACCACATCTTCTTCCGGTACACAGATATCCACCACATTTCGCATGGATTGTGAATAGCCAATCTACCTTGACTGTCGTCATTTCCAATAAAAGTTAAAAAAAATAATCTGAAAAAATTTTGTTTGAAACTTAATTTACATTATTTTTTTGGTTGAATCGCTTTTTCGAAAATGCAATATACTTTACAAAATATGTATTTGCAAAAAACGAAAAAGCTCCCAATTTGCGGAAAAAGTGTAAGTATGAAGTTTCACCATGATCAGTGGATCCGCCTTGGCTGTAGAGAACCAACAACATTTAGCCTGCATGACAGCACACACACACTAGGCTTAACTTTTCATGATTACTGCGAAAAAACATTATGTTGTAAAAAATTATCATTTCCATTTTAATTTTGAAAAACTTATTTGAACGAAACGATATTGTTGCAAATTTAATTTAGAATCATTTAGTTCGAAGTTGTTTTTCGTAAATGATATATTTTTAAAAAAAAATGGAGTAATCGTCAATCAATGTGTAATTGTTGTGGTCAACACCCGACATTCTTTTACGACAAATGCACTAAGATCTCGAATACACCACTCTTAATTTCTAAAGCGAAAAATTGAACCTACCAAACTTAAGATGTCTTGTTTAATCAAAAATCATTATTAGACAGAAAGAAGAATATACCAACAAGATAAACCCCGTTTTTAAAATTTAATCTTCATTGCAAAAATTGGGGAAGCTGCCACTTCTGGTATGCATGCAGATGTCCTCCACATTTCGCATAGCTCTCCCAATTTGTAGAAAATGCTTATTATTTGAACTAATTTTGTTTGAAATGTAATTTACGATCTTCCGAATTATGGAAAAAGCTTAAGTATTAATTTTCACCAATATTGTTAATTTAATTTAGAATCGTTTAGTTCATAGTCGATTTTCTCATAATTGAGATAATTTTCAAAATATCTATTTGCCAAAACCGAAAAAGCTCCTGTGGAAGATACCGCTTCCGGTAGACCGATTTTAGTCAAATATCATTGGGATCCCTACATTTATATAAAAAGCAAGTATAAAGTTTCATTCAATTCGCCAGTGTTGACATCCTACTTATTTGACCATAATGGCCTCAGAAGAACGTCGAAGATAAGAGACAAATTTGTAATATTCCAAAATGGTTACAAGTAAGTCAAATGAAAGAAACCAAAATATGTAATTGTTCGGTCAGCTATTGCCAAACAATAAATAAACACTGATTAAAATTTGCATACATAAGCCAGACAGAGTTTCATGTAATCTACTGATAGATATAATCGCGAGTTGCATGATTAAAGCTCATACCCATAAATAAAATGTTAAATAACACTGTTATAACTAAAATGTACAGAAAAATCATCGACACATAAAAATAATTGTATTGATTGAATGTGAATGACAGAACTAGAAGTTACAACACTAAATTGTCAAATTAAAATGAGCAGGGCAAATCAAAATCAAAAACCCTATAAAGAATCGGTCAGGCTAATTGTTTCATTTATTATTGAATTAGTATGTTTCATCGATCAGGGAAGCACGGATTTTAAAATATTTTCAAAAAACTGGTCGAGGTTAAGGCCAGTACCAGTATCCATCTTTAAGGTGTTTCTATTTCACATACTCGGTACAACTTTTAACTTTGGTATAGGTTCTAGGACTACCAATTTGTGTAACACTGAGCTGGTGATGATAAAAAAATTTGTTTTATCTATAACTTACAGGGTTAACAACACTATCAATTTATTATTTTGACAGTACCGAAAAAAGTCTATGTTGATACGGAAACAGCTAAAGCCAAACACTCTGATTATTTGTTTGCCTACACCGATAGCTAATTTATTAAATAAGCGAAAATCATAATCGTAGAGTAATCATTAGTGTTTTCAATTGCGTAGAAATCGTTAAAACTGACCAGTCAATGGGTCACTGTAATTCTTATCGATTGAAATCACGGGATTATGTTACCTGTAAATTTAGCTTTATACAAAACTGGTTTTAATTTTTCACAAAACATTCAAAAATGTAATTGCTTCACACTAGGTCCAGATTACTCGGATATCCACTTTAGTGCATCAGTGCAGAATATATTCACCACATATTCGAGCACCTTTACTAGATCATGTAATCGCCGGCTCTTCTGTACCATATATTAAAACTACCTAACTAATATGAAGCTGTCTCTTGTTTATTGTTTATTAATAATTAAAATGTTTTATTTTTGATGGTTTGAAGAATTAGTACAATAGTACCTTAAGAGGAATTTCAGACGAGATTCTAGTAAGAAATGATCGCTCTTCTTGATAACCCGTATGTCTAGTTAAATAATACCAAGAAAGTTTCGGCTATGACAATGTATTAACCGAAAATTTAACATTAAATTTTGGAACGAACAAATTTATGGTTACTGAAGCGAAACGCACGCAATTTGTTTTGAACAAATATGACACTATCTTCTCACTAGTAGAAACGATGACCGGAAACTTTGCTAGACCGGAGTGAATATACATTTTTTATTAAAAATGTAGCTACACTACATTTAACACAAATTAACAAATAATTAAAGTGTAATTACACAATCCCACAAAATTTGTAACTCTACTCTTCTGTCATTAACCAGCATAATCTAGCGATCGCTACAAACTAACTATATAGATAGAAATATAATTGACATATAAATGGTACACAAATTAATGAAAGAGACAGTGTATATAGTATATCAAATTTGCAATATTAAAATTACTAATAAATGAGAAAACTGGAATAGATAAATAGAAATTTAATTTTCAATTAGTATGAAAAGGAGACACAATAACATGTTTTGATTTTTAATTATAGTGTCTCTTTTTTGTCGGTATCTTATAATGACTTCATAATAAGTGACGACATCTACTCCATTTGGAACAGCTCTTTCTCATATTATGGCGTCAATATTAACACAGCAAAATATGTGTTTGGGACAAAGAATTTTGACTTTCTCAGTCACAATATTACTACTAATGGCATACTGCTAATGGCACCACAACCTGTTAAGCAAATACAACAATTTGTCGGTATGGTAAATTACTAACACCGATTCATTCCAAAACTTGCAGAAATACTTGCTAGAATTTATACACGATTGACAAGTTTTCTCAAAAAAATAAAAACGCCTCAAAATTTTCTTGCCCTGAAGAATGTCAAAACGCATTTCTACAGCTCAAGAACAGCTTAGAAAATATTACACTTTCAGCGCATTCGCTAAATGATACAAAGTATATACGAATGCATCACCGCTGATGCATCTCTCACAGCTATAGGAGCAATCTTACAGCAACTAAATAAAGAGGCTTGCGAACCTCTTGGATTTTTCTCTAAGAAACTATCAGATGCTGAAATGAAATAGTCCGCATTTGATAGAGAAATGCTTGCAATTTTCCAAGCAATTGAACATTTTCGCTATTATATTGAAGGTTGGGAATCCACTGTCTCCACCTACCACAAACTGCTTACTAGAGCAATTTCCACTAAAGCGGATAGCCGCTCAATTCAAGCACAACAACAAGTTTCGACATCATCATTATCGCAACAACACAAGCTTGCGATTCAGAAATAATAGACTTACTCTCTAGTTCTACAACTCGGCGCACTTCTAAATGGAAATTAGATAAATTTCTAGTATCCGATTGGACAATTCCGCGAGAAACTCGCAAACTCGTCACTTCTAGAAACTTTTGGCCTAGTATGATCAAAGATATAACCCAATGGGCGAACTCCTATTTATTTTGCCAAAAATACAAATACGGAAATTTTTAAATTTTACTAGATAGATTTGAACACATCAATTTACTTTACTATTGTACGACAATATGTTGGACCAATTCCTCCATCTAATGGATTCAAATACATATTAACCTGCGTTAATCGTTTTTCCGCGGTGGTCAAAACCTACTGCATAAAAAACATAACCGAACCAACAATTGCAAAACACACACAGTTCGAATACAGGCTATTCACTGAACTTATGCAACTCTTCGGCTTAATTACATTAAATAACGGCCTATCATCCACAATCAAAGGATATGGTTATGAGCGTTTCACCGAAAACTCAGAATAGCTTTCAAAACTCATGCAAATACTGTCAACTGGAGCACAGAGATCCCAATCATGTCCTAAAATATTCACTTGCTGAACTGGTATACGGTGAAACTTTAAAATTATCTAAGGAAGTCTTTGCGGAACACCCATTTACACCTCGTGTTTTCACTGACACGGTGTTAGATCAACTGTGGTACGCAATATATCTTAATGGGTTCCGCCGATCAAATATCGGCAGTGGAGAAAACTGTCTACATTTTCGGGTAATAATACTCCACCGAACTGAAACACGGAACTTAAAGCCTGTGGCACAAGTGAGCTATGTTTTTTCGACTGATGTAAGCTATGTTTACATTTTCAGCTTCCCGTTTTGGTTTCCAAAACCCAAATAAGAGAAACATTGTAGATAGATCTCAGGGTCAACCGAACCTGTAAAGCAATATATTTAATTGTTTTATTTTCGCCTTGGGGATAATTAATTAGCTCACATCGACCATCGGGGCGTACGAGTAGCTTGAGCTAGGGTTCCCGAATTGGGTTTCATTTATTTAGGCATTACAAAGTAAAGCAAGAAGCTGTGATCTCAAAACATAGCTCACTTTATTAAAAAACATAGCTTAAGTGTGCAACGGGCCTTAAATTCCAACCAAAATCATTCCTTTCTAAATTAAGAAATAAGTAATATTTCTTATGGCGATCATACATCATCACAATGACACATTCTGTATCTCAATTAATTCTCGCCTTAATTTGCATCACCACTACTATTATAATAATCATACATCATTATATTAGTCAGTTCCCAAATTCACAATTCACCAGATACAGAATTATTCCAATTAATAAACAACAATTTTGTACACACAAATAATGTACATAACACTAGCACATACATAATAGAACAACAACACTTGCAATTTAAAATTTTGATTTTGGTTACACAACAATTTCATTCCAATGACCTCTAGAATTATATCATTTAGAGATGCATAGGCACCGTATTGATTTTGCAAAACAAAACCATGTAAAACACTATTACACGACATTGCGGACATATATGTTTAACAAAACATATTTTACAAAGGGTATGCACCGGAATTCTAATGAGGCAGTCCAACCAAAAAAATATCAAGACCAGAGAAACGAGTTTTGATTGTTTTGTTTTTTTTTGGGTTCAAAAAATTTCTTAGGTGAATTTTGGGATTTTGAAGTAAAAAAACACCGCAGATCTAATCAGCTTTAGGTTATATTTCGTGAAACAACACAAAGTTCAACAAATCTCTTACCAGATGTCAAATTAAAATTTGTGATCTGAAACAAGATTTGGATCAAGTTTTTCATATACATTTTAAACTAATCCGAATCAATCATGAAACACGGTTATTATTTATATACAAGGTGTTTTAATAAACGCCAAGCTTGTATCTCGGAAACGGTGCAAGATAGGAGATAATTCCTTATAATGAAAATTGTTCAGCGACGGGGGGGGGGGGGGGGGGGCGGCGGGGAGCATTTAGTGGTGATCTTCAATGACCTTGAAATTCATTTATATGGGAGATATAGGCGAAAAATATTTTTTTTAATTAGAACCCATACTTTTGAGTGCACTTTTTGATTAATAAATAAATTCCTTTCGTACATACAAAATTTTTCGTAAAGTGTATAGTTTTAGAGGTATCAGCAAAAATATTTACATTAAAGCAAAACATTTTTCTGTAAGTTCAAGCGCTCTTTCGTTGTAACGAGAAATAAAAATTAATAAAATCTATTCATCTTAGGTACTGCTACCTGCTATTAAAATTTTGTTAATAAATCACAAAAGAATTGGTTTTATTGATTTTTATTTCTTGATACAACAAAACAGTGTTTGAACTTAGAGAAACAAGTTTTGCTTTAATGCAGATATATTTGCTAAAACCTCTGAAATCATACACTACGAAAAATTATTATGTACAAAAGTAATTTAGTTAGTTATTTTTAACTGCTTAATCAAAAAGTGCACTCAAAAGTATAGATTCTAATTTAAAACAAAAACAATTTTCTCCAATAACTCCCGAAATAATGAATTTCCAGGTCACTCAAGATCACCATTAAACGCCTCGTTCGACGTTGAACGATTTTCTTTTCATCTCCCATCTTGCATCGTTTCCGAGATAAACGTATATAACATAACATATGTTGGTATTCTCGAAAAACGGAATTATAGGAAAACAGGATATTTCTTGCATATACCTTAGAAGCATTAATAAATAATTTTAGAATTATTCGAAAATAGTCATAAATCTAAGTTGAAAAGTAGAACTTTATATACAGTTAAATTTTTAATCAAAATACAGACCTGCCATTATAGACTCCTTTGTGCCACGGTACCTCAATGCTCGCCACGCAATAAAATGTCGCAAATTCACACAATTTCACGGAAGGGTTACAGCTATCACACAGTTCAAATTTTATTTTGTGTGAACCAATCAAATACTCCGATATGTATATGAAGCTTTTTCGTGCAAAAATATTCACAACCCATTCGTGTTCCCGTAAATGTGCGTGCCGCAGTTATGCTTAAAAAGTGGTTGTTTAACTTAACTAATGGAGCTGGATACATATATTCGTTTCGAAAAATTGCATAACAGACGACATTGAACAGAGAATTTAATTCATAGTCACGAATTAAGCCACGAAACGACAATTTATTTGTTCTCGTTAACATATATCTTGATGAACTCGATTCCGACTAGAATTGAAATAGAACTAGAATTTCTATTTTTTTTAATGCCGATCAGAACTCATACTCAATCAGAATCTCAGAAAAATTCACAAAATTCTTTAAAGATGTTCGTGTTTTCCGTGTTAAGAAATTTTACCGGATTATGTTAAAGACCTTAGATTAGAGTTAGAAAGTTATCTAGCTAAATAAACAATATAGGACACAATAGAGGTACAATAGAGAACTAAGAAGAATGCGCAACGTTAGAAATCAACACTGGCAAAAATTTATAAAAATTGTTAATTTGGATTTAGAGTCAAATTACTCTAAATATACATATATGTACATTTTGAACACTTTGAAGGATTTATCTCAAGAACTGTATAATAGTTATATCAATCAAATGCAATAAGACATTATCGTAGATCCTAAGTGTAAACACTAAAATCGTGGTTCGGCTTTCTCCCAAAGTAGACTATCTCAAGTATATGAATAACAGTGTTCAATCTTCTTTGTTTCCGTCCAAATTGATCACAACACTGTGGTTGCCCTAATGGTTTGCAATCCATCATTCTAAAAAAATCAGTGTTAGTCTGGCTTATAGCTATAGGCCTCTTTCAAAAATCACTCTCGGTAGGAATTTTTCCATTCATCTTGAAACACTATTTTATTATTCCGATCCATAAGAAAGGATACAAATCGGACATTAGTAAATATATAGGTCAATCCTTCATGCCAACGTTATCCTTCATGTCAAAATTATTTGAGGGCATCGTTTGCGTGGTTTCCTCAAAGGTTGTTCCCCAGTCGCAAACCTCACCGAGTTAACATCAACTAGATTGAATATTAAGGAAGAAGGGAATGAAGTCGATGCAGTTATCACAAATTATTATAAGGCATTCGACGGGGCTTCTCACAGAATTATTATATTTAAGGTCAGAGTCCTAAGGTTTCCATCGAAACTTCTACTGTGGATGGACTCATATCTGAGATAAGTATCAAGTGCTCTTTAGATCATGAATATCATCTGCTTTCATAGCCGCATCTGGAGTGCCCAGAGTAGCCATACTCCCCATTCTCTACATTCTATCTATAAACGGCTCTACTCGCGTTAATAAGAATTCGTTCATTTCCGTATACGCTGACGATATGTAACTTGAACAGCTTTGCTATATAATCTGCATGAAAAATATCCCGGAGTGAACCGGAAACAAATACCAATACATTACGTACTCTCTTAAGCGTATACCGTCCCAACTGCGGAACTGTTATATCAACAACAATGCCGGAGTTACATCAGCTGGAGATTAAGGATTACATTGTTAATATTATCGACCGAGCAAACTCTGTACTTGGTATCGTTAAGCGCTGGACTAACGAATTTCACGATCCTTTTGTAACAAATTTTGTTCGATCCCTGCTGGATTGTACCAGTTAGGTGTGGTCCCCTTATCATGAAATACACATAAAACAAATAGAGGTACAACGAAGATTATTTAGATTACGTGAGTTAGCCTGGGTCAAAGATTCGAAATTAACCCAATACATGGAGCGGCTAAAACTCATCAATTTACAAACACTCGGTTAGTGCCGTATTGTTGCTGACATTGTGTTTGTTCATCCAACCGTTATCTGGCGGTATCAATTCGCCTGTTCTGCTTAGTAAGTTAAATTTACCTTCAGAATCACGCATTACAGATCAGTCTATGGAAAAATGAACCTTTTACTCGAATGCTCAGAAAAACTAATCAAAACTTTGGAGTTTTTGATTCTTTTACACTACTTATGCGGTGATCCTTGTCACCTTTAATTATTTTTTTTCATTGTTTAAACTTTAAATTTTAACTTTTGTTTTTAGAATTTTTACTTATATATTGTTTTTTTGTTTTAGTTGTTCCACTATTGACGTTTCCCATTTGCTTGCACTAAGTAGACCCAACTGACCATTTTCACTCATCTTGTTGCTGTCGGGTATCATTCATGCAGAAGTATTTTTTTATCACTTAAAAGTATTTTTCTGTTTGTTTTTATTTTAACGATCATTGTTGTTCTCAAATTTTAAAATATTTTTGTTAGTTCAGTAGCATTCAGTTTAGTAAAAAGTGTTTACTTACAAATATTTCAAGAATTTTAATATTATTAAATTAATATTTAAGTTATAGCGAATCTTCGATAGGAGGATGAGTCTAAAGTGATAAACTCTAAAAAAAACTAATGAAACAGATGATCACCCTTGGCGTGCGGTTAGAGAAGGGTAATTGGTTTTGGGAATTAGTATTATTTTTATGTGCCGACATACAAATCACGCGGGCTGCTGACTCTACGGTGTACGCTAATTTACCGAGTGATACACAAGAAATATTTTTTAGATTTATTTCTAGATTTATAAAACCAAAAATGTTCAATCTGTGTCGGTTGAGACGCCAGACAGTACCTGACAAATGATTTAGGTTGTTTACTACTGCATTGGCTTATAAACGTGATTTGAAACATAATACGCATAATAACTTAGGCAACGCACCTACTTTTAAATAATTAGAAATTAATCTCCCCATTGAGAAAGAAGTATACTAACTAATTTAGCTGGATGCAATTTTAACCATATCAATGGTGATCATTTGAAGTGGTAACAGTTCATTGTTTCAATGGACAGTAACAAATTTTAGAATACAAATTTTAGTATACAGTTGTCTATGAAAATTTGGTACAATTTGCGTTCAGATGTCCGACATCGAAAGTAAATGATTGCTGAACGTTGCGCCATGTATCTAACAGCGTACCAAACCAATTGGAAGAGGTGAATAAGTAAAACCAGAAAATCAAGCTGATCTAAGCGAAACAGCCTATAAAATATTACGGCAAAAATTGTAAAATATTGTTTTGATTTGAGTTACTGGAAGCATGTAAAGCTGCTGGTTTTTGGTCGGCCGGTATTTCTGTTTTTTGCAGGTGGCGTACAAACTTAAATTTCTTTGGTAAGCAAATCTTAAATTATTTTAAACATACACTAATCTCACATATGTATTTGTTGTGTTAATATTAAATTATGGCTTTTACAATATCGGAAATTCGCAATTTGAACTGCAAAAATGTGAGATGGCAACCTCGTGAAAACATTGAAGAAACAACATGAAAAGCGGTAATCTACACTATCTATAAATACTCTACTAATTGTCGACATTGTCTACGCTAAAATGATTAGTCTACACTATTTTCTATGCCCACATGTCGACAATTCGAAATACGCGTAAACGCACAACATTGAAGAATATAAATAAACACTTGTTTGCGAATGCGCTTACTAAACGATGTAAAGCCCCAATCGTAGATTTATTGCTAAAAATTTTGTATCGATGTATTATTATTCTGAGCTAAGAGAGCGTAAACAATTTTTACATTCAAATTTGTTTGACCTTAATTATTCGGTTTCTTGTAAAAGTTGAAAATAAATTAATTTAAATAAATTTAACCTTGTAAAACTAGTATGCGTGATGCATCGTATCATATGTTACAGTCAAGGTTGCAGACGTTTTATTTCCTGTAGATAATAAAGTGCGATAAATTATGACCCACAGTGTCGTTCTGCATAAATTATTTTTGTTTATGTTATATTCAAATATTTGTGCCTAATAATTAAGTACCCGGCTGTAAATGAGCAACGTGGTTTGAATATATATATATATATATATATATATATATATATATATATATATATATATATATATATATATATATATATATATATATATACATATATATATATGTATGTGTGTGTGTTTGTGTGTGTATGTATTCTCTTACAATTAGCGTGTAGAGTTAAGTTCTCTCACGCATCTATAAAGTTTGAAAACCAACTAAATCTAAAAACAGATTTGGTAAAAGCGACTTGTGTGCTCAAGTTGTTTCATCAACTGTTCAGCCGAATTAGTTTATTTTAATTACAGTTTTGTGGTGTCAGTTTATATCCGACTGCCACCATGTCAATACCTTCGTTATGGATAATTTTAATACTCGCAGTGGGTTTTAACCAAAGTGTTGTGTGTTCATATCGTATATTATGTGCTTTTCCGTCTATAAGTAAATCACATTTTATAGTGTTTGAAGGCTTAGCCCATGGACTAGCTGAAGCTGGACATAATGTTACTGTAATCGGACCAAAAGGGATACTCGAACCAATCGAGAATTATTATCATATCGAAACTAAGATGGGGCCGATGTATAATACTATGCTGAAAAAATTAAATTCTGATCCGGGGAATGTGTTTAATGTATTTGGAGCTATACGAACTACCTTAGAGTTTGCTGCATTACAATGCGCAGACATATTTACAAATCCTAAAATACAACAAGTTTTAGAAAAAGATAAATTTGATTTGGTGATACTTGAAGCATTTTTTGGTGAATCATTACTTGGCCTTGGACCACATTTTAATTGTCCGACCATTATGATTACTTCACTTAAGGCTGGTAGTTTTGTACTTGGTATGTTCAATAACCCAATTGGATTATCTTATGTACCAAATTTATTTGTACCATTTTTACCGCCTATGAATTTTTTTCAACGAGTTCATAATATGATAAATTATTTATTGGAGACGCCACTCTATCAGATGGGCCGATGGCAATACGAAGAAACATATAAGTGAGTATATTTCTAAAAACATTAAATAAACGATATCAATATCGTAAACTTTTATTTTTAGAAAATTCTTCCCGCCGCCAAAGTATCCCACTTTTCAAGAAATGACGAAGAATGTTTCGCTATTATTTATTACACAACATTTTCAAAGTGATGGAGCGCAACCACTGTTTCCGAACATTATTGAAGTGGGTGGTATACATTTAAGTGATAGTAAACGCTCGATGCCTGACCAGCTTGCTAAATGGATGAACGAATCAACGAACGGAGTAGTTTATTTCAGTTTGGGAACAATTTTTAATTTAACACAAATTCCTACTCAGAAGCTTGTTGGAATATTAGATGCTTTGGGAAAATTGAAAGAGAACGTTATTTTCAAAACTGATACTGATCGTCTACCAATTGTTCCGCCCAATGTAAGGGTGGAGAAATGGGTACCACAGACCGCGGTGTTACAACATAAACACACCAAAATGTTTATTACGCACGCCGGAATGGGAAGCATAACGGAGGCGCGATATTATGGTGTTCCGGTATTACCAATTCCCGTAGGTATCGATCAATTTGCAAATGCTATGGCGGCTGAGAAAGAAGGATGGGGATTATTAGTTCCATATAATGATTTAACGGGAGAAACTTTATATGAAGCTATGCAAAAAGTATTATCGAATCCGAAATATAAAGAGAATGTTAAATACGCATCACTGTTGTTTAGAGATCGTCCGTTAACACCTAAACAAACAGCTACTTTTTGGACCGAGTACGTGATACGGCATAAAGGTGCCAAATTTTTGATTCCACACTCAATAGATTTAAATTTCTTTCAACTGCATTCCCTCGACGTGCTAGGTTTCCTTGCAGCAATAATATTCATCATTTTATTTGTGTTGTACAAAGCTATAAGGCGCGTGTGCTCAAAATGTTGCAGCTTCAAAAAGAATAAAATAAAATTATCGTAAGCTTTAAAAGTTTATTGTGCGTTTAATCTAACAAATCACCTTTATATCATAATTTGGTCGTATATAGTTCGTATATTATCAGTATGTCAAGTGGGTCAGCTAACATAATTTTCATCTGCAAATTACACTGTCCTTTTGTTTCCTGTTCTCGGGTTCTCATAACAATAATAATAACCATAATAGTCATGAACAGAAAAATAACATAGCAGGGATAATAACAATTTTTTAAATGTTACACTTAACGTTATCATAAAAAGAACGAAAACAATCATATCTCATTTTTACAGTCGATCTACTTCACTTCATTCAGTGTTGTATTGTGTGTCGATGGTATTCCCTCGGTATGTACGTTTCTATACTAAAGCTTTTATAGAGCTTTTAAGATAATATTTATTTGAAGGGTAAGGGTGCGGTTTACTCGAGAATTGGATTCACAAATTTTATGTGATAGCGCACAACCTCTTATTTCGTCTTGTATATGTATAAATTCAATATGTGAGCGTGTTTCTGTGTCCCATTAAATACTTTACGTGATTACGTGACTTTCAACAATATTTCAATTCGATATCTAAATCGATTGGCTCGCCAGATGGAGAATATCCATATATAGGTGGTGGTACTTTCAATCTCATCAAAAAACAATTTTCCTTTTTTCAGTGATTTCATTTCATATTTTGATTTCTACAAATCTGAGTTCAAACCACTCTACAAATCTGAGTAACGATTCATTTTCATACCTACATGTATGAGATTCGCTATAATGTGAAAATTCAATTTTCCTTTGTTCAAACGATTAATCTGTCAAAAATGACATTTCAAAATATTTGTCTAGACTCTTTGGAATACTATTACATGTTACTTACGTATAGATTACACTTAAATTAGAATTCAATCAAAAAAATTAAACATTACCCCGCACGAATATTACACACATAAAGCTATTTTGTTTGCATTTCATTTACCTTTTACTGTCGTCGTTCTCCCGTTTAGTACATATGTAAACATATACGAGTACGTATATAATGCCACTCAGCACGATTCCTTGTTGAATAAACAAAATTACTAAATTTTTACAAAAATAATCATCAATTCGTGGAAAATCATATGAAAATTTATATTTGTATATAATCGAATCGATCGACAAGCGGCAGCAAATGAAATAATACCAAACCAAAGGCGCCTTATAACGAACGCGTTTCACGTATCCTTCCCTATATGTAAAATTTAATTTTCCTCCTGCCTGCCTCAAAATTGCCAATCAAAAATTTTTCGCTGTTTTTTTTTAAAAAGGCCCTCCAGCAATTTCAAGAAAAGTTACTTAAAAGCTCACCCTCAAATATATGCATAGACCTGATAAAATTGAATGATTGTTATTTTTTAATCAAAAAAGCTTCATAATTGAATGTAAAGCTCTCTTTAAGTTATTTATTTATAATTTTTATTTTCAATACATTTCATGTAATGCAAATATATTTCAAATTTAAGCTTAATCCAGTTTATTTATTTATGTATGATGAAAGCGTTATTGAAAAATAATAAGTTGAAAGCTTTTTGTATCTCCATCCATAGTAGAATGTACATAAAATGTTTTTATGAATTTGTGTTACAGGTATACTCGTATATGCACGTAAAATGCATGTATCGCTCTTAGCAATTTATGCATGTGTCGCATGGTTGAATTAGTTGCAACACTGAGTTTTATTTGCAAATCAATCATTCTATACTAGAGCCTTCTATGATTTTAAAGAGCCGTAATATTAAAAGGTGAGCTTTTATTTATTGTGTTGCCATGAGAAACCGTGGTAATTGAACAATTTTTGATCTTACGTTTCTGAATAAAAATTTAAAAAATCGTTTAAAGTTTCATTCTATCTCTTTAATAAAATATCAAACACACATATTTGGAAATCCGCCAATAGGGTGTACCATTTAATTATTAAAGTTATACTAAAGCGGGGCACATATTTTTTAATTTTCTTTGAAAATGAACTTTTCCGTTTAGTTGTGTAGATTACTAAAATAGGTTCGTAAAGGGTGCTCCCGCAAATTCTGCTTACATCCTTTTCAGACAACTATAATTTACGAAAATAAACCATTCTCTAGTTGAGCGTGAAATATTTAATATAATAATTTAACGAAAATAATAAAGCAACAACAATTTAATTTTTTATTTATAAATACTACAGTTAGCGAAAATCAAATATTTCGTCATAAAATATTCACCGTCGTGGTTGCTGTAAAACAATGATTAAGAAATGTCAAAACTTTTCCAAATTTTGTTTATTTTTATTTGAATTTACTATTCTTCCTGTTTTCATAGGTTACAAGTTAACACCCTTATTCCCTTAGTCGTATCACTTCATGCGACGTGACTGCGCATCTTCTTGGTTACTAGGTTATTAAATCGAAACTTACAAAATAATTATTTACAAAACTCGTTGGGGCTGTTTTTTAAATCTTAGTATGCTGCTTTATAAATATTTTTTCTCCGATTGTAGGAAAAAATATATCTTTCCGTTGTTTTTTCGAAACGAAAAGCTCATGATTGCAGTATGTTGTATTTCTTGCTATAAGCAACAAGTAATAATAGTACGAGAATATTTTTTCTGGCCTAGGTCGAGAATATATTCCCGTATGGATTTTTAATTGTTTAGAAGAAATAAAAGTACGCTTATAGTACAGTATACATAATAATCAATTTTTATTTGATAAATCTATGCCAAACTAATTATGTGTTAGGTATAGGAGTTTAATTTAACTTATGTGTAATATTAACGGTTATCGTACAATTAGTACAATTATTGAACATTGGTGGATTAGTAGTATCGCATCCCATAGTACACAAACTTGACGACTTTTGAAAAAAAAAAACAAAATGTATTTATGTCTTATGATGTCGTGGCTAACTAAGCAATAATTTTATATTATTTTCGATTTTTTACTTTGTTTTGATTTCTTAATGTGATCATTAATGAATAATAGTAAAAATTATTTTGGGTTTATATTCGTTTTAAAGTCCGATCGGAGAAAAAATAGTATGTACAATTCGGAGGAAACGTGCATTCCCGGACTCCCGTGGTTGCCAATTTCCACTATCGTCCGGGAATGCAGAACTTTTCCTCCTAATTATACAATATACTATTCTTTTGACTTCTATCACTTCAAACGACAATTTCCATCACTTGAAATTTGTATGCGACAATGTAAGGCAGCCAATTAAGATTTAAAAAATATTCACTTTGATTTTTGTTCGAAATTAATCAGCATATTTCGATTTTACAATCTAGTAACCAAGAAGATCCATAGTCACGTCGCATGAAGTGGTACGCCTAAGGGAATAGTGGCCTAAGTAAGAAAATATTAACACATTAGGTTTTAATGAAATCCAACTCGCTCGTATTGCATTATTAGTGTTGAGTAATGCTTTGCAGCGTTTGCCTTTGATTTAATTTGGCTATTTTCTCATTAATAAAATTAATATTTAGACCAGCAATAATAGACCTGCGATGAATTGATTTTTAGTTATTATATCGGTTGTTTGTCATCTGGTAACGCGCAAAGAGATTAAGAATTGAGTATATCTTCTATCTTCGTGTAGTGTAGGTAAATAATTCTTAGGCAGTAAGGTTTGATGACCGATGGTAAGTATCACGTGATCAACTGGTATAAATAAATAGGATTTAAAGTTGAATACATCTACTTGTGTAGCATCTCTCATGATCCACAACCTTCTGGATTGTCCTTGATAAGGACATGACGATATTTGTTTCTTGCAATCACTTACAAGATTTGCATTAGTATCAACAATTTATGCTTATTACGATGGCATTTAGAATTTTTCCCAATACTTAACTAAAGTTGTGGTGACTATACATTTACCGACGCAGATCGATTCCGGCTTTTCTTGAAAAATATTTTCATAGTATTTTTGTCGCAAATTTGTTTTTTTCTGGTAAATACTATGGTAAACAGTTGATGTAAATTTTTCAAAAATAACATTTTTTCGATACGGAAAAAATACTTCCTAAATTAAAAAAATGTTCGAATATAATTTCTCAGTAGGTCTGAAGATGATATGTTTAACAAAAACGCTATGTAAATATTTTTCCTAATTCCTGTTGCCTATAGGAAAGCCAGAATCGCTTCAACTCTAGTTGAAATATAATCCAAAACACATTAACCGCATTGCATTGTTAATACAAAAGCATTTCTTAACGACGTTTGTTTTTGGAAAAAGTGTGCAAAATTTTTTTTGAATTAACACTAACTTTTTTATACAAAAAAGTTCATTTTTTCGTTAGTCTAATTAAAATGTTTTTGCATTAACTTGGCGTAATATGACTGAATTTTAAAATATTGAACCATCCAAATTGAAATTCCAACGAGCCATTTAAGTTTGAATATACAAAAGTGCAATAATTTATACACTGATGGTTATATGAAAGAATAAAAAGCTTCCCCTCTATGAAAAGATCATGCAAGAAATGGCGGAATCTTATGGCTCTTACATTAAGGTCCATACTCGTAATTGTATTTTTTTATTATTAAGGACCCTCATAATCTTTAAGCTGAGAAATATGTAACGCCTTTTGTGTCTAAAAAATAATCGTGATTAATGCATAGACAGTTGATAAATATGATTTTTACAATGGGCAACATATTTGTCGATATCTTTGAACTTGAAGAATTCACGTTCCCATTTTTAATTTTGTGTAGTTGTGCTGGTTCAACTATTTTTTTTTTTATTTTTGAAGAAAGGCATGGGTGAGAGCTTATTAGAAAATATACATACATGTATCATATAACACATTAAAATTACCAAGTTACACTTTTACTTTCTTTATGTAGTAAAAAAATATGTTATTCATGAAAAAAATAGATTTTAAAAAATCTGTGTGTATGTGTGCGCGCGCTATAAGTATACTTTGTCAGTGACCTCTCTACTAGACCAATTTACTGTACCAACTGAAATTTTATAGTTGATCTTTTTACATTAATTCGTAGAGCCCCGTTAATTTGGCTGAAATCGGTCTATTGGAAATGACAGGATCAATTTCTCGATGTTTGTAAATAATTTGAAAATTATGTTATTTTTGAGAAAAATGACTACGAACTAAAAGATTTTATAAAATTTGTAACAATAATGGTTGAGACGGATTGACTGAAGAGGATGAAATTTCAAACTTAATTTTCCACTAAATATTGAGATCCTGGGGAGAGGGAGCTTTCTCTGGAGTTTTTTATTTTTATGTAGTTATTTGCAAATATTTGGAAAAGTATAGCATTTTACGAGAAACATCCAAGAATTTAAACATTCTAACCACATGATGTTACATCACTTCGCAGATACTTCCACTGTCAGCGATCAACGTCTTCTCAGTATGTTCTGCAATATATGCAATATATTTTAAGGAGTAACAATTCTTCAATATTTTCCTCAATTGCTATCTGCAAACCGTGGGTATACGCAGAATATATATTCGACATTCTCTACTATCTCAGTATGCCTTGAAGAATAACAACTGTAGTCGTATTTGCATCTAAACAAAAAATATATTCTCAAAAGTAATCTTGCTCTATTAAGAACTGACACAGATAGTAGTAGGCTTCTTCACGTTCCGTTCAGAACAAATTTTAACTCGAGTATAGAAGAGATTTGCTCATCGGCTTTTGTTTGATTGCCTATTTTCTGCTCGGCCGTAGTTTCCACTTGGGAACATTTCATTCTTTCTGTAATACTCGCATTGCTGCAAAGTTCTAAGTATAATTTTTTATTCTCTTTAGCTTGGTTTTGCAGAAACGTTTTCACAGTGTTTCAGCACTGAGTCTACATATAGAGTTTAGCTTACGCCTCTATGAGATCTTCATGTTGACGGCCCAAATTAGATCGTCATATAGCATTATTAATGAAACAACATTAGGTAGTAGAACTTTGCGTTTTTAACTGGCTCCGCTTGTATCCAGCATTATTTTAGACAGTACATTGCTTACTATGGAGGTTTTTTTTTGTAACAGTATCCATATTCTCCTTAACGTTTAATCTGCTATCAATGCTAATACCGAGATATTTAATTGTTGGTTGGTTGTGAGATAATAACACATACACTTGGATGTGTAGTTACGGTTTAATTTACATTCTGCTGGTAAAGCCTTCGTCTTCTTCGCAGTCAATTGTACACCCACTAACGTCTGTTCGATATCGACTGTAAAGCCGATAGCTTTTGGTTTTTCGGCAGTTTAACCTTGTGGATCATCTATATAGTGCATCAGAATTTCCAGTTCTGCGTCACATTTTGCGTAATTGCTTTAACGAATATAATGGTATCAATTGTTGGGAGGCTGTTTGTAAAGCCTTACTAGAATTTGACCAGGTCACCAGACCATACAATGGCCTTCTTAAATCAAACAGAAATTAATCCTTCCAATAACTTCCCCGTTGTGTTGAGAAGAAATCTTTGCAGACCTTTGCGTTTTCCTCGTCGCAGGAAAAATATTTTTGCTTAATCAGACATCGAAGACATTAACAAGAAGCTCTTTATTATGACAAATTAACCTTGATCACATCATCGATCGTAGCGGTCGCCTTCATACAAAAAATGTTAGTGGTATAAGATTTACAAAATCGTTTTATAATATGTGTTACAAATTAAATTTGTATATTAAACGAAAAATTTAAAATTTACTCAATAATACACCCAAACCTATTTTACACGGTGATACGGACCAACGTGTAAAAAAACAACGTAAAAAACCACGTAAAACCGTGTAAAAGAAACTGTACAAAAAATACATGAGTACATAGATAAAAAGGCCTACATTTTTTTTTGCTTTTCAAAACCGTGTTATTTCAAACCGTGTAAAAAAGGTTTGGGTGTATTGTAAATATTGCTTATACAATTAAAAATATGATAAACTTTTGTATATAACATAGCATTTTTTATTGATTTTATAAATAATAAACTTTTTTGATTATGTCATAAACACAATGTCATGATAATTCATAATACCCAAGTGGTAGAATGATTCAATAAATTATTTCTACCAGTAATGATTCAGAAGCCTGAAACCATTACCCATTTGGTCCAGACATTTCTGAGATTGGTGCTGGAAAATTACAAATTTACAGAAATTCATAATAATTCATAATACCTAAGTGGTAGAATGATTCAATAAATTATTTGTACCAGTAATCCCCATGATATCGTAATACAATTTTTCTATTTTATTACCTAATGATTCAGGAGCCTGAAACCACCACCCATTTGGTCCAGATATTTCTGAGATTGGTGCTGCAAAATTACAAATTTACAGAAATGCATAATAATTCATGGTATCCAAGCGGTAGAATGATTCAATAACTTATTTCTACCAGTAATTCCCATGATATCGTAATGAGGTTTTGTTATCTTATTATCTAATGATTCAGAAGCCTAAAACCTTTACCCATTTGGTCCAGACATTTATGGGATTTGCACAAGAAAGTTTTAAAAAATTATTCCTTGTAAGGGAGATTTTATTTTTAAATGTGTAAATATGAATAGCAATAATTTAATTTTAATTACAATTTAATATTTATTCGTATGTATTTTATGTATTGTTTAATTTTTTGTTGTAATTTGTTTCGAAGAGTTTTTTTATAGCTAAGACTTCTGGCTAAGTTATCATACGTACAATTAACTAAACGGTACATTCCGCATTAAGTTCAATAACCTCACACTCAATATCGACGGCAAGTCATTCATTTCCAGAGAAGAATCCAAACTCCAAGTCCTCTCAGCAATATTACATCCACTTCTGAGTGAGGCGGAGATAAAAAAAATTCTAATAACGTAAAAGTTCAAGATCAAATCCAGCAAGCCGAATCCTCCGAAACTGCAAATCCTATTTTTAACAGCATACCATATTTTTGATCGATTGCGGACAACCGAATTTTAGTGGGAAAGAGTTAAGTTAACAAACTTAATCACGTTGCACAAAACATGTCAAACCTTTCACATTCCATGGAAACGCTTTTTGTAGACGTTCCCATAAAATTATTGTGAAATATGAACTTGCATTTTTGACCTAAATGTAAGCGACCTAAATGGAAATTTTCCATTTACGAGTATGTCTTAAAATCGCATAGCATAAGTCAGCAAGTTGCAAATGTTAAATATGTGTAGTTTCTAAGTAAAAGTGTGTAATCGTAATATAAAAATAAAGTGGTACAACCTCTTGTGAAAAATATATTTTTTTGTGTCAACGAAAATAAATGTTTTAACTTGTATTACACGGTCATGAAACGTATGACTTTTTCAAAACTTTTTCAAAACTTTAAACATGTATAAATATTGGTAGAAGTCTGAGCTCACGGAAAAGTGGAACTGTGTTAGTCCTAACATAACGGTTATATATTAATTTAACAATCCGTGTCTGTGCAAAATAGAGCTCTTCAATATGTAAAAATGAATCCCATCCCAACTAGAGATGCCATACATAATTATCGATTCAACCAGGGTATGATAGAGTTATTTTTAATGAGGCTTGAGAGCAGAACGGTTTCAGATTGTAAAATTTATAAACAACAGCGATAACGCTTTTCCTGTCTTCATAAAAGTGAGAATCCAAATATTACTGCGAGTTAACAATTAGGCCCACGTATTTAACTCATTCATACCTACAAGTTGAAACCAATGTGGAAAGCAGTAGCAAGTAGCTATGAAACGTTAATGTATTTGGGGCAATTCCTACGTTAGGTCATGTAAAATTCATAACTCTAGATTTATCACAGCCAACCGATGGCAATAGAACCATTTACTAAGTTTTGATAAATCACTTTGTAATGCAAGTTGAGTTGCTGATGAATTGCAATCAAATGGATAACTCAACGCCAGGTCTTCAACAGATTGATTCTGCAAATAGAATTGATGTATATAAGAAATAGCAAAGGTCCAAGCACAGAGTCTTGGAGAACATCACAACTCATGTTACCCGGGTCACTGATAGAGCTTTCCACTTTAACTACTTGACGACGATTTCTAAGACAACTAACAAACCGATCTAGTATGCCGAATCTCACCTCTATGGACCTCAATTTCGTAAGTAGAATGTCGTGATCAACACTATTGAATGCTTTTGATATACCTAGAAATAAAGCAGTAAGCTTTCGAGACTTGTTTATGGCCAAATATATATTACTTAGAAAGTGCAACAATTCCTCCTCAGTAGATTTCCCCGCTGTGAAACCGAATTGTTTCTCGTTTAGAAATGTAACCTTATCGAGATAATTGAGCAGTCTGCGCTTCACCATTTTCTCAAATAGTTTAGAAAAAGTACATAAAAGAGCTATGGGCCTATAGTAATTAAGCTCCAACTCATCTTATTTTTCATAAGGCGGTATTACCAGAGCTAGTTTAAATAAGTCTGGAAAGATTCCCCTTTCCAGGCTCAAATTAAACAAATATTTCAAAATATCTAATACCAAGGACAATTTTTCACTAAAAACACCAACACCACCAGAGCGCGATATTTCTGAAACAAAAATTAAAGCGAACGGTGTTTTCAGGCTTTCCAAATAAACGTTAAAAGTATTAAAACTCTCCCTTAAACTATGAATATTTTGATGTGCTACTCTAAGATAATGGCCAGCGATAAACATGATAATTAATAAAATTGTAAACATGAACAGTCCAAGCAAATTTTGGTCTCTTAATTGCAAATGCAATAATGAAATGAATCGATACACCGTACGAGTATAAGAAAGATACGCTAATAAATTGAATGGTTGAGCAATATATAAAATATTATATATGGAATATTCGCAATTTTTCATGAACTGCATTATCGACAACATAGAGTTAAAATATAAATACGAAATGTAAACAAAAGCTGTCAAATTTATATAAACAACAATAAACAGTATTTCTACGGAGGAAACAATTTTAAGAGTTAACATCTTCACGATAAATTTATTAAAGGCAAGATTAGCTTGTATAGGTAAATTAATAGTACTTGTACTTAACTTTATTTTTACTTTTAGGTGCATCGGTAGCTCCTTAACCTCTTTGTGAATCTTCAATCGGGTGCTTATTGTCGCGTATGAGAAAAATACGGTGAACATCACTTTCTGCTGATTTACGTAAATATATTTGGCCAGGTTTGCACCACTGATATTTGTAGTTATAATTTGACTTTATATTTTTTGCTTCACGGTAGAGCTGCACTTGTTACTTCGTCAGTTGCTGCATGAAATAAATTCGCTGCTTGGGATGGTTTTTCGGAAGAAAGATACCCAGATCCGTAGTGTTTAATGTTTTATATTTACGCATCTTAAAAAGAATATTGTCTTTAATAGTTGTTGCTTTTAGTATGGCAATATAATAGTCGTTCATAATTGATTGTCTTTTAATTGGATGTCCAGTGAATGTTCTGTGAACCGGCTCTATAGCTTCGATGAAATCTGACAAAATGATGTGGAGCCATGTAAGTGTATTTACAATGACAGCTTGAATATCATCGTGCTTCATTGGTAATCCAGTAATAGTTATGCAAGCAGCATATTGAATCTGATTTGGTTTATCCAATTGAACATTCTGTGCATGTAATTTACTGGTTCTTCTAGCTTACTAATGCGATTTATTAATGCACTATTTTCCAATTTTAAACTCTTAATAATGGAACGAAGCTCATCTAGTGTAGCTAATTTTTTAGTAATTTGTTTCAATTCTTTCATGATGTCAGTTAAGCTTACATTGTATTCCAAATCAGAAGCATTAGTTTCAAGTAACGAATGACTGGATATATCCCGACATTATTCGCAAAGCTCGTTTGCGGACCGATCTTTAATACCCTCCAACAAATCGGCAGAAATATTGGCGCGTTTAACATGAAATGATTTGCCACATGGACTGCCGCACGTGATTCCAGGATAACGAGATTTGAAAATATTTTTCTTACACTTATGACATTTGCCAGACATAATTAATATGTAAGATTTCGGTATTGTGATAACGCTTAATCACGAGTTTATTTATGTAACACAATGAACACACTTAAATAAAATATGATATGATAATATTGATGAAACTGCGCAAAAATTGAGATAATAATTTTCTTGTTGCAGTTAATGAACAAATTAAATTCTTAATTTAGTAATTATCACTATGTAGCTAAACTTGTTGTTTGCGCTTTAACAACTAGACAATGAATTTGATCACGAATTGCATTTACAGCAACTTTAATTTAATTATTAACTTTTATTCTTTTAGTATCTTAGGCGTACGCAAGTTTGAAATATTTGTCAATATAGGCAAATAATCTATTGTTGTAATAATATGAATTAAGCGAAGGTTGAACGTGGCGATTTTTATCTCCCAAGGCTGTGGTAAACGCTAAAAGTATAAATATGAAATGGGTTGGATGAAGCAGAATATTCTTTAATATGCAAAATTATTAATCAACAGATTACACATCGTTTCTACTACTCGCATGAACTAACCCATATCAATAAAAATAAAAGTTTGTTTAACTTTGTATTTACGAGTATTTGAGAAAGTATGTTCAATTTATAAATTACCTATAAAAATATTTCAAATCATCACATAGATACATAAATGTTATGAATTCGATATAAGCTTCTTATGTATATATCCAAAAATAATCATTTCAATATTGAGAGAAAAAAATTATTAAATTTTAGCGAAGTAGAAAAATATAAATTCCTTGTACAACATCAACCCTCGAATTGTACGGCAAATTACTGATTCGGTACATAATATACCGAATAGGAACTCTAAGAAGATGAACGTAGGAAAACCTAGAAATAAAGCTACAACATTAAATAAAACGCCTTCGTCCTCTAGAATACCAAATAAATGTATTTACTTAAAGTGCTTCTTATACCGCAAAGTTTATAAAATTACGATGAACCGCTATTCGATATCATAAAATTTCCACGTAATTCAATTTAACTAGGTATCTTTATATCGAAAACAAAATAAATCTTGAACCAAAAATTTAAATTTCATTTTAAAATTTGTGTTCGCATCCTTACATCGCTTGTATTCAATTTTGTCAAGATGAGTACAATAATAAATGCAGGTGGATTATTTACGTAACGAGAGGTTGAACTCTCCCTAATACCTGTTACATATTGGTCGATTCAAATATTTAATAGTTGAAATTTAAGTGAGACATATAGCAATGGAAGACATTAATAAAGGCCTTTCTTAGTTATTTTATATACATATAAATAAACTGGTTGTGTCTGTCCCCTATCAGTACGTAGAAATAACAAAAAAAGGGAATCTTGGGTACGATATCATATTGGAAGTAAAATTTATGTTGCCAAAAGTCAAGAATTATACATTTTTTTATGGGTGTAGTAGAGGGAATTTATTAAACAAGTAGAACCTAAAATTCCCTTAAGATTTTGGGAAATGTAGATTGTTGATATTTTTGTGTTTTCTGCTCTTATATAAAATTTAAAACCGGAAAGACTGGAGATACACAATGTAAAAAAATGTTAATATTATTTTATATACTTATAGAATACAAGGAAAACTTTAAAATAACCCAATGTGCCGGGTTAATAATTAGGTAGGGGATGATGGTGTATAGTATGAAGTAACAATATATGGTTAAAGTGGTTATGTTATTTGGGAATACCTTACACAAATTATAAAGTATCTCAGTGATCTCTGTAGTGCACAGAAATAAATAAAGGAAAACAAGTTGGTCAAATACGACATTACAGTTAAAATCTAAACAAAAAAATCAATATGTAAAGTTAGAGAAATATGCGAAGAGTACATATATTCGAAGAGTTAAGGCCGGTTCAGTGTTGCGTACTTTGGTTCGTTCGCACGTTCTGAAATTTTTTTTAACCAATTTCATTGGTTAAAAATGACGTTTTTTCTTATGATTTTTTTTATCAACTAGGTGCAACTTTTTTTCTGAACGAACATGGCGAGAAAGAGATAGCATGATAATTAAATGAAAGAGACTAAAAGAAAATCACAATCATATCTAATGTCGAACTGCCATATAGTCACGTACATTACTGTATATAAGTTGGTGAAATTGAAATTAAATAAATAAAGGAGAAATAAAATTAATTAATTAAAGTTTTATTTTAATTTCGTTAAATATGGGTAAGTGAAATTTAATTTGATATAGGTTCAACCGATTTTGCACAACTTTAATAATATGATGCATAAAATCAATGTAGCAAAAAATAGTGTGGGACAGTTTGACCCAAGAATTTATCATGAATTTGTTATCAAGTACCCGATATCTGATGAACTGAATTCTGATTTTTTTTTTGTTCAGGTAAGGGGGTTCAAGCAAGATGGCGATTTAATTCAGCAAACCAGGAAGAACACGGTAGAGATGCTCCCAAAATTCTTAACAAAAGAAATGTTTTCTTGTTACGGAGATGGAAATTATTCGAGGATATTTTAAAGACAACAGGTAAGAAATCTTTACATGTATACAAGGTGCTTTTTATGATCCAGGTCAATTTTGTTTTGGGTGAGATTTGTCAGTTCGCATTTGACAGTCGTGGGAAAACTACCTACTACCTAACGCCGTAGCACCGTGTTGAAATTATTAAAATATTTTAATTCTGGCAAAAAATCATTATGAGCAACGAAGAACATTGCGATTTGGCTGGCATTGTTCATAAGCATAATAGTCACTATTAGGGTCCTGAAAACCCTCAATTGATACACCAAAGACCACTGCACTCTCGTAAAGTAACTGTATGGTGCGTCATTTGGACCGGCGACATCATCTTTGAGGATGCTAGAGGCAATTCTGAAACAGTTACTGAAGACCGCTATTGGGAAATGTTGGAAAACTTTCGTGTGTCCAAATTGAATCAATTAGACCTACATTAAAACACATTAAAACACGTGGTTCTAACAAGTTGGTGCCGCATCACACATAGCTTGTCATGAGCTAATGCAAATTTTGCGAGAAATTTTTCCCGGCCGATTAATGTCAAAAAGTGATGGTATCGATTGGCCATTACGATCCCCTAATTTCTCCCCCCTCCCCCCCCCCCCGATTTCCTCCTATGGTGGTACTTCAAGATAATGGTGGATACCAATAAACCAACCACAACCTCGATGCCTAAGGACAATATTTGCTGAAATAACACAAGAAGTTTGTGGAAAAGTGATGAAAAATGTGCTCAAAAGAGCTCACCTTTGCGCCACGGCCAGAGGCGGCCATTTGACTAATATTATATTCCATACATAATGTTATAGACCTATATGGTCTTTAACATTATGTATTGAATATAATATTAGTCAAATAATAACATATAAATAATAAAATTGTATTTTATTTAAAAGTTATGAAAACAAAACATCGACCTAGAACATAAAAAAACCCACATACAGTCCAATTTCGGTCGAACCAGATACAAATTCGAGAAACAGTTCGTTTCAACGACTATCATAGCACCATACGTATCAAAATGTATCAATTTATAAGTATATGATGTGGCTTGAAATTTGTGATTTTTAAAAAAGATGAATTAATAAAAATAATCAATTAAAATGTATTTTAATATTCGCTGAGCGTTTATGAGTTTTGCCATGATAAGACCCATCAATTATCCAAACCCATCATTATTTGCATCCGCTCTCCATTCTCCCAACACTAAATTGTCATTCTGTGTATAATGGTTCACAAAATCATTACTGAACTAATGATACGAATCACCCGACTTCATGCTACTTTTGGGCTTCTCGGCAATACCGCATCATTTGGAATTTACAATGAACGCTTTTTAAATTCACTCTTTCTAAATATTCCACTATCTTTGTTGCTTCCAGATACTCCAATGTTCACTAATATACATTTGTATTGTGCATGACACACTACCATCAACACTATGATGTGCGAATGTTTGTAATTGTAACAGGTACTATTCGAATTGGCAAATGCCTCAAAATAAAAAAATAGAATGACTTAAATAATATACAAAACATCCCTGCCAGCTAGTTGAACTTACTTGAGCAACGATATGTTTGCCATAAATTCCACCTAAATAGTTTGGAAAATTCTAAGTAGAATTAAATTCGGCTGTAATATTTGCCATTTCGCAGTGGAGAAATTTGGAAAACCAAGGAGTTTTAATATCTCCCAAATTGCAGCTGTCATTCCCCTAATGAAGCCCGATGTGGTTGATTTGCCTATCTCATAACCTTACGAGATACCATTGTGTTGCCGCTGTAAATATTACTCTCACAATACAGTGGCGTTTTGCGAGATTTTTTAAAAATTAAATGTGATGTTTATGACAGCGTTCTTCATATCTACCGAAAGTAATGCCAAATTTTGTACGGAATTAATTTATATTGTTTTAATTGTTTGTTTACAACAATTAATAGTTTTATAACTTTAGTAACATTCAGAAAATACTCTAGAACACTATGTAATCATAAAAACAGATGGCCTTAACAAAAATATCAATTAGTTACAATTTTTTACCGGTAGATGGAAGCAAAAACGTTCTGCATTTTTTTCATCAACCATGAATCAAACAAAAAAATTCAAAATCAATGAGCGAGTGAACGAACACAACAATGAATTCGCCTTTAGAAAAACTGAGTTCACTATTTAAGTCGTAAAACGAGTTTGAATTTTAGAGTTATAATAAAAACAAGTTTTAGTATAATTTTGTATGCAGCTTACCTCTGTTTATACTACTATTCTCTATTGAAACTACTGAAAAAACAATATTTTGAGAGTTACTCCCACGTATTTTTGTTGATGTTCGTTTTTTTGAACTATGAACTAGTAATCAAAACATCCCACAGATGTCGAAAGAGAAAAATAGACCACAATAAGTTCATAGTAATTAATGGTCTAAGGAAACTACACATTGACATTAATATTAAACTTAAGAGAATGTGGTCTCTTAAAGATTTTATACCACAGTTTTCCTTTAATAAAAAAGTTGTTTATGAAATTTTAATTTTTTGTTATTGCTTCTGATCTAAATTGTAGTCTTATATTTTCGTATTCACATAATACTCGTACGTTTTGGTTTTATGCATGAGTTCGACTAAGCCAATTAAAAACATATAATACTAGCTACCCAAATTGAAATATTTATGTTTTGGTAGGAAGTATCATACAATTAATTTTTTTGAATAAAGGAAGAAGTATTAGGAATAACCTAGATTTATTTTTTTTCAAAATTGGTCTGATTTTGATAAACACACTTGAAAGTATCTACTACTGTCGCGTATGAAGCCTCACTCACCATCTTCTTCTATTCTAAAATCATGCCTACCCTTCTAACTGCCATTGTCTAAACCATCGGGTCTACTACCTTCTTACCGAAAGTAAACCTCAACTTTTAAGGTGTTTGTTAGCTCTGATGCAAGGTTGGTTTCGTTAAACTAGCTACACTCTTCGTCAACAAATTCCGCTTGGATTTCTTCATAAATATTTTTCAAGAGCAAATACGCATTGTTTAAAGGCACTGCCATATGAAACAGTACATAACACAAAAATAGGTGTAACAGAAAACGTGTTTTTTTGATTAGAAATCTAATCACAAGAACAAAGTATAGTAAATGGAAAGAATTCAAAATTTCGATTGTTACGTTTCTAAGTAAAGGGTGTCCCAAAATTTACGCAAAATATGAATCAAGCGATCAGTTTAGGGTTAGTAAACATGTACTACACGAAAGAACAACGCGTATTCATTGTTGAACAATATTTCAGAAATAATGAAAGTTTGGATGCTGATTTTTCGAGCTAGATGATCCTAAGCGATATAGCAGCTCATTTTCATCGTAATAGCTCCGTTAATCGTCAAAATTACAGCATATGGGGTTCAGAGAAACCCCTTGTGATTGTCGAAAAATAAATGCATCCACAACGTGTCACTGTTTGGTGCAGATTTTGGGCTGGAGGCGTCATTACTGTTACTAGTGCTCGATATCGCGACATGATAACCGAGTTCTTTCAGCCTAAAATGGATGATATTGATGTGGACCACATGTGGTTTCAACAAAACGATGCGACGTGCCATATACCCAATGAAACAATGAAACAATCCAATTACTGCATGAGACATGTCCTAGTCGTGTACTCTCTCGTTTCGGTGGTCAAAATGGTTTAAAATATTTTATATTTTACATAATGTTTTCTGATATAGCTTGTTACGGACCACTCCGGAGACGCGCACGTTTTATTTTCAGGGTAGCTTAAGCGGCTGGTAGGGTTTAATGTCTCGGAGTCCACCTTGGTCCAACAAACCACACGTGCGCACATTAAAGACTTATAGCACCAGTTCAATCTTTATGTCATCAATAAAAAAAACACTTATTCCATTTTGATCATGTATTAATTCAGGGTTAAATTTTATATGTATAAACAAACAACATGATACCGGACACAATTTTAATAAACAAAATTTCTAATAAAGTAATCTTAATAAATTGATGAATACTCAAATTTCCTTTAAGAGCGTATGCAAAAGAAGTCTCTTACCAGAAAGATTCGTACTCACTAAAATTATTTTTCTTGATCAAAAAAAAAACTTATTCAAAAAAACTTAGATCTAAGCACTTAGTTAAGAAGGACAAATTCCTTAATTGAATCAATATTTCACTACTTGATACTTTGTAATTTAATAAAAAAAATATATATGAACCGTTATACATATGTTCAAATAAGAAGATAAAATTTCTGTCGAAGACACAACTTCACTAAGATTCCACATATTTGGATTATATTCCCTTTTTCTTTTATCTTTTCTGCTTAAATAAATATAAGTAGCCAACGACGCTAACGTATGTTGCCTTGTGAGGGTCGAATAATGAAGGTCGTTACCTTCATACCGCGACTCCGTAGTATCGTATGATATTAAAGTCCAACGGCCTTACTAAGCGGTGTCGTATTCGCTCCCCTTTTCAATTTTACCGGATTAAGCCGATTCACATTAGTTAGCATATGCTAACATGCAGGCCACATAATGTATGGTGCTTTGTTTTTTCTTATACCAAAAAAAAATACCAAAAAAAACGCACTGCGAGAGCCGCGCTCGCGTATTCCTATCCGCAGACACGGAGTGTTGTTTTGATATTGGCAGGCGGAAGGCGGTATGTATTAACCCTCACTAATATAGCAATTATTAGTCACACAAAAAAAATCACACGATTTATGAAATTGGTATTAAAACTGAATTATTTTTAGAGTTAGACAAAATGTACTGCACCAAGCACAATATATATCCCACTCGATCGTGTGTACTTAGAGCAAAGGTCTCGAAAATACTCAAGGTATATAAACAAGACAAGCTGCATGATTGTATGATTTGATCGATGATTGATGCGAGCTGATTATAATATTGTCTCTCACTTAATGATTACCCCCATATTGATAACAACCATCAGTGTATTAATGCATATTTGCCTGTATAGGGGTTATATACCTGTACGAGCTTTGTCTATCACCTGAGCAAAATATTACATGCAGTTCCACATAGTATTGATTGCCATAATAAACAACTGCTGGAAATGCATAGTATAAGTATGATGATCTAGTTCATGATTGTGTACTAACAATGATGCATACGAGCACGTGTACCATCACCCATACATTTCTAAATGACGTTAAGTCAGCGATGCACAAACTCTTTTTAAAATTAGGACACCCGTAACAAGCTCTATCTTCTGTGCACTATGTAGTGTATTATAGGTTTTTGGGTATATCCTCGATCCTGATTTGAATTTTTATTTTGCTTTTGTAAAGTAGAAATACATGAAAAGATATGCGCGTGAAATATTTGCTAAACCTGATCTAAATGTAAATATTTTTTCGAATGATTTTTGTTAGTGATATTGAACCAAAATCATGTTTAACTATGCTGAAATAAAAAGTCAATAGCCAATAGCGAATAAAAATGTTCTAACACCAAAACCAATTTCAACTAAATTAATGTTGAGATTTTGTCAGGTTCTCATCAAGCCTACTATGTTGTTATGTTATTCCTATCAATTATACCAATTTCATTTAAAAGTTTCAAGGTGCTGTCATAGTTGTGTAATGTGAAATATGGTCCAGAAGCGAGTAATTCGTTTATTATGATTTGTATATACTTCAACCGAATACAGCCAGAAATTTTCCTAGTTGTCATGAATCCCAGGTGCTGTTTTAGTTGTGGAAAGTTAAATGTCGCCCGGAAAAGTGATTAGTAATCATTTGAATTTCAAAAATATTGTAAATCGCAACTCACATTTTTCGGGGTCATATTTGACCACGTAAGAGATTAATTACAAAATCCTTAAAATCATGAACATCGGTATTTGATAGACCCAACTGGAATACATAACGGGATTGATGAGAACCAGGAAAAATTTTAATTTGTAATCATTTGAATTTCAAAAATATTTTAAATCACAAGCCACGCGTTTCGGGCCACATTTGTCCATGTCAGAGGTACGACCAAGTTCTGGAAATTATCATACACATGGGGATTTGATATACCTGCCTGCAACACATAACGGGATTTATCAGAAGAGGGAGTCAAGTTGCGTTCCGTGAAGTAATGAAAATTAAACGTTTGTTTTATTAGCAATCAAATAGGTTAGAATTGCTCATAAGAAATTACGATTATACACAGTGAAACTTAAAATTACGTGCGACTAATTCAAACTACTAGATTGTTAATGAAAAAAACTTTTCATTTTCAATATTTCACGGAACGTGACTTGACGACCAGGGTAAGATCTTGACTAGTAAATCTTTAAATTTACAACATTCAATTTAGTATTGTTAATTGTGTGTTTATTGGTGAACTAGCATGTCATGATTTTTTTTTTAATTTGGCATTTCTGCCCAAAACAAAATATGATTTTCAAGTTGTTTATCGAAAGTGTTAGACGTTCATACTTCCAAGGGTATGTTCCCATTATTAATAAAAAAAATTAAATGAATGGTAATATTCAATTAATTTATTATGAGAGGAAAGTAAAGACTCAGCAGTATAACGATAGATCCATTCAACATTTCTGATAAATTATAAGCAAAAATATCTTAAACATTAGTATGAAACTATATTTTAATGGTGTAGCATGTGATAGTGATTTAAATTTATTACAACATTTATTTTTCTTACGGTTTTAAAAATATTGTCATTAACTTGATAGAAGAAATAAAAACGTGCGTTGAAGAAAATAGTAACGTTTCAAAAATACCGTTGTATTTAGAGGTGTTGGCTGCGCTAAACTTGCAT
Source organism: Nephrotoma guestfalica (assembly GCA_963691935.1). Classification (NCBI taxonomy): domain Eukaryota; kingdom Metazoa; phylum Arthropoda; class Insecta; order Diptera; family Tipulidae; genus Nephrotoma; species Nephrotoma guestfalica. The sequence continues at coordinate 114,201,389 of OY829915.1, forward strand.
GCCAGTGGTAGTCACCAGAAACGTGTCGGCTTAAATGCTTTCGCTACAATGAGCCAAAGCAAAATTTCTTCTAGCATCGCCAAGGTTAGTGAAGTGATTGGGAAGAAATTGAATGGTAAGCATATTGCAGTTGCAAAAATGCCAAAAATTGATGAATACGAGTATGTGTACGTGAATAGAAAAATTATCATTCTATAATCAAGTGGTAATTAATAAAATTATTTCTGATATATTAAATGTTTTATTAATACACTAAATTTTTTTTACAGATTTGCGATTTTAATTTAAGAATTTTATCGTTTATTAGTACGTAGATTTTTAGGACTTACCGGATGGTGGTACCATATAAGGTAAAAATAGAGTTTTAAAGAGTATTTTGTTAAAATTTAATTTTGGTTAAATTCATGTAAACCAAAGATCAAATAAATTCAATAAAACATTTTTTTTATTATAATTTTTCTATAAACAGTAAAGGAATTCTTGGTTTGTGGCAATTTTCGTATCGAAAATATTTGGAATATGAGTATAACCAAAAATTATTTTCTCTACAAATTTTCTTTGCCACTTTTATTGTAAAAATTAATAATCAACATATATATAAACAATAATTGGCATATTAATTAAAAAATAAATATTAAAATCACAATAAGGTCTAATAAACTTTTCAATTTATCCCATTTTCAATAGATGGATGAATTTGGTGTCTTCTTGATCAAGAGCGTGAGATGTCACAGCTGCATACACGATAAACAAAATCCTAAGTTTAAAAAGATGTTTGTGAAGGGTGATTGCCGGTCACCAGGTAAAAATATTTAAAAATTTCAATGACAATTTCATAATAAAATTAAACATTTGCATATACAAAAATGGCGAACATGCTTTTCCTTGCGGGAACCATAAAGGAAAGAATTAAAGAAATGCAACCTTCCAACTCCATTTCAAATCAAGCCAGTCGCTGGAAACTCGTAAAGGCGACAAATAGGAGGAAATTTAACACAAACAGATTGAGAGATACTGAAAGAAGAAACATCTTCAGTGAAGCGCTCCAACTCAACCTCCATAGAACAAGTAATGATCGAAAAAATATGCAGAAAGCATCCTCAAGGTTGCTGATGAGACAGCAGAAATCCAAAATATGCTAAAACTTTCCCAGTGGGTAAGGAAAGTCACCGGCAAAAGAATAAAACAAGTATTTAATAAAATGTGTTTATTAAATGTTAGTGTGTTTCGCCGAGTGCCTACGACACATAGTGTTAAAAGTTAAAGAAATGGGAAGAATATTTCGAGGAAAGTGTTATCAACAGCACCGAAAATCTCTGGTCACCAATTGACACGAACAACGATACTAGCAACACTCATCCACAACGAAGCGAAAAGTTAAAAGTGCCATTGAAAAGTTAAATAACAATAAGGCTGCAGGAACAGACAGTATAACTGCCGAAATATTCGGAGGTTCATCTACAGCTGTAACCACACTAACACCAATAACCCAATAAGTGTGGAATTCTGGCAGAATATGTAACGAATGTCGCTTGTTCTTATGCAATATCGTCCGTATTGATCCACCAGGGAAAATTTTGGGGCTTCATTTGTCCCGCTGTTTCGTAAATGAGTTTTTTGGTACTACCCATCATTGATTGAGTTACAATGCGCGTGGGCTTTAGAATGGTATATGTACATGTATAGGTTTATAATGAGTACATAGACTTGAGTAATAATTTCTTTAGAACAAATAACATCAATGTATTGATAGATGTTATCGTATTTGATAGCGATCGCTACCAATTATTTGAGAGTAAATCATTAGGTTAATTGTATGTTTGAGAGTCTATGTAACTGCAGCTTCCATAAACCAAATAAATATTTTATTAATCAGTTCGTTGTTTGAGGTCAGTCAACCTAAACCACTAATTAGTGTGATATAAATAGTAGAAACAGTGTTTAAATCTAATTATAATAATTAATAAAACTGGTGAGCCGGCTAAGTTAAAATCTAACTATTACATAAATAGTAAATGTAAATTTACAAATAGTTCGGTGAAAAAGTGTAATTTCAAGTAGAACAAGTACGTGTCATAAGTATACGGGAATACCGGCTGTTAATATTACGCAATAAGCCTACCTCACCAATGTAAGTTTAAATTATTGTTCATTTTGTTAACGCGTCTAACAAATAATTTTCATTGATTTCGTTTCGTTAAGGCTTTTATCTCAAGCCATTGGTGCGAGTAAACGGACCTCATTAATTTATTAAAATACTATAATATTTTCAATTATATTAATTCAACGGAATTATAAATTTGGCGGTGAAAATCCAGAAACATATATTTTACGGATATTTGAATGAACGGGATGAGTGCTATACAAGGCCAACCGGAGTTGACGTTTACGCAGAAAAATCGCGCGTTATTAAATTTTCTAGCTTTATAGTTGTTTAAGTTTATTTATTATTTAGTGATAATTTAGTGATTAGTTCTATATTTCCCTATTTCTAATAGTGCTTTAAGTTTAACGTAAATAATTTAATTCAGTTGTCTCTTAGTTGTAAGTGAATTAGTGTGTATATAACAGAAAATATTGTTGCATATCATTAAGCTCCGTTTAGCACAAAATAAAACAACGACGCAGAAGATGAGCTCTTTGGACGCACAGGTGAGTTTTTGCTTATAATTTTCTCCATAATTTTTTTTTATATATATAACATTGATTCACAATCTAAATTTTAAACCGGAAAATTTGTCGTATTATTTCGGTGAATCTAAATTATTTCATTTCGTTCGATTAACATATTGATTGGGAAATATTATTATTAATTAGCTTTTAAATTTATCATAATGGAAAAACGCTGCATTTACATACATTTTTTTTCTAACATGTACCATTACATTAGTAGTTTATAAATACAGTTTGATCGACTGATTAAAACAAATGATAAGATAATTCTTTTTGTTATTTGGGTGATGATGAGATTCGTGATGTGCAGAACTTTGGTATTTTGTGGTATTTTTTTTTTGTTAACACGTAAATTTGTTTTGTTGGATCCTCAAAAACCTAGCGACAAATGAACCTCCCACTTTCTGATGAAGCTACCCAACCAAGACGTGTTAGTCGCAAGGTGATCCGTTACAAATACCACAAAAATGGAAAGAAGGCTTGATAATTACAATCCCTAAGAAAGGTGACCTAAGAGAATGCAAAAATTGGCGAGGTATCTCTCTCCTCAACACAACAATAAAGGTTCTCGCAATGATCATTGTTGACAGAATCTCACCTGCATAGAATGTAAAATTAAAAAACAAACAACCTGGTCTTAGTCCAGGATGAAGTTGCACTGATCACATCAGCTCAATCCGTATCATCAATGAACAATCCAATGAATGGAATACACCACTCTACCTGCTCTTTGTCGATTTCGAATGCGCATTTGATACGAAAAAAAACGCAATATGGCGGTTACTTTGTGAAATGGGCATCCCAAATAAATTGATTGAGCTCATACACTAAATGTATCAGGATGCTGGAAACTGAGTTTAATATAAAGGCAAACAAAGCGAGAAATACTACAACACTCGAGGAGTAAGGCAAGGATGCGTACGCTCATCAATGTTGTTCGTGATCGTAGTGGATAATGTAACGCGGAAATTGGATTTTACGTCTCCTAATGACATACAATGGGGACTAGCATGTAAACTCAAAGATCTGGACTATGCAAATGACATATGCCTGCTCACACACAAACCCTCAGGCATGCAGCAGAAATTACAACAGCTATCAGATCTAGCTAACGAAGTTGGTCTCAAGATAAACATCAGTAAACCCAAGATGATGAGACTCAACACAAATAGAACCACACCGATGCACATCAACAATGTACAAATTGCAAATGTTAATCAATTTGTATACCTTGGTTGCACAATAAAGAAAACAGGTGGGACAGCGGAAGACATAAACAAACGCAAAAATAAAGCCAGACATACATTCAATATGTTACATAAAGTATGAAATTATTCTGTCCTGCCACGCAATACCACGATTCGATTGTTGAACTCCTGTGTGAAATCAATACGACTGTATGGGTGTGAGTCATGCAAACACAGAAAATGTCAGAAAAAAGTTGCAGGTGTTCGTAAACTAGTGCCTTCGACGAATACTGAAATGATTCTGGCCTAACACCATAACTAACATTGAACTGCATAGAAGAACAAATCAGTCAGACATAGAGACCGAAATAAAGAAACGAAAGTGGAGGAAACCTCTGAGGAAATCATCCAGTGATATAACGAGGACGTCATTGGACTGGAATCCTCAAGGAAAAGAAAAATAAGAAGACCAGTGATGACATGGAAGATAACAATGCTAGCTGGAGCGAAACAACTCGATAAATTATGGGAAGAGATAAAAGCCGTAGTCTAAACAGAGTAATATGGCCCCGCGTGGTAGACGCCCTATGCCTCTGTTGTTTACGAAGATTAGTCTTACTTTGAAAATATGGACAGGAGACGAAAATACGTGCTCAACGAGTTCGACGAGGATACCAGATGAACGGATAGCCCAGAGCTGGAAGTGAAGAATAAAATGGGCATCACGAACATGAAGAAAATCGGCGAGTTGATTGTTCAATGACCTAAAATGGCCAACATGGAGATGTGGCTTATGATGAAGCGTGCGATGCCACCAAAGCTGCTGCTGAATCAATTAGATCCCAAAATAATACAGCCCCACAACCAATATCGACCAGTGCTCGGTATATTTTCAAACCCAATTTTTTAAAATCATTCGTTGAAGTTTATGCACTTTCACAAATCGTACAATTTATTGTACAGTTGCGGGAAGAACGATTGCATTCAAATATGCAATATATTGAAAAATATATTAGCAACTTGAATTCGTGAGAATAACTTGTTTTAAATTATGTACAAATTATTTTTTCAATGAAATGTGATACTAAAAAACGACAGTGTTAGTTAATAAACATTTTTTTGGTGTAATAAAATAATAATTTAAAAAACGTTACGTACATAAAACATTCATTAGAAAATAGACCAGAAATATAATACATATTATTTACTAACAATAATACAACTCATTTTTTTAATTTATTTACTGCGTCAAATCTAGAGGTCCTTTATTATTTAGATAGGACCAAAGATGTTCCCTTACTTCCAAAGAAGTTTTACCACCCAAAACGTGTATTTTCTGTCAAGCGACTATCAATTTCATTGAAGTGTTTATTACTGTGTTCCATAACCCTTGTTGTTCTGTATGATTGGATTCGTACGTACGTATAGTTGGGAACTATCTTTATTTAAACGTACAAACTTGTTCAAGGCTACAGAACTTAAAATAAATTATTCTGTAATATCTGTCAACATATTTATGCCAACCAATATTCCAAATGCATTTTCAATTACTCTGCGTGCTCAACGATTATCGACGTTTGTGGAATATTTCCTTAGCTTTTGGTAAACTTGTTCCACGATGGGGTTTCATTATATACTGTGTAAGAGTAATTGCTGCATCACCAAGAAAACAGTGAGATAATTTTATTCTCGGTCCGGGAAAATCCTTTGATGCCGGTATAACCAGTTAATTGTAGCAAATTTTTTACCCAAATCGATAATATTAAAAATTCATGAAAATATAAAATAAATTAAAAAAACTTAGGGCAATAGGCAATATAATTTCATTATGTCACTTTGCGATCCGTACGTATCGATGTTTGTGAAAATGTATCTAGTGCCACAGGAGCCATTAAAACTATTATACTGAACTACAGTGAAATACTTTTTGTAATTAAAAAATTGGCTGCCTGATCAAGGTGCGGGTACTGTACTTAAGCAATTAGGAGGATATCAAGTTTCCCAAAAGTCATTTTAGACTGTTTCATAATCCATAATGTTTGGTTCCGAAATGTAGAATGCCAATGAAGCGTCAGATTACTTCGCACGTTGCCAGAATAATGAGTCGTACCTTTTCTTTACCCTTTTCCAGCTCCACGCCAAAGATTGAATAGCAGTTCATTGAGAAAGTCGCCTGGAATATAAAATTCTTAATTTAGATAAAAACGGTAAATTAAAAAACGACTCGAATTTACGACATTCGTGTTGATGCGGATCTTCTTCAAAATTTCCATTTTATGAATAGAAACCTGGCCAGGATCTACTTCGTTCGACTAACTAGTAACGACTAACTGCTAATGAATTTTAACATTGGAAAATATCATATTTATACATAATTTTTGATAGCCCTTAACTGTACCTGGAAATTCATTTTATATGTGTGTTTTATGATTATGAGTAATTTAGAGTAAGGACACAAGCTCTGATGACTCACTTTACAATACCGACAATCGGCTCGTATGTTTGTTAATATTGTTGTAAAATCGCAGGTCCATTTTTTGTAGGTTATAGCTCCAAGCGCATATTAAAGATTTCACCACTTTAATCGTATAACAAAGTCCCGACACCCTTATGATGTCTTTTGCGAATCATTAATTTTCATTCAATTATATGACTAGTATTTTAAATTTATGTATTTCATCAATTTATGTATATCAACATTAAAAAACTGACTGTTTTATTTTATTTGGATTCATATAAAAATATTGTTAAAATACTGAAATTAAGTATTAAATTTCTCTAATAGAAAAATATTTCACAATAAACCAAACGAGTTCCACTTAAGAATTATAAATTTTGCAAGGCTGAAATGTCAATAAAAAAACATAATTGGTTTCGTTAAAATTCTCATTTTAAAATTTTTTTTTGGCTAGTTGGCCCTTTAGTAGCCGCTAACCTCCATTCTATTGCTAAATAGCAATTGTGAAAACAACCTGATCATAAAAATTATTATAACTGCGTGTATTTTCAATTTCAAGGTTTACTTTGCCGGAATTATATCCTATTTTTGTGTACACAAAAATACTATATCCTGAAACATCATTCTTACGGAAAACCAACATTTAATTTCAAATTACATCAAGTAGTATGTTTACTGTTCTTGTTCAATTCGAACAAAATAAAATAAAAATTGCTAAATAACCAAATTAAATTCCCATTTCTCAATTTACACAGGTAAGCTATAAAAAGCTTAGCACACATATTTCACCCTTAAAACATAGAATAACAAAAAAATAATTCAATATTCGTTCAATATCCTTAAAAGTGTATGGAGAAGTTTTAATATCCTTTTATACACAATATAAATGTTGCCTTTAATATTATTTGGATGTCAAATTAATACCTTTAGACAAATTCATCTGTGTTTGTGGAATTTTATTATTAATAAATTTTCTTCCAAAGAACCTTGGTATTTTACGAAATTTCTACGAAATCGGGACCTTCTGCTTTGTGCTATTTCACCCTTTCAGGAAACGTATATAACATTATACATGTATTCGTGCGATACCTTTAACAACTACTTTTGAATTAATGGTCGTATACCTGGTTGATTGCCAATACACGCAATTGAGATTATAATTCGACTACTATGTTCAATGTCTCCAAATATTCTCAAAAATTGAAAATTATTTTTATTTTTTACGATAGACGACTTCTGCATTTTTGTAACGCTAAAAATATTGTATGAAAATGCTAAGCAATTGATGTTAAATAACATACACTTAAAAAACGAAACTTACAATCTAAACCACTTAAAAACTAATCGTTGATTTTGCATATAGTTACAGTGCTGGGAAAAAAATTGGGCAAACATATTTTATTTCAAATTGGAGTCTTTTTTTGGTAAAATTACAAAACTTTTGAAAGCAATTGGCTTATTGTTTCATTTTAAATACATGTATGACGTAATTTTTTGAAAAAAAATACCTGCAATTTAAGGGCAAAACCCCGAAAATGCCAAAATATTCAAAATATGTTGATTTTATTTAAAGTAATGGAATAAATTAAGCACCTACTTTTAATTTTTTTTAAAAACACACACACACACACACACACACAAACACACACACACACACACATACATAGATCTATATATATATATATATATATATATATATATATATATATATATATATATATATATATATATATATATATATATATATATATATATATATATATATATATATATATATATATATATATATATATATGTATATATATATATATATAAATATATTTATATATATATATATATATATATATATATATATATATATATATATATATATATATATATACATATATATATATATATATATATATATATATATATATATATATATATATATATATATATATATATATATATATATATATATATATATATGTATATATATATATATATATATATATATATGTGTGTGTGTGTGTGTGTGTGTGTGGGTGTATGTGTGTGTATGTTTGTGTGTGTGTGTGTGGGTGGGGGTGTGTTTATGTGTATGTGTATATGTATATATATGTATATGTATAAAAGTCCGAATAAAAATTGGAAAAAAATATTTTATTGCTTCAAAATCTATGAAATGAAAGTTCTATATTCTCGAAATAGTTCATCCTTCACCCAACGATGTATTTTTTCTCGTGTTACTGCAAATTGGAATTTGGAATCGTAAGGACTAATAGCTTTACGAACTCTCACGGGCCTACAGGAGCTAATTGTGTCCCTCATGAAGCTTGCTGGAGAATAAATGAAACTACTGAGATGTAGGGGGAAGGTCAACAAACATTTCGTAACCATCGGACAACCGGTTTTTTAATCGTATAACCGAATTTAAAAAAGAAAATTTTAGATATTTACCGATTTCGGACTTTAACCGTAACATATATATTATTTGTACTGTTGGAACTGAACATCCAAAAGGATCCAAAAAATTATGTATGTCGTGGCATAATGGTGAATATATTGAATCTTTCCTTCGTGTAGTTGGATCTCCTTTTCTCCAGTGGAGCAAGATGTATTCCTCTAATTTTATAGTATTTTGAAGCGTTACGGTCTGCGGATATACATATGCGGCCGTTGTAGTTTTAATCCGTGTGATACATTTTTTAAGTGGCTAGATTCAGACTGAGCTAATAAATGTTTTTCTATATCATTAAAAGATGAGCCGATTGCAATGATGTAGAAATTCGTGCCTTGTAACACACATCCAGCCTCGATAATGGAATAGTTATTTTTACTATAATGTTTCTTGCTGTTACTCTACTACGTTTTGATATACGTGAAGCAAATCAGGAATGTCATGTCTAGGTTGTGATGGTCATTGGTGTGTGTCTTCTAATGAATGCGAGCTTATTTTCTAATTGAGATGGGGAACAATGCAATACACTCTTCTTGTGTGCATTATGGATTACTTGAAGTAAGGCTTGTTGTGTGTCTTCCAAATTGTTCAATATTAATACAAGCTCAATGGTTGAAATTAATATCAAGCGAATTATGCTTTATTAGCTCGACTGTGTTATCAATTATGATGGTTTGATTCCTTATTAGTGCCTCCTATTGATGCTGATCGTTGTTGATGGCTTCAAATTGAGTTTCATGTTACCTTGTTTCACGTTTTGTGAGGATCCCAAACATGTCGCCTAACAGAACGCCTACCGTGTCGCCTGTGCTTCCTGATTGTTCGTTAATAATATCATTATCCGCATTCAAATTGTTAAGCTACCATTGAGTTTGTTGATGTATTAATTCGCAATTTATTTCAACCACATTTATGCATGCCGCGTTCAGTTGGTTTTGTGCCATCTTGAATGATTCAATTTCCTCCCAATAATCACTCATGTTGTAATAAACTATTAGTGTCCATTTCATGGCTACTACCATGTTATATGCCCGTACAGTGATTGAATTGGGCAACTTGTATATTGGTATGTTGCCCATGAGGTTGCTGCCTCAAAACCCTCCCAGAAACTTTGGTGGTTGTAATTCATATTGAATCTGGCTGGCTGCCATGGGCATTAGATCCTTTAAATTTGGTACTTTACACAATTTCACAGTTGGACGCTTGAAGTTATTGTATCTCGCCCTTCACTGCAGCTACCAGAACGTCATCGCTTCTTGCATGCATCTCAATAATTCTCCCTAGCTTCCACCGTGTGGCTGTTTGTTGGTCGTACGTTAATAATACCCAATCGTTGACCCTTTTGTTTGGTTGGCTATATTTCCATTAGGTAGGTTGTTGTAGTTGGTGGAGGTATTCTGTGGACCATCTTTTTCAGAAGTCCTGAGACATGTTTTCCACAACGTGCCAATTTGTTTTTAATGATATGTGGTCTGTATCTGCGGCTGGCAGTGCTTTGAGAAAATCTCCTATCACAAAATGGCCTGTTATTAATACAGTCAGATCTGGATCACTGCGGTAAGAAGAGTTAGCGGTCGAGAATTTAAACACGTTTCTACTTATACTTACTTTTTCTACTGTATAAAGCTCCTCAAACGAGAGTGTTGCTTCCCCTATGATTCGTTTAAAATGGAGTGTATTAGAGTTAATATCTGCTATTCATATACCACTGAAATGGGGTGTAATTGGTGGTAGGAAATGCCAATTGGTTTCGTCGTTGGCTATCACAGTGGCGATGTCATCCGTTAATGTGATTATTGCATGGTTGTGAACTCTTTTCATTAAGTTGTTTGCTCAAATGAAATGTGCCTCATTGTCAGAATAGAAATCTGTGCATAATCCTCTCCTGGATATAAATCGTTTGTATGCAGCAATAAACGATACGGTTGTTAAAACGATCACGATTCCAAAATATATAGCCTTTGTTACCACATGCAGATTAATAAGGCGATATAGCCTTTGTAGGTTTCGAGGTCTCTTCCCTTGGTTATTTTCATTTAAATGGGACCAGCATAATCGATTCCCGTTTTAGCAAACGGTCTTCCCAGACACACTCTGGCAGAAGATAAATTTCCCATTTGTTGCTCTGTGTTGTTTATGCAAATGCATATAATGCATTTTTTAATTGCTTTAAAGCTACTTGTATGTGTGTTGTTAATTTTGCTAATAAAAACGTTGCATTTAGCTCTAGTCGAGGAATGTATGGCTTTACTTTGTTGGTTACTTTGGCTGTCTTTGATGTTAGCAATCATGTTGTTATTGTTCCATCCTTGTTCAACAGTGTATATAGGATTGGCATAGGCGTATTCCGAAACATCAGCGAAACCATGAAGCGCGGCGTTGGAATCTTCTGTCGTATTGATCCACCTTTGAATTTTTGTATTTTTAATATCGTTTAATTCGGTCATATAGTTTACCCACTTTGTGCTGATCTTTTCTGGTAGAGGTTCATCCCATTTTATTACACTTAACCATTGTTCTTGCATCATAATTTTTGATGAGATTGTTAACGAAGAAAGCCATCGAACTGCATCAAATACCTTTGATGGTTCGAATAGTAATGATCGTTTTGTTATGCTTCTTTGCTGTAATCCAGCACATTTAAAATTGTCTTCTTGTGGATCGTATACTTGTAAAATGCTTAGGGTCTTAATGCAATCGTTTAGCTTGATTTGCATATTTTCCTTACCGTTAATAATTCACGTGGGCTAGATAACCATTTCCGTAAGTACCGTTAAATCCACGTTCTGTTAGAATTTAGCAATTTTATTTCTTGAGGTGATTCATTCGCATTATTCATGTTGTCATACCCGGTTAGCAGGTCATCTAAGTAAAAATTGTCAACATGATTTGTGTTGTGTTCTAAGAAACTGGCTGATGTTGTCTCATATGTGCTCCAGAATCGGCTTCTATGAGTAATTTCAATTGATCCTCAATGCCACTAGTGGGCGTCGTGGTTGGTTGATATATTCTGGTGCCACTCCTGTTGCCGATTATTATCCATCATATTTCGGTTTGGTGTGTCCTTGGTTCCCATTGACGTCCTTTTATGATGTTGTTGTTTATGATTGCTGGATAATATTCTGCACCAAGTATGCGATCAATTGGTTGTGACTTATTATAGTACTGATCGAAGGATTATATTTGTTTGAGATGGGTACAGCAAGGTTAAGTTTATCAAATATCAAGGCTTCGATGTTTAGATGAAACTCTGCATCAAATCTTGTCAAGAGTTTTATATCCAGTTTTGTTCCAGCGATTGAAATCTCTTTTCCAGGAATTTGAAAACTTCTAGATGTGGAATATCTCTGGGGTTTTCTATGGATGATCCATAGCGCCTGATTCTGGCTCCAATTTTTTCATTACTATAAGCTTCAAAAGAAGAACTTATATATTGAGCCGATGTATATTATGTAAAATTCCTTTTGACGATTATGCAAGTTCACTATCGCTTGTGCGGATGCCATTTGAATTGTCGTTCGTGAGTGTCATCTTCACTAAATCGGATATTCGATAAAAGACTGATTGTTCAATCGGATAAAAGACTGATAGTCCTACTTTTGGCAGTTTCATTTCTACCGCGTATGGCGTGATTGTTTTATCGCCGTTAAATTATTGCAATTTGATCATTGTGGTTTCTACTTTTTCTCGAAGCTGGTCAAAATAATCGTTCTACTTAGATCACACTGTTGGTTCGATGGTTCCTTCATATCATTTTCTAATTGTTTTATTACGAGTATTAGATTGTCATATGGATCTTAGTTCGGCTTTGGATAAGTTGTTGGTTTCCAAGGAATAATTGATTCTCGCTCATTTTTGATAAAGCTGGTGCATGAGGACATTTTGTCGTTTGGATAACATTTTGTTGTTTTCTTCTGTTGTTGTTGATTGAAGTATTTCCGGTTGTTGATACGCAGTGGATAGTTTCTTGTGAACCTCTTCCTGCTCTTCAACTGAATTAGATTAAGGCGGCTTTATTGATGCAGGCTGTGTTGTTGAAGCCGTTATCCCGGCATTTAGTGCTAATAAGTACATTGAAGTCGAAGGCCATCATTTTGAACTCTTAATTTCAATTATTTAAAATCATTTATTTGAAAGCCGATTTAATCGCATGTTCCTGGGGTACGGTAATAGTAGTTTATTGACAAGTCATTTTTTAGTAATTAAAAATTACTGAAGTACTCGAAAAAAATCGACATTAGTTTTAATCAAATTGTATTTCTTCGATTTGTTTAAGACTAATCTTGATTATTTACAATGAAAACGTGTTCATTTTAATTCAAACGTATTGCAGAATCGTATGCATAGAGAAATAGGCCCCTCTGCCTAGGGTACTCAGAGAGCTTCGGCTGTCTCTGTGTACACCTAGGTAACACCAAGGTAGCCGCGTCCTCGTCGCGGGGGCTGGTACTGCTTCGACAGTAGAAAAGTGCTACCGGGGACCAAATGCTAGTGGTATAAATTGGCTAAAACAAACAATGAGTACAACAAATACGGAATGTAATACCCCAGGTGGTACAGCAGCAGATATGCTGGCAAATCCATACTGTTTGGAGGCAGGCCCAACAGATTCTGGGGTGGACCAATCTTTGTTTAACCCATTTGGACGAAGTTCCAAATTATCAAGATCACCAAGATCTTCAACTGGGAATATATTTCAGTACGAGAAGGAAAATGCCGAACTCCGTGAACAACTAAGAGAAATAAAAAAATTTACTGCTAAATTGAAAGAAGAATTTACAATTTTAAAGAAAAAGAATGAAGAACTCAAAAAATCAGTTGAAACACGTGATGAACTTGGGACGAAACCTAGCCCAACAGTCGATGATGGCATTAATTCATTACATACGAATGAAGAAGAATTAGAAAGAGCAACAAATTGGAGGTTGAACCGGAATAAAAGACCAAGCAAGAAAACGAAAGCGCAACACTCACCAGAAATGGCAGTAACTTTACCATCAACTTCAATAGAGGTTTCTGGAAAACAGTTAATCATCAAGAAACAACTAGCTCTAGAACAATAACCATCTAAACCAAAAGAAAAATCACCTCCACCAATAAATGTCGTCGGGATATCAAATTTCTGCACTATACAATCGATTATGAAATCGATTACGATAGCCGAGTACAAACTCGTATCTCTAAACAACGGCGTCTGGAAAATTAATGTTATAGACTCTGAAACTTATAGAGGTTTAGCTACAAAGCTTAATTCCGAGGGGCATCAGTGGTTTACCTATGAGAATAAGAATGATCGCCCAATCAAAGTTATGGCTAGAGGTCTTCACCCAACCTGTACAAAAGAGAAAATTAATGAGGATCTCAAGCAAAAGGGTTATCAAATAGAAAATGCCGTGAAACTGAACAAGGAGTTCAAATTAACAAAGTTAATGCGAAAGTTTGCGGGATGTGACTTATTGCAATTGACACATTTTGCAGCAATATTTTTACTAACCGGGCATACTTGAGCATGATGCTTTCCAGCACATTTCACGCATCTAGCCTCTCTTTGGCAATATTTCTGCGTATGATCAAAACTTTGACATTTATTGCACTGCGGTATTAACCCGCTATTTTTTTCAATGGCTCTATTTTAACTCTCATGCTAAGTATTGCCTTGATATTGTACACATCTTCCACTTTTTGTTTGTTATTAAAACTGAGCATAAATAGTGGAAGCCCTCCCACTATTTATGCTCACTTTTAATAACAAACAAAAAGTGGAAGACGTGTAATTAAATAAAAAGTAATCGATCGTTAAAACTAAGAATATCACTAGTTACGTTAATTAAAGTGACAAACCAAAACGTTCGATAAATCGGATAAAACGGATTTGGATGATAATTGTGGGGTTTTTGTGTAAGAAAAGTCCAAGTGTTATAAAATGTTTTTTTGCGAGCGATTATGAGCATAACAGTGTTCTTCATTTTCGGGGAAAAAACAAAATACGCTAAACAAACATTTTAATATAAAGTCATATAATAATAATATAATAAAAAAATAAAACAAAAATAATTCTATGTAAATTAAAAGTTCGTAATTCAATAAAATAATATCTAATAATAATAATAATAACTTTACGTAATAGTTAATTGTGCGATCAAAAGCGCAGCGGTTAAACCAACAACAAAAACCTCAATCTTCGGACGTCACACCAACCCAAAATGGTATATATCGTCGCTCCAGTTATTCAAAGGTGCCCAATGAAGCAACGCAAGTTGTTACATAGTCACTTTAAAAGTATTTATAAATAACAGCAAAGAATATAGTATATCGTCAATATATTGCCCTCCAAGATATAATTTAATTAAACAAGACTATTGCACGTTATTTAAATCACTTAGATCAAGTTTCATAATCGGAGGTGATTTTAATGCAAAAAACACCTACTGGGGAACAAGAGTAACCTCTAAAAAAGGAAGAGAGCTGTTTGCAGCAGGAAGACTATGTAATTGCGATTTTCATTCTGGAGGACAACCAACTTATTGGCCTACGGATAGAAACAAAATACCCGATATCATTGACTTCTTTATCACCAAAGAAATAGACGAAAGCTACATATACGTAGAAAGCAGCGAGGGGATTATGTCGGATCACACGCCTGTTATTATGACAATCAGTGCAACGATTATTAAAAAAAACTAGTCCACCTTCGCTAACGAACAAAAAAAACCTGCTGGGAGAAATTCCAGAAACTTGTTGAGGATAATATTGATCTTCAGGTGCCAATTAAAAACCCGATACAGCTAGAAGAAGAACTAGAACAACTCAACAACAGTATACAAGAAGCGGCGTGGAGTAGTACCCCCTCTAGTTCAAAGGAAATGCGCCGAAATGCTATTTATCCTCTGGAAGTTAGGGAACTGGTTACAGCAAAACGAAAAGCAACAAAGGCCTGGCAAAGAAGTCGAGCGCCAGAATATAAAACAACTCTAAATTTTTTATCCAATAAACTACAGTTGATAATCAAAGAAATCAAAAACGAATCCATTAATAAATACTTGAGTGGACTTACTGGGGAAAAAGATACCGAGTACTCCCTTTGGAAAGCGACAAAAAGTTTTAAAATGGCCTAAACTACAAATTCCACCAGTTAAAAATGAAGATGGCACATGGGCTATAAGTGCAAAGCAAAAAGCTTCGGTGTTTGCAATCCACCTCGAGAACACGTTCCAGCCTCTACCTAGGCAAACTGCAGAGGAAAACATACCACCAGTATATAAAATGAATAACTGCAATACCCTAACTAAATTCAAAGCAATCTCCAGGATATGAAAAAATTACAGGACAAATAGTTAAAACTCTTCCTGAAAAATAACTACGTAAACTACTCCAAATAATTAATGCAGTGTTCAGACTTAAACACGTTCCAAGTCAATGGAAAGTAGCAGAAGTAATCATGATACCTAAACCAAACAAACCACTTAATGACAAACATTCGTATAGGCCGATTTCCTTACTTCCAACAATTTCAAAATTATTCGAGAAGATACTCCTAAAGAGACTCAAACCAATAATAGCAGAAAGAAACCTTGTTCCTCCACATCAATTTTGCTTCAGAGAAAACCATTCAACAATAGAACAAGTACACCGAATTACAAACATAATTGAAGACGTACTTGAAAAAAGAAAGTATGTTCAAGCGTTTTCTTGAATGTAGCACTTGCCTTTGACAGAGTATGGCATAAAGGCTTGGAATATAAATTACAAATCATGGCATAAAGGCTTGGAATACTAATTACAAACATATCTAACGGACACTTTCGAGTTAAATTATATGGCGAATACTCAGAAATAAAGGAAATATCAGCAGGGGTACCACAAGATAGCGTTCTGGAACCAACTTTATATATTCTATACATCTCAGACCTGCAAACGATAGAGGAGACTAACATAGCGACGTTTGCGGATGATAGGCCATCTTAGCAGTTGCTAACTACATAGAAGAATCTACTAGCAAATTGCAAAGAGCTACTAATATTGTCAGTATCTGGACCAAGAGATGGCGAATAAAACTTAATGAAACAAAATCTGTTCACGTAAACTTTACCAACAAGAAGGTCAACTGGATACCAGTAGAACTGAACTCCCAGTAAATTCCCTATGCAAACACGGCAAAATATCTAGGCATGACTCTAGATGCAAAATTAAAATGGAAAAAGCATGTGAAAAAGAAAAAAGAAGAGTTAAACATCAAACACAGAAAGATGGATTGGCTCTTAGGAAGAAATTCTGAGCTAACTCTACATAATAAATTGCTACTATACCGGCAAATCCTAATACGTGTGTGGACTTACGGTATTCAGCTCTGGGGCTGTGTAACGATCCTCAAGACGGGCGAGGGGGTGAAAGATGGAAAATTTCCAATTCTGCACTTGTTTCTGCCCAGATCGTTAACAGAAATTAGTGTTTTAATTGCAAAGGCTTCCGCGGCGGATTGTTGGGTTAGCCCGGCTATGGCTCAGTGGATGGGTGGGTAGAAAATGGAACCTTGCAGAAAAAAACCTGGAGTTACCGCCGATTACATCTTACGGAAACAAAATTTAGCACGGACAATTATATACCTACGATTTATTGCTACTTACCATGATCACACCCTATAATTAGTTTAGTTATTCCATCCTGAAATCAAAACGATTAGCGGAAAACGACTAAGGGTGAATGGTGGAAATTTAAGAAAAAGATCATTACTTATAATAAATTTACCATACCCGTATTTATTAATGATAAGAAAAATATAACAAAAAGGCATACAATAAACAAAAATAAATTTAATAATTATAGAAAACGAGTTACTCAAACAGCAAATTGAATTATTTAATTAACCCCAAAAAAAAAAATTTTAAATGGTACCTTTTAACGATGCGTTGGCCGGCATTGTTGTACGCGTAATCCGTAATGATGACGTGGTTAATCCATATGATAAAAAAAAATCCATTCATCTATTGTGTCGACGATTAATTTATGTAATTATGTTTTTATAGAGTTTAGGTTGTGTGTTAAGTTATAATTAATTTACTTGATTTGAATTTATAGTTATAATTTTAAATTTTAGGAACTAACGTGCAAGGAATACTACTTCACAGTCCCAAGTTTCCCTTTGCACGTAATTTCGTGATCTCGCCGAATATCAGTTTAAAGGCCACTTCGTGCACGTTTGTTATTGATTCAGTGCATTCATGATACGGCCTCACACCCACACACAAATTGTTTATTAATGAAGATTAGCGCGTTGTAAATACAAACGCGTAATCCAATCACTATAATTTTCCAATTCACTAATTAAATTTCGATTTGACTTTTATTCAGTTTTATTTTTATTTTTTTGTTATTTTTTTTTTGTTTTGTTTTAGTTTGGAAATAGTTATTTTTGTTGTTGTTTGTTGATTAAGTTATTTCTGGTCGTTATTATTATTTTATTTAGATTAAGTTTTATTTCCACGTATTAAATTTTGAATAAATTGTCCACAACACTTTCGTCCATTTCCACATTTGATTTATTTTCTATTTATTTTAAATTGTCTTATAATCACTCATCACTAGCTATGTACATATGTTCACAAATTATCCTTATTATTAATCGATATTTTAATATAACTAACATTAAATCTTTATCTTTATCATTAGACTTTTCTTATCAACACCGCACAAATAATATGCATTCAAATTTAGTTTATATAAAAGAACCGAGATAAATTTAGTAAAGATTTTTTTTAACTTAATTTCCATGAAACACCAGATACAAACTGTCCGCGTGTTAGTCAAATTTTGGTTTTTATAGTCCAAGAAAAAAAAAAACCGTAACCGCAATCATCATGCGATTTCGTTTTTTTTTCCGGATGGAATACGAATCCAGTTTTCCAATTTCGTCAAAATGAATTTCGGTACTTTCAAATTCCATTACATACTTAAGAATGGTATAGTATGATTCAGTAATATATAAATAAATTATCGAACTCGGGGGTGCCCACCGGGATTATACTTGGGACGAAAAAAAAACATTCGTTACAGCTGTACAAAGAAAACCAATGTCAATATCATCCAGTCATTCCAAAGCAAAGTCCTTCGTGCAATAGTTAATGCACCGTGGTACATAAGAAATGACAACCTCCATAGAAATCTGAAGATGGATTTCGTTAGTGAATAAATAAGCAAACACGCGAGAAAACACATGCAACGTATTAGTCATCACCAAAATGCTGAGATACGTCGTATGTTGGATGATTCAAACCCAGTAAGACGGCTGCAGCGCCATCTGTCATGAATCGAAAAAAAATGTTTCAAAGAAATCCTACGTACTTTAAGCCGTAGAATCTGAATCTGCAATAAAAATAGGGATTCCTGCTTTAATTTCAAAGTTACCCCCCGCCCCACCTACAAGAAGGGGATGAGGGGTACTAATATTACCACTAATGTATGTCCCCCCGGAATGATTAAATGTTGATAATAGACATTTTTCCGTAGAGTGCTTTTTTCCGAGATATTTAAAAGTTTCAGTTTAAAAAAATCACCCGGTATAAAAATTTATTTCCACGATTGGAACTAGAACAACTAAAACATTGTTCAATATTCGTTCAATTTCCTAGAAATGTATGTAGAAGTTTAAATATCCTTTGTTACATAATGTAAATGTTGCCTTTAATATTATTTGGATGTCAAATTAATACATTTGAAAAATCCATTTGCGTTTAAGAATTATATTATTAAGAAATTTCTATCCAAAGAACCACGGTACTTAACGAAATTTTTATAAAATCGAGACCTGATGCTTTGTTCTACTTCATCCTTCCAGAAAACGTATATAACATTATGCACGTACCACGACTACTGCCTTTAACAACTACCTTTAAATTGATGTAGTCGTGTACCTTGTTGATTGCCAATACACGCAATTGAGATTATAATTCGATTACGATTCTTCGGCTCGATGTTTAATGTCTCCAAATATTGCCAAAAATTGAAAATTAATTTTATTTTTACGATTGAAATTATATTTTACGTTTAGACGATATTGAGTATCTCTCATATCGGTTTGTACCGTCGACTTCATACCGCCGATTTTATATTATATTATACATCTACGCATCAATCGAAATATAAATAACGGTACGGTATGTATAGACTTACTTGCTGAAAATGGTTTGATAAAAACACACAGAATAAGCAGAAAATAATCATAAAAATGTTCTTCTCACATTTATGTCAATAAAACTCATTATAAATGTATCAAAACTCATAAAAATGTAACATTTTATCTGTTATTTGCGTGATATGCGAATTGGAACGTACTCTCGCAAGTCTCATACACCTACATATGTAGACAGGCGCTGGATATGGTTTTTTGATATAATGAATATGTAATAATGTATGGTATGTGTACAAAGTAATACACGAGTACGTAATATATTATTTACCCGTCCAAAAATTAAATAATGCGAGATTTAAAAATTAATCCCAACCACCACTTTGGTCGCATAGCACCACCCTCACACTCATAAGTCATAAATAAACATTTATTATGAACGCAATTTTAGTAAAATATAACATCTCTAAATTCAATTACATTTTGTATAGCTTTAGTTTCTTCATATTTTTAATGGGCTTTTCTCCTGCTCTGTGGATGTTCATCATCGACGACAAAATTTATAACATCATTCCAACAACATCAAGATCATCAACATAAAAAATTCATCTTAAAGACAAACAAAATCATCATCATCATAATAAGAATAACATTACAGAAATACAAAGTAAATATACGTCGTATATATTTCATGTCGATATTTAACAGAAGAAACTTACCAAGAAAAACGAAAGCTCGAGTACGATAGAAATTTTTTTCTTGGTATCTTTTGTAATTTTTTGTTCGTGCCAGCAGTTGTATTGCGATGATAAAATGTAAAGTGTTTTATGTATTTTGATATCTGTAACTGTACGGAATTCCCAATTGTGAATAATTTGTCTAAACTAAAGAGAATAATCAAGCTTATAAATATATTGAGCTGATATTTTTTATGTTTTCTCGTAACGATTTGAAGCATGAAGTTTATTGAATATCGAAAGTTCAAAGAGATTATGCTTTATTCAAGTATTTTTGTTTCGTTGGTATTCAGAGTAGAATCTCATTTACTATAAACATGTGATAGAGTGCTTCTGATTTTTCTAAATTGCATAATATTCCTTTGGACGAATTAAAATGTGTTTATCCACGCAAATATTGTCAATTAGCATGCCATCCAAATTAAGTTAATCCTGGGGCAGCATGTAAAAAAGGAAATTCTCAAAAAGCAAGCTATTTTTGTCTGCACGTATTGTAAAGTGAACCATCCATCCTGAAAGGGGATATTTGGAGCAGTTAAAATACAAAGTAAAATGATTGCAACTGATTTTGTACCTCAGATTGGATTAAAGCAAATATACTGTTCTCGAACAGTTATGCTGAATGAAGACATGATGATTTAATTTTTTTTGACGGAATACTAAAAATATTTATCTTTTCTGTTGTAAGGCATAATTAATATTCTCTTCTCTACAACATTTTTCAGGAAATTATAAACTCCATTTTTCGATTCGCATCTTATTTTTGTTCAACTTTTTTAAACGGTGGTTCGTCCACAAAAAGAGTATTCAAAATCAAATGAAAATAATTTCGGCAACTGAACATCGTAGTTCGAAAGAACTAGTTAACAATAATTTAATGAATCGGCCTTCAAAAGGATTTAGTAAGTTGTACCTAAATTAATTAATCTGCATTTTATGTTTTTATGTATAGCATTAACCGCAGCGAGTCTTTAACAAATTTAAGTAACAAAATCACATCTGAAAAATGTATGTTTATTGACATTACTGTCCAGCGTAACTTAAAGTATTTTTCGTTCATTTCGGTTAAATTTGAACTGTCACTTACCAATCTGTAACAAGAGCGAAAATTATCGCCCAAACTGATGGAAACATCAAAATTGTACATTTGTAATGGCGATATGTATTGCATTTTAATAATTCATGTGTACAAATATTTATTTATATTTTAATAATTTATTTAATACCTTATGTACATTTTTCGTACATAATAATAAATATTATGTAGGTGTGAAATATAAACCCAATTTTATTATATTGCTGAAAAAATTTATTGTATAAAATAATTTATTTTCTCCCTCCACACAAAAAAACAGATAGCGCAAAGTTTTGTATTTTAACATTTTAATTTTATAATTTGTAGTCATTTATAGACATCTCGTGAACTAATAATAAATGGCGGAATGGATTAATCAATTCAATTGAAGGAGAAAATGTTTATACCAACAATCAAATAAAAATTACAGAAATATAAAGATTAAAGAGGGTGCATGGGTGGACAACGCCGAAATCACATGCATGTTCAGTAAGTTTATTGTATAACTGATATATACTGTTTGCGTAGCCTAATCAGTACCCATTTATTACAGAAAAAGAATGTAAAAGAAGATGAATCTCCTAAGGGAAAGGTTCAATAAGGAACTGAAAAAACATGACTTACCCACAGGTAGTGGAGTACCGTACGAAGAAGAATGGCAGAACATGCCAAGTATGATGTTCCGTAAATCATTCATACAATCCAGAAGGTATATATTTATTCATGTATGAACAGTTTTTGTGTTAATAATTCAAAAATTTATTTTGTAGAACAAAATCAAATCATTTTGAGGAAGATCATTTCGATGAACCCCAAAGTGACAGTTATGCTGAGCCTGAAACGCTGTCACTCAAAAGTGAAAAGTGGACGCTTTTATTGATACTACAGTGGGTCAACCTCAAACCACTAACAAAGAAGATAAATGTGGACGATCACTTTCTTGAAAGTAAAAAAGCTCTGTTACAAAATTTATCCGAGCATGTAAAATGACAGACTCGGATTGACATCCTGTCATACGTTATCAATTTACGTAACAAGAATTTGTAGAATTACTTTGTGATATTGATTGATTAGTTAAAATGTACGGCCAAGACTAAGCATGGGATCATACGCGGACCTACCATACCCCCTTTTACACATAACAAGATAGAGGAATAGGAAAGTCTCTTAAATATGATAGCCTTGACCCGTTTACAGATACCTAAGTAGCCAATAGTTAGGAAAGTTTTAGTTCGATAAATAGTTGACATTTGTTAACATAAGGACACAGTTACAGTTTGAATAAAAATGTAAAAACTGCTTCATACAAACTCAGGCTCTCTATAAATTTAAATTTTATAAAAATTAAAAGTTAAAAATAGAAACAGCTTTCGATATACCATGTCTCTTAATCAAATGAACAATTTATATAATTTCTGCATTACAACCTCTAACCTCAGTATGGTTAAGAAAGTAATAATGAGACGAAAGTATATGGTGAGAAAACTAAATCTAAAAATCTAAAAACTAAAACTTAAATCTTAAAACATAAACAGTTTAAAATAATATGATATATATTCTCATATTATTTTAAATTATTATTATTTTAAATTATTTATTGTGACTTAACATTGAAATTTAAAATTAATTACCAAATTTGAAATAATTGAAAACATACTTTGCTTTGGCAACATCCTTAAGTGTTTTCAACATAGTTACCCTAAGAACCTCAGTTAAAATATTATTATTATTACTCAAAATTATTCTAAAATAAATAAAAGCGTCCTTAAACAAAAAACAGAATTTGTCATTAGGACACTATTAAAATAATTAAATATAATTAAATCCGTCGATCATTTATTAATTATATTTTTATCGCCATGTTTTCTTTATAATTTTAAACTAAATAAGTTTTTTAAGCCCGATAGAACTTGAGATGGTAAAAAATAACACAAAAAATTAAATTGTAATCAAAAATTTTTTATATTTGTAATCAAATATTTTAAATCAGCATAAACCAGTGACTTCACGTAGCCTCACAAGAAATAATCGTGAAGTCTCAAATCGCACGACCTTGGAGGCCAATTGATAGGTCCATTTCTCGAAATCAAGTTATCGCCAAATTTTGATTTTAATAAGTCGACGGTTGCGGTCGCCGTTTTTAAAGTAAATTTTAATAATTTCGTAGCGTTGTTCAAGTGTGTGTGAGTCTATTCATGATGATTTGCCAGAGTATACTGAGATCTTCCAGAGTATATTTTTCATAAAAATTTAATTGTTTGACGTTATATGTCAATAAAGTAATTTCTTGGACACAAACACAATACTAAACTTACTTGAATGCGTGTACCGATGCACTCGTAAATAAAATGTATACGAGCATTAATTAATTACTTTAATTTTTTTTTTACAGTCGATTGAACCTTTTATAATTTTTTGCCTAAGGAATGTTGTAGGGATTTCCTAATATTTTTTTAACTAACACTTTTTCGCTTTGGAGATAAATTTTTGGTACAGTTTTAAATTTTTCCCATGTATGCTTTGTAAAGCAAAAGGTATTTCGGAAAACTTTTTGTTTTTGTTTTTGTTTTGTTTTTAATTTTTTTGACCAGTCTTCGAAATTTTTTATAATCGCAATAATAAATATATTTTTTAATTAAATTTCAATATTCTATTTAATAAAAAAATTTTGGACATGAACATAAAAATAAAAAGTTTATGGAATGTAATGAAGTATAAACTAAAATAAAATATTGTGCATATATTAAAGAGGGGGTTCCCCTTTATAAATAAAAACAATTGTGAGCACAAACGCTCCCAAAGGTTCCCCAAATTTCATATTGTGTTCGCCCGAATTTTATGTTAAGTGTCTTATTCTACAAAACTTCATATTAGATAAACTTTGTAATATAGTACACTGACAACCATAAAATTCGACAAATCCAATGGTTTTTGGCGGAAAAATTGATTTTTCCATTTTGTTACTGAACGAATCATCTTTATATAGAACCATCTTTGCTCTTAGTTACCTATTGGTTTATTTCTGCCAGAAATAGTATTACAAGTGTAACTTGTTATACCTTGAATAACATTTTCTCCGAATAAGACTATTACAAATTTTTGTTTTCAAAATTTCCCAACATTTTAATTTAATAATTCGGCTTAATTAAATAATTAAGTTATTGTTAAATTAATATCAAATTAAATCATTGTTAGAACTTCTTTTATATTATTAAAAGTCTGAAAATTCTGATAGAAAAAAGATTTTAATAAAATAAAATAACACTTCAAACGTCTCTCCTGAAAATAATGGTTTGCATGGTCTTATTACGGTACACATATTTTTGAGAGCACTCATTTGTGTTTTCATTAACGTGGCAAAAATCTGATATTGTCTAACTATAATTTTGATCTAATTTATTTTTAGATGCCGAGTATTTATAAAAGAATGAATGGTTGGACAGAAGGCCATTTAAAAAAAAGCATTAGCAAAAAATAAAAAATAATAAAATGTCGATTAGAGCTGCTTGACGAAAAGTTAATATTCCCAAATACACAATTAGGAATAAGATCAGAGAAAGACTACCAAACGCAATAAGCTAGATAGAAAACTAGTATTTAATGCCACAGGAAAAGCAACTTGCCACACAGTCTTACACCATTGCGATTGCATAGAATGGTTAAATTTAAACATAATTTTAATAAGACATTGAGGTTAAGGACTTGCTTTATCTCTTTCTCAGATGAGGCAACTACAGGGTATCAGCCTCAATAAAATAAAATCGTTTAACCCAGAAGATTTACAACGGTCCTAAATTTAAAAGTAATAATTGAAAAATACTCGTTTAAGTTTTAATATGGACGAGACAGCGATTACAACAGTCAAAAAGAAATGTCCTAAAGTATACAGACAAAAGGAATGAAAAAGATTGAGCAGTATCTGATCTGCAAAAGGCCGAATAACAACTGTAATTTGCTGCTTGAGTGTTTCAGGACCATAACTTGCACCAATGTTTATTTACCCTAGAAAAGGAATGAATGACCAGTTACAACGAAATCAATTTATCATTGTGCATACAATGCCTGGCCAAATGTTTCACACTATATTGAATGGCTACAACGTTTCAAAAACCATTTCCAACCAAATAAAGAGGAGAATGTGAAGAGAATTTCATCACGGTTGTCACATTACTACCACACATTTTCCATTATACACAACCGTTGGACCTAACATTTTTGGACCTCTTAAAAATGTTCTAAAAAGAGATAAACCATCACTTATTAGTTCCAAATATTACAAATGAGAGGACGGATTCTCCAAAATAAATTGCACCCGAAGAGCAACCATATTTCCAGGAACCTTCACCATCTTTAACTGGTCAGTCATTAATCACATCTATCGACTCATGCAGATCCTGTTCAGTTAAACTAACAGATATCTATAATATATTGTGCGAGGAAAATTTTGTTGAAAAAAACTAAAGAAAGACAGAATTAAAAATAATAAAAACCAAGCAGCAACAAAACAAATAACAAAAATATGGGAAAGAAAGAGAATCGTCGTGATCTCCAAAATCCTAATAATTTATGGACTATTTGTAACGAGTTTTTAAGCATAACCAATTGTAATTCCGTTGTATGATGTGCTCCTAATGGAACAACAAGGAATGCGCTGGTGCCAAAACAGTAAATTACTTTACTAAATCTTTGGGGTTTATATAAAAAAATAAGGAGACAATGACCACAGAATGTTTAACATACCGGCCCCCGCTCGACCACTGAAGCCCAGCAACAATGGGAGTCAGTACTTAGACGGGTTACTGCTTGGGAACTCTATGCATAGTTGCTCAGTTTCGAACGAATCTTCGATAATAGGATGAGTTTAAAGGAATCGCAGTATGACGGCTATTCTACATCGCTTCCACATATAATAATGTCGTTTGCCACTGATTATGGGCTCACAAATTGTTAATACCAATCATTTTTGTAATTAAATTGTGTTTTTTTTAACAAAATGCATTACTATATTTATTAAATAATTTCTTTTATTTAGTCATGCAGTAACTGAGGGGGTTTAACCTCAGTATTGACGTACTGATAGATAGTATCCCTTATTTTTAAAGAGCTACGGCCGCCTCACACATGGCGATTGCGTGATGGGGTTGCGGAGATTTAAGATTATTTTCAACCTCATGCCTCCACATTCCTCATTGTAAATTGTGGTTGACATCCTCCCAGTCTACAAATTTTGGAGGCGAATGAACGTGTTTCGTTTCTTTCATCAATCTTAAAAAAAGTTTACAACTAGAAGTCTTGTGGCTTTGGAACCAAAAGTTTGTCCTGAGATAGACATCTGTCGAAAATGAATGTACATTTTGTCGATCAATAAATTTGTATAATACCCCCATCGAATTGTGAACCATATGCCATCAATACAATGCTGTAAAAGCCTTAATAGATATAAAATTAGCTCCCAGTATCGGGAGGGCGCTTTAAGGAACGTGATTACCATCGATGGCACCTAACAGTTAGAGAAATTCTATAGCTGTTTGAAGTTTTCGGCTGTTTGACTAATTTTATTTATATTTGGCTATGCTACGTAAATCTCACCAAGCACTGCACAAAGCGCCGCATGTTTCATAGATAAAT
Source organism: Nephrotoma guestfalica (assembly GCA_963691935.1). Classification (NCBI taxonomy): domain Eukaryota; kingdom Metazoa; phylum Arthropoda; class Insecta; order Diptera; family Tipulidae; genus Nephrotoma; species Nephrotoma guestfalica. Next base: position 114,228,712 of record OY829915.1, read on the forward strand.
ATGCGAAGTTACTTTGTCGACTTTCCAGCTCCAAGCCAAGCTTTGGAAAGAACAACCTTCAGATAAATATCTGCAAATAAAAATTTAATATTAATGCATTGACAAAGATTTTAATGTATTAAACATTTACAGTAACGTTAGAGCAAGGCGAAATTCGCAGCTCAATAGATTCCAATTGTTCTCCAGAATTTGTGGCCGCACAACGTTGCATGTTGAAGACCTCATATGGCACGCGAGTGTGTAGAAAAATTGCTGTTGATCACAATTCTTAATTTCTAAAAACGTTACCTAAAATAAATTATGTACATATACCTCTAAATACTCGTAGTTATATTTATTGTATTTAGTTATATATAGGAAATAATATATTTTGTGCGATTTATTTTTAATCCCGCACAAGACCGCTTTTTCTATTTTGTCTCTTACCTCGTTTAAACATTTTAATCTTTTAAATAGGATAAGAAGCTGTTCCATCTTCTCAAATTGGTTCATTTTTGACTTATTTATTAAAACAATTCAAAAGAAAATGTCAAATTAAAATTAAATAATTATTTATTAAAAAAAGAAAAAACGCCTAAAAAATCGTGGTATGATTGATTTGTAATTTTGTAGATTGACATTTAAAAATTCAATTGACAATAATCGGGTTAAAGATTCGCTGGTCAAACTGTCAAATATTCTGTAATAAAACATTTTCGTTAAATTCTGAAGCGTTTCGTTACTGACTCTTACAGACTCGTTGGTCATAGCTTATGTAATAAATTTTAAATAATACAATTTCTGTTCGATTCCACTCTTTGAGTTTTAGTCTTTAAAAGTAAAGACCACTAGGCGTCACAAAATTCATTGAAAGACCATTTACTACTTTCTGATAGTAGAGGACGATTTTCGTCTGTAAAAAATACAATTTGAATTTATTTTTTTAGCTAATACTGCAAATGAATCAGAACAAACAACTGTACTTTCGAGACCATCTGACGTAGTGTTGTGTAATACAGTCAATTTTAAATATTTTTGGATCATTGGTGGCAACACATTACTTCGTAAAATTAAGGATTCCAACATGACGGTGGCTATTAAAGCTGCTGACTACAAAAATTTACGATGCTTTGCTCACACCATCAACTTGTAAGTCCAAGGGGTGTGTAGCGACCAAAATCTAACAAACATTTTTCACTTCTTGGTATTCGTCGCAGCAAAAATAGTTATACACACCGAATATCGATAAATATCAAAGATTCAAACACAGGTATATCGAATTAAGAAGAAAAACTGTTAATCATGACAGTCGGGTGTTAAAAGTGCTAGATACATAGTCTCATCGAGCGAAAAACAGTTAGTAAAAAAGTGGAGAGCAAACAATCGGTCAATTCGGTCACTTTATAGCAAAAATATTATATTTAAAAATAAATAAATACAAATAAATAGTTTATTATAAAATACAGTGAATTAAAGCTATTTACTATTACACTATAACTGGTGACCCCGACGCACAAGTGTGACGGTTAATAAAACGGTTCGAGCAATGTGGTTAATAAAAGTGCAATTAATTGTAACATATAAAACGCGTACAACAAAACAAATCTTTTACTAATAAAAGTGATAACAATTATAAAATAAAACGCAAAACCTCACATAAACATATAGCAATATGCAATGATATAGTCGTGAGTAATGCAGTGAATGTGTAACGTAACTTTATTTGTTCATCCGAACTAACTCAAGTTCGGTACTCGATCAACAATACAAAACATAATAAATAAACGCAAAACATATATTTTTTAATTACTTTCTTTAAAACAACACAAAAAGACGCTAATAATATGTCAGTGTCGAAAATAAAATTATAGTGTAGTGGTTCAGTGCGCGGTGCATTTGCTGTGGCGATTCAGGCATTACGAGTTCGATACCCAATAAGCTTATAATCAATATACAAACACAAACTATACAAAATTACATTTCGTAAACACCATTAAATTTTTGAGTCGCCATTTGCCCTCGCAAAGGCAATTGTGTCGGCCAGGCAGCTGGGACTAACAATTATATGCAGTAATAATTTCGGAGCTTAAAGATCGACTAACAAAACCGAACAGTTTTGCCAAACCATAATTGCGATTCTGCAGATTCACGGTTACAGATAACACTCAACGGTACGACATAATATCAACATATATCAACATACATACATACAACACACCAACGACATCGACGATTCAACATAAATTGTACGAAGTTTCACTAAATACAATCACTTTTTTTATTAAACAGTAAAACTACTAGTAAATTATTATTATTTAATGTTTTAATTTTAATAAATCAGCTTTGTTAACGTGAAGATGATGTATTTACAGAAAATTTACGATTATTAAATAAAAAAATTTATACAATATCGATTTCGCCGATTTACTATCGCTCACCAGTTGTTTAAAACAACTGATGATGGCGATAGTAAATTGCCAATTTTTTGTAAACACATAATATAAGTTTCACGTCAATAAACTATTAAATAATAATTTACGAGTAGTTTTATTGTTTAATAAAACAAGTGAAAAACATTCTTTTAATTTTTTTTTGCATAAATGTTTTTTTAATATTTTTTTGATATTTTTAATTATATTGTATTATACAGGGTGATTAGCGCATGAACCGACACAATTTTTTGGCAGATGACCCCCCATCATTTGGAAGCTTTCGTCCCATAGAACCGATTCCTAATTTTCACGGTAACTGAGAGATATGCTTAAAAATGTTTTTTTTAAATTACCCAAAATTTCGCTTCACCATTTACATAACTTTTTTGTTTTTAGTCGTAAAGGCACGAAATAACTTTTATTGTATTCTACAATGTGATTATATTCTAATCAAATCATTATTTAATACAATTGGTTTAATAAAAATGACATGAATTTCCAAATCCTAAAAAATGTGCAAAAGTATGAAAAATGTCACCTTCTAAATTCATTAAAAAAACAAAAGGTTATTTTGAAATTAGCTTCGTTTGGAACAGTTCTATAGTTTATGCCCTTTCCAATGGTATACTACATGTCACAGACATCACACATTTTGAGTAAATGACATTTCTAGAAAGTAAGTTAATGTAATATTTATACATAAGTTGGGAAAAAGCTCCCATTACAGTCCCTAGACCCATAGACTTATAAGTTTAGCCTCTTCCCAACTAAAAATCTTAGAAAGACGGTAGGAGCTCATATTAGGAGTTCGATTGAATCCCAACGCGCATATTGCCAGGGAAAATTTGTGGGAACTATGGTATCTACACCCTTATTACTTCTAAAGAAAAATCCCTTGAACATAAGGAATATTCCATAAAAACTTTTCTGGATATAGAGGGAGCCTTTAACAACGGCTCGCTCATGCCCTTGGACATAAGTAACCTGTTATTAAACCTGGAAGGGTACGGATTTAAGATGGTTGCTTACCCGGATGATGTTGCGATTAGTGGCTTCGGTAAATGTACTTGCACTTTAAGAGAACGCATACAAAATGCGCTTGGTATTCTCTCCAATTGAGCAAACAATTGCGGTTTAAATGTATATCCACACAAACCTGAGTTGGTTCATTTCTCCATGTAATACAATTTCAGATCGACCCATAGATAGGTATTTTATTGATACAGCGGTATTCACTGATACAGCGAAGTATCTGTGTCTCATTCTGGAGTAAACTAAGCTGGAAGCCTAAGATATTAGATAAAGTAAAGAAAACTACAATAGTGATTTGCTCTTGTAAAAATGTCAATGGAAAAAGGTGGGGTTTGGAGTCCCACATTGTATATTGGCTCTATATTTCTACTATTATGTTCATTTTAAATATTCTGACCAACCTAAAATCATTGGTGGAAGTTCAGCGAACAGCTGCCTTGTGCATTTGTGGGGCTCTGAGGAGCGCATCTACTCACGCACTGGCGATTCCCTTGCATCTCACACTCCTATATAACCTAAGTAAACAAATGGAAGATCAATAAGGCATAACTTCATCTACATGTGGAACTGTAACAATACAGGACACTCATCTATTGTAAAAAACAGGAACATCCCAGACACTACCGACTATGCCATTACGTCATTATCCTTTGATCAGAGGTTTAGGACTGGAATTCCCTCCAAAGAGGACTGGTTCAGAGAATCATTTCTGAACACTGAGGGTGTTAATTTCTCCACCGATGGTTCAAAGATGGATGGGAAGGTTGGGAGAAGGGTTTTCTGTAAATAATTAATTGTAAACATCTCTTTTCGTCTCACAGGCTACTACTTGCCCGGGCAGCGTTTTCACGCTGAACTAATCGTGATAAGGTAAACTGTTGACTGGTTGGGATATAATATAATATCTGCATACTTCCTTACGTCGAAATTAGCCCAGAATTGTGTCTCATCTAATAAAGAGATGGCAGATCAGTTCAATATCTTCCCGTTGTGGGTGCCAGGGCATTTCAATATTACGGGGAATGAAAAGGCGGATGATCTCGTTCTTCAAGGTACAACCTGTCTCATTTCACCAAGCAGGGCGGATGTTGATATACCGCTCGCTACGTGCAAATTACTGCTTCAAGAGCAAGCTAGAAGAACAACGAACAACAGATGGTCCAATAGTAATTCATTCGTAATAACTAGGCCGATCTGGCCAGTAATTAGACCTGTCAAGATATATATAGCTAATATCGTTGCGGCGGCAGCATGTCTATAGTGGTGGGTGCTATTACGGGACACTATCTCATAGATAAGCATGCGAGCAAAATTGGAGTGTCTGAAGAGAAGGAAGAAACTGTTCTCCATTTGCTTTGCATCTGTCCCCGTCTAGTGCTTAGCAGACTGAAATTTCTGGGAGCTTCCGTCCTAAATTACTTAACCGACCTCAGTAACATGAAACGTCAAAGATATCATACGCTTCAATGAGAGTTCAAGATGGTTCGATGAGCAGGTGAGGAGAGTAAATAATATGGCACGGCTACGGACCCGATTGTGTCTATGCTAGTCGTTTACGACAACCACTCTAACCTAATCTAACCTATGTAGATGTAAATTTTTGAATTAAAGGCTTTTATAACTAGAAATTTAAATATATATGCTGAATCACCCAACAGGTGCTTAGCTGTACACCTCGTGTATATCCTAATGTCGAGATGAAACCTACTTCACCTGCAAAAACAATTTATAAATTTGGTGGTTGGTTTTGATCACACACATCTTGTAGCAACAGCGAGTGGATCCTTTTCTGTTTATGTATTAGTTTGGATAACTTTTTGGGGTTTTCTACCTATAATTTTTTATTCAATGTTTTAATATTATCCACCAGATTGGTTCGCGGTTTCCGAAAATCCATAAACTTATCATCACTTCGGTTTCTGCTGGATCATATGGTTTTTGCTGGATCATTTTATTGAAAATAAAAATTTCAATTTAGCGCGTAAATTTCAACACTTAAAATTTTAATAACATCAGTATTGTAAATAAACATTTGTTTTCTGTTTCAGCGCAACGTGTTTAAAAAAATTTCATACTGTTCAGAACGCTTAAACTGTGCAAAAAAAACTTTACAGATACAGTACAAGACCCGGTTTTATACGATTTGATTTTTGACAAGAATAACCTTTTTAATCGATTGTCACAAAACGATGTTCGTTTTTAACGTTCAATAATGATAAGTCACTATTTTAGGAACAACCCTATATTGACTAAATTTCGCAAAAATGCTTGTAAATTCAGAAAAAAGGCAGAGTAGACAGGAACATTCGTTTTATACGGTCTCGAGAAACTTGTTTTAGTAATTAAAAAGGAGTGTTGATCATAGGTTTGTTAAATTATTTTACAAAATTTATTATTTGGTTAAGTTAGATTGGTTTTCAATTAGCGCGTAAAATAGAAAGAAATACGATAATAAATTAGCTTACTATTAGTTTTTGAAATGGCAAAAATATTTGGATCCATATTCGAAGCTTAGTGATTTATCACCGAGAGAAAAACAAATCTTTACAAAAAATTCCATACTAAATGTACAAAGTGGGAAGGAACCTAAGGTTGAGGTTCAGTTCAGGTACAAAAACAATTAGTCGCATTTAGTGGAACACAAGTACATCCGGTCACTTTTCGTCGCTTTTTAAGCACCGTAGAGCAAGAAATAAATCATTAATAAGTGAATTCAATCGTAAGAAACGTTTACAATTTGCTAGACAATATAAAAACAAAGGTGTTGATTTTTGGAAAACTTATATATTTGTAGACGAATCTAAGTGAAATTTGCTTCAAAGTGATAAAAAACAAGTAAAAATATACAAAAAATCGAATGCAGGATATTTGGTGGAAACCTATAAAATCTACAGTGAATCATGGTGGTACAAATGGTATGGCTTGGGCTACTAAGGGGTACAATGGAACTGGTAGCATTCTACATATTGATAAAATAATGAATCATTACGTCTATTTGGATATTTTAAAACGGAATTTAAAAGTCCTCAGATAATTGAAACACCCCTACAGAGCCCAGATCTCAACCCTATTGACCATTTGTCGCAACTTCTAGATATGGCATACGGCAAAATCATCAAATTAAAATACGCTCGCAAGTGAAAAATGGAATCATAGAGGAATGGTCTAAATTAGATGGGGATTATAAGGCTACTCATTGGAGTTCGATTTTAAGTTTGAAATGTTTTCATTTTTTTAGTTTTATTAAATTTTGAATTAAAAACGTTAAATATGCAAATGTGTCTTAAATTTCATTTACCACAACTGCCCTTCTTGTAAGAATTCGTATATACTTTGGAAATAGTTTATCATATTAAAGCGAATGTCCTGTCCTCTACTGTTTAAAATATACGAAATATCTTTCTGAATTTTGCGATGTAATAAAAAAACATAAGATGGTAATGAGCGACCCTCGCTCCTCTACCAAGACAAATTGAAAAACAATTTCGAATGTTTAGATATTATAAGCCTGCTCAACGTATTCAAAAATTATTTTGTTTTTAATTTCACCGGCCAATTTATTGAAAATAATGTAACCGAAAAAATGAATTCAAATTTGAAAAGGGTTGTCCAAATGAGACGCAGCAAATAAACGCAAACTAAAACCACAAATATTTATTTTCGAATCAAGTTGGATACTTTATTTTGATGGTTTATCGATGCCATTTATGTCAGAAAAATGATATCACTCAAAGGTTCAGCACGGCTGGATTTACAGACGTCGATCCGATGGTCAAAATTGTTGATGACATTTTCCAATAGGAACGTTTCTATTACATTTATCTCGACAATGATGTTGCTTTATAGGTCTTGCGCGACGCGACATTAAACAATTTTAGAAGAACTTTTGCAATTCGTCGATATTCTCGCGCGTAGTATGGCAAGTTGCATCGTTTTGTTGAAAATAAACATCACTCAAGTCGATTCCTTCAAAAAACTGGTCCTTGAAATGCCCAATTCAAGTGCCACACTGTGACCCACACTTTGCTAGGCGAAACCACAGAACCCGTAGTTTTGAATTTACACATCAAACAACCGATGGTTGTTTCGTTTTGGCGGTTATACCAGCCAAAATATTCATGAATTGCGCGAAACGTCCGTTTTATTTTTGCACCATTTTTGTAGTGCTCTTGAATAACTTTAACACAATCTTCAATCAAATACGACTCCATAGCGATAAATGGCAAACATTCAACTAACAAAATGACAAGAAATGACAGAAAACACACATGGTGTCTTTGAAAAATTATTTTTGCTTTTCCTGTGTCTCATTTAGACAACTCAATATGTATTTTCATTGTAAGTTGTAGAAAAATGTTGTGTGTAACTCGAGTGCAAAAAATTTTGTTATACTCGTGTAGTTGATGAGAACGTTTCGCGCGAGTAACAATATACTACTTTACGGTCTAGATATATAAATAGCAATTATTTGATATTATTTAAGAAAAATCGAAACTAAATTAATGATTTAGAACTCGTAGATTTTTGCTTATTTCAGCAAACGATTTCACTAGATTCATGGTGTCGCTTCAATACAATATCGAACATCAATAATGTTGTAATTGGAAGATGCATAGGATCCGTTCCGAATGTAGGCGTGTTTTATGGTAGAATCTGAGTTGTTTTGTATCTATCGCATCTATTAAAATGCCTAATATTAAATTGGCATATTGTAAAGTGATATTTTATAGAACATATATTTGTATAATACATATTTACTAATATCAAGTCACGCACAAAATACTCAAACCATGGCGAAAAAATCGATCGAATAACCATTTCACTATATAAATTTATACAAAACTAGCAAATTTATAAATCACCCATAATCATGGTAATGGTAACAAATATCATAAAATAAATTAATTGGATAAAATCGGATTAACAAAAAAATGTTTGTCATTGAACCTAACGAAACCAACTCGGGCAAGAACCCCGATGTATTACATGGGAAAGAGTTGAAACATGACAAAAAATACGTATTGTTTTTTTTGACCGATGCTTTTTACAACCAAAATTTCGGTTACACAATTTTGACATCTGCTCGTATATACAATATATCATTTTATGTACACCTCATACCTTATACCACACGCAAAAAACATTCAAATCGTACCCAACAGAACTAAACACATTTACATAATTGTATAAAGCTCTATAACAAAGTGTTATTTAAACGGAAGTAATAAGTATTTTAATACAGCATTTTTTATTTCCGTTTTGATTTGTTTTTGAACATTAAAGGTTTGTTTCAATAAACACGTTACTTTAGCGCGAATAAAATTTTTAATTTCTATTGAAATACTGCTAAAGCAGAAACATAACTAATCGAATGATATTGATCTTAAAGCTTGTATAGAGTTCCTAGCAGCGCAATTTTATCCGGATAATTTTTATTTATATTTTTATGTATACGATAATAAAACTGGAAATTTAAAATTTATTTGAATACATAAATTTCTTGCTGTGTGCAAATGTATATAATTTAAATTAAAATTTATAGCAAGTAACCAGCTCAGCAACGATGAAAGCACAGAGAAAAATGCTTACATATTATTAAACAGAAAATCGATTTACAATTTATAATTTTCATACAAAAATTCGCAAAAGCATTAAGACACAAATAAATAAAAAGTAAAATAACAAATAGTAATAAAATTTTAAAATAATAAATAAATATAAATTGTTGAACTAAATAGTACTGGCACAGCAACGATAAAGGGTTAATAGTAAGACTAACTTAATACATAAATAAATCATGGAAACAATAATGATGGCAACAGCAGCAAGCAAGAGAAACTTTATTTTAGATAAACTATGTTACGTTAAAATTGCTCTTGTAACGAAAGCCAAAGGCTATTTGGTTAAGAAAACACAATTTAACAGTTAACATGACAGCCTTGGACTCACTTTATCAGATTTTTTTTTATCCACACAGTGACCCTTGATCTGGTCTGATGCTGCAGCTTAAACTCAGGGGCGTGGGAGTGGATTATCAAGAGTATGTGTGAATCTATATGAGACCAGTTAAAATTATTGAATATTGAATAAAACTACAGCAATAAGACAATGCATGCTCAACAAACAATAAACATCCCATTAAAAACTTTTTTTTTTAAGTGAACACCACTCAACCTCACCTTCATCTCATGATATTCCGTAGCAACTTAAATTGTGGAATTTTGTTTCTTCATGTTTAATCTCAGACACACAAGCACTTCTAACACCAGACACTGCACACAAATCTCCGGGACAGCTCGGAAACGTTATTTTAAGATCAAACGTATCCCAAAAATCGACACCGAGATACAATTTCTGGTTGAGATTTGGTGCCGAATGAAGGGTGACCTTGCGAGTCTTTCCAGCAAGCGTAATAGGTGTTCGAATGTAACCCATAATTAATTCCGTATGACCGTTTGCTGTTTTAACGCGAGACGGTAACTGCCGAAAAGGTATGTTATGCGACTGTAAAAGCTCTAAACAGTCTTTTCCTAAAGTAATTCAGTAAAAGATGTTCCAAAAAACTCAACCTTCACGTGAGGCCTACCACCCTTTTTTTATGTGATTAATGAGGCTGCAATAAGTGACTTGTAAGATTTCCGTAATTTAAAATAGCGATTTGTGCGCGATGTTCTTTGGTTATCATTTACTCTAATAGGTTTAGTGAAAGACAAAATAGGTACTGTATAATAGAGGAATTATTGATTGCGATTTGGGCTCTTCGATTGGAGAATGCGATGGAATTCTAGGTCTGTATTGGTGGCTGCAACTTCCGTACTGCGTTCTGTGTTACCCTTGCCCCCTCTCTGTAGTTTCCCGACCGAGTTCGGCAAGTTAAGCAAGTTGGAAAATATATATTAGGTGCACCACATCTGTAACAGAACACATTTCGTACATTAGAAACGCAATGTTTGTAATGATGAGCAACTTGTGAGCAATTCCAACATTTTTCTATATAAGAATTAGTACGTGTTATGTTGTTACTCTGGCTCGAATGATTTTGTGGCTTCGGTCGGTAGTAATTCGGACCCGTATTAATGGCACACACCTCTTCTTGAAATTCTTGAGGATTATACCGACACTGTTCTCTATCACTGTATTGTACCTTCCTTTGATTAATATCAAGTTCGTGTACATATTTTCTTTGCGGCTGGCACAATACTTCATGTACAAATCCTGCTCGAGACCATGTATCCTCGTGAGACACGCATCATCTAACTAAGTCATCAATAGACACGAATTCTATACTCGTCAATTTGTCTTGAAGCCCGTTAATTAGGTGATAGTCCGGAATCTGTTTTTCTACTTTTAAGGATAACGAAAGGATTTCATTGTAAAAATCATAGAAGCTCTCACCTTTCTTTTGTTGGCGACTTTCGAGACACCGCAACAATTCAAAGTGGGACCTTCTATCTTGAAACCGTTTTATAAAATCTAATTTAAAAATGTCCCAAGTTACTGGTGAGTTCCGTTCGAGATAATTCCAATACCATTCGGCAGCGTTTCCTTTCACTAGATAACTTACGGCATCAACTAATTGCGAATGTGGAACTTTATCTGCATTAGCCAAATGCTCAACCTTAAAAATAAATCGTTTTACAGGAGGACTGCTATGAGAACCATCGTAGGAAACATTCCAACGTGCAGGATTACGTGAAAGACATTTATCTGCATATACTAGTACAGTCTGCGGCTTCGATTGGGAGTAGGATTGACTTTGGTCGTTTGAAATAGTACACTTGTACTTGAATCTGTATGAGACCAGTTAAAATTATTGAATAAAACTAAAGCAAAAAGACAATGCATGCTTAACAAACAATAAACATCCCAATTTTTTTTTGTTTAAGTGAACACTACTCAACCTCACCATCATCTCATGATATTCCGTTAATCTCATTGAATTAATTTTTATTAGAAATAAAAGTAAAATCCACATAAAATTAATTCATAACTGGCCAAAATGACCATGAACATAAATGTTTATTAAATTATTATTTCAATTTTTGATTTATATTTTTTTTTTAAAGTTATATGTGTAAAAGAATAACTTAACTCTACATATTAATTAAAATACTACCATTACCCTTAAAATTACTATGACAATTACTATAATCAATATATTAAGAAATAATAATTAAAATTAAAAAAAAAATAGTAAGCGCTTACGAATTGACTAAATTTATGCTCCTTCCGTTGTTTGTGATGTACTAACAAAGTAGTCCTCCAGCAATAAACCTCATATGAGTATTTATATAACATCGATTCAAAAATTATTGGTCATACCAAGTAATGTGAACCAAATTGTTAACTCGTGATAAGGCATTCACCAGGACAAATCCGTTATGTATTTATAATTTTTTTTTATTATTACTAATTTATTTATTACGTATGTATTATAATTTCAGGATCGGAATTTTTATTAATTTGTTACGTTTTATTATTAGAATAATGTTTTATAAATTATGCCTTACACAATTTAGATTTTTTCCACATATGTCCACCATTTTTCTTTTTATTTTCAAAATGTTTATTAACACGTTTTATTTGTACATTTTTTTATTTATTATTTAAATTGAATTAAACAAATAGTATAAAAAACTTATTAACAATTGTTACTCATATAATTCAAAATCTATTACGTAGGAAACAACTGAACACTTCATTATGTGTATTTTTTTATAAAAATATTAAGTTCCGATAAACTTTAATATAATTTTTTTCTTGGTCTAACTTGACCGATCACTTAAAAATACAATCATTTACTAAAAAAATCTCTCCGCCGGCAAACAAAATATTTATTATCATCGGTTCATCCACCATCGCACAAACATTTTTTTTTCCTAATTTTTCAAATATCTGTTATCATCGAAAGTAATCGATTAATATCGATTTTGCTTGTTTTATTATTTGACTGTCATCTAGCGTGAAATAACTTCTCAAGCTTATGGTAATTAGAAATATTACTGCATTGTATAATAAACAACTGCAATTGCAACACTTTTCTCGTACGTCTATTAATTTATGCGAAAGATTACGCGCGGTCTTTTTTGAGTATATTGTGTTTTACACAGTACTAAAACCCTAAGGTAATTTGAATGCCTGTTTAAGGCGGTTTGCAAGCTATATTATAATTTATGGCCTCGCGAATTATTTCAAGAAGCAAACTTAGCTTTCACCTCGAGCACGAATTATACAACAAATTTGAGTTCTTGTCTAAGAAAACTTTCAAGAAACTCATCAATAATTAAATAAAGTATGTGGAAATTTTATGCCAACTGAACTTCTAGTGTTGATCTATTGGGACGGACATCCCAAAAACTATAATAGAATAATTATGAAATACGCCGATTAAAATTACAAAGGGTTGGTTACACTTTACGATTGCTAAAATAACACTTGAATGGAATTCAAAAGGATCGCGTATACAATAACGTATTTGCATTACATAAAGGAAATCTGGTGGTTGATTACGCCAGAATGCCACATGCATGACATACGAGTTTCGAGGCAAGTTAATTTTGATAAATTTTCTTTGAAGACAAAACGAAAATTCATTAGGAGTAGCAATTATCGTTCGAAATTATACCATAAATGTATACGAGAAGAGCAACCAAAAATTGCAATTACGAACACCCAAAACAACAATAGAAAGCTTTTTGATGTCATTTCAAATGAATTGAGATGACTTTTTCTACTCAATGCCTTCTAATAGAAGCGACATTTGTTTTTATATAGTAGCATAAATAGTATAAATTGATTAATTAAATTATTGCCAATGCTTAAAAAATACGCTTTGATAGTTAGAAAAAAAATTTCACAAATAAAAAATTTAAATTATTATATTTATTTTAATAATTTTAAAAATAAATAATCACGTTAAATACTATCTTTATGTTATATACACTTTCCTTAGTTAAAAGAAATCCGGTTTTGGAAATGTTTATTCCTTTATCAATTCGTCTATAAAAATATACCTATACTATATAATTATACTGGTGTAGTGTATAAAATTATGTTATATTTACGGTTAGTACGTGTATTAATTTTTGGTATGCAAATACCAAAGGTTGGTATGCAAATATGTATATATGTGTGGTTTGCATCTGTCAAGCGTTGTTAATTCAGAGATGATATTGACGAAAATTTCAAAGTAGTAAACTTCTGAGCATAGAGTATTAAATAAAGCGTTTGAGTACTTTTTCGGTTGTTTTGAAATCTAAGTCCCGGTCAAAATGGCATATTTTAAAACGGAATTTTAAAAATCGACATTCCTCAAAACAGCGTATTTCAAAACGGCATAAGGTACAAAACAACATACGAGTAGATACTTTTGTCATTTTTCATAAGGAAATTTATTGTTTATTTAGATTCTCTTCGGCATTTTTCAAAAGTGCATAAATAAATTTTAACTTAATACTAATTACATACTAAAAGGATATATTTCCAGCAATTGCTTTCAAACAAGCAAAATTATAAGTTTGAAACGCAGTAATTATTAAAGTTCGTTGCTACTGAAATATTCGATTCATTTTAGTAGGTGTTTCCGTGGCACTTCGTACACTGTTAATAAAACTATTACAAACCGATTTTAACATAATATATATACCAAGTGCCATATGTATAAATACCGGGTGACTGACACGAAGTGTTACAACTTCAGACTGTCATTGCTGTCAAACCAAATTTACACTAATGACAGTTCGTTCCATTGTTCACAAGCGCACAAAAGTAATATTCAGAACAAAAGTTATCCGCAATGGAATTCAAGCGTAATAGTGTGATTGCTCTATATTTGGCTGGAAAACCACAACCGCAGTTTGTTAACCAGTTAAAATATCTGCATGTGAATAAAACGTTTGTGTATCGCACCATAAATCGTTATAACGATACTGGCAGCATTGCAAAACGCCATGGTGGTGGACCGAAACGCTGTTGCAGTGCGTTGCCGGATATCACTTGGAAGTTGAAGGCCAAATTGGCTCGGAATCCGCGACTAAAGGCCTTGAAATTCCATAAAACGCATGGTCTCACCGATGCTCAAAAAAATCGTTCGAAAATTTCATTCATGTCAAATTTCATCGTGTTCCATACCTTGTGCAGCTTTAAAAATGTCGTTTTGAAAAATGCAGTTTTGTACCTATGCCGTTTTGAAATATGCAGTTTTGAAAAATACAATTCTAAAAAATGCCATTTTAGTTAACAATTTAAATCGTTCACTACGCAAAAAACGGTAAAATTTACTTTTACTCGACTAATCGTTAATTTTGGATTAATAAGGAATTTGCTGGTCTGTCATTTCAATATTTTCGTCAAAATAGGATAATTACTTTTACGAAATGCGATTATTATAATCGGGTTTCAAATGTGAAATATTATAAAAAATAAGTAGAGTTGTATCAGGAGTGGCGAATGAAGTTAATATAAATACATATTATTTGTGTTCAATAGACAGAGAAATAGATTGCCGAATAAATTTTAAAATTTTGTAAATTGTTACACGAATTATTTATACAATGTAGTTTAAATTATGTTATAGTAATTGACCGAACGTAACTCAAAATCGAGAAATTCGTTTTAAAATTGTATTATTACTTGCAAACTAATTTAAACGTTTGGCAGAGTTACAGAATCGTATTTGTGAATGTCAGCATACGTTTTAAATCGCAATTTATTTTATTTTGAGTAAAATCGCTGTCCAAGGTATTAGAAACATTTAAATCGCATAAAATTATTTAAATAAAATATAGCCAGTAATCGTTCTCTGGTAATTTAACATCAAGTACAACTCCTCAAATGGAATAAAATTATTTGTTTTTTTTTGGTAGCTGAACGTTATGCGATTAAAAATAAATAAATTTGTTCCATTTGATGAGTTGTACTTGACGCTAAATTTCCACACAATAAAAAACCAAAGAACGACGGCTTGAGTATTATTATTTTATTCAAACAAAGGTGTATTTTATAACTATTAAAATGTTTTATTTGTAAGGTGAATATTTACAAAATACTCATAGCCAAAATTGAACTGAAAGCTACCAAAAAGTGGAGCCGCATATATGCAGATTTATAGGTTTAAAAATTGTGTTCAATTCTAAAAGTTTATTTCGTTCACCACAAAACTTTATTTGTTTTCTGTAAATATTTGTAAATAAATGCATTAACGGCAAACCGAGGATAGACAACAAAATTCTAAAACAAATAACACATTTTCGGGTTAATTAGGAGCACATATAATTTTTCGGCTGGAATCTCCCAATCAGTAGCACTGTTCTTGATTTCCGAAAAATATTTTCATATCATATTTGTCTAATGTTTCATTTACACGAATGTTTTCGAATATTGTTTTCGAAGTTGTTTTCAGCTTATCGTGGAGCAACAACAAAAACTAAACTGATCGTTTTTCGATTTCAGCCATATTTGTTGTTTACCTTTCTTTTCTTACGGCAACACAACAAATACGTTTTTGGTTTTTATTTCACTGTTTTCCATTTGTTCAATACTCACAATATGGTCAATATCACCTTGAAACGTATCGTCTAAATATTCAGCTTCATAGTCTGAATCCATTTTCATCTTTTTTCACTTATATTCACTATCACAAAAATTTTATAATAACAACAACCACGAGTCACTTAACAATCACAAATTATAAATTGAAATATACCAATTTACAAATATACTACGATTAAAAATTAAATTAAAAAATTTCCCGCTTTATTTGCCGCTATATTCCGCTTTGTTTATGATTTATTTTGACACATTGACATTTTCAAAAATATATCGATGTGTCGATAAGTTTAATTTTTTTATTTAATAAAAGTACCAAAAACAATTAAACATATATATTAAAAATCAAATTTAATTACTAACTACATCAATTTCAATTCAAAATATTAATAAAATAAAAATATTAAAAATATATCCGATAAATCGATAAGTTTTTTTCGAAAACAACCAAAAAGACCTATAGGCTACATATTTTTGTTGTTTTCGAACATTGTTTTGGGTACACTGTCAATCTACATACTATATATTTTTTACGATATAACGATAAGTTTTTATATGAGAAAAACAACAACAAAAACTAAAATCGAAAAACTACCTCGAAAACAATATCCGAAAACATTCATGTAAATGAAACATAAATTGTGTTTTTCGGGCCTACAGTTATAGTTTTCGTGAAAATATTTTCAAAACTATATAAAATGGGGAAATATTTTCCCCTAAAAAAATTTTGTGGAACAAAAGTTTCTCAATTAACTTTGTTTCGAAAATATTTACACCAAACTAATTATATCAGTAGTCCAGAAAAACACAATTTAGACAAACATGGAATGCCAGAATAGTGCCACAGAATTGATAATTTTTCATTTTCGTCAAATTCACAGCAATATCAGCACTGTATATAAATGCATTTTCAGTACCTCACTGTACTGTTATTATTTGTTTTTGAACTAAACCGAAAAGAAATAAAATTAGTTACTCGTATAAAACTTTTTCAAGAACAAGAAACAAAATAAACAGGTATCTATTATTACTATGCAAAATCCGCGTTATAATTTACATTGTTGCATAAGCGGATTTAATATTTTATTTAAATTTGTTACATTGTTCCGTATACGCTTTCAAAAATATGTAGATAAATTAATGAGAAAAAGCTGCACAATATTTAAAGAAACATCACATTTTGTTCCATTTTTACATTTTATATCCGGTAAAGAGTAGAAGAATACCGCTAAGAATAAGATGATTTCCTCCTTTAGAAGATTTATTGTATGATAAATTCTACAAGCAAAATTTAGCCAGCAAGATAAAAGAATTGTTGAAACTGCATTTAAAATTTATACATATAATTCCCGCCTGGAATACCTGTACCAAACAAAGTTTAATGATTTGCTGCTTAGCAAACATGGTAAAATTCTTAAGATACGAAATAAAATAGAGAGAGTTTGGGGAAAAAACTTTTCGATTGGCGGTAACATTTCCTTTTGACAATAAAAAACAAAAATAAGGTCAAGTTAACCCAATCTTACCTAATATATGATATATCATACGCAAAGGAGTATTTTTTGGAATGTCAATATTCTTTAACCATTTATTTATTTTTGATGTATCTCGTTAGTAATGCGGACATTAAAAAATGAAACGGTGATTATGTTGTGGCCAACACTCGACTTTACATAGGTCTCGAATACACCACACTTAATATCTAAAATAAAATTTAAACCTACCGAATTTTTGATAAATACTGTCCGACTAAATTGCTCCCGCTTAAATTTCAAAAAACCAACAAGTTCAACCCTTATTGAAAATTTAATCTTTTAAATCTTTATCATTTTTTGAAAATTGTAGCGGATCGCCAAAGTGATTGTAAATTTAAAATCTCCAAGTATGACGAACCTTTAAAAGATTATCTGGCCAGGGACTTCTGAGCAGCGTTTGGTAGCCGGCTAGAGCTCTCGGTGGATCGTGGGTGGGTGTTTTCAGAAGTTTGAACAGATCTAGAATATACCGTTGGACAGGAACACAACGAGTCAACCTCAGAGTCATGATCGACCCAACATCATCCCCTTTTGAAGCTTTTTAATTATTCATACAGCAAAAAAAACAAAACGAAATACGACCGAGCTGAACTGAAGAAAAAGAAAAATAACGTCGAGAAATGCAAAAGAAAACAAAACAAACCAACTGAGAATTAGCAAATATTTAAAGACACCAAATTAAATTGTTGCCTACTAATAGTTAATAATATGTTTCGTATTTCCGAAAGAAAAAAAAATTATCTAAATTTACAACAAAAAAAATTCTAATTTGAAGTCCGGACGCTTTTTTCCTAATTAAGATTAGTACAACTTAATTCTAGTTTATAATGGTTAACTGACTTAGTGATAAATGTACTAAAAAGATAATAATAATAAATATGACCTTTAAACTCGGTTGAGTTGGTGACCGTCGGTAAAGGTGACTGTAATCGCCGTTCGAATATCCAAAAAACCAGCTGATTATCGTACTGATGATTCCGATACCCGTATACTTTTATGAGGATTTCGGCTTGATGGATTATTGTGTCATTACAAATGTTTTTTTAATATAAAATTAATTATTTAATATAATTTTTTAATACAAATGTTTTTTTAATATATATATATATATATATATATATATATATATATATATATATATATATATATATATATATATATATATATATATATATATATATATATACGAGTATATATATATATATATATATATATATATATATATATATATATATATATATATATATATATATATATATATATGAAGGTCGGCGATTGATCGTCGTCGAGGAAAGACGTGTTTTTGTCTCTCCTCGAAATAAATAAATAATTTAAATATATTTTAATTAATTAATTAATTAACTAAATAATATAATAATATATATGTGTTGATAGATAAATAAATAAAGAAATAAAAATGAAAATAATAATAATATTAATAATAATTGGTGTAATTAAGTAACGGGTGTTTTTTTAGGAGGTTTGTTTTTCCGATAGATGTCGTTTTATTTTATGACAGTTGTTTTGACAGCTCAAAGTGGCATTTCTACTCAGTATTGTTTGGCAAATCATTATGAATAGGTTAACTCCAGAACAACGTTTTCAAATCGTGGAAATTTATTTTCAAAATCAGTGTTCAATTAAAAATGTTTATAGAGCACTTCGTGAATTTTATGGTGCACATAATCGTCCGTCAGAGACCACCATAAAGAACGTAATTACCAAATTTCGGTCTACATTCACTCTTTTGGATGCCAAGCCACCGACAAGAATGAGAAGAGTTCGTACAGAAGAAAATATTGCTGTCGTTGAGGCCAGTGTCGAAGAAAACGACAATTTATCGATTCGTCGTCGTGCTCAGCAAATTGGACTTTGTCCATCGACTTTATGGAAAATTTTACGTAAAGATTTGGGTTTGGTGCCATACAAAATTCAATTGGTGCAAGAATTAAAGCCACACGACCATCGTTTGCGCCGTGAATTCAGTGATTGGTCGTTAAATCAATTGAACGAAGATCCATTTTTTTACCGTAAAATTCTCTTCAGTGATGAGGCGCATTTTTGGTTAAATGGATACGTCAACAAACAAAATTGTCGCATTTGGAGCAAAGATAATCCACACGCCGTTCTAGAATTACCAATGCATCCTGATAAATGTACTGTTTGGTGCGGTCTATGGGCTGGTGGGATCATCGGTCCATATTTCTTTAAAAATGAGGAAGGACGACGCGTTACCGTGAATGGAAATCGATACAGAACCATGTTAAATGAGTTTTTGTTGTCAAATCTTGAAGATATGGATATGAATGAAATGTGGTTTCAACAAGATGGTGCCACTTGCCATACAGCACGTGAAACAATCGACTTATTGAAAGAAACTTTCAACGACAACATTATTTCGAGAAATGGTCCGGTGAATTGGCCTCCGCGTTCGTGCGATTTGACGCCACTCGATTACTTTTTGTGGGGATACGTGAAGTCATTGGTTTATGTGGATAAACCTCAATCGATTGACGCTTTGGAAACCAATATTCAACGTGTCATTGCTGACATACGCCCTCAAATGCTTGAAAAAGTGCTGGAAAATTGGACCTCCAGAATGACATTTGTGAAAAATAGTCGTGGTAGCCATATGCCAGAAATTGTGTTTAAATGTTAAATGCCAAAAAATTATCTACCAAATAAAAAAAAATTTTGGTCATTTCATAATTTTATATGTGTTTTATTCAAAAAAAAATCGGCAACCTCTTAAAAAAACACTTTAGTAAAGTGATAAGTTATTGTACTGTAAGTCATATTGTATAGTTGTATATTAATTAGTGAATGGTGCGCTTGCAATGGTGTAGAATATGTACATAACAATTTTCGTTTATATATATATGTATCTTAATACCGTTGCTTGCATGCATCATATGCATTTTATGTAAACCTTCAATATTTTGACTTTTTTGATACCAAAAAATGCATAAAACACTTTTAAATTTTTTTTCATTTGTTCTCATTGTTGTAATACTTTATCACATACCATATTAATTTATATTTTCCAAAATAAATAAATAAATTTTAAGTATATAAACATATATACATTTATATTTTAACTTTATTCTATAACTCTTAAAGGTGTATAGTTCTAGAATTCTCATGTAGCGGGTTATCGAGTATTGTTTGCGCGACAAAGGGGTTTTCAATTAGGACTGGTATTTTGCACACAGCGAGTCGCCTTTTTTGAGCGACTTGTTGCTAAAAGTGAGTAAAAGCGATTATGCACTATGCGAGTAGACACTCGCTCTCCGTTCGTTCCGTGAGAACAAGGGCGACAAAATTTTTGTCGCCCTTGTTCTCACTTATATTTAATGTTATATTTTCATACTCATACCATAGAAAAATAAGTTTACCATAGATTTCTCATTTTTATAAATCGAGAGATAAAAGTGAGTTGCGTAAAATTCTTCTTCTGATAATTCCAATGTAATAATTGTATTTGTGACTCTACATTGCGCGCAATGTAAAATCACAAATACAATCATGACATTGGAATTATCACAAGTTTTTTACGCAACTCATTTTTATCTCTCGATTTATAAAAATGAGAAATCTATGGTAAACTTATTTTTCTATTCTCGTACTAAACGTCAAAATGTAAAGTACATACATATAAAGTTTGTTTGAATTGGATCTCGGTAAGATAATACATACTGCCAATATATATTTTTATTTATATTTAATTTTTATATTTTTCAGTATTTACATACATATTTTCGTTATGGAACGAATAAAAAAGAGACAAAAAACCATGTTGATAAATTTAATTTAAAATAAATTAGAATTTATTAACGGTCGATTCCAATCTGCACAAGGAACACAATTAACCCAAAGAGTTTGGGAGCAGATCCTACAACAATTAAATGCAATTGGCCATCGAAATCAATTTTATTAGTATATTTTGAACATTGATTTAGGCATGTTTTGATGTTTGCAGTGCTGGAAAGACCTTCGTCTTACAGTCAAAAATAAAGCCACTAAATTAAGGCAACATAGAACTGCAACTGGAGAGGGCGAACCCACAAATATTACGTTAATGAGGAAGAGGAACGTATTATGAATATGGTGAATATAAGCTTTTGACGGTCTTCCTGGTGTTCCTGAAGGAGGTCTAGATTTAGTGGTAAGAAGTTCATTGACATAAATTAATTGTTTTGCAATTATTACTAGTATGTTAATAAATTTCTAATTTAATTACAGACGTTGCAGTTGATACAGGAATCCCCGAATTTTACTATATCTTTCTGGTCCGAAGATTTTGAGGTATATATATATATATATATATATATATATATATATATATATATATATATATATATATATATATATATATATATATAGATATATATCAACCTGGAACAAATCTGGAATACCATGCCTCGCTCAATACTGCTCCTCAGCCCACAGCTACATCCTCAGCGATGCATACGTTTTCATCTGCACTTATAGCCACCCAACTCATTACAGCCACATCGATTACCTCATCCACACGAAGGTCGATATCAATAACTACAGTAGTAACACCAATAATTATGAGCAGTAACCAATTTACCCCTGTAAGTTCCACACCAATTAGCACATCCTTACCAACTCCCGCAAACACACCATCGTCTACTCGAGTCCATGCCTCGACACCAAATAGGACAGCACGTAAAGGTCAATATGTCCCAACAGGTAGTGCTACAGCGCGAAGAAGTCCTTACTTAGCTTCAGCGGTGGATCGTTCAATGGAGAACCAAATCAATACAATTGAAATATTATGGAAAATCCATACAGCGTGAGAGGCAAATAACACCTTATTGATAAACATATATGAAAATATTAATCTTGATTAAAATTTAACAGTATTTATTTATAATTGTATTTTATTTAAATGAATTTTCTTTTAGTAAAGTGAATTTAACAAAAATAAAAATGTTTAATTATTTAATAATAAAATTCTGTTCATTAGCCAGCTTCGACTATACGAACTCCCTTTTCACGTATCGTCTTTTCACGCAGAGTTATCGAGGTTTATCAGGTGTGCATTATTAATACTATTCATTGCAGTTCCTGATTAAGCTAATTTATTTAGTTCCAATGCAAATTTTTGATTACAGAATATCTTTGAAGCAGTACTTCTTTTTAATTAAAAATAAAATTTTAATTTAAAAGTCAATTAATGTGGCTGCAGTTGGTTGTAATTAGTAGTAATAATTCATTTAATTCTTTTAACTAATTGATAATTACTATTCAAATTATTAATTTAGTTTATTTGGGAATTTAAGAATACGTCAATGGGTTTAAAAAATTATTTTAATAGATCAAACGAATATGATTGTATGGAAAATTGAAGTATCGGAGGAGGGAAATTTTATAAAGTTACATAACAGTGGTGTTGCCCGACTCCTGTTTAAATTATATTTTAATTCTAATTAAAATTTTTTTAAGAAGCTTGCAAATTATCATGACTCTTTATGGAAGCAGACAAAGTAGGAATCATAATGGCTATAACCGGGTTTGCTGATAAATTTAATATTTCAGCGGATGTTTGAATTTTTGAAATTCCAAGCCATCTTGGAGACTACAGAATAAAATTTAAATGCAGACAAATATTGCTGTACTTAGATAGTTTTTGTATTTTTAGGGTTCATGACGCTTCTTTAATTAAATTATTTTCTAGGTTGTTCGGGAGACTGTTAATTGGTAAAGGTTTTGGTTAGCTTGTTCTAAGTTGGATAAATAGTTATCGCTGGCTGCCAATTTTATGGGTAGAGGAAATGGTTATTCACTTATAATAATGAAGTTTTATTTCTGGAAATTTACCAATTAAAATTTTTTTAGGATCGTGATTGCTGATTATTTATATGCAGAAAAGAAAAATTATTGTGCCGTCTTGTGCTTTACAGTCAAAAGTTAGACGACTTAGGTGTCTGTGACCGGGTCAAGTCTATCATATCTAATAACCTTTCATATCCCTCCATCTTGTTATATGTAAAAGGGGTGTACGGTAGGCCCGGCGTATCCGGGATCCCTGCTTAGTTTTGGCCGTACATTCTAATCAGTCAATCAGTCAAACCTAATTGTACATTTATGCTAATATCAATTAGTTCAAATTTTTTATCAACTTGTATTTTTCATAGATATCCCACACAAAATTTTCTATATGAGATTCATATACACATTTTCGTCTCCCCAATTTCGTACAAAAATACCTAATTGATTATTTTTAAGAGATAATACGTAAATTCTTAAGTTGATTTGAAATTTTCGAAATGTTTAAGAATACCCTTGGAGGCTGCCAGCCAGGTGATACGACCGTCACAAAATACAATATTTTTGCGGAATGTTCTTTTTAAAAAAATACTTTTATATTATATTTTACAATTTCTTTAGCATACAAAGAAAACGAATAAAGAAATAACATCCAAAGTTTGTCAGATGCTAAACAAGAAAATGAAGAAAGTCATAAGATGATAAGGAAACCTTGAATACTTTTCTTAAATAGCAAACAAAGGAAAATTGATATAAAAGAATAAGGAGCGAAAATCAAATTTTCTACCATTAAGCTTTCAGAATACATATGACCTCATTCTCCACACCCGTCGGGCTATAATACAAATTTGCTCAAAAATTTGTATCAACAACCGATAACAATTTGATTTTCTATACTATCGAATTGAGGGAGGCAAAAGAACGTCTCTGACTTGTATATGTGTGTGCATGAACATTTTGTGGATGGATATATTTACATTTTATATATTATGATAATCCAATATTATGATAACGGAATGATTTTTATTTTATTATCAATACTATCGAAGGGACAATGGGAAAATTATTCAATCGGCAAAGTGGATGGAAAAAAAATAAAGGAAAATTGATAATATGAGTAAAACGGAAAAAAATCTGTACGTTTTCGCTGTGTGTATATAGGAATGTGTGTATGGAAATTCATTTCGGGTGGACCTGATTCAAAACGAGAAGAAAATACAAAATTTACATAAATTTAAATTCGAAATCAATAGAAAATTGATTAATGGCGAAACGGTAATGGTCTGGAGGTATTTATTGAAAAAGAAATATATTTAATGTTGCTTTTGTACGAAGCTGATAAAAAAATGTATTTGGTGGTATTTTTTCCGGTAGATAGACTAATTGCATTTTTACGTAAAATATTCTCGATGAATATGGAATTCAGTAGAGGAATTGGGTACAGATAAAATACACATTTCTCTTTTTTGTGTTTGCATTCCAAAAAACCAATCACATAATCTCTTATCAATTACATTAGAATATATATTTCTGTCGAAAAAATTCAATTATAAAAATATTTGGTTCCAAATGGGTTTGTGCTTTTTCATTTTTGTTGGAAAACACAAAAACCAATAAAATTTTGTGTATCTGTAGTAATCTGGTCAAAATAGGATTTGGGGTTATGATAGATTATAAATTATTATTGTTATTTCAACTATTATTATTGTCATTATTACTTTTACAACTATTAATTTTCAGAAATTTTATTATAATTGTTATTGTTTAGTAGTTTGCTAGTATGAGTATAATGTTTTGGGAAACAACCGTAATCAATTGTAAAGAGACCGTAAACGTTAAAGGATCATCATTGTTATTTTGAAATAACTACCGAGATGAATTATATTTACTAACTAGAGGAGTATTAGAAATTTTATATTGGACCAGTTACAGCATTATAAAATGATTTAAACTACATACTGTTCTGTCTATGACAATTATAAACCATGTAGAAATTATAAAGACACAAAGACAGGACACAAAGCATTTGGAGTAATAACTGAAAAAGTTTTTTAGTGTACTTCCAACGTGTGTGTGTAAAATGATGTCAGTCAAAATCGGAGACTCGAGGTATGAGAACGCAAAATTATGGTTCTTCACACTCACTGTTAGTAACAAACAAATAGTGGAAGATGTGTATAATATCAAGGCAATACTTCACATGCGAGTTAAAATAGAGACATTGAAAAAACAGCGGTTTAATACCGCAGTGCAAAAAATGTCAAGG
Organism: Nephrotoma guestfalica; assembly: GCA_963691935.1. Classification (NCBI taxonomy): domain Eukaryota; kingdom Metazoa; phylum Arthropoda; class Insecta; order Diptera; family Tipulidae; genus Nephrotoma; species Nephrotoma guestfalica. Next base: position 114,254,298 of record OY829915.1, read on the forward strand.
TTTTAATCATACGCAGAAATATTGCCAAAGAGAGGCTACATGCATGAAATGTGTCGGAAAGCATCACGCTCAAGTATGTTCGGTTAGTAAAGATCTGCTTTAAAATGTGTTAATTGCAAGAAGCCAGATCCCGCAAGTTACAAGGGATGCGGAAAAGCGAGGAGCTACAAAGATTAAGAAGTAAAATGCGAAAACAAAATCCAGGAATACCGGAAAAAATTAGCTAAACTTTCACCAAAGAGGAACTAAAATCTCATGCGACTACAACGAGAGAAAAAAAATGTGGTAATGAAAAAACCAGTTATTTCGAAAGGCACTGCCAAAGATTCAAAAAATTCGGCTAGCTAAACAGTAGAAATGCATTGAAACTCTAATCAACAATTTAGATACGCAAGTCATCAATGATGCAAACAACCACAAATAAAACATTAAGAATTGTAACCAGGAATGCAAATGGGCTAAGGCGACATATTCTAGAATTAGACATTTCCCTAAGTATTGAAAAAGTACATATCAAACACCTAGTCACCTTAGAAGTACAATAAATACAAAATAGAATATAGTGTACTGTCAATATATTGCCACCAAGATATAACCTAATGAAAGAAGAAGAAGCTTATTATTTAAATTACTTTGATGGAGTTTCATAATACGTAGTAGAGATCAAGAGTAACCTCTAAAAAAAGAAGAAATTGTTTGCAGCAGGACGACTATGCAGTTGTGAGTTTCATTCTGGAGGTTAATCTCCTATTGGACCTATTGGCCTACGGATAGAAACACAATACCTGATATCTTAGACTACTATATCGGATTTTGTCGGATCACACGCATGTTATTATGACAACTAGTGCAACGATTGTGAATAAAAGTATTGCACTTTGGCTAACTAATAACAAAACCTGTTGGGAGAAATTCCAGAAACTAGTTAAGGATTATACTAATCTTCAGGTGCCAATTAAAAACCCGATACCTCCATTGGAAGAACGAGAAAAACTCAACAACAGTATAAAAGAAGTGGCGTATAGTAGTATCCCCTCAAGTTCAAAGGTTCCGTAAGTTAAGGAACTGGTTGCAGCAAAATGAAAAGCAAGGAAGGCATGGCAAAGAAGTCGAGTGCCAGAATATAAAACAACTCTAAAATTCGCAATTGGAAATTCTGTGGAACGAATTTTACAAGTTTTGGTACATACCAATTATATAATAATTAAAGCTGACCAACATCGCAAAAACACGCCACATGTCTATGAGGACATTCCCCATTTTGACTATGGGAACATTGCTCATTTTATTATAATTAACGAAAAAGTCCGAAAGGAAGTTATTTGGAGCGGATCCTGAAGATTTTGCCACATACATGAACAAACGATGTCTATGCGGATCGTCAAAAACCCCATTATAGCCAGTTCATTTTATCATAATTAGAACGAAAAAGTCTTCAAATGGAAGTTCTGTAGAGCGAATACTGGAGTTTTAGCACATAATCACATACAAAATGGAATAGACTAAAACTGTCCAACTGTGAAATTGTTGTTGCAAATGGAAATTCTGTGGAGTGATATCTGGAGAATTTGTCACATACAAGGTCAGTTCATTTTATCATAATTAGTACGAAAAAGTCTGCCGATGGAATTTCTGTGGATTGAATCCTGGAGATGTTGACACATAAGCCACATAAGATAAAATGAACGGGCTAAAATGGGAACTCTGACCTGATATCTCTAAATTAAGCAGCTTTAATATATTGCTTCTTGCATGTGGATATGTGCCAAAATCTCCCGGCTTTGCTCCACAGAATTTAAAACTTTCGGACTATTTCGTTTTAATTATGATAAAATGAACGGGCCAAAATGGGTCAACGTGACGATCCGCATAGAAATTTAGCGTTAATTTTCGAAATTTAATTGCTTTCATCTACTCTGCTCTATGTAGGTAACCATGTTCCAAAATTTTCAGTTAAAATAAACGGAACAAAATCTGACGATCCGCAAAGGCGTGTGGCGAATTTTTTGAAATTGGACAGTTATAATTCATTGCACTTTGTTATTGGCAATGTGTCAAAATCTGCAGGCTTCCTTTCACAGAATTTCCATTTTCAGATTTTTCCGTTATAATTCGAAAAAATTCTGAGTCCTTTACCACAAATTAGACACCCTTGCGATCCGCATATACATCTTTTACAACTCTTATCTAGTGCTCCATGATCCACTACTCAGATTTTCTATTCTAGCAGCATTTACTCCACAAAATCTCTAATTCAGACTTTCCCTTCATACATACGAAAAGTGAACGGGCCAAAATGAGGCATCCTGATGATCAACATAGTCATGGGGCATATTTTTACGAAGTTGGACAGGTTTTATTTATTCCACTATGTTAGTGGCTATGTGCCAAAATCTTCAAAATTATTTGCACATAATTTCCATGTTGGGCTTTTTCGTGATAATTATGATAAAATCATCGGACCAACGTGCTCTGACGATCCTCATAGACATGTAGCGTATTTTTCCTAAGTGGACAACTTTCGTCGATTGCAATATAACATGTGGCTATGCATAAGTTTGTGGGAAACTTCGTTATAATTATAATAAATTGAGATGAGGAGTCCTGTTGATTCTTTTAGATATTTAGGTATCTTGTCGAAATAAGAAATCTTTCTTCTGTTGCACAATGCAGGTTGCAATGGAAGGTCAAATAAAGCGTTAAGCTATTGGTTTGTTTTATTCAATAGTGTAAATATTTCCATTGTTGATGGTTGATTGGCATATAATCTAAAATGTATTACATGATTTTTTTGATGGGTTTTAGTACAGTGGTTTTTAAAATTTAATGAATGTAATAACGACGATACGCAAAATCTTTTAAACTTGTTTATACATTTTATAATGTTTGATATGTCATTATGGTTATTGGATTTTTTTAAAATAATGTTTAACGCTTTCTGAAATTAAATAACATTTATAATCAAAACCTTGTAATTTTCGTCGTATACAGGGCTAACTCTCTAGTACATATAAAGAAAAATACAGCTTAGTTTATACTTCTCATGATCCATCCGATTCGAGAAATTTTTACTAAAAATGCTAAACAGTACGTAAAGAAATTAGTGAAATTTTCTCGGACATCGAAATAAACCAGTTTAATTAAAGTTGCAACAAAACTGAAACAAAAAATGTAACCAGCGGTTAACTAGCAGTTAAGGCAATTTACGTGGAACCAAGCAGATCAGTATTGTTTTCTAATAAACCTTGTAAATGGTATTTGAGTATATCATCACAAAAGGATATACAAATTGTATTTCAATTAAACGAGGTTTTCCGAGAATATCAAAATTAAAAGTCAAAATAATGTAATTCAATTACCGACCAAATGGCACATTGGTTAAAGCTCATCATCAAATTACGATTTGTGATGAGAAGGACCACATCTATGACAGCCTGTCGGAATGCAGAACTTATGAGCCGACCCATCTTCCATGCCAGTATAGGCTGGCATGGAGCTATGCAATGTGCAGATGGTAACAAATCGGACCTATATCCGTACGTCCTCGAGTTGGCGGACAACTGCGTAAGGTAAGGACGTAAATAAGCGAACTGCGAAAGAGTTAGAATGCTTCGGCCCCAGAAAAGATTGCAAAGAATAAAAAACAAAAACAAAAAATGTAATTCAATCGCAATTTACTAGTTCGTAACAAAACACAGTAACATTCATTCTTAAATTCTAGTAATCAAATGTAATCGTCATTACAAACTATACGAAAACAGTTTTCACAAAGCAATAAGATTTTACTGAACGATTATTGCTTATTGCGGTTTACTATCATTTTATCTACTCGTATATACTCGTAGCAGAAAAAGCAAAAAAAAATATTTAAATTCTCCCTATATAAAATCAGCTTATATACACCATATTCACATTCCAGATAGCATTCTTATACATAATATGCGTTCTGCAGTCAATTCAAACTCATAAGAATCATTACGATTAACATAAACAATACTACTTGTCTTTATACACACACCATCGCCATCATCAGCATTATCATAAACTCTAAACATTGCTGAGAAGTTCGCTTCTCTATAAACGTATTGTGATGAGTCGCTAGTTTTCTATTCTTGGTACGTTACTCGGTATCTATACACAATCCTAGTTCATATTGGATTTATCATTTACAAAACTATTTTCCAAACTATTTCATTATTAGAACGATGAACTAAATAAAAATTCAAACGAATGGATATAGCTTGTAGAAAAAAGAATTGGAAAAAGGGAAAATCTGTAATCGACGACAAGATAAAATGAAAATTCTACAAAGAATAATACAGCATCTATCTTTCAGATAAATGTGTATGTAACTTATGTGCATATAGAAATTAAATGGATTTTATCTTTTTGTATTACCCCATAAAAAAAATAGTAACGAAGAGGTGTATCTACCAAGTTTATTGAAATGGTCATCAATCTGCCAGATATTAGAGGAGCATTGGATACAAATAAGGTTACGACGACGTACGGAAATATAATAATGTGCATTTCATTTAGTTCGGTTATAACTGAAATTTTATTTTACGACCAAAGTCGTTTCGGCAATATAACGAAATGTTGGGTTCCTGCTACCACCCATATTCATAAAGAGTACCTAAAAAAATAAAAATGAGATGGGATCACTTCAGCGTGCACAGTCATTCATTCGAGAATAAAGAATGAACTTTGAACTTTTTTTTCGTTATCCTAAGACTACGATAATTAGAACTTTTTTATTATTTTCCAACAGTACTGCGAATATTTATTTTTTGTGTGTGGTGTTAATACCAAATTAATGGTTAAAATTAATGAAAAGCTGTTGATGGTGGTGAAGAGCACAGCATCCGTTGGTATGTGGTGGTTAGGTTATTTTCATTTTCTATCTAAAAAATTTGGAGAATCATCATAAAATTTCGATTTGAATTTGATGATAACATTGAATGTGCGGTCGTGTTCGATGGGTATATAATATGTATATTTTATTATGTACGTATTGTATTCTCGTACGTATTAGAATTTTGGTAACCTCTAGAAATCCTTCAATTTATTAGAAATATAACATTAATTTTTAATAGCATTGATGATAAGGAACAAAGCAAACAAATAAGAAATGCGAGATATTGATAATATTTCATCGTTGATAGATTTTTATTTGTCACAATTTTTAAATGGGATGAGAATGTAGAATAACATTTTGAATTATCACTGTACTACAAAACGTACCGTATTTCGAACAATGGATTCCGAACTTACGTACATGTTGTCCCATAACAGTTTGATTTAATTTTTGGGATTTTAGATAATTCGCTGTATCTTATTGAATAACGATCAAACAATAATCTTTTAGTCATCAGAACCTTTTTTTAGTGAAATTTTCTTGGGCCATGTTCTAAAAATCCAGACAGGAATATCTGTCGTTAATCAGATTTCATCGGGAAATTGGAAACCAACGAAAATAAGATTTCATCAATTATGAAGAAAACTGGAAAGCAAACCATATTATAAAAGCCGCACGGTAATTTAAGCAAATTTAGGTTAATTTTCAGTACAAAGGATTTTTGAATTGCCAAAAATCAAATTGCAAAATACTTCAAATTTGTTATGAAATTTGCATTTGGTTTAAGAAAATAAGATATAAAATTTAATTCTAAATAATTGTTTTTGCGCATAAAAGCAATGAAGTATACGTTTTCAACAACGCTGTTCTTGATTCTACTGGCTAAGGTGGTGAAAACTTGTTTTAAAAACATAAAGGGTGCTTCATTTCGAGGTATAACACTTTAACTTGACAACACGTTTTTCAGGGCAGCTAATTTGACAGCTAACAATTGATTTTTGGTTAGTTTGGTTGGCCATTTCATTAAGAATACACTCGTCGCAGAACAATGTTTGCAAATTGTACAAATTTATTTTGAAAATAATGGTTCAGTTCGCGGTACGTTTATTTTATGGTCGACATAATCGTCAATCAGAGTAGTTAATTCAATTAAATATGGATCGCTTTCGTACCACGTTTATTCTAAATGATAAATGCGCCCGTAGCACCCCATATGGCACGCAACGAGCAGACGGTGGTAGCTGTAATGCATAACAATGAAGATAATCCAAATTAATCGATGTCATCGTGCACAACAATTGGGGCTTGATCCAAGATGATCAATTGGGACTTGAACACAAGATTCAACTTGTGCAGGAATTAAAACCATGCAACCATCGTTCGTGCCGCCGATTTGGTGAATGGGTCGAAATCCATATTGACATTGATCCAAATTTTCCATGCAGGATTTTCTCCAGTGATGAAGCTCATTTTTGGTTGAATGACTATAACAACAAGCAAAATTGTCGCATTTGAGATAAAGCTAATCCACGAGCCATTGTTCAAAAACCATTACATCTACCAAAAGTTTACGTTTGATATACTGTATGGGCCGAAGGAATCATCGGACCATATGTGTTCAAAAAGGTAAAGAGACATGATTACTAACTTATTTTGTGCCTCAATTGGATGGTATTGACATAAGATACACGTTGTTCCAACAAGATGGGGCCAGCCAGCAACCATGAAAGAAACATTTGTTGAACAATTTATATCGAGAAATGCACCTGTCAACTGGCCACCGCTTTCGTGTAATTTAACACTGCTTAACTATTTTATTTTTGGGTATATGAAGTCGCTGGTCTACGCTGATAAGCCAGGGACATTCCAACACTTGGAAGCCACCATTCGACGAGTTATTGTCGAAATATGACCAGAAGTGCTTAGTGCCCAGATTACGACATGCATGCGCCACCGCGGCAGCCACATGTCCGAAATGAATAGCAAACAATTATCATTCAACATTCGAGCCCATTAAAATTATTCTCTGTGTTTTATTTAAAATCAAAGTTCTATACCTAAAAATGAAACTCCATGCTATGAAAATTTCAAACAGTGGAACATACCAATCCGGAAATGGAAACGAGTCTATTATCGGAATGGATCAAATCAAATCTTAAGTCAACACTGGGACTTGTGTTCTCTCTCTCTCTCTCTCTCTCTCTCTCTCTTTGGTGAAAAAAACAAAATACCGCAACTCGAAAAATTAAATTTTAAGAAAAATTAAGTCTCAAAAAATAATCTTGTTGGAATGACCATAATGGGTTCCACGTACTTGTCCAATCTGATGAAACAGTTGTTTTCGATTTTTTATTCATTTTGTTTTCGGTATAAATTTCGAAGCGAAACAAAATGGAAAGCGATTGGGTAATCATTGGAAAATTGGAAGTTGCGCCAAACTCTAGAGGTCAGCGAATTGTTTAACTGTGTCCCATCATGTTCGTATGAGTGCAAGAATCTACTTAAAATAGAAAAATACACAAGGAGTGGGAAATCGTTTTGTAAAAATTGTAAATATCGTTCACTATTTAATGTTGATGGTAATATGAATGGTTCAATTAAATGATCGCTTATTACACCAGCCCTTACGTTTACACTGAAGCGGTGCTCAAATGATGTTTGTTTTTCGAATGAGGATTTTCAGCAGCCCAAGTGTGTGAATTGTGATAGTTTGCTATGCCATTTCCTGTGAATTTAGATTTATCCGTCCATAAAATACGTTTCACAAAACTATCATTGTCAAAATTTCTTTCAATCAACCAATTACAACCCTCTAATCTTTTATGGTGATCTATCGGTAATCCTTTTTGAGCGGGTGTTGTATGGTATGGATAAAGGATTTCCCTTGTGCAATACTTGATAAATTCGGTAGCGAGGAACGTTCAATTATAAAGCGATTATCCTTATGCTAATAAATGAATTTGCTGTTACATTATTAATTATTTCTTCGTCGACATCCAAATGATTTGGTGAGACTGAATGGGGTTTCGCCCGCGTTTTTGATGTTACGATATCTCGTCTTTTATGAATATTTCAGGACAAGAAACTGTATAAAACAATTTTGAGGATGAAACCGGCCCAGTTTCAATCAATATTAGGAAAGGTACAACCTTCTATAAATAAGAAAAATACAATTATGATAAATAGCATATCTCCAGCAGAAAGACTCTAGATAACACTGAAATGTATTTTGTATAATTAAATCTTCTATTTACTTTTTGCTCTCTAAATACAGGTAAAACGCAAAGCAAACCTCATTGCAACTGGCATTTAGAATCCAACAATCTAAAATTATAAAGCAGACTATTCTAATATTATACTAATGCTGATTTATTAAAATTTGCTGAAAATAAGCAAGACTGGATTATAATAGCAAACAATTCTTACCGAATATGAGATTTTCCTAATTGTATTGGTTCATTAGAAAGTAAGAATGTAAGACTGACTATAAGATCAGTACTTGAAAATTACTTGTTGTAGTCAAACATTGTAAAATAAGGGCAATGTAAAAATTTGGATCAAATTATTTATGTTACAAAGACATAAATTCGATCATATTAATGGCTATCGTTGATGATCATTATAGATTTGTGATTGTCGACGTTGGAATAAATGGACGAACGAGTGATGCGAGACTTTGGCTTCGATCGGGTTTAAAGCTTGTCACCGAAGCAAATGTAGTGCCCGTACCACCAAGTAATTTACCATCAACTGAAATTTTGACATCTTATGTTTTTGTAGCAGATGACGCATTTCCAATAACGAACATTTCCAATTGGAACGAATCAAGTTTGATCCAATTATCTTTCATCGCGAAATAGAGGCGTGGTTGAAAATGCTTGTGGGGTTCTCGCCAACAAATTTCAAATAACGTTTGCTCCAATTTCTCGCGAGCCAAGACTATTAAAGTTGATATTGCATGTATTTGTTTGCAAAATTTTTTGAGGCAGAGCAACATAATTCACTTAGCTGGTTTTGATCGACTGCCAGCTGATGAAATTGTAGCTATTAATAACCAACATTTTGTTTCGCCTAGGGGTTGCATTGATGAATCCAGACACGAATCTGGCAAAAGTTCATGACTAGATTCTGTGGACTTCCTCGCTTTTCTAATAGAATAGGACGAACAATCGAAGACTGTGAATTCTCAGATACGTTAATGTCCAATGTTGATGTTGCTGGTCTCCTACTAGATAATGGTTGACTTGGTGAGACCATTTCGGAGGTCCATTTTCTCAAACTTTAAGTCATCAGCCTCCTTTTTCAAGCATAACACATCCTCGTACTCTATGGGTAACTTGGTGAGCATTTCAGTACCATCAGTAAAGCGCTAATCGAAAAAGGAGTCGGGATAATTTCTAAATCAATAATTTATTATAGATACAAAAGATATTTTTTTGACATTTTTGAAAATAATCACATCTAAAGAACTTATATTATAATTATTAACTAACGGCATTGGGACGCTAGTTTCCTTTAAAAACGTAGTTTATTAAAAAACTTACATGTTAATTCCAAGGTTTTAACATCGTCTGTAACTGCCCCATTTTTCTTTGAAACTGCCCCATTTTTTTCTGTACCTGCCCCCATTTTAACGTCTTCTGTGATTCGGTGGCAACGTATGACTTAAATTGTTCCATTTTTTTATTATGTAACCTATCCTAAAACCTATCTGGACGTATGGTATATTAGAAATGACAATCTCCAACGAGAGTTAAGCAAGGAATAGGTCAGCGATGAAATACAAAAAATTGCAAGGAGTCATGTATTACGAGTGCAGCAGCATGACAACGAGGAGCTGCAGAACCTACTGAACCGGACCGAAGCGGCTAAAGAGAACAAAGCCTTTAAAATCAGTGGTTCCCTGAGCCACTGAAATCAAAGGAGTGGCAGAGCTGGGATGAACCGATCGGTTTCATCCCACAAGAATAGACTACCAAACTAATAGAACAATTACTAGATAATCAATGAGATTAGTTGTACAGAAATAAAGATTTCTTAAAATAAAAAAAAATAAAGAAATTTATAATTTAAAATATAATAATGATTTAGATATTATTATAAATAGTATTTTAAACGATCAGCGCAAACTTACTATACGTAAATAATTGGCGCATATTTAAAGCAGAATTAATGTTTTTCAGGATTTTATACCAATGCATTTGCTTTTTACATATATTTGTACAGGACCAATGTTTTGGATTCCATAAAAATGCATTTGTTTGCGCGTTATCTATCAAATAAATGATAAATTGATCACAAAAATTATTTTCGCTTTAACATCCGACATGTTTAAAATACAAATAACTGAAATTTTTATTTTGACAGCAAAATATACAGGGTTTATGTTTCTCGCATTACTTTTTTTTATAGTAGTTTATATGTCTGCCAGTGTCATAATACCATTACGGATATAAACTGATCAGTTATTTCTAACTTCTTAGAAAGTATTCACCTCGGATTAGTTTTTTCTGTTGTACGTCTTTTAAAACATTAGTCAGAATAATTCTTGCGAACTATGTAGTCAAATTTAGGAATTTTCATAAGTCAAAGAGTCGGAAATCGATCAATTTTAATTCCAATGATGAAATTATAGCAAATTTTCTAACAGGATTAATTTGAATATTGAAACCTACATTATTAAATAATGTATCAATTTATTATTGTTGTTAAACTGTCTCAATCAATCAATCAATCATTTTTTTTCAATATCAAAAAACAATCAATAAATAAAATTATCAACAATCAAAACATTCAACGTCCGTTGTACAAAAAAATAAAATGAAATCACAAATAACCCAAATCAAATAATTCATTTACCCGAACTATCCCTTAGATTTCCGACAGACATACACGAGCGACTAAATTTATCTTGAAGGTCGTATTAGAAACATTATTAGAGTGGGGTAAATTCAAGTAAATAAATATTCATCCTTTCTATCCCACATATGTTGTTGATGCGCGCGCTATAAGTAAACATCCATAGCATTCCTTATCGAAATAACTTTTCAAACTAACCCAAAACAACATTATCATCACAGAAAATGATGGCAAAAAATACGACGAAAACTTTACCACACACAAAAAGATCGGCATGAACGAGTAAAAGTTTTTTTTTCCTTATTTGGCGGCGGCGGTGGCGGCAGCATCGGTGTTGGCGGGTGAATATGAATGGAAGAATGGTAAGAAATTGCTTTATATCTTTGGAACAATAAATATTTGTGAAATGAAAATTAATGTTGATATCTGTTGTTTGTTGTTCCATCATTCATCCGCGGGTAAAATAAATATTGTGTGCAGAGAACAAATCTGTAATGCTCATAATCTGAAAGATATATGTGTAAGTACACACAATAATCGAACATAAGAGTATATTTATAGCACATTATCGTTTAATAGTTTCTTTAAACAGACTCCTTGAGTTAGGTTTATTTGATACAACATTAAATTGTGTTCATTCCAAAACTTTAATTATTATTACTGTTTTTTGATAACATTTTTTTCTAGGCCGATGGTTCTTGATTGCTTGAAGTTTTTTCGCCTTCGCTAGTTGAAAATTTTAATATATTTGGAAAATTTTTCAACTATGTATAGAACAGACACAGAAAAAAGGTCAAAAATTTAATATAAACATTTTTTGAAGCATAAATCAAAGAACATTTTAGCTAGTGTTGTTGTATCTAGTATGACACTATATAGGTATGTTTACTATTTTACTATAAATAATATTTGGATGGTACATCAGTATAATTTAAGTTTAATACATATGTAGAACTGTTTCCATAGATATGAAGGAATCTGGATTCCCCTAAAGGGCAACTTTTTTTAAGTCTCTTATCGCATATAGCTATATGCTTTAAAACAAAACAACGTATCGTTGGACGAGCTCATTTGGTTTCAATTCAGTGTAACACCAATAATAATATTTGTATTCTGTATGCAGTTGCAACAAAATGCCACTGATTTTATGCATTTATAGTGTAAATGAATTTTGATCTAACTTCGGTGGTTAGAAATATTTCGGAACTGTTTTTGCAAGTAGTATGCCTGTGTTTTGTCTAAGAACATAATACCTACATACTTAATATCGATCATCGTCTATTAGCCAATATTTATGTAGACCAACTTTTACAATAGCCAATATGAGACAATAAAAGTTTATTGTCTCAACTCTACAAGTCCAGACCATAAAATTCGAAAATTAAAATAATATGATAAGTCGTACACCAACGTAAACTAGTATTCAATTAATACTTGTTAATTAAAAACAAACAAAAAAGTATGTACTTATATGGAAACAAATATTAATATTTTCCAAGTCTTATACATATTAAAATTGAGATTACACATAACTAACAGTCTCTAGGATGAGTTTCCGCAAAACAACATAACAAAAATATTACTTGAGAGCCGATCATACAAACCCTGTTAACAGTCCATACTAAAATATTTGCAATGGTGCATCATGATACCACGCCACAAACACCTAGTAACATCTCGCAACAAGCTGTTAACACTCCTAAACAAATTTTTCGGAAATCATTTGACTTTTGGTTACATGCTATTGTTTTAGAAATAATTTTGTCTAGTGATCATTTTCAGTAATTTCTTTATCGATTTTAAATTGATCTAAAATTTCGGCGATGGGGATCTTTGTTCACGTATTTCTAGCATCGAAAGAAGTCAATTTTGCACGGTTTGGAATATTGTTTTGGTTATTCTGGATGAGTTATTTGTTCAAAATTCTCGCAATTTTATACGTGGATAACTTTTTAAAGAATACCTGCGTGCGGATTGAAGGGACGTTTTGGTTATGGATCTTCGGCAAACCAGTGATTACGTGGCAACAGGTTTTGCTATTTTGCTTTGATGTAATTGGCAATTTATGTGTTGGCGTGCTATGATGTATGATGTGTTGATATACTATGTATTTGTTTTAAGTATATATTCGGCTTGTGGATGATTACAGTAGTGTTACCTTGTCGGCTTTTGTAGCTATAGCATTATTATCTAAACATTTTTTGATGCTTTTAACGTCGCCACGATGGTTATTAGTATCTAATTCGTAGATGAGCAGTATTGGCTTTATGAATTTTGTGTTTTCAATATAGAATTTCCAATATTTAATAATTGTTGCATACTCTGTTTTTGGTTGCACTCAAGCTCGTTGTTCAATTTATAAAGTAATGAAGTTTTTCTGTCGACGGACTAGATGTCCCTCATATTATGTACAGTTAACGAGTATGCTGTCACTGACAAATTTGTAATTTCACATTGAGTGGTTTCCTCATCTTCGAATTAATTTTCGAACTTCCATTGTCGACTTTTGTCAACATGTTGTCATATTCTATTTGGTGAATATTTTTGGAATTTTCTTGTAAGCTTTAAGGTTAGCATATACGGTTAAAATATCTCCTTTTGTATACACCTCTTTCGTTGAATTAATTTTCAAAAATATTAATGTATTAGTCTAAATTACTTTTATCTTCTGATAAATTACTATGTATATATAATATTACCAATTCGATTGCTCTCTCTTTATGAGTGCATTGATATGAACGGTCTCCTGATATTTATTTAAAAAAAAAAAAACCGCTGATCCTCGAATTAAATAATACGATTACATTAAGCTCTGACTGTAATTCTTTGGCCTATACTCGTTGTACTATAATAATTTCAATTTAACTTCTTTAGTTTGGCAGCTTGATATTATTGTAAAATTACCTAAATTTTACACAAAAACAAAATATAATAGGTCGGAGTAACTAATCGTTGAGAACTGTTAAAATTAGTAATTAATTTAATTTAAATAGAATAGCATTACACTTGGACATACAAAACTCTATACAGCTGCACCTGAGTAGAACATTGATGACTTTTCAATGAAATGCATATTATTATACATAATCCACAATTAATTATTTCATAATAAAAATTGAATTGACTTCGAATAATAATTAAAAATAATAAGAATAATTAATCAAATTATAATTGAAGCGTGATAATCATGTGTAATTATTTCATCACAAATTGATTGGGCCTGGAATTATGATGGATGTGCCCGGCTCAATCAAATTGTGATAAAATATAATTATAACATAGAACTGCAAATGAATACTCGTAAATCAATGAAAATTGTTTAATTAATGAGAACCAATTCATATTACAATGTATAGTTAATTAATTCACTTTATTATGAAATGCTTTCAATTTGGTTGTTGAATAAAAAATAATTGAAATTATAAATTTAAATTATAAATTTGGGTTTATTATGAGTGCTGGTATATGTATGGATATTTATATAGGTTTCAGTGGTTGCTTACTGCACACTTAGGCCAATTTTTTAGGCCCATTGTGATACCACTCATTCACTCCACATCATTAACCCACCTACTTCACCCTCACACAACTACAGTATACCACCTGCACATTGCAAGCTCCATGTCAACCTGTACATTGACATGGAAGGTGGGTCGGCGCGTGACACGGAATTCTGCACTCCATCAGAGGGTCTTAGTTGTATTTATTAGCATCACCGATCGTAATCCATTATCCGGAACTCTCGCGGAAATATATTTCAGCAATTTTGAAACGAAATACATTTTAAACGAAGTCAACAATTCACGCAACCACATAATATATTGGTATAGATACGTCGATGACATTTTGATATTATTTGGCGGGACACTAAGGCAATTAAAAATCATGCACAACTACATCAATAACATCCATCCCAACATAAAATTCACATTGGAAATTGAACAAAACAAATCTATAAATTTTTTGGATATCACAGTAAATAACATAAATATGAAACACACATTTAAAATATACAGAAAGCCGACACAAACAAACCATACAATACATTCCTCTTCGAATCACCCACCTCAACACAAGTTAGCAGCATACAGACACATGATAGCACGACTCAACACCATCCCAATGAGTAAAAATGATTATGACGATGAAATAAATACCTTAAAAGAGATTGCATACAATAATGAATACAACGTGAACATGATCACGAAAATGAATCGCAAATTTCAACGCAAAGAACATGTACGACAACTCACTACATTGACAACAGAAGGGGCAAACGAAAAATACAAATATATCACAGTAAACTACGATAAGGCATCAATGCATATAATCAACAAAACTCTAAAACAATATAATTACGTAGCCGCATACAGAACAAGCAACAAAATAGAAAGAAGATTAAACTCACACCAACACAATAGAGAAGAATGCACCAGCGGTGTATATAAGTTACGGTGTAGTGATTGCGATGCATTTTATATAGGTCAGACGGGCAGAAATTTTGTAACTAGGTTTGTTGAACACATAAAAGAAATAGGAAACCACGATACAAAATCCAAATATCCGAAAATTAGTGGTTTTACATAGGATGAAAAAAGGAGATGCACTGAACAGATTGGAGGAAATGGAAATATATAAACATAAACACAACCACCTACTACTAAACGACAAAATGCCGTACAATTGTTTGTATGAAATGATTATAAATAGCCGTGTACGCAGAGATAATAGTTAAAATATTTTATAAGTTGACAAAGGGCGTAAGAGCTCGAAACTAGTACTTCTAATAAAAAAGTCAATTATCACTTAAAAGAAAATAAATATTTTTATTATTTGTTAAAAACTTAAAATAAACTCAGTGATAAAAAGTGCACAAATATGGATATTCCCCAAAATAATAATGTCAATTTTGTTTTTTTAGCTTTAATTTTGAAAATTATTTCTGATTTCTAAAGGTAGTTTGAATACCATATCAAATTTCCTACTTTCCTCCACTTTGCTCTTTGTATTATACTTAACGACGATCAACAAATCAAAGACATTGTCGTGTAAAATGGGAAATTCCGTATTCAAACTACCTTAAAAATGAATAACAATTTATCAAACTTTAGGATAAATGTTTACGTTCAGTGCTGAGATGTGAAACATTTCGATTTAGAAACGTTTCACGTTAGTCGAAACAAACCTGTTTAAATATGCTGTGGTGTTTAATGAATCTATTATTTACATTTTATAAATACAAAATTGCTTTTAAATCTTAGTAACGAAAATTTTCGACTATTTTATTACAAATAAAATTTATTTTCAGAAGTTGAAAGTATAAGTTCACGGAGTATGGTTGTGCACCATATAATGCAAAACTGGTAAAGAAATATATTCAACTGTGAAATACAAATATTGTTATATGAATAATTATTTATAATTAATAACTGTATATAATAAAACTTAAATAAAAATATAATACATAAATATTTATTGTTTAAGAAAAAATTTAATCAAAAAGGAAATACATTAGTGTAACTAATGCAAAACTTAAATTATATAAAACGTAACCTTACCTACAAGAAACAATTGATTATAAAATGTTTAAATTAAAAAAAACTAAATTAATAAACTATGCGGCCGCAATCAGTTCATAAAAGAAATTAACAATTTGGCATCAATTCAACGGTAAAAACCAACGGTATATACGGAAAGTCCATGATGCGAATAAACCGAAGGAACCATAAATATTTTCATTCAGAACCACCGAAGGTTCACAATGTTCATCCTAAAGGGAAATCATATAGAGCTCTAAGTGTGTAAATTGTATACGGTTTTCCAATAAGAGATTTCATTTTGAATAGCCTGCTATTTGGGCAGCTGTCAATTTTGAAGCGATATATCATCTTTTGACATTTGACAAGTAAAAACTACGCCATTACTAAAAATGGTACGATATACGCTTCAACAACGCATTGAAATTGTTAAAATTCACTACAGAAATGGTAAAAATTATGCATTCACAGTTCGCAAAACCAAAGCACTTTTGGGTCGTCGTGAAGCACCTTCTCGATTGTCGGCCGAGATTGCCGGCAATAGTGAAACTGGTGGAAAATTTGAGCTGTTGGGACAAGTTAGTGATGTGAAGAATTGAAACCGTGTGCGTCGCTCAAGAACAAGTGAAAATATTGCTGCTGTAGCCCGCAGTGTTGACGAAAAGGTTTGTCGATTCCTCGTCGATCTTGTGACGATTGCTAGCATCGCGATCGCCCCAGGGTGAATACTTGTCTTCCTGGTTACAATAAAATGAAACAAAAAAATAATAAAATTAAAATATAAGAGCTAAACGAATAAAAAGAATCAATACTCGAAACGAATAAAAAGAATCAAGACAATCGGGTTGTCTCATTTAGAAACAAAAACAAATTAGCGCGAATTATTGGTATAAATTGGGAGAAAAGTGAAAATACGGGGATCATTTTTTTTTGGATTTCGAACAGTTGATCTGTAGGAAATATAAGAAATTGTTGAGGGCTGATGTAGCCAAAAATATATATTTACTTTTTTTGTGATGAGATGATGTATCTGTTAGGTTTACATATTTAAAATTAAGAAATTAGTTTTATAAATTCTTGAATTTCGAGTGATAATAAGTGCCGTAATCTGTGAACAAGACAATATCAAAGTGCCGTACATGAAAAAAAACTATATAATTAAACAGGTCTTTGAATTTCGATTTGCTAAAGCAAAACTGATCGAATGCAAAATCTGAAATTCTCAATAATAATTTTGGTTGTCACAAGTAATAATAAAAATAATAATAAAGATAAAATTGGTATAATACGAAAACTAAATTTATAAAGGACATAATAATACGATAAAAATAATAAAATTTCGGTAATAAATTGTTAACTAAAGTGAAATAAAAAAATAATAGTTTAAACACGTGGCTTGTGACATTGCATTGCAAATAAACTGTAAAAGCGCCCGTGTATTTACCGGCCTTAAAACTCCTGGTTACAATCACTACCTAATAATGCGTATTTATATAATAAAACCGGAACATAATAATACCTACAAATAAAACTAAACTACGGTAAACGAAAAAGTTTTTTTACGCAGATAAATAATAGTGCACGAAGTATATTTATTTCGAAAATTAAATATCGATGCAAGAGCACACATAAATCATGTGACACCACATGCATCAAAAATATAAAATACGTTATTAATGTCACTACAATAACGTTAATCGTCGAATGTATACACATGGTACAACATAACGTACAAACAGAAGCGGACTCCTGATCAACGGCAACGGATTTTAAACGGCCAATTAATTTTATGTAAGCGATCATTTTTTTTTGTATATTATAATTATTTCATTTAATTTTATCTGGTTTATATAAATATTATTTTCTTAAATTTGTGATCAGTAACGTAAGAGCATGAATTATGTAATTACTTACATAACAAAGCGTTATGTTAAGTTTTATGATTCCGTTTTTGCTGTCAATAATTATCTTCATAATAAATTCATTCAATAATGTTATTTTTTTTTACAATGATCAATTGTGTTTTCAAATTTCTTTCATAAGTTCTTCCGTTTTGTACTATTCACAATTGTTGTTCTATTCCAATTTTTTGTATTTGCTTCTTTTCCATTCCAAGTGATAAGTGAATATTGAGAATGATCAACTAAACACTGAAGAAGGAGGATGATGTGGTAAGTTGGGTCTCGATGTAGTCTGGTAAGTGGATCTCTGTCTTATCTCGTTCCTTAGCCCTATCCTGTTAGTTTCCCCAGCCGCGGTCTAGCAAGACTCCCTTATGTCTCGGAAAAATCCACCCAAAACCGTCTGTGGCCGGCCGAAGATGATCGCACCGAGACCTCTACGGGGGTAAAAATTTCTCGTAACGACCCTACTCGCAGGGGTGGTGGTCGTTACAATCTTTGGAATTAGACATCCCACAAACGACATTACACCGTATTTTACATAAAGACTTAGATCTTAACTTTAACAGTTAACACAAGAACTCAAGCCGGTCGATCATTATAAGCGTCGTATCTTCGCTAATTGGGTCGTTCAAATGATCCGAATTTTCATCGAAAAATCATCTTCAGTGATGAGGCCCATTTTCACCCCGGAGACTACATTAATAAGCAGAATTATCGCATTTGGGGCTCAGAAAGTCCAAGAATGATTGTTGAAAAGCCTCTCCATCCTCAACGTGTCACTGTTTGGTGCGATTTTTGGGCTGGTGGTGTGATTGGACCTTACTTATTCGAAAATGAGGCTGGTGCAACTGTTACGATGAATGGATTGCGCTACCGAGCTATGATTAATGAGTTTTTATGGCCGGAATTGGAAGATATTGATGTGGACGACGTTTATTTTCAGTAAGACGTGCCACACAAACAATGAATAAACAATCGTAACTTTGCAAGAAAAGTTTCCTGACCGTGTTATTTCTCAAAATGGTGATCACAATTGGCCACCGAGATCTTGTGATTTAACACCTTTAGACTTTTTTCTTTGAGGCCACGTGAAAGATAAGGTCTATGCCAATGCTCCACAATCGGATATGGCCGTGGCGGCCATTTGGCTGATATCGTTTTCAAATGTTAATGGCATACTTTCCTCTTTACAATGAAATAAACATTCATTGATTTCTCTTACAAAATACTCGTTTTTTTTAAATATCAAAATGAAACCTCTTATTCCCTTTACATACCAATGATGGCATACGTAAGTGCACCAACGATTTTTTTTGTAAATAAAGACATTTTTATAAATTAAAATTTAATTTTACTGTTGGTTTAAATAAATACATTAATAATTTGTAAATAATTATATAATTTTTTTTGAGGTTTCTAATAATTCATTTTTTATTGTTTTATTAACATATTTTTCACATATTATCATTTAAAATGAGTGAGGGAGTTTTTTATTTATATTTGGTATGGGGTGAGATGAATGGGTAAAATATCCAGTGTATCAGTGTTACAGTTTATTTTTGTTTTGTTATTAACTTTTATTTTTGTGATTTTTTTTGTTGTGTAAAGAAATGTAATTTCGTTACATTTTTCACATACAAATATACAAATATTTTGAATGAGCCTCAAAAATTAAGCACGACCCATGCTGAGTTCTAGTTGGCTACTGAATACTGCATGCGGAAAATTCAGTATCCAATCGTTTCTTCTTTTTCTATTAATGAATTTTAAATGTGACAGTTGGTTACATATCGATGCAAATTTAATCAAAGGGCCCAAGCGACATAATTTCTGAAATTAAGATTTTAACCGCTTATTATTCTCTACTCTTTTAGCTTTCGATAACTGTTTACAGAAAAGAAACCGACAACTCCGTTCCGCAGTTTTTGACATTTTTCTATAAGTAAAACGGCACAAGAGTACGGTTTCGATACTTTTTCTCTAATTTAAGTGACATAACGCATACAATTTCATAGAAATTGGATGATAATCTGATTACAAAGTCACACCAAACAGTGAATTTAAAATATAATTTAAGTGAAAATTTTATTTATTGTGAAACTAAAATAATAAAGAAACCAAAAGTAAGATAAAATTCTAATGATCTTGCGTAATTTAAATGATAAATAACGTAATTATAAATAACGTAAATGAAGGGTGTCACGGCAAGAGCGCCGGATTTAATTTTAAAGAAAAATACATTTACTTTTGAATTAAGCAAACATTTTTATATCAACATAAAGCAAAATAGTTCCGATTAAACGTGAAACACAACATCAGGCCAATGGTCACCACGAAACCTGAACCCCTTTTGAATAACGTTTTCGCATAAATGTGGCTGTATTTCACCAATAACGAACCGCATATCCTCTTTAAGATGTTCAACTGTTTCAGACGTATTCGCATACACCTTTTCTTTCACATAGCCCCAAAGAAAAAGGTCCATCGGTGTTAGATCGCACGATCTTGGTGGCCAATGTTGATCGCCAAATCGAGAAATGACACGGTCTGGAAACTTAGTCTGCAGTAACACCATTGTTTCACGTGCTGTGTGGCAGATTGCACCGTCTTGTTGGAAAAACATGTCCTCCACATCAATTGCATCCAATTCGGGCCACAAAAACTCCGTTAACATTTCGCGATATCGCACTCCATTAACAATTAGCGTATTTCTAGCCGCATGTTCAAAGAAATACGGCCCAATTACTCCGCCAGCCCAAAATGCACGCCAAACAGTTACTCGCGGTGGATGCATTGGTTGTTTGAGTATCACACGAGATTTTCGGCACCCCAAATCCGACAGTTTTGCTTATTTACGTACCCGCCGAGTTGAAAAGGTGCCTGAAAAAATGATTTAAATCCGCATTAATTTTACGGTGTTCCAACACCCAATCAGCAAATTCACGGCACTGCGCATGGCCCCTTGACTTGATTTCTTGCACCACCTTGTACGCGTGCAAATGCAGATCTTTTACCAAAATTCGTTGCATAGTGCTTCTGGAAATTTTTAATTCTTGACCACGCTGCCGAATGGAAGTTTCTGGATTCTCGGCCACAGATTCCCTTACTGTGGCTATATTTTCGAGTGACCGACAAGGACGACGACGAACAATGGTCTTCTGATCTATCAGCGTAATTTTGGCCTCTAATTTTGTAATTAAACGACCCACTGTCGATTAATTTGGCGCATTATATTGCGACCGAAAACTTGACGTAATTGGTGAACTGTTTTCGCAAAACTTTGACCATTTTTGTAATGTGTTTTTACAATAATTAAACGTTGGTTTGAATACTTCTCCATATTCTTAAATCGCGTGGTCTGTACGTGACAACTGTCAAAAAAAATCACCGTGCAACTCGTATTAACAAAATGGCGGCAAATTTAAATCCGGCACTCTTGCTGAAGCACTCTTTATAACATTTTTAGTGTACTTGTGCCTGTGAAATTTAAAAACAAGATTTTTTTTATAAGTCGCTTATACTTTCACCTTTTCAAAATTACATAGAGTTTTTAGGTTACATTATAATTCAAGCGAAGAAGTTCGAATTAATGTCAAAATGGTTGTGGACGAGTCACAAAATGAAATATCCGATACGTTACAAGAAATTTGTCAATTTCAGGTATTTCCTTTATCTAATATAAAATAATGTAGCATTACAGATTTTGTAATAAATTTTAAAAAATTTCAGACCGGCAGAAGTGCAACCGATGAAACAGGTGGTAATATTGTATAAAAGGAGCCCAAGAATAGAAGGAGCACAGATAACACTTTTAACGATAAATAGCGATGGGACACAACAAGAAGATATTTAACTTAGTTTTAACGACAAAGAAATATTTTACATAATTAAATTGCATTATAAAATGTTCACCCTTTGAAACCAGCAGCGACCCAAGAGAATTTGAAATGTATTCAGTAAAATATTTACGATATCTAAACCTTAAATGAAATCAAATTTAAGGATATTCAACAAATAGTCGTGATGAAAGATTCAATAATGATTATCAAAACTGGTAACTCCGAACTCGAAGTGTCCAAATAAATATTAGTGAACCAAAAATTGCTTATAATGGGGAATTGCCAATTAATGAAAAAAAATATAAGGACATGAAAAAGATGTGTGACATAAAATAATTTCACAAGAGTTTGCTCCCGAATATCATAATTTAAAAATCGGTTATTCTGTGATTGATGCTCTATCAAAAACTGGTGAAGAAGATGAGGGTCCTCTTAATAATAACAATTAATATTGTTTATTTGTATTACTATTTGTCGGCAAAACTGTTCAATTAACTGTAGGACTGTTATGATTTTTTACTTCGTTTTTAAATGTTATTCCTGAAATCTATTTGTTTAATAAAACGATTTGTTTAAAATCAAAAAAAATATTTAAACTTTCAAAATTATTATTAGCATAAGAAGAATATTTATAATCGAATACTACAAATGGCATAAGTGCGGAATAAGCGGCACTATCAAACCATCAAATCAGTAGGTATAAAATACAAAGGGCACAACTAAATTGTACAACAGCCAACTTTCTGTAAAGAAACAAAAATAACTATTTGTAAATGGGAACAATTGTAGCAAAAGTAATCCTTCAAGATGCTTTTTTGATCTTTAATTACTTAAAACCATATTTACTGGTCCTGTTTCGTTGGAAATATACTCTACAAAGTTTTTCGTTTCTGGTTCACAATTTACGGTTTGTGGCTTGAATCCTTTTATTAAATAAACTTCGATACTTAATCGAATGTTATGTCTCTTGACAAATTTTTCTCTGTTTCAATCTACCAGCCTGCCAGATTAAAATATTGTAATATTTATTTCTACTCCATTTATGTCACCAAATAAATTATCTTCTATGTTGTTATTTATTGTTCAAATGTATTCTAGTAGCTTGTGATAGCAATAGGAAAAAAAACAATTGATAAACAAAAGTGAATCAAAAAGAAATGTAAACCTCGATAAAATATCGAAAGTTGTAATGTTAAACATCCCACGACAGATATGTGAAAATTTATTCATGGTACACGAATTTTAAATTACAAAACGATTGTTTTCCGATGTTTTATTTATTCAAGTAAATAATTATATGTTATGCCTGTTTATGTGTGTGTACTGGGTACAAAGTACTTTATCGCCCGGATGTCAAGACGAATTCACAAAATAATATTGAATGTTTAGAATTGTTCACCAGCCTGCCATGAGTTCAAAAATTATTTTTGTTTTAGTTGTAGCTACTATGGTCAATTAAATAAAAATAAGTAAATCATACGTTTACTACAATTGTTTATGTAATGTTTATTGTTTATTTGTTGTAAGTCGTAAACAATATTGTGTGCAAATCGAACGCAAAGAATCGTGAACACAGGTTCGGCCGAGCAAGAAAATTTTATTTCCCGTGCCAGATTCACAAATAAATTTTCTGCTGCATTTACGAAACATAAATAAATAAAGATAAGTAAAACCAGAGACAGCCTAAATGAGATACCTCATCCTTTGTAAACGTAAAATTTCAAACTGCGTATACATTTTCTAGAAATAGTTGCACACAATCAAAAGTAGTTTGTTTTTTGCGTATAAGTATACACAAAATTTACTTAAATATAACTCCTACTCTAACTCTCATTGGCAGATACCTATATAAAAAAGGCTACCAAAGATTGTGTTGGTTATACTAACAATCCAATGTAGATTTGATTTTCGTTTTTCATTTTTAGTTTGTTTCTGCACAACACATTTATGCTTAGTTATTTAAAAAATAAAATACTATAGAAAAAAATTACCAATACATCTTTAGTTAGTTATTGTTTATTTTATATGCGTGGAGTTAGCAGGACTTATATTTAAGTAGATTCTGCGTATACACATAATTTAACGGAAAATCACAGATTGTGGTAAAACTTACAAAAAACTTCCATTGTATTTTTATTTTAGTGTATATGTTTTATGCTTGCTGGTGCTTGGGTTGGCCGTTTATATGTAACTAGTATTGATTTTGCACATTTGATTGATCGCTGGTAGCGCCTGAAATGAATGGAAATATCAGCAAATCAGTTGCATCATAATAGGAAGAAGATAAAGCTTAAAAAATATTCAAATGCAAAAAATATTTTACCCAAAGATATTACTCGTATTAAAAATTTTAGTTGTATGTGGTGCTTGCAATGCAAAACAGTTTTCTGATAAAAAAAAGCAACATGTACGTTATTATTTAATTTCTATATAAAAATTGTATCGCGTAACTAAATTAAACTGTGAGCTATCTGAACAAAACGACAACTGAGAAAATATGGTAACACAGAAAACACTGACACGAACAAATGCTGTACAAGAAATTGCCACACACAAAAGGCTAGGACCACTGCAATCAAACGATGACACACACTTATCACGTCACTCAATAAGTCCCGAGGCTACCATCTACTAAGTACATTTGTTTCGCAAAATTCGACTTTATTCATCAACATATTTTCCAAGAGTAATTCAAACGCTTCTTTAACATTTTGATGCCCCTTTGTAGAACGACTTACCTTTGACCTTTGTTTCTACATGGCATGATGCAACATGTAGAAACAAAGGTCAAAGATGGGTCAGTTTACAAAGGTGCTTTCTCCCCAGGCCCCTATTCTGGTAATTCCACGGGAATAGGCAATTAAGGAAAGAATTTACATATAAATAAAATACTTCATCTCGATAGGAAATTTTATTAATATTTTTTTTGTTTTCACTTCTACACACATATTTACGATTGTTTCTCGATATATTTGTTCCTCGACAATGTTTGTTTTATTTTTATTTTGCAAAGATCGTCTGACTTGTTTACAATTAATACGGTTACGCTCTTCTTTCATAGTACGAGTTAAAACATTTAAAAAATGAGTGGGCTCATATAAACTAAAAAATGAAACAGGCTTGCGTAGGAATGATTGCTAACGGCTGTACATTCTTGGGCAGGAAATATATTTTTTTTAATTTACTGATCTAAGGCAATGAAAACAAAATTTCAAAAATATCGCTCTATCTCTTTGAATACAAAACCAAACGGCAAAAATATACAAAATCAAAAGGCCAGAGCTTCAATTGTCTTCTTTTTTGGACAGAGAGTAAACAAAAATCATTTATAAATAATAATTCTTAATTCCAGGAGAAGAACATGAAAATATAAAGAATTAACAAAAAAGCCTAATAATCATAATTAGACATGCCAATTTCGCTATGGAAAAATCATTCCCAATTTACAAATACATACATCTACTCAAACTTTTTTCCAAGTAGACCAGAGAAACTGAATTTTATACAGTGTGTCTGGGTTTGGGCTGCTAATCCGTTAATGGGTGGTGCCTTGGCTCACTCTGTGAAAAAAAATCATATGGAGAAGAAGCGGGAGAGGGTTATTTTTAGAGGTCCTTTGAGATACAGGGTGTTTAAAAAATTTGTTATAAAAGTAAAAAACCTTTTTTTAATTCAGTTTTCACTGAATGATCCATTTCCATGGAGCTATAATGGTGCTCAAACTGGACTCCTTTTGATTGAATACGGGTTAATATTCTTGTAAATATATAGGCATATCAAAGGTTATTTCAATTCTAGGTAATTTTTTTCCTTATATACTCGTATTGAGCTGCTGTGTCTATTCGTTATTCTTTTGTTTCATATTCTTTGGAGTATAAAAGGGCCTTCATCGTTCCCCATACATAAAAATCTAACACAGTTAGATCGGGGGATCCCGCAGGATAATGGATTGAACCATTTCTTCCAATCCAATTATTTGTCTAATCTTCGTTAAACCAGATCCTAACATTTATACCGTTGTGACTAGGTGCATCATCATGTTGATATGTGTGAAGAATCTACTTAAAATAGGAACATCATCAAGGACGAGTGTTCGCCAAATCGTTCACTATTTAATGTCGAAGGTAATGTGAATTAAATTACCACCAATTACACCAGCCCTTACGTTAACACTAAAATGATGTTTGTTTTTTTAGTGAAGATTTTCAGCAGCCCACGTGTGCAGATTGTGAAAGTTTGTTACGCCATCTCATGTGAATTGAGATTCACCCGTCCATAGAATACGTTTCATAAAATTATCATTGTCAAAATTACATTCAATCAACCAATTACAAACCTCTAATCTTTTCTGGTGGTCTATCGGTAATAGTTTTGGAACGAGCGATCATTCTTAGGCTAATAGATGAATTTGCTGTTACATTATTAGTTATTTCTTCGTCGACATCCAAATGACTTCGTGAGGCTGTATGGGACCCGCGAATTTTATATTGTTACGATGTCTCGCAGTCTTCTATGAATATTTGTAAAATGATTGAAAATCTGTATTGATATTCATTGCGAGCGGACATCAATGTACTCCTCACCTGAGAACTGTGCTATCATAATATTAACTTTCTTAAATTATTTAGAATTTTTGATTCACACTTGACACAACACTAGACAATTTCTCAAAACGAATGAAAATATTAAATTTTTGTTTTTTCAACATTTAAACAAAGGAGTTGATAATCATTGCCTATTGCTATCATTGCCCAAAATTTCACCAGTAAAAACAGGTGAAATTTTTTTTACAATATTAACACTACACCATAAATAAACGTTATACGTAATAAATAAATAAATAAATAGAATATTACGGTATACGTAATAAATAAATATTATAAACGGTATACGTAAAAAGCAATGGCATATGGGTACAAATAATGTATTGAGGAATTATACAGATCATGGCGAATTAAAATTAAGTAAAAAACGTATAACTGTTTCTTTTTAGAAAAACCTAATTAAAAAAAATTGTTTACTGAATCATAGCTCTTAAACGGATGCAGATGCAAAATAACTACTTAGATCTTAAATAAGCCTATACAATTATCACTCAAATAAGACTAAGTTGGTTACTCTTCGGTAAATATTTTGGAAATGACAGTTAATAATATTTGTGTGCACTTTTTTTCTGAACCAAATTTTCTAAACACTGCATCTCAAAGGATATCAAAAATGAACCCGTCTTCCATACGACTTTTTCCACAGAATAAACCAATGAATCACCCCGTAACGGACTCGCATCCAAACCCGGACACCCTGTATAAAAGCTAACTAAATTAAATCCCCACATATTAAATCCCCAGGGAATTGCCAGATTATGACCACTGGAGACGCTGGGGGCCAGATCTGGAGAATATAGTAGATGGGGAAACAACTTAAACTTGAAATCGTGCAATTTTGTCATCGTAGTCAGCGATTTATGAAACAGTGCATTGTCTTGGTCAAAGAGCATATAGTGAGTGTAGTAGGTTTAACGATATAAATACACTCACTATATTTGTATTATTATAAATATTAATTTATTATATATTAAAACTTTATTCATTTATTATTTATTTTATTTTTAATACAAGTCCACGACTTCAATGGCGGACGATTGTTCGTCACTTTTGGTTTTCACTTTTTTTTATTTTCACTCGCGTGTTTGTGTATGAGACTGTGTCTCATTTAACTTTTCAAACCCGACTGTTCTTTTTCGTATTAGATTTCTTTTTTCGTGTAAATATTTTAATTCTCGATATTTATCGATAATCGATAAATATCGAGATTCACTAATGTAGATGGCGAAATAGCTCTATGCAGCATCATGAGCTATGTCTCGTAATTCAGCGGCGCGGTGTATAAATAGTTTTGCTACGAGGAGTGCCACGAAGTGAAAACTTCGGCCGTTTTTTCTCAATTTCTTTTTTCAAACGCACCAATAACACCATATTGTTGATGCTGTCTACTCAGATGACTGACGTCTTCATTTCGAGTGTATAGGCGTTTCATCCCTTTTTACATACCGATGCAAAAATTTCTGTTTATTACGGTTAAACAGCACTCTGAATTGTTGCTGTTTTTGGTCCAATGTGGCCAGCGCGGCACCCACTTTACACAGCTGTACACATTTGTCTATAATGTTCACGTAAAATAGTGAATACGCTGCTTTCTGATATTTTTAATGTGTCTAATGCTTTTTAATATTTTTAATGCTCTTTATCTGTAATGCCAAAATCCTAATTTTTAAATCGTCGAAACCATTCTTTGCACGTTGTGTTCGATGAAGCATGTTTACCTTAAATTTCCACAAGCAAACGATAAGTTTCCGCTGCACTTTTCTTTGCAATAAAATAATGTAATAAAACTTCTCGCAAATTAATTTACTTGGAGTTGTTTACAATTCAACCAAATGTCGTATAATCAGTTTAACAGGTGACATCAAGTACTAGAATACCAGTATTGCCCCTTTATAGTAGACGTAAGCAGTACTAGTAACAACACCTATTGGGAAAGGGCGGATTCATATTCACAATGATTAATTTTTAGATTACAATTATTATTGTTTTAATTAATTTTCACTGCCAATATCACGCGAAATATATGTTGAAAAATAAATCCCGTTTAGTTTTTAAATTTTATTTATTTTTTCCTTCAAATGTTTATATTATTTAAAATATTTTGTTGGGAATCGGTCAACTTAGGCTGATTTCATACTTCTTCGTTCATTCATTCCAACAATTTTCATCTCTTGTGAAAAAACGCAGAAGAAAATATTGTCATTTTATAGCAAGTCGAAATTTTTTTTTGGATGAATGAACGAAGAACTATGAAATTGGCCTTGCTAAACAATTCTATTTTATTTATTACACCAATATTCCCTTAGTCGCACTACTTCATGCGATGTAACTACTCATCTTATTGATTACTAGATTATTAAATCGAAGCTTAGTATGCTGCTTTATAAATATTTTCTTGCGACTGCTATCACTTCAAACTACAATAATTTCTATCGACAAATAAATAAAATTTTTACAAACTAAAGCAGACTTAGATGTACAAAATTTTCATTAAGAGTTTTGCACAAAATTATTTAGTTCATTTTTATTTTATAATCTAGTAACGTGGCATGAAGTGATACGACTTAGGGAATAGAGGCCATAATTCAGATCAGTTCGGTACTGTATTTTCTGTATTTAAGTGCAACACAACTTTACACTCTTTTTAAGCAAAATAATTGTTTTCCGATCGACCATTTTATCACGAGTAAACCAAGCAGTTACGATAAATTTGTCCACTAGTTGACTGTGTGTAATATTTTTGTGCCAAAAATAAAACTTGAATGTCTGTTGTGCTGCATTAAATAACTTTCTGGTACACAACTTTTTATCAAATATTTGTAATAAAATATAATTAAAATAAAATAATAATATAACTAAAAAATTATTGATTGAACTAAAATTAGAAAAAGAAAATTTTTTATTTCAAAATTATACATTTTGTATGTAAAATTTTTAGTCACTGGACAATGGAAAATTTATTGCATTTGTTTTGGACGAGTTATCATCGGTAGAAGATCTGCCGAAATATAGGAAAGTAAAAGTTGAAAATTGTAAAGGTACCATCAATAAATATTCTTACAAAGAATTTATTAGCATTTCTAATTTTATAAAACTATTTAAACTATATAACTAACTCTCACATTGAAATTTATAATTATTGATGTATTTGTAGATAATTATGGAAACATAATGAAAACAATAACAGGGGTCGCTTAAATTAAATCACCAATGAAAAACGACTGTACGGAACGCTTTGGGGCACGGGCCGAATTCGATCAGCTTTTTAGAAATATAAAACTTATTTGGTATCAGAATTAGTTCAGCCTTATAGGTGCGTTGTACTTCACAAAAAATGACCAATCAAGGAATCTGAACAAGAAACGATTTCTTCAGTATTCCCACAAAGAAAGGTATTTGCTCGTGTATTAGAATGACTCGATAGAAACCACATTCAAATTCCCAAACGCAACACTATTCCAACAATTATTAAAACCGCAAAAAATACCATAGGGTTGTTGGGCCAACACTCAAGTTTTACTATATTGATGCCGGAGAGTCTGGCAGCATCTTAGCCCTCTGCTCAAGAAAACTGAAGTCGTGTCTCTTTGGTAGATTCAGCCAATCAGTGCCTCACTTGGCTAGTACCCTCTTACCGTTACTTAAGTAACCTTTCTAACTCCGGAAACTATCTAATAAGAAGCAATACTCAACAAATGGGGTAGTGGAGCATGCATAGAATTCTGTTCATATATCGGTTGTAAATTAAAGTTAACAGTAATTAGCTCATTTTTAAAAACTAACTTTATTATTTCTTTAGCTTTCGGAACCTTTTCGGTTCCATTCTCAAAAGAATAATAAAACAATTTTACAAAAAAATATTTTCTATACAAAATAAAAACGAAATCAAGGCTAGCTAAAATGTAGCTATTTTTCTGTAGATATCGTTAGCTAAAGAAATAATAAAGTTAGTTTTTAAAATTGAGCTAATTACGTTAACTTTAATTTATAATAAAAAGCTCATTAAACAATTTTAATATATCGGTTGTGCTGGAAACGAAAATTAAAAAAAAAAATAGATAAAATTTAATAAATAAAAAAACGATTTTATTTTTGAATGCTATCCTTAGTTGAACAGCAATGCACGATTTGATGTCACGCCTCCCGAGGCCGCTAAAATATTTCCAGAAGCTCAGCAGCCCTGAATGAGATGAAATGTATTCTAAATGTGCGGGATTGCGAAAGTAAACTATTAATTATTTTAATTTGTTAATAACGAGCGTTCTTTAATACAGATACAAATACAACACTAACACAGTCACATTTAATTTAAATCTTAATTTTTTGATTATATTTTTTATTAATTTTTCTATAATTTTATTTTTAATAATAACTTTATTTACAAATTTATTTTTAGATACTCACTTATTTGTTCAACTATTCATTTAACGATTTTTATGACTATTCACTATTTTTTAGACTTTGAAAAAAAAAACAAAAAAAAACTTAAAAATTGTTTTTCCAACCTACTAAAAAATACAGAGTGAATGACTATTCATAATTTTAGTGAGCTCGATTACAGATGTAGGAGAAATTTAGAAGCAAAAAATTGCAGAAAGGAAATTGAGAATTAATTTCCCACGTATTTACTTAATTCGATCTTCGTATTTGTAAAAACCACGCATAAGAATCAGTACCACACAATTTACCCGATCTAAGCTTTGAGTGTTTCGTTTTTTTAGTTTTTAAACCCGTTTGGCCTATGTCGTACCACGTATTAAGATTCTTCATCGAATTGGCTTTATTGGTTAAATATACCGTTAATTTTAGCGGAAAATCTTAAATATATTATAAATAGTCAATGATTGAGAAAAATGTTCATCTTTATAATTTGTTTAGATTTAATTTAACTGTAATAATTCATTTTTTCTTTCGCTTAATCCAAACCGCGTTGGAATCAGTATACCACGTCAATTATCGTGATTTTTGTGAAATTATACATGAAAAGAAAAGTGTTTCGTTTCAGATAATCAACCGCAATCTAGGAACCACTTTTTGAGCTGGTTTTCACTTCAGACGATTCTAATTTGAATCAATTTTGTTTTCATTAAAATCAATCAGTGTATAGTTCAATAACATAAAATAATTGTTGTGCTAATTGTTTTTTATATTTTATAATTTGCTTTTAGTTTATCTTATTCTCTCGTTATATTGGAAAAAAATCATGCTACTTAGTTAACAGTTTAGTCGATAATTGTTATACGCTGCTTGCTAACATGATTAAGGTATCGTTGAGCAATTTTGTTCCAATGATAAAATGCCCCAAAAATTTGGAGAATTTTTCATAATGAAATTACAGCACAGAATACAAATATAACCAGAACAGACGTTGCGTAGACCAATAAATTGTTTTCCTAACTTAACTATTTTATAGGGCACATAACTTTTAAATGGGTATATTTAGAATAGATGACTTTATGTTAACTAACTGTTTTTTGTCGAAATATACTGTCAAAGCTTCATTATGAGTCCATAATTGTTTACTTGAAATAAAAATATTGAAATATAACGTATTTTTCCTACCTTAAGTGAGTTAAGGTCAATGAGTCAATATGTTTCCATACAAAAACAGCGTTATGTCGTTTCTGTAATTATTCTGTGGTTAACTTCAAAAGATAAATGAAATAATGCGGAAAACTGCAAACACATTAAATTTCACTTCGCGCGAAGCGCCGCACACTATCTGACCCTTCCCATACAAACCACGCCCATTATACATTGTGTCCCAGAATGAATGGGTAAGCCTGAAACACCTTATAGTAGAGGTATTGGGCGCTCAAAATAAAATACAAAAAAAAATATATCCCAAGATATAACATTTTTTTTAAAAAGTCAATTTTTTCACATGGTATAACACATCTTTTTATCTAATGTAAATACGAGGTTATTGCTATTAATATGCAGAAGAAGTAAATTCGATTAAATAACAAAATTTTAAAAATTGGATTATTTCTTGTCTTAAACTGTATCTGATGATAAGGGTTTCATAAAAATCAACGTTACACATTGATAATACTTTCTTTAACCTACGTAAATTTACAGTAAATGCTCAAACTGTCTGCCACCGACTCTGATACACGCCCGGCATCTCCGAATAAAACCTCTTTTGAGAAGTCGTGCATAATGCCGTTGAGTAATTTTTGAAGCGGCTTTCTGGACACGGTTACGTAACTCTTCCAAACTCCTGATCAGTTTAGAGTAGGCCTCTTTCTTTAGACAGCCCCAGTAAAAAAAATTCAGCGGGTTTAGGTCCGGGGAACGTGGAGGCCACAAAATGGGCCCCAGACGGCCAATCCATCTATCTGGATATGTTGAATTCAAAAACGCCCGAACGTTTGTGCATAGTGCGCAGGACACCCATCATTCTGGAGCTAATGGGATTCACACTCACCTCCTTGGACACCTCTTTCAATAAATTTGGCAGATCATTTTGAAGAAAGTCCGTTCAATATGCCGCTCCAATAATTTATTTTGATTTTTGGATCTGTTTTCTCGCATTATATGAGGATTCGAAAGTTGCCAGCTGTGAGGATTGTACATGTTAAAGCATCTACTCGTATCTCTATTCAGTGCTGATTCATCACTCCATAGAATATTATTAAAGAATTGCGGATCTTGTTCTATTTTCTCAAGCATCTGTCGGCAAAAACACAATCTTGCGTAGTAGTCTCTTGGTTCCAGAGTTTGCACGCGTCTAATTTGGTAGGGATGGAACTTATTTTTTTTCAATACACGGTGCACGTTCGATTTTGCGATTCCAGTGCGTCGTGCTATTGCTCTTGTAGAGGTAAACGGATCTCGCTCAATTTCCTCAAGCACCGTCTCTTCAGTGTTAATATTAGCGACTCTTCCAGTGCTAGTACCACCAACACCGCTGCCAGATAATCTTCCTTCCGAGTAACAACCGTGGACTCTGATAAATACGCGATAATCCGGGTGACGCGCGTTTGGGTATCTTTCCCTATAAAGGGCTGCAGCTGCATTTGCGTTACTTCTGCATTCACCATAAATATAATGCATGTTTGCGTATTCTTGTGACGTATACTGATTGCGTGGCATTGATACACAAAAATCCGCCCAAATACAAGCCAGAGAAACGTAATAAGCACATGCGATGTCTAACAAGTCGAGTGACAAATTAAATTAATGTTTAATAATGTTAATGTTTAATTATTTAACGTTTAATACATTTTATGAACAAAAGATGGGCAGCGCAGAGCACGCTTAGGTAGCAAATATCAGGTTTATAAATCCTTTTTTATCAGGTACAGTTTAAGACAAGAAGTAATCCAATTTTTAAAATTCTGTTATTTAATCGAATTTATTCCTTCTGCATACTAATAGCAATAACCTCGTATCTACAATAGATAAAAGGATATACGAGTATTATACCATTTTAGAATCTGCATTAACCACGCATGTTTTTAAAATATGTGGCCACTTAGGTTTTCATACATTTTTTTTCACCAAAGGCGCTCAAACTTTTATAAAAAAAATATTTACCACATTTCATGCTGAAAAATGAAGTTGATTTTTTTTCAAAAAATAGTGCAACAGCTACTCATACTATTTACTGCATATCTATTAGTATAGTCCATTAAGAATATTATAACACCAAAAAATCGGAAACGTAAAGTAATGTGAAAAAAAAGGACTTTTTTAAAAAAAAAAATGATATATCTTAGGTACTACTGTTTTTTTTTGTATTTTATTTAGAGCGCCCAATAACTCTACTATAAAGTGTTTCAGGCTTATCCATTCATTCTGGGACACCCTGTATACCCATCCATTAAAACACGCCTATTTCCAAAATTAACTATGACCAGTATATCACACTGCTCTTTCTCACCTTACAACGCGCTCCGCGAAAGGTTTATAGAGCCATACTATACGCTCCACCATATATTGCCGTAACAATCCATCTGCCGCCCATCTATTATCATAATCTATAATTTTTCTTTTGAAATTTTCTCCTATACATTTAAGAGCTCAAGATACAATAAGCTATATTACTTTGAATTTTAAAATCAAGCAGATTAAAATATATATTTTACGGATTAATAAATTAAAATTAGCATTAACATATTTCCGTAATATTTTATACATTTTTAAAATTTGATTTCATTGTCAAACAACAAAGATATTACTTTTCAAATTGTCAACAATAAGTTCAAAATATTACTCCACTAGCCAACTTTATAAATGAGGACCGCTGTGAATTAAGAATATTGAAAAAATGATACAGTAATTAAATTACAAAATTATTAACTTTTAAATAAGGTTTTGCAGCCAATTTGTGTTCTTGCAAAACACTAAGATTAAATTAAGAAATGCCCCAATTGTACAAATAGAAAAATGAAAAATAGCCCAAAAAATAAACTGAGGCCTTTTTTCCTTGCTTTATTCGGGTATTTTCTCATTTTTCAGTTCAACATTAAAAATATAATTAAGCCCAAAAAAATAAAATGAAAAAATTTTCATTTTTTCATATGCCGGGTGTTTTTTTTAAACTGAGATGATCAAATATCTCGAAAAATAGCCACTCTACGGAAAAAATTTCCATAATCAAAATTTAATCATACCGCGGGGGAAATACATTAGTGCAAAAAAAATAGTCCCCCACCCCCCGCTTTGTAGGTGGGGCGGGGGTAACTTTTAAACTAAGATAGGAAGCCATATTTTTTATTGCAGATACGGATTCTACGACTAAAAGTACGTATGATTTGAATTAAATATTTTGTTCGGTTCATGATAGATGGCATTGTAAACGACGAAATTCAATTTTTTCAATTTCTCCTTCTTAGAACACACGCATTCGATTCTGCAATACGTCTGAAATAAAAAAACATCACGTTTTCATTGGAAATACTCGAAATTCGTCATCAAAACAATTTATTCAGTTTTGTAAATCACATTTAACTTTTGTATTATTTCTTATCTTCACGTTTTTCGTAATTGCAAAATAAACGATAAAATACTTCAGAATGGAGCGTTTAACTGTGCCAGAGAAAATTAAAATGGTTCTGGTTTATGGAGAAGCTGGCAGAAATCTTGAAAATGCTGTTGCTATTTACGCTCAACGTTTTCCGGATAGGATTCGTTCACGTGCTTCATTTGGCCGTACTATCAAACAATTAATTACTGATGGAAATGTTCAACCGAAAAAGAGGACCCGTATAGCAACAGTCAATGGAGCAAATAATAGTGGCTCATAATCCTCATGTTAGTACACGAGAAATAGTTCGCGATTCCGGATTGTCCCCCACCAGTGTTTGTAGAATTTTAAAACGGCACAAGTATCATCCATATCATGTGTCTTTACACCAAGATCTTCATGGCGCTGATTTCCAAAATCGGGTAACTTTTTGTCAATGAGCACGTGAACAAATACAACAAAACCCCAATTTTTTTCGTTGCGTAATGTTCTCTGACGAATCGTCTTTTACAAACCATGGAACGGTTAATCGACACAACATGCATTATTGGAGTGTTACAAATCCGCACTGGCTTCGTCAAGTTGAACATCAGCGTCCTTGACTGTCAACGTGTGGTGTGGAATAATTGGCAACAAACTCATAGGCCCCCACATTATTGAAGGCAACTTGAATGGTCAAATGTACCGAAACATTTTGGAAAATGAACTGCCAATATTGCTTGAAAATTTGAGCTTATATGTGAGACGGAACATGTGGTTTCAACATGATGGTTGTCCTGCACACTATTCGGTGGTGGCACGTGAAATACTTGATCGTGATTTCAATGGTCGCTGGATTGGTAGAGCTGGTCCGGTAAATTGGCCTGCCAGATCACCAGATCTTACTTCGCCAGATTTCTTTTTGTGGGGCTATCTCAAAGACAAAGTTTACAAACAAGAACCAACAACACGTGAGAACATGATTGAGCGAATCAGAAATGCGTGTGCTGAAATTCAACCAGACACACTTCTCACTTGTGTACAATCATTAGAAATGCGTATTAATAAGTGCATTGAAGTCGCAGGCCATCATTTTGAACACTTATTTTAAGCTAAAATTATTTTATTCACCTGCCATTTACATTAATAAATTATATTGATGACGAATTTCGAGTATTTCCAATGAAACGGTGATGTTTTTTATTTCAAACGTATTGCAGAATCGAATGCGTGTGTTCTAAGAAGGAGAAATTGAAAAAATTGAATTTCGACGATTACAACGCCATCTATCATGAACCGAACAAAATATTTCATTCAAATCATACGTACTTTTAGTCGTAGAATCCGTATCTGCAATAAAAAATATGGCTTCCTATCTTAGTTTAAAAGTTACCCCCGCCCCACCTACAAAGCGGGGGGTGGGGTACTATTTTTTTGCTCTAATGTATTTCCCCCGCGGTATGATTAAATTTTGATTATGGAAATTTTTTCCGTAGAGTGGCTATTTTTCGAGATATTTGATCGTCTCAGTTTAAAAGAAACACCCGGTTTACATATATGAATGCCCCATTCTTAACAAAATTTTGAAACAATTTTTCATTTTATTTTGGGGCTTTCGTTTATTGGAGTGTGCTCAGTGCCCATTATGGCAGTTTAAAATGATTTTTTTAATCAATTCTTTTCATTCATTTTTTCCAATTATTTAGGGAGATGTCACGGACCGATTATGTCATTATAAAATAATACAGGAACTAACTACATGTATCGTGCTTCCGGCTTTTGGACCCACGTCAACTATTACCAACCGGCAAACGCACTTTAACCTATTGCATATATAAGATAATGACTTATTTGTGCCAGGGAGCAGTGATAAAGTTTATAAATTTAAATCCTCCGACGGGAGCTTTGAATAAAATGTTTCTGTTTTCAAAATCCCTATATTCTACATTACATTATTCTTTATTATAATTATTCACTTATAAATGGAAAACAAACCCGTATATATTTTTTAATATATTGAAAATGGCTTCGCAGCTCACCCGGAAATATGTTTGGTAATAATTTCGGAAAATTTCACTGCCAAATTTCAAATGAGCATAATTTCTTCCTGTAAGGACGACTAGCGGCTGGTCTCATGTTGGTATTTTTCTTTATAATAATTGGCAGTGCAGTAGAGACGAGCAGTGGAAATTTAGTTTATGGTCATGAACACTACATATCACGGCGAGTCATTGGCGCTCTAAAACCAATACCAAATCAGCGTCTGCCCTCCAGGTTATGGGCGGATGAAGCGAGCGTGTGCCTTGTATCAGTCGGCACACTTTGTAAATATGTTGGAGGTAGAGCCAGATGCCTTAAGATTTTTCACCAGTATGTGACCCACACGGAAAAATCCCTTCATGGGATGTGAAAGCTTGAGAGAAAGAGCCATATTTTTGCCCATATTTTTCGATTATATACAATGGTTGTCAACCCGATAAGCCTGATCATGCGTAGGGAGTTTAATTCTTTATTACTAAGGAGCAATATTTAATTAATTTACAGTTGCATCAGTTTTAAAACGCAACTATTTCCCCGAACAAGTTCAGAACAGCCATTATAATTAAGCAATACAGTTTTTTGCATCTGTTTTTTTTAATTTAGGACATTCAAAAACTGAGTTGAGAAAAGACTGTTGAAATTCATTAAATGGAAATGGATGAAACAATTCCAAGGTCGATCCAATTGTATCATTTTATGAACTTTTCAACCAATTTCTGAATTGGTGACAGTTTTAGACAACCAATCCTGACCTCTTTATTTATACTAACATTACTCCGTACTAAAACTTTAATAGCAAATAATTGTTTAAAATTTATTTGTATTTCGAAAATACAACAGAAATTTTTATGAATGAAATTATTTAAAATTTAAATTTTATTTTTATACTAAAGCTGTTTGTATCTACGTATAGATATGAGGTATGTGTCTTCTTGAAATGTTAGAAAATATATTTATTATTACTTGTTGCTATAGATAGACGACACCCAATATGTCCATTAGCCGTAAAACATTGACACAGCATCCATATAAATAAAATTAAAACCATTAAATTTCCATCTTCCAATCTTCCATTTATAGATACGAGTATCTACGATAAAAAGTCGTAAAACAACCGCCATCGTTACCATCCAAACTCGTCTATTAAAATTAACCGACAGAGCATATATTTCTCCGCAGCAAAAACAAGATATATGAAAATTGGTGGGAATCTAACAACCACACAATAAATGTGAATGTAAAAGGACATCATCCCGAGTTATGGATGAGAACGTAAAATTTATTTACATCATAGAGTACATATTTACATTCGTTCATATGTACATATCGCATATAATGTGGAGTAGCACATTATTTTTATGTATATTAATACTGACATACCTCCCCACAAAGGGATCCGCGATGACATCGTTCGCAATATAAGTTTTTATCCCGAATTTATGTATTATACAGTTTTTGCGGTTATAAAAAGGATAATCGTTCTGTTTAGCAATATAATTTATGTACGTGGTTTTGTTTATGACATTTTAATTGATTAAACGCGTTTTTGTACGAGAGATGTGTGCGGTTTTAAGAAAATCTGGCATTTACGTCTCGCGTGACACTAAAACTAAACTATTTAAATTTATAGTTCTCACTCATCGCAGAGATTTTGAAATGATACCATCTTGATGGTAGACTAAAATAGAAAATGAAAATGATTAAATTTATTTGCTACAATTTATCATCAAGAAGCTTTCCATTTTTTCGTTTTTTACTTTTGTTACCTTTTTAACATAAAAATGAAAAATATGATGAAAAAGCCATAAAAAAGCTCCCGGAAAATAAATATAATCCATATAGACATATAATGTGTATGTTTGTATAAACACACACATCGCAAGGCGACATGCACACATCCACAAAATATAAAACGAAAGCATAAAAATAATGAGAAAAACAATTCAAATTTTAATAAGTAGAAATCATTAAAATTTATGAGGTGAAAATTTTTCACTTTATCACAAACGGGAAAATAACAAAACGTAAAGTTGTTTTCCTCGTCTCCTCTTGTCTTGGCTTAATGTCTTATATCCCTACTAGAATATATATTTTGAGCTTTTGCGATTTACTTTTTGTGGGTGCAGAATACGAGACGGTGGAATGAGCATAATGTCAAAATCTTAAAGATAATAATAGAAATGTCTAAATACGTAGATAAATTTCCATTATTATATGAATTATGACAGAATAGGTGTTGCAGTTTGATCGAGTGTATACAATATACACTACAGGCTACCATATTTTGATCAACCTTATTAATGTCCCGTATATTTTATATGTATTTATAAAACGAATTAGACTTCTGCGGATTTCGTTTATGGCGAAAAATTTATTGTTTGTGGGCCATAATTGGAAAATGTATACATCTGTCGCTTTTCCGTGTTATTTTAAATAATTTTGCGTTGGTTTTTTGAAAATAAAAATGTATTGCAGGTTGGAAATATAAAGAAAAATGCTATACGGATTTAGGTATTTGAAGACGAGATATGTATTCTTAAGATGGCGTTAGTATGCTTCCCAACAGATTATTCTATTATCTATCGCGCGTCGAGGTTTCAATGTTACAATTTAAATCACTACTTCAGTCAAATTTCAAAATTTTGGACACGTGTAATCACTTTCCAATTTAGTTGTCAATTTTTTATGTATAGCTTGTTAGCACATGGTGATGCCAGACGTGTGCCAGAAAAACGCATTTTTTGTTGTTTTCTATTAAAGCAAAATATTTAGAAATATAAATCCGCATGTTCCAATTTATTTCATTGTATGAAACGTAAATTTGGTCTATCGACGTACTGGGAAATGATAATATGGACTCTTAAACACCAAGGTGTTTTGGCGTAAGTTTTGTTTATGTCTTTAGATTTTTGATTTCAATTTAATGGTATAAATCATGACGCAATTAACTATATTTTATGAACCCGTTCCAAAGAAAGAAAAAACATATTTAAATATTCTGGGCGGAACAAAGAGTTGAGTTCGAAATATATGCAAAGCGTATTTTGGCATAGAAAGGCTCCAATGGAAAGACTCAGTGCGGTGACAGAAAAACACGTAATTACGAACTAAAGAAACAGAGTGTTATTGATTTTATTGAAAAATATAAAAGAGAAATTCGCATATACACAATATTTGCTCGGTGATCTGCCCATTAATAAATTGTGGCTTTAATTTAAAAAGGAAGACCTCGAAAACGAAATCAAATCTAACTATTTTAGATTGGTTTTCAATAAAAATTTTAATTTTGGAGTCAAATCACCTGCCACTGGTATGTGTTCGACATGCCTTCGATACAAAGAGCAGCTCAAACTTGAAAAAATCATGCCAAATAAGCTGGAACTGATGACATTGTCAAGAATTCACATTCTCGGAAACAAAGCTTTCACTACTCTTCTTACCGAGGAGGCTCAGGGATTATTAAATGATATCTTTCTGATTATCATATGACGTTGCCAAAAGCCGCCGATCATGTTGCCTATTACGGTCAGCAGCTTTATTTATATTTACTTGGAATAGTTATGGGCACCGTGCAATCATCGTTTACTCCCCACAATGTATTTTGATACTATTGGATGGAAAATTGTCTTTGGCCTGACATTGAATAAGATCACCTCGGCAGTATATCACAGGCTTTGTCATTTGGATTTAACGCGCAAAACATGTGTTTAGTGGCTGATAAATGTAGCGGCCAAAACAAAAATTCTATTATAGTTGGAATGTGCCAGTATTCTTTATTAAAAGTTACTCCTAGAAACGTGTTAACCGTTGAGTTGGTCTTCCCACCTGATGCGAGTGTTTGCTTAAATCGAGAAGCAAGTTAGAGTAAAAAAAGCATCATACACATAGCCTAGACTATTTAGAATGATATAAGGGGCACGGAACTATATTATAAACCAAGAAAATGATAACTGCCCTACTTTTGATTTTAAAGTAGAAATTATTAAAATCCTAAAGCATCGAATCGAGTTCAACAAATGCAAGAGATTTATAATAACAAAAAATAAAAACAAAACGTCTGTTCAAATACGGGGGAACCTTTTTTAAATCAGATCTCGGACTGTGTTGGCCGTTGTTGCTACCAATTTTGGCAATAAAGTCGCCCATGATGATTTTGATGTCATGGTGGGGGATGTTAATTACGATGTCTTCAAGCTCAACAAAGAACAAATCTTTCACATCATCATCATCATTGTCTTTGGTTGTCGCATGGTCATTGACAATCTCGATGTTAAACCTTTTTTGTGCATAATCTAACCGTAGATATCCGCGCGTTGACCGGGAGAAAGATGATGATATACCACTACACTCGCCTGTGAATAGCGAAGCTGACATACTCCTCGATTCTGATGGTCGCTGTAGTGGAGAGTGTAGCCATTGGTGGTTGTATTGATTCCAATCCCAAACCATCTAAGCTCTTGTGGTGTAATTACGTCCAATGTGTAAATTTCCGCCTGGTTCGAAAGGTTTGGGGACCTGGGGATCTCCAGGTCTTAAAAGGCTTAGCATATTTCATATTCCCATTTTTATAACGTTGTCCACGTACATTTTCCCTATGTTTAAGATTTATAACTGGATCTTTTGTTAGACTAGATAGTTGGCCCTCAACTCACTTGTCCATGTGTGGGTCACACTGGGTCATACTGGTCTTACCTATAACGTATATTTAGTAATTGGTGCCAAAAGACGAAAAAATAAACAGCACTCACTATCCAGAAAGTTTTAGAAGAAAGTCGGCAACAACAGCAACAAATATTGGGCCAATTTCCTACCTCAAAAGCCCCAACAACCAAAGAGAACTTCCAGATGTTTATAAAGCTCACCAAACCTTCCTGCCTAATTCAAATGTTTCATTAGTAAAAATCTGGATTGTCTTTCATCGACACTTTTGAAGAAACTTGCAAATGACTCTAGTCAAAAATTATTAAAAGATTATTTAAAACGAATTGGACAATTTTAATACAAAATTTATTTTACTTCAAATTTGTTAAAAATATTAAAATTATTTAAGATTCGATGTTATAAACATAAACTGAGCACTGTGGCAACTTGTTTAACCATAAGTAATAGATTTATGAATTGATGCTCCACCGCCGGCGGCATTATTATTCAAGAAAGAACTGACTGCTGAAAGTGTTGCGATTGGTATCTGGAATTATAAAACAGCCTTAAACATTTTTTCTAATCTTTACATGAAGTTGTAACCTACATTGAATATGTCTTCGTAGAATCCATTGCGTGCCTGAATGGTTTTAGTAATTGTTGCTGTTTGTGCAGGGCCATATGATTTTTGATATTCCACTGGAGCATACGCTTGTTGTACTTGAATACGTTTGTTAATCTAGTAATAATTTCGATTCGTAATTAGTATAATGTACATATGTAATATTGTTTTAGTGAATGTCACAAAATGTAGGAGTTTTTTTCAGAATATTAGGGAGAACATTTAGGATGATGGATGGAAATAGAGGTTATTTGTGTGTAAATAAACTACGATGAACTACTTATGAGTTGAAGAAGAACCAGACCTCGTAAAAAGATAATTTTGAAAAAAACATCAATCAAAGTATACCAATTTGCTAACCTCAACTGCATTCGATTGTTGGTTACTTGTATCTTGTGTCGTTTTTAATTGTTCTGGTGTATTTTCTGAAGTTTGACCTCTATTATCAACAGTCAATGGTGCAAAAGTTG
The DNA here is from genome assembly GCA_963691935.1 of Nephrotoma guestfalica. Taxonomy (NCBI): domain Eukaryota; kingdom Metazoa; phylum Arthropoda; class Insecta; order Diptera; family Tipulidae; genus Nephrotoma; species Nephrotoma guestfalica. The sequence goes on from OY829915.1 coordinate 114,297,625, forward strand.
GTACACCACCACCCCACTGCTTTTGTACGTTTATTGTTGGCCCGAACCATTGTTTACGGATTGAGAATCGCGGTAATGGGAAATAATATTTTGGTAGTGGTGGTGGTGGTGGTGGTATATTAATTCGCTTTTGCACGTGGAATGTTGGTAAAGGGGCATATATTTTTTTAACAATATTTACTTGTGGTACTGAATATGTTTTTGTATAGGTTGTGGAAGGTCCAGACGCCGGTATAACCGGACCTGCAAAACCAGCGGCAGTATTTGAAAAGAATCCGAAATCTAAGAAATTCCGATAATCAAAATTGTTATTAACGTTATTGTTTTCGTTATAACCGATAGCTTGTGCGTTATCGTCCGGACGATATTCAGCCTCATCATCTTGATGTTGTGTGGTTTGTTGTGTCTTAAAAAAAAGGAATTTTGTGCATTTTTACGTTACAAATAAGTTCGTACTTTTTTCTTGTGTTTTCTTACGTGTGGACGGGTACGTGTACTTATTGTTTTGGTGATAACTACATCACTTCCACCAGAATTTGTTTCAAATTGTCCTCGTGTGCCTAGAGGTTGTTCAACAGTTTCTGAAACGTATGTTTTTTCAACCACTGATTTCTATAATTTAAAAAAAATTAATCTTTCTGATAATATTTGGTATTTAATATTTTTACAGCATTAACCGGTGCCTGAGAGAGTTTTACAACTTTGGTTTGTCTTCCTGGAATATGAGATTCGGCGCCAACTCCACCACCGGCTCCAGTTTGTGCGTCTAAGGTGCCTCCAAATGCAGCACTAGCACCAACCCCACCTCCAGCTGATGCACCGGCAAAACCACCGCCGCCACTGCGACCTTGTGATTTTAGACCGCCACCAATACCGGCTCCAGCTTGTTGGCCAAAAGGTGTTCCAGCCGATGCACTTAAGCCACCATCAGCTGCATTTCCAGTCAATAACCCATTAAGACCAGCTTCAGCATGATATCCACCAAAATTTACACCAATTTTGCCATCTTGGAATGAAATCTGAAATAAAATAAAACAGTTCAATTAAATTCGTATTACATATTGCATCAAATTGGACTGCGACAAAATTAAAATTTATGTACCCGCTGATTTTAATTTCCCAGGATAATTTTGTAGATAGCAATAAAATGTTTTTTAATCATAACCAATGTTACATAAAAAAACTAATTATTTAAAATATCAGTAAATCAACCTTTAGCAGAAAATATTTAAAAATCAAAAAAGAGTGAGGATTTATTCGTATATTGTATTTCATTTTTAACTACGTTTGGTGTTCTATTTTTAAATTTTACTGCGATTTTCCTTATTTTACGATCAACCACATATAATCTACCCGTAAGTAGCGGAGCTTGATTAATGACTTGTATTAGAGATTTTACTATTCATTTTACGTACGCGTTTTGAAAAATTCTTCCTGTACCAATATTACACTAGATTTTTAAAATACTTAACGGCAACAACAAAATACGGAGAAATTGATATTATCCGTAAGCAGGAAGGAAATGAAATGGAAAACCCGAAAATTATGTTAACTTTGTGTTTTTAATGCGGAAGGAGGTGAATAATCGATGTATTGTACATAATACGTGTGAGTATGAAAATAGAAAATATTTTTTTAAAATAAGCCAACAATTTAACGTGAATATCATTTATCTTATCGTCTCTACTAATTAGTACCAATCTACCAAGAGTATATATCATATTATATTTAGTTAGAATTTTCATTATTAGAAAATAACAATAAAAATTCTGGTACTCAATTTTAAGCCTGGTTCTCAAACCTGTGCCTCTTCATTTTCCATACAATTCATGGAAAATTATATAGTTAAAAATGGCCAATAGATAAGCAGTACCCAACAAAGTGAATGGGGGCTACCGAAGGTATTTTATACCAATAACTGACGCGGTAAAGTTTGTGGAGTGTTACCCAAAAATGTCCACTCGAATTTGTAATATTTTTTATTTCAAGCTAGATCCATTTCAATGGTTTATTTTTTCACTTTGGAAATGAATGAAAATAACCAACATGAATATTAAACTGTTGCATTCCGATGCATTCTGCACCTACAAGATCATCAATAGTGCTGAAATGAGAATGTTTAATTGTATGAGCGAAAAGTTTGGCCGCTTGCCGTCGTTTTCATTACAACACACTAGAGTTTAACACAAAATATGTGTGTGTTGAAACTAAATAACTGTAACAACTGGCGGTAAATAAGTGACATCCAAAACATAAATAGTTAGATAACCTGTTTTGCTAATAAATTTATCATTAAACTAACAAAAGATGATGGGACGAATCCATCAATTTTGGCAAAAAAATGCAACTTAAATTTAACTGGATTCAAACTATTGTTTCGAAAGACCTGCCAAATTAGTTCGGTGCTTAGCTGGCCATGTCGCTTCTCTATAAATGTCCAGAACTGTCCAGAAAAAACAAACATGCTGATCCTTTTACTACCAAAATTAAGAGGGGCTATGAACAAATGAGCTACGACGTGTTCTCTAAACCTTACGACGATAATGATTTTAAGATATTTGCACTGACGGATACATTACGACGGATATTAGTAGTTAGTGTACTTAGTGTACTTATAAAATAATTTATGTGTTATTAACAATTTTTAAATTAATCTCGAATTGCATCACTCTTTGGCTTAGTGATCACCATTGCAACACTAATACTATTGAGCTAATATGCGAAAGGTAATTTTTGACATAGTTACTAATAGGGTTAGGCCAACTTTGCTTCAATAGGAACCGCATACATTTAAGATATTTAAATTCGAGAAATGTGTTACGAGTTTAAAACGCACTGGCCTGTAATGAATTGTATATGCTTTTTATAACATTCTCATTCGTCTACCAAAAAGACTAAGCATTGGCGCACGTTATCGAATTAGTCCGTGTTTTGCTTTTAAATGCCTTTTAAATAAATTGTAATAGATTGTGGATCTAGAAAGTTTTGCGCTTTCTTCCTAATCAGTTTAAATGAAATTCCTAGAAAATCAATCAAGCTCTACTCTATCCTAATTCCATTATAATTTCATATTTCTTCAGCTAATCCACTTTCTAATATTTTTCTCAATTTTATTTTTATTATTCACAAATAAATATATAATCATATTTATGTGTATTAATACTTAATCAAAAATATAAATAAAACTATTTTTTTATCATCCGATTGTAAACATTTCGGCGCACTTCTGAACATTTAGGCGCAGTTTCATGAGGAACATAATTAATACTGCATGTTATACACTGTACACGTCTACATGTGATTACGAGTCGTGCATGAGAAAAATGTATTAAATCCATGTACGTAGATTGCGTACAAAAACATAAACTTGCGAGGGCAAGTTTATGTTTTTTTTCTACGAATAATTTGTTTTTGTCCTTTCTGTAGCACTAACTATTTTTAATGCAGTTTCCGACAATTAGAAACAAATTACCTATTATTTTATTTACACAATTTTACCATACAATTTTTGTATACCATCAGACGAATCATACGCTGCGAATTACACGAATGATTTTATTTTAAAAAACAGAGATATTTTGACAGAAAGAATAGGTACTCGAACTTGTTGCATAAAAATAAAAAATAATGTAATATTCATTATTCATAACACAATTTGGAAGAGAGAGAACCTTTGCTCGATTCATAAAATGTTCACAATCGTAGTTACTGCCACCAATAACAAAGGAATGCCATTTTTCAGGTTTTAAATTTTATTTCTCATTTAATTTTTCAATTTCACGTTTGTTTTAATTTACATAGGATGTGTATGTAACTATATTTTTATCATAGAACACACGGAGTCCAGAATAAACATTTTGCTTCCACATTTTGTTTTGTTATAATACTAAGAACACAAAACATTAGTACCTTGAGCCATGATGCTATATCGTTTAATGAATTATTCAGTTTCCTCAACGATAATTTTGATCCTAAAACCTCACACAAACACAAATTTGCCTTCGTTGTTTTATAAAATTTAAAATGTTTTTATTTTCTGAAATGTCGGTTGTGCACTGTATACGGCCTGTCCGTAAGAATTAATTCAGCCAACACTTGGATATTTTACTCGTGCAAGCTTTAATTCTACTCATAAATTTTTTTCAGATTTATCTCCAGTCTTACTATAAATTCCACAGAAGAAACCAATTCATTATTTACTATGCTCGCACCTGAGAAGTACGACATAAACGAAATTAGCGCGAGTGGTGATTAAGAAAGCATTACGAGTACGACCTCCAACTCAAATTAATTTTGACAGATTTTCATTGAAAAAAAAATCATTTGGACTTGCGCCTCATTAAAAAATGTGTACCTCCGACTAGTTAAATCACAAGACAACTATCTAAACATTCAACTTGCTGTCGAATAAAGAGCGCACAATAAGCATGTAGGTCGGCCGGTAGAAAATCTATTCGTTAATAAGTTTCTGAAAGGGAAATTGTTTAATGTTTGATTGAAAGGCTCTGAAAAATTTTAAATAACAAGACTCTATAACCCTAGACAGACGTAATAGCAGTAAGCAGCAAGTAATTTGAATTAAACCAAATTAATTTATATAGTTTTAAAACAGTCAGTTAACCACGACTGCCATTATATTTTCGATACCTAACTAAAAGCTCAAAAGTACTATTTAGGAAACCAACCAATAAATTTTCAAAAGTTCAATGCCAACAACTAAACTCGTAATTTTTAAACAAGAAAATCCCTCTCAAGGCCTAAGACAAACATCTATAGAAATGGCTTCGACTAAATCGATTTTTGGCATTTTTGAGTAACTTAAGTGCTTAAATGCATTAAGTGCTTTCCACTTTATCAACCGCAGATTTAACAGGCGAAGATAAGCACGATTTCTAGGTTATTGTTTGCAATGGCAGAAACCATTTAACATCGGTTTTGTAGCGGTTGGTACTGGAAAATACATTTAAAAAACGTTGAGTTATTAACAGAATAAATAAACTAAAATTTCAAATTGACGTTTAATTTTATCTTGCTCACTGACGCCAATAGTTTTATCGTGGGTCGATTAAGAATGCTAAGAAAAGTTATTGTATACAATTGTCAGCTGGAAAATTAATCTATCACACCGCTACTAGCTTGAACTATTGTTTGTTAGCTAGCATTTACCTATTTAGAATAACTTACATACACACAAATTATGTTAATTTGGACATTTGTTTACCGTAAAGTTTATGACTAGAACACTCTAGAAGTAAATCTGATCTGAAAGTCTAATTTAAATTGTATTGCATTAAATTGATCGTTCCATTCTCAAGATAGATAGTGGACTGCTGTCCACTCAGCTGATTGACGATTTGATTCTGGAGTGTAGTTTATTTATTTATAAAGAAATCTATTCTGTGAGTTTCATGTATGATTTCAGATTAAAACAAAATTAAATTAAACCAAAAAAAATTAAACGAAAAATAGAAATCAAATTTTGATTTAACATTTAAAAATTAAAAAAAAAATCTTCAGGGTATTTTTGAAGTTATTCTTTGATAAATTAAAGTCAAATAGATGTTGTTTTCTCCATAGAATGTAAAATGGTGTTCTAGTGCTAAGAACTCATGGTTTCGAAAGTTTTGCTTGGAACATGATTTGATATGTTGTCTAAAATGTAAGCGGAATCAATGTGGCTAGTGTTATCACTTTGAACACAGCTTTCTCATGGCCGAATGTTCATGCGAAATGCCTTTTAATATGCTTTGAGGTCTCAAGTATCTCACACAACTTCACTTTACGATCTTCCAAAACGATTGTGTGCACTATTTTTATGTTTTCTGAAATACCTGTCGAATTCGGGCGACTAGAGCATCCAGCATCATCGGTGTTTGTACGGCCACGTTTAAACTATGCAGACTAACATTCGACGGTTGCTTTCGAAGGAGCAGTTATAACACTTGTCAACCCAGTGATTAAATTGAGCGGTATTTTTCCCATAAAAAACATTGTTTAACGAACACACGAAATTAATTTTATTCCATTGATTTGAAAATAATAACTATAACTTGTAAACTAATAGTTGAATTGTTCTAAAATTCATATGAATTTTTATTAGACGCGCCGTTTATATGACAGGCTCGCAACTTGTTGACTGACGGATACTTTTGAGGAGAAATATAAAATGCATAAGTTCATATCTGCTTAAAGCAGTTCGTAGTTATGGACACATTTTGGTGTGCACAGAATTTCGACATATAAACCCTACCACCGCTGATTTGTTGCCATTTTGCTTTAAAGTATTGGCATGGTGCATTATAGAGCTTATAAGGTGGAGAAGGGCCGTACGAAATGCGTCCATAGCTAATTGTGAAAATAGGCGTGGCTTAGTGGATTATTCTCGTCAATTTTGTATCCTGCCATCGTGACGTTAGCTAATATCACGAATAAACCAAACCATCCATACTCTTAATATGACTGAAGATCACTATTATTTTATTAGATATTGCCGAATTCGCTGAGGAATAACTGGAGAGCAATTTCGTAGCATAAATTGCGAGTATTGTCCCGAGATAATTTTCATGTTACCCATTTTGTATTGAACATCTTTTTTGTAGTTATTTATTAGTTTTTTAATTCAGTTTTTCTTTAGAGTTACTCGTATTATCATTTTTGATGAAAATAAATGAGATGGAAATCCTGAGGAATAATGGCTGATTTTAATACATATATACGATCGATGGGGTCGAGTGTAGGAAGTCGATTCTGTTGAGTGCGGATTTCGGAAAAATTCGCTTAGAACATCCTTGCGTGTATTACGGCTTTCTTAAAAAAAAGTATTGGCTCAACTGATATTCTTGAAAATTGATGAACGCCTTTTTTAGAGTATCATCGGTTCTCTTTTCTTTAATCGTTCGATGTTAATAACACTGGTTAGGAAAATCATCCATTTTAACAATTTCTCGCCTATCCATTTTAACAATGTTTACGACCGACTGTAATGATTCTTCATTTCGGAAAATATGATTTGGTTGGGCCATCATGAACTATCAAGTTATATAGTCATACTTAAGCTTTCCCTAAAAAATCGGCGTCGAAATGGCGGCTTTCATAGGAACTTTACGTTGTTTGCAAATATTTTTATTGCAATACGGAAAAAACGTTTAAAATCAAAAAGATTGTAAATTTAATACTGTGGGCAAAAAATAGTAAGACTTTGTTCATAATTTTAAAATTCTTTATTTATTTCTCCAAATCTATTTCGTCCCCTCAAAGTAATCCCCCTCGGCCTCAATACACTTGTGCCAACGTTTTATTCAATCCTCGAAACAGTTGTTAAAGTCAATTTCCGGAATAGCCTCCAATGCGCGTAGCGATTCACGTTTAATGTCTTCAATTGACTCAAAACGGTTTCCCCGGAGCGGTCGTTTGAGTTTGCTGAACAGCCAGAAGTCACACGGAGCTAAATCAGGCGAAAACGGTGGTTGCGGAACGATATGGGTGGAATTTTTGGCGAAAAAATCACGCAAAACCAATGCAGTATGAGAAGGTGCATTATCGTGGTGCAAAAGCGAAGAGTTGTCGACCCATAATTCCGGCCTCTTTTTACGAATAGCTTCGCGCAAACGACGCATGACACTCAAATGGTATTTCTTTTTGACTGTTTGGCCGGTCGGAAGGAATTCGGAGTGCACTACACCTCGATAATCGAAGAAAACTGTCAACATCACTACTGATTTTTGACTTGCTTTGACGTGGTTTTTTCGGCTTCGGCTCACCTTTGGCACGATATTCGGCCAGTGAAATGGTGAAACAGTGTGGATGGAACAGGTGAAACAGTAAAATGGTTTAGGTGGCCAATTTATTATGTTATATTTGTAGATCAGAGCAGGTAAACCTATGATTTTACATTAGTTTTAAACCTATATAGTATGCAATTCCATACATACGAAGATTACCTATCCTCGGACAAGGATTTTTCTTTGCTATTTATATATCATGAACGACTGTATTTTCATGTTTAAAATTTTCGGTCTATTTTATTATTTAAAAAAATTCATTTTGCAAAGAAACTACAGAATTTTGTTTTCGTCAATGTTGCTTATTAAAAACAAATTTTGTTTTGACTTTTATTATGGTGTCATTAAAGGTCTGCTGTGGCGTTTTGGAAATAAAATTGTTCTAAAATTTAATTTACCAATTGAAATTGAATGTTTATCTGTATGTACCTCGGACTATTAACACCTTATCATTAACAAAAATATATTGAGCATAAGAATTCATTATAGTTACTTCTTTGACTATAATTTCAACATCCCACAAATTTCCGCGACTGTTTCTTTCGGATTGGTTTATAAATTGGAGTAACGGTGAATGTGTACCAACATGTATTTGGGACAAAATGTCAAGTGTACACAAAAGGATTTTATGTGTCATGAGTCAAGTGCACGCAAGCTACCGTTTTCCTTAAAGTTAACGTTTATGCATTCGTTCTCTGAAATTAACGTCTATGTAATTGTGTTTGAAGGACAGTAGTTTTTGAAAAATTTAAATTATTTAAAATTATTTAAATTAATCACTGGCTTTAATAACTTCTAGCGTTATTATTACTTTATATTACTAAAACTTCTACGGTCTACTATTTTTAAAAACTTCAAAGAGTGGGATGAACGCATGTTTCGGGAGTGTAATCAGGATTTAGTTATTCTGTATCCTTACGCAAACTTCGAGAATGCACATTTTACAGGACATATAGAGTACAAATAATTATATTTACTAATGAATTTTAATTTTTAGTAAGAAACGCCGAAACCACAAGTAGTTTTAATTAAATAAAGTATAGCTTTAGAGAGCGGGACGGCTAACAGTTTAACCACAACAGTTTTGCCAATTAACCACAATTGCGGATTGAAAATTAAAATAATCATTAATTATATAGTATGTATGCTACCTTGTAACTTAATGATAAAAATTAATTTACAGACGTGTGTGTTGCTAATGCAGTCAGAATAATATTTTTAAGGCAATTAAAGAGATAATTAAAACTTAATTTTTAATTTAGACATTTATGCTTAATAGGTCTTTCAATATACGTTGCCTATAGGTGAACTAGGTTGTACATTTCAATTTTAAATTTCTTACACATTTTTAATAAACGTGTGCAATTATTATCACTACTACACTATTAAAAATTATGTTGTTAAGAATTGTGTGATAATTGTGCTACTAACTATCGGATACTTAGGTGTCTGCAGTCGGCTCGAATCTGTTACAACTAACAATCATACGCTACCCCACGGGTTTGTTATACGTAAAACGGGTGTACGGTGGGTTCGGAGTATTGATGAACTTCAATCAATCAATTAACTAAGCCATTTCGGAAACGATATGCATGAAAATTGGATGATTAGCTGAAACTAATAAACTGGGTTCCATAAACTGCGGCATAGTTTATTAACTGCTGGTATGAACACTGATTTAGTGATACGCCTAAATGAAGCTATCGATTGAGTGTTGACCCGAAAAAATAGCACTTTGAATAGGATAGAAATTTAATAATTGCTTTTCGATATGTCAATATAGGAGAGAGGTTCAATAAGTTCGATAAGCTATCTGGAATAACGGTAATATAAATTATTATATTATACTTTTTGTTCCTCTATTGTTCGATAGGATGCGACAAAAAATTTATCATGCACATCAATTGTTTTATTTAATTTCTGTGAGTGATTTAATAAACACGTCTTTTGACCATTTAAAAAATATTGAACATCGTACTGTGATTTTAATTTGAAAGAAATTAAATGAATTATCTTTGTGGTTCAAATTAGACAAACAAACTGGTATTTTTGCAAACGGTGTGTAATGTGTGTTTAATTTTTACTTGTAATGTTACCATTTTTGGTTTTAAAAAATGATGTACCAATTATGAACTTGTTCATAGATTATTGCACAAAAAAACTTGTCATTGAACCAAATTTGGCCGAGCGAGACTCAATTCTTCATGCGCTATAGTTTCTTACTGTAGAATGTTGATATTGTTACGAATTCTACTCTAAACAAATATAACGGTCGAATGTTTAAGATATACACCAATAGTGTTACCATCCCAAATGTCAGTGGTTCAATACTGGTTGGAAATTGTATTTAAAATTGGCATTCCATGTCACAAATACAACTCCATGTCCACAAATACAACTCCATGCAGTGTTTAACAATTGCAACACGCATACCTACACATCCCACTGTTAAGGAATAAGCTCCAGAATTTCGGCCTTTCAATCGAAGGCAATAAAAACGAGCTCATATCGCGGTTGTAAGAGCTACGGAAGAGGATGCTGATATATGTCAAAACCAAGAGAGGTACCGCCTATTCCAAGTGATGAGCAGAAAGTCCAGCCTTACGAAAAACAAATAAAAAGTGTTCGAACTGGAGTATTGTATCAAACAATAATAACCATTTTAATTCAGCCGCCTACTCTCAAACAACTGATCCTTGGACATGTGACATATTAAGAATGCGCTGTTATTTCAAATGAAAAAAGTGCGAGCAGGCATTGCTGGGAAGTTTAATCATAAAGTGCCAAGTTTGACCAGAAAGGTGCAAAAATATACCAGCAATCGCTAAATCTGAGCAGCAAGACCTGCAAACTCGATCAAATTAAACAAGCCCAAACGCTTCAAATGCAAAACCTAAAACGAAAGATGAAGAGTCTTGAAAAAGTTGGCAATCGATCAAAGAGTTTGAAAATAAATTAAAAAAGTTAAGGTACGCGTAGAAGTTCATTCCTCACAAACTATTGTAGGTCAGCAGAATAAAACGTTTGTAACAGAACTAGTTACAATATTCCAGTATTTATGAGGGTGATTTCGGCAGTGGAGATAATCGCAGGAGAGAGAGAAAGAGAGAGAAACTGATCCAGAGGGTCACGACAGAGAAACGTGTTAAGATGGCACGCATTGGAGTTTAGAAGGAGGAGGGCTGGAATGTGACGAGGCAGAGAAAGGTTCAGGAACAGGGTGAGCCGACAGAGAAGAGTGTACAATAAGAGTCGAATCAACGGATTAGTAAAATAGTAAAAGACCGTGAATGTAACGTAGAAAATTTACGATGAAGAATCCGTAACGAGCGGTCCGCAGAAGAGAGGAACTTCACGAGCCCGAGGGATAAATTCGCGATGCGACGGTGACGTGGGGAATAAATAAATTTTCCAGAAAGCAGAAAGACCGATCTCAAATTGCACAATTCAATTTGTAAGGTCCCAATTTGATTGCCGGTCGGGGTGGTCGAAAAGTTGTGTAGTGCGATAGGTTGAACCGGTACACCGTTGGATGTATCTTTTCGGGACGAACAAATTTAAGGTGCAGGCGGACGGCGGTACGCGGTAGTCGATTGGTTGGTTTGACTCGAGGTAATAATTTATTAAGCGGTTATTATACGAGGTATGCGGCGATGTTATAAGACCAATTATTCCTCCAATACTGATTGGAATAGTATTTTAGAATGGCATTCGATGTAGCGGCAATAGTCATCATGGAAAATACTGGAATCAAGAACGACGTTACGTGCACGTGATTTACAATTTCAATATGCATACTTTAACAGATACAATAAGAAGAATCATCTCGAAATAGCAAATTGCCATGCAGAGAGTAAAAAGTAAACAGTGTGATGTAAAAGTGAAATAGTGAACAGTGGTAAATTGTGAAATTGTGGAAGAAGTTAAAGGTGTCCATAAATAAAATTAGACGTTTTATTTTCAAAATTCTTTACGAATTCGTAACGAACGCGCGAAATTCGTAATATGATGAACTAGCATCAAATTTTTAGAACATCACAGAAAAAATGTCTGCCAAATTCTTTCCGGAATACTCGGGAACGACTTTAGACTACTGTATCTACCTTTGAGAGAAAAATTGTATAATTAAATAACTTCGCGTCATCTGGTAACAAGTACATCAGTAACAAACTAGTAAACTTCATACGCGAAATACTAGGTTAATATGACGACATCAAACATCATCTGCAAGAGAAAATATATATGTTGCAAATGAAATTGTACAAACGGCAAAATACTTCCAAGAAATATAAAGATCCTTGATCTAGAAGAGAAAAAGAGGAAGTAGTAAACTGTGAAATAATTACCGTACCTCCGAGTTTCATTGGGCTCGGCTTTATTTAATTTTAGAAATATTAAACATTCATACATCTCGACTATTTCACATATAAAAATACCTTACAAAACAATCTTTATGCTCTATCCATTTATCTTTGACTATTTTCGAGTCTCTTATTTTTTTTTTGCTAAAATTGTCTAAACTTTTGTCATGGAATCGATATCAATTCTTATATTTGGACAGCGGAAGAAAACAGAAGTAGATTCACCTTTATTTAAGCAAATATTAGACAATTCAAGTCAAAAATTTACTTAAATCGCATTAGTAATGTAAACATTATCAAGTGATAAAATTAACAAACTATTGTTAGAAATTAACAATGTCTTCTAATATTTATTTGGATGCACTCTTAATTTCATAAATTTGGCCTGAGTTTACGTAACATTATTTAAAATACCACAATTTCAACTGATGCTTGTAACATGGAATTTTATTACAGGGTAATTAATTATAAATGTGATGATGAAAGTTCGTACTTTAACCTGGTTGGATCATCTTCAAGTTCAAACTATTTATACATTTTTAGGTACAGGTAGAAACACAACAAAAAATTCTGCGTCACCGACCAACATCCACACTAAATTTTCTTGCTAACTCATTGTCTGATGAGATTGGTTTTTACACTTTGCTATATTTTGCAGCATTAGGTATATATTTTATTTTCTTAGAACCAATCATTAAATTATTACGTATTCTGTACGGAGGCTAAAAGTCTCGCGAAGATGATTTTGCCGAAAGTAAAAAATAAACTGAAATTATATTAAAAATTTATCCGCATTTCAATTAGAGAAAATCGAATTTATTTCCAAATTAAAATTAAAATGCAATTAGGATTTTTCCCAGTGTTACAAGATGATCATAATGATTATCTCGTGTTTGCGTTTGAATTGTAAATTTTTCACCGTTCGCCAACGTAATAAATCTTGAAATTGGAATGATAATTATATTCAGAAATTATCCCCCCCATAAAATTAGATGTTTATGTTGAGCTTTAGCATAAATAATCAAAGTCAGTCATGCAGAATTTGTGTTATTTGCTTATTCTAGATTGGTTAAACAACTTAAAAAAATATATTTGATGTGCTGGAACTTATGACCACGGGGTATTTGCAGAACTGTTTGCTCGGTATTTCCGTCACATTTCAAGGAGGCTGATTTGGGTTTTTTGGTAAACAAGTTGAGGTTGCGTATTTTCAAAATTTCAATGAAATGATAATGACACATTGCATATTATGCATGAAATGTATTGATTAGTGGTTTAATAGTACAAGGCAAAACCAATTGATTCCAACTAACGTCATTTGAATATAAATTATTAATTATTTACGATATAATAGTAAATACAAGCAAACTAATAAATTATAATTACATTTTTATTAGTCACATAAATTTCCACTGTACAACAAAGAAAAATCTGTCTATTAAATTAAAAATCATCAGACAGGTTTTTATTGTCTAATCATGACTTCCATAATTGATTTAGTTACTAGTTTTCTACCCCATGAATAATTTGCAATGGAAACATTAGACGGCAATATTATACTATTAAAAATGGGAGTGCGATGGTGTGATGTGGACAACATGCTTTTTATATCTTAACAACGTAATTTATTGCAGCAATTTATAGCTAAGAAGATTAAAAATATTATGCGATTAAAACAAACTTTTATGAGCTTCAAGTTTTATTATCGCGAGTCATGTTTAGTAATTTAAGTGTAAGTAGAAAGTGAATTTTATTGTAAAATAAAATAAAAACGAAGAAGAAGCGTACTAATATTGAAATGGGCTTTAGAGTTAGCAATAGCAAGCTGTTATTGTTTTTTGATGGAGATTGCGAAAGTCTCTGTGCTGACTCAATCAACCTTTCGAATAATTATCTCCTTACAAGCGCCATCTTGCTGTGCTACCAAGAACAATGCTAATTGGTAACAATGTGTCGATTTCAGTACTAGTTTGTCCCATCAGTAATAAATAGCATCAATTCATGATTGGCTTATACCTTGGCTACCAAATATTTCATTTGTAACAGTAATAAGAAACCTGATACAAACACAGATTAAACAACTTAGCATTACATATGAACGTTTTCTTAAAATCAAATGGAAATTAATATTGTAAGTATAACGAACTGACTACACATTTGTGTCTACTGTTAATTAACTTTTCTGATAAATGTAAATTCAAAACATGTGGCCAATATTATCTGCCTAACAATGTCATACGATTATCGAAGAACCGAACACACATTTATGATATTGAGCTTACCTACTTCTACCTTAGCAAAAGTGAAATATGCCAACTCCATATACCCGTCAATGGGCACTGTTTTCTATTTTATTTATTTAATTGGCAATAGTATAACCTAGAAAATTGAAGAAGCCCGGTCTACAAGCAGCCATGCAATTGGTAGAGAACTAAATATTGATCACAAAGCAGTTTTAAACCATTCGAAAATGGCTGGATATGAGTACAAAAAAGCTTGATGTTTGGGTACCACATAAATTAACAGTTAAACATTTAATGGACCGGATTTCTATCTGCGAAACGCTGCTGAAACGGAACGAAGTCCAGCCATTTTTAAAGCGAATGATTACAGGTGATGAAGAGTGGATAAGGTACGTCAACGTTGTGCGAGAAAGATCATGGACGAAACGAGGTGAAGCTTCCCAAACGGTATCAAAGCCAGGATTGACGCCAAGAAAGGTAATGCTGTGTGTTTGGTGCGATTGGAAACGAATAATGCATTATAAGGTGCTGCAACCGGGCTAAACGATTGATTCTAATCTTTAATATCAGCAACTAACACATTTCAGGCAAGCAATTCAGTTTAAACGTTCAGAATTGATCAGCAGAAAGAGCGTTGTGTTCAATAATGATAACGCTAGACCACACACATCATTGATGACCCGTCAGCAACTGAGAGATCTTGGCAGGGAAGTTTTGATGCACCCACCATATAGTCCTGACCTTGCACCATCGGACTACCATTTGTTCCGGCCCATGCAAAACCATCTTAGTGGATTTACACTAAATTCAAAAGAGGCCTGCGGGAATGAGTTGTCTTGATTTTTGGTAAAAGGTCATCGATCAAAATGGCACATATTTGGTTTAATAAAGTTCATTTGAAATTAAAAAATTCTTTGTTCCAGTGTCATCCAAAAAAGGCCACGAACTTTCCCTAACCCTTTAGTATCCGAGTTCTTGACTTGTGTAGAAAGGTTAATCGAGTTCTTTGCGAATTCAGCAGATCCGTCACATTATAATATATATACATTCCAGATAAAAGTTTCAAACACACACCATGAGCAAGCTTAATAATTTTTGTTTGAGAACTAATGCAGAAGTTATCAAGACCGACTGATAGTGGATACTCATAGATATATCGATACAACTAAGAAGGACTTTCGAATTAATATAGAAATTGAGGCACGCCTTAGCCAATATCCTAAATCTCATGTAACCTATCGTTGAAGTAGGACAATTCTCAATTTAAAATAACTTTTATGGTTCTCATCGAATATCTTTCCTTTTCTTCCGAGGCATCAATATATTATTTAAAGAATTCTCGAGAAAACTCCGAAATCGATTTGATCATAAACTAACTTTTACATTTGCTTTACGTGACCAAACGAATATGAATAAAAACTTGGACAACCATTAAATGCAAAGAAGAGGAGCGCACACGGTCTGGTCACATCTTGACGAGCACCGATCTATACCAATAAAATTAACTATTGAATAAATTAATCACTCACAAAATTATCATTTGTTTCAATTAAATATTACTATACCTGTCATAAGCCTTTACAAAAAGTCGAGCGTATAGAGAAATAAATAAATGCTGTAATGTATATTTCTGCAATTTTTGTTTTTATTTGCAACTGGTCGTCTGGTAAGAGTGTCAACAGAGGAATTACCGCAATAATCACCTCTTCTATTACATCTCGGATAACTGTGTTTGCTCTATGATTATTCTACATAAATTTTGTGTTGGGTTACTTGTATCCAAAAAAAAGTTGTTACGAAACCTCAGCAAGAGCCTCGCATTCATAACAGCAACGTTGGATATGAAATAAGTATAACAATTTGAAATATGAATTATATTTAGTTTTACGTCGGGAGACTCTATCGACAAAACATCTAGATCTCAATCCGTGCAGCCAAACATAACAGTAATAACATCGATATTGGCGAGTTATAGAGTTTGTTTTATGATCAGCAATCATTTTCAATTCATTGATTTCAGATCCATAAGCAACCAGATTTGCGTATTCTTCTTTCACACACTTCAACGTTATATGCTCCGCTTGAAGGCTTCAAGGCATACCAAATACACTTTCTATGGCAGTAAAATTCCGAACACGTCGAAAAAAATTTTTAAGGTGACAAATTTGCATTGTACAAATTTACAACGCTACAAATTATCAACGGTCTTAACGTCCTATATTATACACCAAATATCAACCAAATATCAGTTTTATATAATCTGGTGATAGCCAATAGATATTTCTCACATAAAGCAACCCACAGAAGCACGTGGAAAATAGATTAGAACAACTAGCCGTATCATTTGATCATGAAAAATATGAAAACCCAAATCGATTCTTCCCGCATTATTATAATTGCAAAATATGCCGTCCATCATCTATACACCACATATAGTAATCGATAACTTTAAATGGAATATCAGAAATCCTGATAAATCTATGTAAAATGTATCTAAACCTTGATTTCTACCTGACTGGAGGAGAATTGTTTAGTTTCTTTAGAAGAGGATCGTTCCATAGAAACATCATTCAAGTACTACCTAGTCACGGTCACACAAGTACTCAAGTCCTAAAATGCATTGGAACGGTTCACAGGGACACTTATACACAGTCGTTAAAATTTAACGAAACTGTTTCTCGTCACTAAACAAAAAGGCATTATCCTACAATTTGCAATCAACAATTTTGTATCAGTCCGATATCAATGTCGAAGAGATAGCAACATTGCACGGCATCTTGAGAGAATGGTCTCTTCAACACGCTGAAGAGTAAATCTCAGAAAATTAGAAAAAGCCTAATATATCTGCTACACAAAACATGTTTACACATGTGCTACCGATAGGGCATCGTCGTATATTATCTATTATATTAATAACGAGAAAGCGGATAAAATGATTTATTAACAACTTCTATTCTGGTTACCAAAGACAACCGAACCCGGGACCCCTGCCTAACAGAGCACACACTCTATTCTTGTTCTGCTAACGAGTGTCAAATATTCTTTCTATTCATATATTTATAGGTATATTCACAGGCAACTCAAGAGGTGAGTTTTGTCGTAGAAGTATTTCTTCAATATTGATAACGTGTAAAATATTAATGGATGTCTCTCAAAGCGACAAGGAGGCCGAATCGCTCGCAATAGCTCTTTTCATCCTATTATGAATACATGCCATTCGCTACAATAACATGAAGCAGCGCGACTGCTTATAATATAAGTTAAGCCAGATATTACCTTACACATACGATATATATATGCTTACTGGGTGCATACTGAGTATATTTGGCAATAGAGCCAGAACGGTGCATTTATGAACTACTCCAAGGCCTTTTAAACAATATGCTGCACAAGTATAAAGGAATAATAAAAACGATTAGCTATATCGTGATGTTGGGTAGTTTTTGTTTGATTCTCTATTCCAAGTTAGAAAGAAATTAGAATACGAAGATTGGTGAAAATAATTTGATCCCACGAGTCAAATCTTCATATTTCATCGGTGCAGACAGACATCCAGAAGGCTTATTTTTTATTTAAATAACACTTCCTTCATCCGAATACAACAGACATACAACAGACATTAGCAGTCTTACTCATTTTAAAGGTAAAGTAAGGTATAGAGTAATCTAACCAGAAACTGCCAACTCCTACAATCAACGCGTGACCGTCCAACTGAAGGTTGCAAATAGTAGCTGCTTTGAACCTACTCACATTATATTCTAGCGAATTGTGTTCATTTATTCTCGGGTTCAAGCGATTTTAAATTTGTTGGCACGTGATATCAAAAAAGTTCGACATCACTGACCCAGAAATAGTTTTATAGTGAAGAAATTAATCTCCATATAAAAAATTATTCACACGAAAAATCGATTAGTTTCATAATCACCCTATAAAAGCACAACTGCAGTTAGACATTATGTCTTATTCGATTAAATAACAAAACAATTAAACTTTTGTAATTAAATTACAATAAAGGTAATAAAAGTAATAACGGCTAAAGCAACATCACGAGCAACACAAAGCAATTCTTTATGTTTTATAATATGAAATGAACAACAAATGAATAAAAACAACAACAACAATATGAAAAGTGATTTCAAGTCACGCAATAAATTTATTAGTTTTGTTATAAAACATCCGGTAAATTCTTAACGTGGGTGTAGACAGGAGGAGGGCACCACGCTCGAATTTGTTGCCGGTAAATTTTCTAGATGGTTGCTGGATTTTTATTGTTTGATAATAAAACAGAAAATTTTTCACATAATTCAATTAATAATATTGTTTTATATTATTTCACTGGGGTCTGACCTTGAAATTTATATTCTTATACCTGGTGATAAATCATAAACATTTTCGCGTGTTTTTGAAATTTTCTTTTATCGTTTGACTGATTGTGAATTTTATTTAATCTTAAGCATATTTTCGGAGTTATGCGTACCTTTCATAAAAATAGCATGTTTTAAGATTTTTGACGCGTACAATATTTTTGTACATTCTTTCTGCTGGCATTTTGAAAAACTGCATCCGAGCATGTGATTTGGAGATTGATTTTTAGATAAAATATTAAAAGAACAAATATAATTTTTAAGCATTTTCTAAAACAATAGGCAAAATCCAATTTACAGCTGAAATTGATGATTGATTTGGATTTTCGGACAAAAATTGTTTTGAACAAATCGCTCATTTGCTGCAAGAGTGACACATCTCAAAATTCACTCATTTCTAAGTTACGCAAATCAAACGATTCCCAATAGTTCAGATTTTTATTATTTTGTATCAAAATAATCGCGTTATGGAAAAACATTTATAGATATTGAAAACGGATCTAAGATATTTTGCAAAATATGAAAGAATTATAAAAGTTTATATCCGATTGAGAATGTAGAAACAGGAAATTTTGATATGAAATTTGAATTTGCGGTTTACAAAGAAATTAGAAGAAATTTATCTTACATTTGTAATTTATTAAGGGCTGCTCGTTCTGTTGTAAATGAGCTAAAGCTCAAAATAAGACGTGTAGCCTTTCCAAAATTGTATAAGCAAATAAATAAATAATTAGAACGTATTTTTTTTACTTCAGAGAAACGCCGTTTTACAGACAATTATGAGGGATATTTTCAAATCGCTCTACTGAAAAATTAAATATTTGAATCGTGTCACTCTTGCAGCAAATGACCGAAATGTATATCTGAGTGACGGTAGCTGAAAATGTCACCATTTGAATTTGTGTTGTCATGGTACACAAAATTATAATTTACAAATAATTGACAGTATCCAAAAATCAAATTTGTAAATGTATCAACTAAAGTTGATACTCACATTTTTTAAAAAACAGGAAATTTTGCGTAATTTCGGCATGCTTTCTCCGATGCATAGCAGCGAACGAATACATAGTTTTTACTACTTAAGTAAATCGTCGTGTTATGGAGAAGAAAAGAGGCTCTTATAAGTCGAAAGATTCATACCTCTTCACATTGCTCTCCGGGTAACTCCAAATGAGTCATTCATCAGCACGTGACTTTCACTTGTAAAAAGCGGATTGAGCAGCTGGCTAATAAACTTCTCTCAGAAAAACCAATATGATATGAATCCTGCATAAAGACCTGGAATTACCATACCGAATTCATCACAACACAACCTCGGAAATTCTAATTTGTCTATGTTATTATGAGGGCTAATCCTTAATTAAGGTTTTATTTGAATTTTTAATAGCCGAAAAAAGGTTTGAAAGTTTCCGCGTATCAAGAGATTTCACTGTAGATTTGAAAGTTGTATGTTTTATGAAACCCGCTTAACAAAATGTAAAGTTTCATTTGGAACGATATTAAATTAATGGTAAAATTAGAATGTCCTTAAAAGGTGAAATGGACTATAAAACAAGGATTGATTAGATATCAGTTTGTGACTCAGTAATCATTCTAAATATTTTGAACATGCGAATAATTTATATTATTCCTTATCATGAAAAAATTCGTACTTGCTAATTATTAGAATCTACACCTTGTTAAATGTTCATCAAGAGAATAATAATTTCGGGCTGATTGCCTTTGGTATGTTATGGAATAACAGAAGAAATATTCTGTAATTTATAATATAAAAAATCCTGCAAAACTAATCCTGCAAATAATATTGCTATTTGATATTAAACGTGTACATATAATCGAAAGTCTAGTGGTAATACACTTCTTTAAATTTCTTTCCTGTTCCTGTAACTTAATTTTAAAACTTTTGTTATACAATTAATTGTTGGACGAAACATATAAAAACTTACGATGTTTAACCTCTGGACTTAATCTTATTATAATTTATTTTAAAACTAAAGAATTTACCTTGAAAATGGCAAATAGATAAACTATCAAGAATATCTGAATCTAATTTTTTCTCATTTTGTTGATGTCTCAAAAGTAGAACCAAGAATGTATATCGTTCTGAGACACAACTTAAATCGGTTTGCTAATAAGTATTTTATCAAATTACAATAAAAACAAACTCTTATTCTAGATAACTTCAGGGATCATGTTTTTTAAAGATATAAAATCATTTCTGATTTCTATTTTTGATGATCTTCTCACAGATTGTACACTATCTGGAGTATTCCATTTGTTTTATTTAAATGTGATCTACGAAAAAATCCAATAAACGGATTTAAAAAATTATTACAAAGCTCTAAATCCTTACCTGTGGTCGACACAAAACACTTTGCACTATCACAAGGACCACTGCTAATTTCAAGAACATTTTGTAAAAAAAACTCGGATTATTTTTTTTTAATATCTAAACACCAAACTGGAATCAAATTAAAAAAAACACAAACTAAACTAACTTAATTCAATTTAATGTTTCGCGTTCAGTTGATCAATTTGCACTGACGTTTGGTATATTGATTGAGCGATAAATAATACAATTCTTTGTACGATTCCATCAAATGAAACTACAATTTGTTTACCTGCTGTATACCCATTTATAATTAAAGAGAGAGAAGGAGATCGTGAATTGTAAAGATTTATAAATCGATATTGTAAGTAAGACGGGATACAAAATCCAATTAGGTGAGAGGTACGATCTACAGGTTTTCGGTATAACTCCACCATGTAAATTAATATTTTGATTCTTGATCTTCAAGGTTAGCGCGAGTGTACTACTATTACAATAAATGGATTTGAACAGAATCGTATGTAGTGTGATTTCACTTGAGATACATACATACGTGTATCAGAACTACGATGGTTTTATATTTACTTAACGATTAATACGAGTAAATTGTCTTGACCTCTAAAAAGCAATTTTTAGACTTCGGTTTTCCGACTGCCGCTTTTGCAAAATTTTATAATCTTTATTTGTTTATTTTATCTTCTCAACGATATTGACATTGACAATGTTTTGAGAATTACCGATGATTAGCGCCGCACTCTTAAAGAAAAAGCGAAAGGTTAGTAGGAAGTGAAGTTTTTGTTGTGGAAGAAAACTAAATGCACAGAACTAGTTTTAGGTTTTACGTCATTCTGATCTACAAACTGTGTAATTTTCCAATTTACAAGTATTTTTTTGCACGGAAATTAATAAATTAAATGTATGTACTTGAAATCCATTAAAAAGATTTACTACTAAAACGGCTGCTTATCACGCTACCAATATATTTCTACATATCGCGGTCATTGTCATTATCAAAATTCGGTCTTTGGTTATGTCACAAAATAAGAAACATGTTCGTTATATTACGTGATAACAACAAAAGCTATACCTCCAGATAATACGAAATAAAGAAAAAAGTTACGCGAAGGCATACAAAAAGAAGGTAAAGAAGACATTACTTCAATTAAAAATTCATGAAAATATTAGTGTTGAGTTGTTTACTATATTTTTTTACAATATTGCTAAACATGTTTTAATAACCAGTTAATATCGCGATTATATCGAACCGAGCGTTTGTATTTACGCTGATCGATTATTTTATTATACGATTTGGATTTACCAATGAAGCGTTCGATTCAGTTTAGGTTTAAGCAACAATACGAGCTGGAATTTTAATTGTTGTAGTATGTCGCGAAATAATGTACGCAGGAATTATCTAGAATAAAATAAGCATCTGAGCTGCTTCATGATGACAAATATTCTTGTTTGTCTGCACTTATGCTTAAGTTTAACTGGTGGCGTGATACGTAAATTAATTTTTTAATTATTCATATATAAAATTAAATTTTATGTACTTTTCATGGTCGAATTTTGATTGGACATGGGGGTTATCCACTCTAAACGTTGAACAGTGTAAAGTTGCATAATATATTTAATGAATATCGTTGTATCACATAGCAAATATTTCCAATTGGGATTTTCCGCCTCAACCACTCGAGCTGGGCTAGTACTCCTTGTTCTTCTTTCTTATTTATATAACATTAGACTATAACGACTGTCGATTACAATTGTTATGTTTATGCAAGCATTCTTCACTCTACGACATACCAGTGCAAGATCAGCCTTAGAGGGTTTTAGAGAACACCTTCGGCTACCTGCGAACCTGGGCATGTTGGTGGTGCATGCTTTAACCACTCAACCTCCAATGATTATAATATTATAATTGGCACGAATGACTCTCTGGTGGAGTAAAAAGCTACTCCAACAAATCGGCCAGTTCAGAACTATAGGATGGAATGGAGTTATGCAATACGTAATTGGTCTATGAAAGCAACATATGAAAGAGTTGTGAGTGCTTTGGCCCCAAATTACAAATGAAAAAGAAAAAAATATTTGTAAATAACAATTAGTGGACTAATCATATAATTCACTAGAAAAACATGAGATTCTCAGAAATAAGGAAAAATTAGATTTTAGTTGCGGTTTAGTTTGTGTTCGTCTATCTTAGCTTGTGTGATAGATTACTTCGCAGTAACTTTATGTATTTTCCTAAGACTCGTAACGGTAACGTTCAAAGGTTTGTTTTCGATGGTCTAAAATTGGACCAGTTTTCATGAAATATGCTTTGTTTTCTAAATTTTAATTGTGGGAATATTATAAGACTAAGCGACATGGTTCTAACTTATGCAGGAGAAACATGTTGTTTTTAAATCCATAAAAATGGAAACATAGCAATTTGAATACATTAGAACGTAGAACATTGCCTATTGCCAAGGTACAATATAAAAATTGAAATTGCATGTTTGTGCCTTGCTATTTTGCTCACAGCAGACACGAAAATATGTACATAATGACTTCTGGATCAAACGATGGATAATAACAATGGTTTTATGACGAAATTTTGTATGGTGGATAGAGATGGTTTTTTGATAACGATTTTAGAAGAAGTTCTAAAATATAGGAATTCGGGACGAAACTAGGTTATTTCTGAACACATTATAATGCATTTTTTTATATTTGATGAAAATAGGATTCTTAAATAAGTTTTAGAAGAATGGTGGTTGGAAACGTAATTTTAAAATAATTTTGGAAGAAGTTCTGGAATATGGCCAACTGGGACGAAACTACGACATTTCATAACCGATCATGAAGAAATTGGGTATAATGAATGAAAATAGGATTCTTAAAACATTTTTAGAAAAAATTCTCGAATAATGTCATCTGGCACGATACAAGATTGCTTCTGAATAGGAATGGGGACTGGAACACGGCCAACTAGGACGGAACTAAACCATTTCTTAACAGATCATATTGTAATCGAGTATGGTGGATCGAAATGGGATTTGAAACGGCCGCCCGTTTCTTTTATTCGCTGCGATGAGTTGGCACTTCAGATGCTAGACTGTAACGATAATGTATACAATATGTTACGCCTAAATGTCAATACTGAAAATTTTCTTTGACTACGTACGTTCAACAACTTGGCGAATTATGTTTGATTTTCTTAAAACGTATAATAACCCCAGGCGTAATACCCACAGGGTGATGTTGTTGTGAAATCGAGTTTAGGTTTTTAGAGCAAACGATAAAATAACCTTGAAGAGTTGAAGTCAAGATAACCCAACTGTCCTTATAACTGTTTTTGAGCTTTTGAATATTTGTGCAAGTTCAGGGTCACGATTGACTAAAATAACATTTTTTGAATTGAACAGAAAGTTCAAATATAAATAATGTTTTTCTAAATTGTGAAAATCGGAAATAACGGAACCAAAATAAAAATAGGGGAAAAAGTCTTGTGATAAAACTTTAGTCCTTTTAAAATTCATTTATTGATAAATATTGTTGTTGGCAGTGCATTTCAGTCAACTGTACGCTAGGATATATTTTTTTACATGAGTTGGTTTTGGGTGAGCTGATATAGTGTGGAGTGACAATCGAGATAGTGTGTGTGAATTTACCGTTTAACGGTATACGATCGAGCGTGGAGGTCGCATGA
Organism: Nephrotoma guestfalica; assembly: GCA_963691935.1. NCBI lineage: Eukaryota > Metazoa > Arthropoda > Insecta > Diptera > Tipulidae > Nephrotoma > Nephrotoma guestfalica. Next base: position 114,322,397 of record OY829915.1, read on the forward strand.
CGAGGCAGAACCTACGAGTATTATAAAATATACGTCCGCCAAGGTTCTTTGGTACCCCGTAATACTGTGCGGAGGAGGTTCACACTACCGGTACAATATCGTCTTTCGAATTAGTAGACCGGAGGGAACAGTGAGACGTGCTGCGAGGGCACAATAGTGTACGACGCATTTAAAATTTATATTTGGCGTAGTAAGATGGATGATATTGTTATGTATTTAGGACGACATGGGGAGCCAATTGTTTGGCTTGGTGTACAGTGGAGGAGTTCCAAAATATTGGGTTAACCAACGCAGTTGATAAAATTAGAGGGAAAAATCCAGTAGTTCGTAAGATCCGATACACATATACAAGGACAATTCAAATTATTTTACGACTACAACCTGGAGAGAGTGCGGATACCTTCGACATAGTAAATTTTGTTTTGGTTATTTTTATTTTTGAACTTAAATATATATATATATATATATATATATATATATATATATATATATATATATATATATATATATATATATATATATATATATATATATATATATAAAGGGTGTTTTTAAGCCCGATAGAACTTGAAATTGTAAAAAATAACACAAAAAATTTTTCGAAAGATCAATACATGGCATTAATATTTGAAAATGATTTCAGGCATATGGGCACCGCGACTGTTCTTGATGAAACGCATTCTGGACATTCAATTTTGGGCTACTTTTTCAAAAAATGCTGGCCGTATGTCACGAATAACAGGATAAATTCTGGCCTCCAAGACGTCAATTGTTGCTGGTTCATCAGCATAAACAAGTGAGGAAATAATCGAGAGGTGTCAAATCGCACGACCTTGGAGGGCAATTAACAGGTTCATTTCTCGAAATCAACTTATTTCCAAATTTTAATTTTAGTATGTCGATGGTTGCGGTTGCCGTATGGCACGTAGCGCCATCCTGTTGGCGCCACATCTCGTCCGGATCAATGACATCCATATTTTCAAACATCAAATCATTGATCATGGTGCGGTAACGATCTCCATTGACCGTAACGCGATCCCCGGCTTGATTTTCAAAGTAAGTTTTAATAATTTCGTAGCGTTGTTCAAGCGTGAGTCTATTCATGATGATTGGCCAGAGTATACTGATATCTGCCAGAGAATATTTTTCATAAAAATTAAATTTTTTGTTTTATTTTTTACAATTTCAAGTTATATCAGGCTTAAAAAACACCCGTTATATATATATATATATATATATATATATATATATATATATATATATATTTATATATATATATATATATATATATATATATATATATATATATATATATATATATATATATATATATATAAATATATATGTATATATATTATGGAAACATTTCCGTAACGGTAATTGAATACCATTTTTTTGTGCATGCGTAAATTACCTCTACTCATAATTCGGTTTTTCTTTTTCTCTCAGTAATTAAACCTTTCTCTTTAATTTATTTATTGTTGTTAATTATGTAATAAGTAAATCAGTTTACTGAAGAAATTCTGGCGTATGACCTTCTGGGATGGAACTAAGTGTCTCTTGGGCATGCTAAATGGAATGAATCTTAATATGCTGGAAATTAATATGCTGGATGCTGGGTATTAATTATGCTGGATGAAAATGGGATTCTAAAATGATTTTTAGAAAAAGTTCTAATATCGTAAATTATTATTGTTCACAAGTGATTATGTGCAGGGATACACTAGAACAGGCAGTTTAACGATAAAGAACTTCATTCTTTAGTTAAATTTTTATTATCGTAATTCTTTAAGCAGAGTATTCTAACAAGGATGAAATCATTTTTTTTTCGTTAATTATTTATTATTTCTATTCAAAAAGTTACAAAAAAAACTATAACAAATAGACATGCAGATGAATAAAGCTAAACGAAGTAAACAGTGAAGAGAAGAATCATAATACATAATAAGTAAACGTTTAAATAATTATTGTGGGATTGGAACAAAATTAAATTACAATTATAAATTATAAATGTTGCCATTTTTCAAACAGGTAATTCTTGACAGCTTGTTTGAATTGACCTATAGCATGAATTTGATTTACTTCTTTCAGCAATGTATTATATAGCACAACCCCCCTATAAAATACAGTTTTAGAGGTATTTGTTAGTTCTCAGGGTCAAAACATAACCTTGATTAGACCGAGTATTATAGTTATGATAATCATTGGCTCTATGGACGGTATAATTACATTTGATTAGACGAAGAATTACTTTATAAATAAAAATTAACAGGTCAAAGTCACCTAACGCCGCAATGGGTTTGTCTATATAGAACGGAGGTTGGGGTTTGTCTAGGCAAATGATTGATAATTTGTATTGACTTATTTTGGAAAATTTGTCGGGGGCGCAGTTGATAACTTACAGCAGCCAACCAGATCATACTCATATAGATGAGGTGTGATTTAACGTAAGCGAAATAAATTAACCAAACCGTATTAGTGTTGACATATTTAACTATTCGTTTAATTACAAATACCATTGGTAATATGGTCTTATATAATATATTTATGTGTTCAGACCCATTTAATTTAGAATCTATAACCAAACCTAAATATCTGAATGAAGAAACTGCTTGAATCAAACCCCACCAATTCATCCATCAAAACCAAACGAATCTAAGCTGATACTCAACAAAGACCAATAGTTGCACCACCACCTCTACCACCAACACCAAAAAGCTCAACAGAAGACCAAATTGCTACAAGAACAACAACATCAAACACTTTACAACATAACCCATCACAAAATCAAACCCCAATCAAATCACCAGCGATACCACCAATATCACCGCAAAAAATCCTCGAAACAAATTTGATTCAAATCAAAACCACCGAACCAACAACAAAAATGGCTCAACTACAAACACAACAGATTCAACAAATCATCTCAAGCTCAGTCCCAGAATTATGTGGCGAAAACTCAACTAGAAGAACCGACGACTTTCAGATTCACAGCTACAGCAAACAACATATACAAAACTCTTACCACAGAAGCTGAAAAGAGCATTTTTAACACACTGATAAAATTAAGATTGACTGGCGAAGCTTTCACTAGAATTTCACGTAGAAACATTAATGACTACCCAACACTTCGAGGACTACTCAACAAAATGTATTCCAAAAAGTACTCATTGCTCGAACTGGTAATGAGATACACAAACTTACAACAAAGTTACGGCGAAACAGTACGTAACTACGGATATAGATTATTAGAAGCCTTGGAGCAATACAAGGCAGGTTTCAAATCCAAATTCAATTTGAACCAAATCGACCCGTCATACGAAGAACAGCTGGAAACAAATTCTGTTCAAACATTCAAAACAGGGCTGAATAATACAACACTAAGAGAAAAGATAATCACCTCAATAGAAAGAAATGAAGAAGCCATCATTAACGAAACAGAAATCATCAAAAAAATGCTTACCGCAACCCCAGTCACACATACACTTCACGATACAATTGAAAAACCGCTACCAATCTACACTCATAGAGCACAACCAATTAATCACCAAATCATATGTAACTATTGCAATCAGCCAAACCACACATGGGACAGATGCCGCACGCTAATCAACCAAGAAAAGATGAGACGAACTTCAACACAAGCACAACCATATCATACACAATTCCAGAAAAACTCCAGCCAGATGTACGCTTCACAAACACATATTACAATCCAACCATCAACTTAATCCATCAACCACATTCAATCAGCAACAAAACCTCTCACAACAAACCCTCAAATAAATAGACCTTGCATTAAAGTATTGCTCTCACTGCAAAACAACAACGGGACACACATTTTATGAATGCCGTAGCAAATTTTTCAACAAAAACTTCAATTAAAATAGCAACCAATTCCATCCATCCGCACCCCTTGATACCCGAGATTTAACCAACAAATTTAACAGTATGCGTATCAATATGATATACCCGCAATCAATCCAAAACCCAGAACAAACAGAACATTATAACCAGGGAAACTCCAACGGATCCTACCAGTAACCGGAGAGACACTGCAATCGGATTATTCACAACCTAAACCAATGCTAATTGAAACAGAAAACGAGCACATAAATTCTCTCCAAATGGACATCATTCCCGATAAATATCTACAAACTCACTACCCATCAAACTACAACGAAGCCCAAATAAACCGGACAGAAACCTATTCTCAACAATTAACAACTGAACACCAATCAAGCTTAGACATCCATCATCCAAATCATAAACCACCAACCAATCAATCATTAAATTAATTATCAAACACCTCTTCATCATACTTAGTTCATAATCAAACAAGTCAAGACACTCAAAATTTAATTTATAACACACAAATCAATGAACCATCAATCAAATTATCAAACAATCAATCAGGCCCAGACGCCAACCAATCATATTTAGTTTATAAGCAAACGAAGCAAGCCGCTCATAATACAACCAGCCAATCATTTAACCAATTACCAAACAATAAATCAGGCCCAGACGCATGCTGTATAAGATAGCAGAAAATTTCCAGCAGAAAACATGTGGTTTTGATATTCGCCGCTAGAGGCAGCACTATCACCAAAAGGACACTTTTCAGCTGCTATTTTTTGAAACCAGCAGAAAATTTTTGAAATTTTTAAGCAAATCAATAATTCTGACCTGAAAGTTTGATGAAAAATCAAATAATTAATGAAACAGAATAGAAAATATATGTTTAAACGTTTTGAAACGAAAAAAGTAAATTTTCTTTAAAGAACGATTTGCGGTTGTATAAGGACTCTTAAAATATATTAAAATTATTATAATCATCATAATACAAATACAGGGCAACACAAAAAAAATCGCCTACGTTGATAGCACTCCATTAGTTTTTGAAGTCATTCTTTTTGATGTGAAATGTTTTCAGTTTTTTAACAAAAGTGTTAGAAAAACCCCCCTGTAACTACCCTGGATTTATGTTTTTATGGTAGCTGAGATCTAAATCTATATACATGAGTAACATAAAATTCATAACTGGCGTCAGTAGCGTTCCATAAATTTTAGGTAAATCATTTTAATGTGAAATGTTTTCAGATTTTTAACAAAAGTGTTAGAAAAACCCCCCTGTAACTACCCTGGGCTTATGTTTTTATGGTAGCTGAGATCATAATCTATATACATAAGCAATATAAGGATCATAGCTGTCGTCAGTAGCGTTCCATAAATTTTTGAAGTCATTTTAATGTGATTTGTTAAAAAACTGAAAACATTTCACATTCAAATGACTTCTAAAATTTTTGGAACGCTACTGACGCCAGCTATGATTCTTATGTTGCTTATGTGTATAGATTATGATCTCAGCTACCATAAAATTATAAGCCCAGGGTAGTTACAGGGGGGTTTTTCTAACACTTTTGTTAAAAAACTGAAAACATTTCACATTAAAATGACTTATAAAATTTATGGAACGCTACTGACGCCAGCTATGATTCTTATGTTATTCATGTATATAGATTTAGATCTCAGCTACCATAAAAACATAAGCCCAGGGTAGTTACAGGGAGGTTTTTCTGACACTTATGTTAAAAAACTGAAAACATTTCACATTAAAATGACTTCTAAAATTTATGGAACGCTACTGACGACAGTTATGAATCTTATGTTACTCATGTATATGGATTATGATCTCAGCTACCATAAAAACATAAGCCCAGGGTAGGTACATGGGGGTTTTTCTAACACTTTTGTTAGGAAACTGAAAACATTTCACATACATATAAGAACTAAAATTTTATGGAGTGGTATAAAGGTAGGCGATTCGTTTTTTGTGTTTCTCTATTTGCTTTATGATGATTATGGTAATTTTAGTATATTTAAGAGTCCTTATACATACGCAAAACCTTAAAACATATATTTTCGCTTCTTTTTCATAAATTATTTGATTCTTCACAAAACTTTCTGCTGATAATTATGAAAGAATTATTATTTTCTGCTTCAAAATTTCAAAAAATTTCTGCTGGCTTCAAAAAATATCAGCAGAAAAATTTATTTTTTGTGATAGTGATGCCTCTAGCGGTGAATAGCAAAAATACATTTTTTCTGCTGGAAATTTTCTGCTATCTTATACAGCACCCCAGACGCCACTTCAACGAGTTTAATTTATAAGCAACCGAGCCCAGATGCTCACAATACAACTAACCAATCATTAAATCAATTATCTTACAATCAACCAGGCCCAGCCGCCACTTCAACACATTTAGTCTATAAGTACACGAGCCCAGACGCTCATAATATAATTACCAACCAAATATCAAATCTACCATATAACAATCATCCAAATACAGAAACCTTTTTGACATATTCCGATAATAAGCCAACGAACCCAGACGCTCAAATTACAAGCTGATCATCAAATAAACCACATAACAGTTATTCAAACCCAGAAATCCTTCCAACACACTTAGATAATAAGATAATAAGTTCAAACATTCAAATCATAGGAAATCAACCATTAAACGATTCACAAAACTCATATCCAAATCATAATACCTTCCCAACATGTTTAGTTAATAATCACGACAATTATTCGAGAATAGACACCTCTTCAACAAATGAAATTCATTACCAATTAAACCCAAACGACGAAAACGAACCTCATAATACACAAATCAAAGATCCACCACATCAACTGAATAATCTTATAAACCCAGACACCCTTTCAATAAACTTAACTAGTAAACCTAACGATTCAAACACTCATAATCCAAGTTTCAACACAAAAAGTCAGTTTCAGTCAGTTTTAAGTCATTATTAGACAAGTATTATCAATATCAGTATTAATATCATTGTGCGAAGCTTAGTAAACTATAATATCACCTTAGAAAATTTCAAAGTAAAATTTGAGGAAAATTGATGGATTAGAATTTTCACTATAATTTTTTGATTTTCTGCGGCGATGTAAGTTCTTTTCAGTTGTTGGCCAATATCTCAAAAACTTCCAATAGTAACCAATACTTTCGGTTGTTTACAAAAAAGTTTAGGTCATACTGAGACTATTACTTTTCTGCAAATAATTTTCCCCAAATTTTCCTCGTAGTCTCAGTATGACCTAAGCTATTAGAAAAACAACCGAAAGTATTGGTTACTAGTGGAAGTTTTTTGAGATATCGGCCAAAAACTGAAAATAACTTATATGGCCGCAGAAAATCAAAAAATTATAGTGATGATTCTAATCCATCAATTTTCCCCAAATTTTCCTCGTAGTCTCAGTTTGACCTGAGCTATTAGAAAAACAACCGAAAGTATTGGTTACTAGTGGAAGTTTTTGAGATATTTTCCAAAAACTGAAAATAAACTAATAAAAAAAATTAAGTTTTCAAAAGTATTGGTTATGAAATGGCCAAGTTTAGTCCAGCATGAACAGATCCTAGAATTTTGTTCTATGTTTTGAACCACTGATCAATACTATTGTCCAAATTTCATCGTCATTCTTTTATAATGGCAGAAAGACAGAATATTGTTAAATTTCAAGATTTCATTTACCGAGTCCCTTACTTCGGAGATCAATCAATTTGTCATTTTAAGGATCACTTTTAATATTTTATTTTTTATGATTTGGGATGTTTTGTTTAGTGAAAAAAGAGATACAAAATTAATAAAAAATTACCGCTGGTAATTATATAACAAAATAAATTATCTTTTGTGATTGTGCTGCCACTTGCGGCGAGTAGCGAAATCTCTTATTTTCCGCTGAGAAATTTCCGCTATCTTATACAGCATCTACAATCACAATTATATATCAATATCGAATAACGTATATACCAAATCTACAACATTATATATGGAATATCGTTAATTATATACTGCTTATGTATTTGTAAAAAATTTACGGAGATGCAGTTTATGCTTATTTTTAATTTTAAAAGCGATGTTGTTAAATTTGTTGGCGATTTCTGAAGTTAGATGCAGTGTTCTTAATGTCTTGTTATTCCGAATTGTGGAATCAATGGGAACACTATTCTCAGTTACTTCACTGCTTTTAGTATTTAGCATAAATGTTTTATATGTTATTTATAGGGTGTAAGTACGAGTAGTTTGTTGATTTATTTTTGTGGTTGCGTTTGCACCACAAATGATTTTACATTGGTGTTAGTTTTTTGCTGTTTGTAATGCGTTTGCACCACAAATGATTTACGAATGGTAATTTCTGTTAAAGTGCATTTATATTAGCGATTGTGTATGGTATTATATGTGTCTAGTATTTTACTAGATTTCTTACCAGTATTCAACAATTTCGTCCATGATCAATTATTCATCTTGGTACACTAATTATACTTTTTTTTCTTAAAATGGTTAACAAACTGTTGTTTAAAATTATAAATCTAATTTTAATTTTTAATTTATTTTAAATTAATTTTCATTTTTCTTTTTTAACTTCTTTCACACAATTTTTATATAATAATGAAAAAAACAAACGTACATTGTTATTTAAACAACTGCAATGATTCCATGAAGACATGACAAGTCTGTGAATTGTGTCTAACTGTTAAATCAAGAACTATGTAGTATCTATATTTATACTCTAAGAACATTTGAAAGGTATTTCAGAAACTACACAAACCTCCGTTTCCACCCAAATCGAAAACGAATGAGATCCTTTTCCAATTGAAAACTGCACAGTTTCGTACAAAGTCTAGCACTAAGTAGGAAGAAGAATCGATCCATGAATTCTGTATTTGAGAGAATTGCCATTTATCTTATGATGAAAATACTTTAACGTACTCGTATTTGAATCAATCTTTGAATAGTAAAATTTTTTTTTTAATTTTCACATAATAAACAAATAAATAAGAAAATAATTATTTATGTAAAATACTTTAAAGAATCGTATAGGGGTACAAAGTGCTTATTCGATAAACATATATAGAATATAATTCACTAAAACTCTCTAAAGTTATAGGTACTCAGATTCTACTAGGAAAAGTACAAAGCAAAGTCAGTTGTTAATTTAGAATTTACATTTTGTGAATACTATTTTCTGATTAGTTTACGAGTTTGTCAATTAGACTCTAAATGATTGAGGCCACTCTAACTCTAGGCTAAGTGACTGATCGACATGAAAATTTTAAAAATTTGAATTTTTGTCCGTAACCAGAACTCGCGATTTTTGTTTGAAACCGGTTGACGAGTCTTTCATAAGGGCTATTTGTTTCTTGCAAATAATTTTAAAGGTACCACATTTAACTAGTAAACAATTAAGACTGCATGAAATTTTTTGCAGTCCCTGCTTGGTTTCTGATATTTAAGCACAACATTTCGTTTTAATGGTTTATTTCTGTCTTCTAAATCCATCGGTTGTATTCGCGATTTACATATAATACTGTGGGCAAAAAAAGTAAGACTTTCTTCATAATTTTAAAATTCTTTATTTATTTCTCCAAATCTATTTCGCCCCCCTCAAAGTAATCCCCCCCCAGCCTCAATACACTTGTAGCAACGTTTTTCCAATCCCCGAAACAGTTGTTAAAGTCAATTTCCGAAATAGTCTCCAATGCGCGTAGCGATTCACGTTTAATGTATTCAATTGACTCAAAACGGTTTCCCCGGAGCGGTCGTTTGAGTTTGCTGAACAGCCAGAAGTCACACGGAGCTAAATCAGGCGAATACGGTGGTTACGGAACGATATGGGTGGAATTTTTGGCGAAAAAATCACGCAAAACCAATGCAGTATGAGAAGGTGCATTATCGTGGTGCAAAAACCAACAGTTGTCGACCCATAATTCCGACCTCTTTTCACGAATAGCTTCGCGCAAACGACGCATAACACTCAAATAGAATTCTTAGTTGACAGTTTGGCCGGTCGGAAGGAATTCGGAGTGCACCACACCTCGATAATCGAAGAAAACTGTCAACATCACTACTGATTTTTGACTTGCTTTGACGTGGTTTTTTCGGCTTCCGCTCACCTTTGGCACGATATTCGGCCGTTTGATCTTCTGTTTTCGGGTCGTAAGCATAGATCCAAGACTCGGAGTCGGAAAGCATTGTTTCACAGACTTCAACGCGACGCTGTTTTTCCAAAAAATTTAGTGATTTTGGAACAAATCGTGCTTTCACTTTTCTTAGGTCCAAACGATCTTTCAAAATGGTTTTGACTGATCCTTCCGATATTTCAACGATGCCAGTAAGGTCTCTGACTGTTAACCGTCGATTCTCGAGCACCAATTCCTTGATTTTATTAACGTGTTGATCATCAGTTGATGTTGATGGCCGTCCTAGACATATAGACAACATATACACCTGTTCATATTTTTAAATTCATTTACTATATGGCCGCTTAGTCAATAAATAAATCGCAGAATTTTAAATGATAATTAACGTTTTCTTTCACTATAATATCCTTCTTCCTGTATTTTTAATTTGTTTATGTACTCGTATGTAAGTACAAATAGTACAAATTTGATAATTCATTATAACGAGATTTTAACCAACACATACTTATGATAAAATAGTCAGGATAATTTTAGAACAAACTCACGCATGATGTTTTACTCAATTTGTTTTAAATTTTGTTTTTGTAATTTTACGGCACAGTTAGAACAAACTTCACGGCTATAGTTTAAATTAATGTAGCGTATATCCATACTATATGTGTTCTTCGCTGAAATAGCAATTTTATTAGTAATTAAACTATTTTTAATTATTTTTGTGTTACATACACATTATAATTCCTTATAAATCCTTACCTCCAAAATCTAAATATCTTTATTAGTTAATTTAAATTAGGTTTTTAGTTTAAACAAATCCTTTAATTACAAATTAAATGTTGTTTAATAAGTTGACTCCAAATCGTTCATGATATATTTTTAATTCTTGATGTACGCCATCATTTTTTGATGTTTTTTGACCCGAAAGAATCACCCCCATAAATCCCAATTATTCACATCAAAAATATTTAATGATAAATTTTCCTGATAAATCCTAAATTTTTTTTAAGCACCAACTAAATTTATTAGTCATATTAAAATTTATATTTAGAAAATAAATAATAATTTCGAAAACCATTATTTTGGTGATAATTTTTTGTTTAAGTAAAAATCGTCATATATGCTTAAATTTTAGCAAATTAATGTAAACAAAATTATTTATAAATCAAATTCAAACTATTCAAAATATTTTGCATAAATGGAAAAAAAACTCTTGAACTGATTTTTTAATCAGATAACGTCTTAGAAATTTGGAAAAAATGAAAACGGAAAAACTTTTATGGAAGCTACAACTTCTGGAAGACCGATTACCATTACCAGATTTCATTACAGAAAACTTATATTTGGCAACTAGTCCGGGCTTTTTTCATTTTAATCTGAATTACGGTTTGGTCAGCTAACAAATATTTTGCTGTACTTTTAATAAAACTGACCATTACGCATAACTGGCAATAGTCTCCTTCATTGTACCTATGTTCGTTTTCATGATTTTAATTGAGTATTCTAGAACTCGTTTCTAAAATAATTGGAACGTAAACTCACAAAAGCACCAAAAGCTTAAGGCCACAATAAAATTACTAAACATATCTTGCAATACATAGCTACTAAAAATTTCACATTACAAAATGTATTATACTACTCTCAACAACAAAGTAATATCGCTGCTTAACAAAGCAAATTTATACCACTTTAAATTTACCCGACTGGAAAACCAAAAGTTTCATTATTTTAAAATTCAATTTAAGCTGGAAATGCAATTCACGCAATCCAATTTTTTCGCGTATGCAAAATAATTGTATGTGTCTCCAACAAGCACATAAAATAAAGTTGAAAGGAAAACAAAACGATTATGTTACAATAAACAAAGCTTTCAGTAAGTTAAATAGTAACAACAACCAAACCAAATACTGAATAAGCTTCATCAATTTAAAACAAAAAATCCTTCAAAAGCTTGTATTGTAAACTTCACCAACAAAGAAATACACAAATTATACATGAAATGTAAATTATTTTGTAAAAATGAGCTTGGATTATAAATTAATTGTGCAAGGTGAAGCTTAAAAGCTAAAATAAAAATATAATACTTCAATAAGAGTATAACACTAATGAATTAAAAAAGTGGCTGCTGAATTTTCTGATCCTTCCTAATACACAAAAGCATGCTATTTAAATAATGTATACCAAAAGCACGTGAAAACGTCAGAAAATAATAATTGAATCTAATTAAATATTCATATTCACCCTTTGCAAGGAAAAAAACATTTTCTTGTATTGTTTTCATTTTCTTTGAAATTGTATATTTCTTTTGTATTTAAGTTTTTAAACGCGCGAAACAAAAGAAAAAATTCTTAAAGCGTTTTGAATTTCTAACTTTGTCTATGTAGTAAGTATCATTGCGCGAGGAATAAAAAAAGCTCGTATAAGAATATTTGTTGGCAAAATGAGAAATTTTTTATTTAGTTCTTTTTACTTCTTAAATATTCGCCTTTTGTTGAAATTAAGAAATAAACTTGAATTAATTTAGAAAGCTTAAGTAAATAGTATATTTAAGTGTTTGTTTTAAAATTTCAATTAAATTTTGTTTTTGCTGTTGTTTGGTGTTGGTTTTGAAGCTGAATTAAATTGAATAAATTTGAGTAGGTACTTTTGTTATTGTTCTAACGAATTTAAAAAATTCCGTTTATTTTGTTGTAACTTGAGTAGTTTGTAGTAACGACGTAGTACTGTAGTAATATATTTACGAGTGTAGATTCTAGGATTATATGTTAGGTTTTTCATATTCGATGCGTAATTGGTAATACGGAGGTGCTACATACAGAGCCTTACAAAAATTAAACAAAATATACTGGGACTAGAAGCCAATTTAAATGCAGATGAAAGAAATCAGATTTCATATTGTAGTCGTAGAATAAATATAAAATTTTAGCTTTATTGTGGGGCACTACGAGTAATTAAAATATGTATTTTTTATATTTTTTTAAATTTAACCAAAACAAAATAAAATGTACGGTTTCACTCAGCCATTAAAGCAACTTCTTGTTCAGCAATACCGACATACACCTTTTGGTATTTGAAGATTTCCTTACATTCGACGATGGCTTCAAAATTAAGTTTATTCCTCTACATTGCTCCATAATCTTAAAAAATGGGAAGCTATCAAAAGTTTGAAAATGTGAAATAATGAAAATATTGTGCCTCACTGATGAAAAGAAGTTAGCATTCAAAATTGTCAACTGTTTATTAAATCGATAATTTTATTTAGGGTGAGTTGAACACCAATTAAGAAATATTTCTTTATATAATTTTAATTTAATAATATTAAAACAAGCACATCATCACTTTTTAGTTCTTGTACCCATGAAATTTAAAAAAATTGTAATGAAATAATTGGCGTGCTTTATATTGATTACCCATTGATCTTGTTTTATTATATGTTTTATTTATGATATGTTATGATTTGGTATGATATGTGCCGTTGCGGTATGAAATGAGTTATGAAATGAAATGTGTTTTGTTATTATATGGAGTTATTTTGGTTATTTTTATTTAAATGTGCAAAATATTTTAGTATATTTTGTATTATGATTTTATAGATTCATTTAGGGAATAGTGCGCTTACCACTAGTGGGGCTTGTTTACTATTTCTAAATAAATGTTGTAATGTTAAAAGTGCACCTTTATCGGTGGATATTTTGGTTAGTAAGATAGGATCTAAGCTAATAAGTTGCGATTCATAAAATTAATATGATATAAAAACATTCCTTCAATTTATACCCCACTTTGCCATGCAGGGTTAACCGCCTGATATTAGTTAGATTGGTGCCTTTTATGTTAGTAGAGTAGTTAGTTTACTTACCTGATTTTGATCAAGGGTTTTGTGGATAAAATTGTAAAACATTTTAATTTTATTGGAGAGATTTTTATTTTTTGTAACTTTACTATGTTTCCTTTTACAAATGAACTAGCTCGATCGCCGTCGAGGTTTGTCGAGTGGACCGACGAAACCTCTAAGGCTTTATACTGATTTGTACGGTGTGCGTATTAAAATTGAACTCCTTTATAAATTGAACTCTTTTTACTTTACGAATTTAACTGTGTTACTTTATGAATAGAACTATATTTTGAGGACCAGTTAAAACTCTACCAACAATTTTACTTTTTGAGAATTCAACAATTTTAAATTTATTGAACACGAGCGATTTGTTAATTTTTAATAAAGTGAACCAACTTTTCCGTCATCAAAAAATTTGTTGATTCCAATTTATTGCAATGTCGATGGTCGATATATGTGGGATACAGCAACAATGTATCTATAATGTATGTGACTCGTGTGCAATATTCATACTAGGTGTGTTTTGTTGTTGTTTCCATATATGTTTTTATTTCGCAACAACAATGTATAACGTACAATGTTTTATTGTTGCTTTTGTATATCTTTATTTCACAACAACTAGGTATAAATTGTATTTTATATGTTTATATGATCTATATGCTTCTATATATCGCGGCGATCGCAATTTAGTATTTCATATATGTATGTTGTATGTGATTACAACGTAATTTTTTTCTAATTAAAAAAATGATTTTTTGTCTATTTGATCGAAATGTCGTTGGCATACATTTCCGTGGTTGTGCATTATCGTTTTATGCATCGTTTTGATGGAAATGTGTGCATTTAAGGAAAAATAGGAACGATGGATTTGTGAGTATCACAACAATCTGGGTCGAAACGTCAAATCATTTATCCTTTATTGAAGCGCATTATTTAGAGGTTCACGATTTTAAAATAAAATAGAACAAAGAAGAACATTTTGAATATCAGTGAAACTAGTTGTGTTGGATAGATAATTGTGTGCCATTAATGCTTGAATATGATATACGTGGCGTACATGGCATAATCTGGACGTCCAATTTTCGATCACTCTTGGCAGCAATTGCGGCCGTATCTCGCTAATAACTAGCAGAATGTTGAATGTTGTGTTCCAAGTGTCCAATCGTCTCTGATTTATCGGCAAAGACAACAGGCTTAACATATCCGCAAAGAAAATATTCTAATGGAGTTACATCACACGATCTCTGTGGCCAATTAACAGGACCATTACGTGAAATTAGACTTTCATCAAATGTTTATTTGAGTAAATTAATTGTATCCCTCGCTGTGTCGCATGTGACACCGTCCTGTTGAAACCACATATCAGCAAGATTTATGCCAGCCAATTGGGATACAAAAAAGTTAGAAATCATGTCTCTATACCGTTCACCGGGCTGTAACATTCCGCCCATCATCGTTTTTGAAAACATGGTCCAATGATTGCGCCGGCCCATGAAATGCGCCAAAAAGTGATTTTCTCTGGATGTAATGGTGTTTATGCAAAGGCTTGTGGATTATCTTCACTCCAAATACGATAATTCTATTTATAAACGTACTCATTCCACCAAAAGTGCGCTTAATCGCTGAACAAAATTTTGTTTGGATAATCAACATCAATATCAATTTGCGCTTCAGCCCATTGGCCGAATTGGTGGCGTGTGCGCGATGGTCGGATGGCTTTAATTCCTGCACAAGTTGAATTTTGTAAGCACGTAAACCAAGATCCTTAGATAAAATATTCCATAAAGTGGATGGACACATCGCCAGTTGCTGAGAACAAGGTCTAATTGATTGATTTGTGTCTTCCTCACTGCTAAGCGGTACAGAATCTATCGCTTATTCGGTACGCACTGTTTGACGTCTTATAACGAAACCTATGTGATCGTGTGGATTTTTCCTCGGTAAAGGAACTCGAGAAAGAACGTCGTTTCATGTTCAGAAAATGTTCAATACTGATTCATTGCCCTTGCGAGATCAGTCAGTTGGAGCGCGGCTACTGCTCAGGAGTTTAGGGGTGAGTTTTGCAAGAGTTGAATACAGTCTTGTTAGATCGCTGGTTGGAACAATAAATGTATAAGAAAAAAAAATAAATTAAGTTGAGAAATATCAGAGTGGAATAATTGATAATTCTATGCAATTTAACAAGAAAAATTAACCGAAATTAAATATTGAGGAAACGGATTACTTATGACCGAAAGAGAAAGGCTTATTTAGGTATAACAGAAACGGGAATTACAGGGTGGAGGAATCATCACGACAGAACATTACATTAGAAAGCTGTAATTATGAACAAAAAACATGGGTGGGAAAAGCTAAATTGCTTAAGGGAAGTATAGCAGAAAGAATGACTGTAGAAAACGGCACTCACTATTATACTACCTACCTGATCTCACGATAATTGATCTAAACTGTCATGTTAATTTTTAATATAAAGAAAATTATTTAAATTCATCACCAATACCGAAATTAACATAAAGGTACTCTATTTAATCATTAATTTAAAAAAAACATAAAGAAATTATAATTTAAAAGAAATTTATATAAATAAAAAAAATATATGCGCAAAAGTCAACTTTAATGAACACCCTAATCTAGTGCTATCTAATCAAAGCTAAACTTATACTAGAAAAAAAAATTTAATTATATAATACAAAATTTGAAATCATAATTTAAAAGTAAAAATTAATAAAATAAATTAAATTTGTTACTTGTTTCGCATACCGATTATGAAATGTTACCGAATTTGTTGCCAATGTTGGTTGTTGTTTTACTTTTAATGTTGACGAACATAGAATTAAAGGTGAATATCATAGTGACGTCATTCACATTAATTTGATTATTTCAAGCGGTTATTATGCGGTTATTAAGTAATAATACCTTACAATGTATTCGATTTATTAAAATATTTTTATTATTAACAGAATATTATTGACTGGATAGTCTATTTAATTATAGTTTATATTATATAGTTTTTTGGTAATTTAGTAATTAAATATAATTTAATATGTTGTATTATGAGTTTAGTTTTATTTTATTTTCAGCTAAAACAGATTAACACTAAACTTATGAACATGTTGAATTAACGCTCGGATTTTACAATACTTACGAGTATATAACCTTTATTGCCACTTATCAGTTTATCGTTTCGAGCGTATTACATCAAAATTTGCGTAAGGATAACTGTTCAGAGCAATAAGGTTTTGCAGTTCATATATTTTTAATTTCGGTCTCACATCAATTTTACTTAATTTACTGCACCATGATTAATGAGAGTTTATGATTTTATGATTTATGTTTATCGTTCTAACCATTCGCAATTTACACAATTTATCACACGAGATGCACTTGCGCTTGCGACCACATTTTTCCTCAATTTTGGAATAAAATAAAAATCATAGTTTTCGGATTATGCACAACTCACAATTTAATTAACATTAATAGAACTGAGTTATTATATTACCTAGAGTACTTATACAATATATGATCTAATCAAGCAATAGGTGTCGTGTTCATTTATACATTTTGCTGGGCCATATAATTTTTCACTCGCGCGACATTTTACACAGCGTAGCGGTATATCCCCGTACACAAGTATAAGAAAAAAAACTTGTCACTTAAAGTACCATTATATGGTTCATTCAAACTATAAAGTTTAACTTTTAATAATTTTTTTAATTGTTTAACTTATTAAACACGAGTACACACTATCAACATAATTTTTAATATATTTATTTATATAAAATTTATTTTGACCGATAATATAATCATGATTAGATTGATCCGACTGATACTAAATTAAAAGATTCACTGTCTTATCCAAAAAAAATTACTGACCACCTCAAATCGATAACCAAACCCGAAATTGTCATATATAAGCACACGAATACGCGTGTATCTACACGATTGTGTAGGTGTATTGTACAATAATTATAGACGTAACTACTCCGAGTACTGTATTTGCTGAATGTTGTAACCCAGTGGTGAGCAGCGCTGCGCTACAGTCTTATTGAATGTGTATTACCATTTAGAGTATACTTGGTGCGAAAACGATCCGTTGTTAACCGAATTACCCGTTCTGATGGACGATTATGACGACCATAAAACGGACGTAATGCACGATGAGTTAGGCGACCATTATTTTGATAAAAAATTCAATAATTTGCAAGCGTTTCTCTGGCGTGAAATGGCAAATCAAACTAATGACAAAACAAATGTCAGCTCTCAAATCAGTTGTCAAACAAAACAGAGTTGCCAACTTAAATATGTGAACCTCCAAAAAACACCCTTCCGCCAATATAGGAAAATGAGGGACGTGAGATTAAACTCAAACAATTGAATTTAAAAAATCGAATTAGATTAGTAAAGATCAAAGAATTTTCTAACAATTTGAGATTATTTGTGACCAAATAAATAGACCGGATTTAATTACAATGATTTTAACTTGACCAGGGTATTTAAACAATTGCGGTTTTTTGATTTCAATGTATTTTCTGAATTTTCTATTACCCGCTTTTAGAGATTTTCATAGATTTTTGAATGTGTTTTAGATAGCGTAGGCAAAGTTCTAACATTGGAATGAACATCGTTTAGATATGTTTATATTTACTGTGCCATACATACTAATTAGGCGTTCCATGAATTTGAATAAATTTTCAAATTTTATTTTTCCAATTCTAGAGATGTTCACCTACATAGTTAAATAAATCAGTCAAACCCCTATGAGAGTGGTGGGCAGGAGATAATTATGATGATGATGATGACTAACAAAATTTTTATCTTGTTTGGAGAAATTTTTACGTTTATGGTTATATCGCCTATTTAACTGACCCCGAAAGATGATTTTCACCACGGGTTCCAAAATTAAAAACTTCTTTATTTGCAATTGGAAATTTTGGTGTTTTCCCCAATCGGAATTTTACCCAATTGATATTCCGAAATAATCTACGAACTCGATTTACTGCAAAAACTTCCCAATACCAGAAATTCTAAAGACGTGCAGAGAGCTGTAACGGAATGAAATCACATTTCGCCGCCAAACTCATCCCATCAAATCTCCTGTAATTACCGAACATTCTATTGGAGAAAATATCCCCAAACCTTTCTAAGTTAAATTACCAGCATGTCAATTCTACCACATTGTGTTTACGATTTATCAACTGCAAAGCATTGAACTTAGCTGCATGAGATTTTTTCTTTGAGAAATTCGCTCGGAAAATCATTAACATTCTGTGTAAAAAAAAACTCCTTATGTTTAATATATTGAAGATAGCAACTTCACCAAATTCCATGAATCTCATAATTAGGTTAAAAATCCCTCTTTTCGCGTATGATATGCAACATAGTAAACGGCCTGAAAATATAATCTTACGATTATACCTAGATAAGTAACATATTTTTCTTCTATGACCATTTTGATGCAGAATGAGTGCAACATATAGTTTTCAAAGGATGCAAGGGTCCTCTCATGGTCGAACGATTCTTAGAACGTTGTCGCGGACATGCAGCGCGAGATTTGCTTCCATTAAACGATTTGGTGAGAGTTATAGATCTGCGCCTGGAAGGGAAAGCTTTGGATTGGTTTTAGACGGAATGCTAAGATGTCTTGAGAAATGTTTAGACAACAAATGTTGATTAGAATCGCGTCGAGTCGAACCCACGAATCGTTCCTGGAGTTCTACCAAGCAATCCCCCTGATTACCTCACAGACCAACAAGGAAATTTCGGACGATACTATTTATACTATTCTGAGACGGAATATGTGCCCGGCGCTCCAGAGGGCTCTGAATAATGAGCGAGATTTCAGATATTTAGGTGAATTTGCGCGTCGGCACAGCTCACTCGAGGATATGTGGAAACCTCTTGATCATAATCCCGATACAAGATTGATAGTCATGCACAACAGTTTTTCTTTCAGTGGGTACCAGTCTAGACCAATAACGAGATCACAAAGTAAGATCAAAATGAAACCACCACGATTGAAAGACCATATGAGGACAGTGATGCAGATGAGCGTGATGAGAGTTGACGGCACTCGAGCCAGAACGAACCGCAGGATTATTTCGAGCAGATTTGTAAAATAAATGGCCGTTTGAAACACCGTGTCACTTTCCAAAACCAGCCAAAATGTAAAACATTGCTAAAGAGGCGGAAGAGTACTCTTAACGGAGCACCCGGCCGCAACAACCTCAGCAATTGGGGTACACTGATAATAGAGGGACACAGGGACCTAGGAGGTTTCGCTGCTGCAATTGCAATGATACCTCACAATCTTATTTAGATTGTCGTGACCCTACGACACGAATCTTTTGTTTCGGTTGTGGAATACTCAGGTCGGATTTTTACCGTTGTAACCCACCGGAAAAGAGGAGATACGAGAAGAGTATACTCAGAGACGCCATATCGAACTCCGCGAGCCGAAGCAACCATCCAACGCGAACTCCGACAGAGGAGGCAGCGAGCATTGCCGATCCGGAATTCTACCAGAAAGGGCGAAATTAAACAACACCAAAAATTGTCGTCCGACTAATAGGCAAATGATTCGAACATAACTTACATATAGCCCATGGATCTCATCGGTAATAATGTACCGCTACCTCTAGTTTCAGGTAATTCACTTTATTGGAGGCATTGGCACAGAATAACTACAGGAAAATATCAACTCACTTTTTGACCTTGACTCACTTAAGATAGGAAAAAATTCATTATTTGTGCTCCATGCCAGCCTATAGTACTGGCATGAAAGATGACTCGGCCCATGAATTCGCACTCCGACAGGGGGTTATAGTTGTGTTAACTTACAATTTACATCGCAGATCGTAATCTGATGAAAATATTCATATTTAAAAATTGTGTTTCCTATAAGTAATTTAAGGTAGGAAAAACATTTCTTGGTCTACGCGATCTCTGCTCTGGTTATAATTATTTGTTTTCTGTGGTATTAGTGCAATAAATAAACTTAATTTGGTTTAAGATTAGGCTTAGTTTTACGAGGTGTTCGATAGGTTTACAAAATCTGTACGATCTGTTTTGTTTTATTATTTCTCTGTTCATTCTTCCGTCGGGAGAAGGGTTTCGTGCTGGTCGGTTCGTTTTGTTTAATTTCTGTGGGTGATTTTGGAAGCGCTTGTTTTGAGAATTTGATAGGATGCAGGGTATTCAACATCATGCTGTTATTTTGGTTTAAAGAATGAGTACGATGCAGCGGGTCGAAGCTACTGCCAGGTGGTACTCGTACCAACTACAACAAATTTTAAAATTTAAATCACAGCACGATTTCAGTGGTTTTTTGCTTTTTTGAATTGTCAAAAATAGGATCATCTGCGGCTATTGAATGAAGCAATTGATTTGCGTGAGTTTTTTTACTTTATTTTACGTAGTAAAAGTTAGTTAGCCTAAATTGATTCACTGGAAGTGAAATTTTCCGCAGGAGCTTTTTCGTTGTTTGCAAATATTTTGTAAAATAGATTGTTTACGCAAAAAACGATTATGTACTATTCTAAATTAAATTTTCAACAATATCGGCTTTGATCAATTTTCAAATATTTAACCGGAAATGATGATCAACAAAACTTCCGCACTGTACAGCGCAAACGGATTGATTGATCGGGATGGAACTTGGTACTTTAGCTTTTCCAAAAAATAGGAGATTCAATTGAATTTTGGTCGAAATCGGTCTACCGAAAGTGACAGCTTCCATAGGAGCTTTTTCGGTTTCTGCAAAAAAAATTAGAAAGGAATGTACCACAATTCGGCCCATATACGTCCCAGACGGTTTGATTGATCGGAATAAAACTTCATACATAAGCCTTTTCCATAAATTTGGAGATTTCAGTGATATATTTCCAAAATCAGCCTAGCAGAAGTGGCACCTTGCATAGGAGCTGTTTCGTTTTATGCAAATATTTTGAAACTTATCTTATTTATGAGAAAATAACTAAAACTAAAAGATTCTCAATTAAATTTGCAACAATATCGGCTCAGATCAATTTTTTAAAATTTAAGCGAAAATGTCGCGAAAATGTGATTTCGACAAAAATCTGTTTTTACTTTCTTTTACGTAGTGAAAAATTTGCGCGTGTGCCTGTGCGTGCTGTCATGCAGACTAAATGTTCGTGTCCTCTCTACAGCCCAGGCGGTTTGACTAATCGGGATAAAACTTCATACAAACGCTCTATTCATCAATTGTGAGATCCCAGTAATTTTTGGTCGAAATTGGCGCACCGAAAGTAGCAGCTTCCATAGGAGCTTTTTCGTTTTTACACAATAATAAGATTGTAAATTAAATTTATAAACAAAATTACTTCAAATCATATTTTAAATTTTACCGGAAATGTCGAGTTTTGAAAAAATAAACTTTCTCTCGCTAAAATTTGTCATCTACAGACCAGGTAGATTGACTATTTGGAAAAAATTTCATACTTAAGCTATCTCCATAAATTGGGAGAGCTATGCGAAATCTGGCGGACACCTGGACAGCTTTTTCAATTTTAGGGTTGACCTTGTTGGCTTTCTAAAATTTATGCAGGAATAATGACGTTTGATAATACTCGTACAAGACAATTAATACCACAAATTCAGTAGGTTCAATTTTTCGCTTTAGAAATTAAGTGTGGTGTGTTCGAGATCTACGTACATTTGTCGTAAAAGAAAGTCAGGTGTTGGCCATAACATCCATTCTTTTTTTTGTCGTTGGAATGAGTGGACGAAGCAAAGTAGGAGTTTGCGTTGCCGTTGATTTCTGTGGATTTGTCCAACTTGATGAACCCTAGTTGCTATGTTATTAAAATATAAATTATTTGTTTTTTTTTTGAAGATTTTGTTTTGGAATTTAATGTTATATTTTGAAATTATGAACAACTAATTTCGACATCAACAAACGGAATAAGGGAATAAAGAATAAGAATTTGGCTTGGTGTACATTCTTAGGTGCTTCAGATTAATTCGAGGCAAACTGCTACTGAGGCATTGCAAAATATTTATTTTCTTAAATTATATTTATATTTTGCTATACTTATTAGTACATATAATACCCCAAAAGTCT
This sequence comes from Nephrotoma guestfalica, assembly GCA_963691935.1. Lineage (NCBI taxonomy): Eukaryota > Metazoa > Arthropoda > Insecta > Diptera > Tipulidae > Nephrotoma > Nephrotoma guestfalica. Next base: position 114,345,300 of record OY829915.1, read on the forward strand.
ATATTTAAGAAAAAAGTTATTATTAAAATAACTTTTTTCTTAATTATATACTTTTGGGGTATTATACTAATAAGGATAACATTTATACAGCTTAGTTAGGTTACTGAAAAACTTGAGGCAAGCTGTTTTTTAAAAATTATATTTATTTAAGAAATGTAATGTCCTGTGCTAACCAATTAGCAATTGGAACTTTAGAATGAAACTGTAAACATAATTTTTTTAAGTAAAAGTCACTTTATTTTTCGACATACTCTCTTTTTTCTCGATACACTTATTCCAACCTTTTTTCCAATTTCATTAATATAATTTATCAAACTCATCAAAATAAGCGTTCGTTTCAGCTATTATTTCATCATTTTACTTAAATTACTTTCCACCGAGCCATTCTTCATGTTTCTAAACAGAAAAAGTCACAAGGGCTAAATCAGGTGAATCGAAAGGGAAGCAAATCGAAGTCCAATTCATCCAATTTTTTCTATGTCCCCATGATGACTGTGATGGTACATTGTCATGATGGAAGTTCAGTTTTCTTCTTCAAATGTGGCCGTGTTTCCTCATGAAGGTGCATGTTCATCTAACACTGTTTTCATCTCATCGATGTTTTCTGTTGGTTTTATTTAATTATTTGTTTACCATACAGCATGTTTATGCAATTGTACAGTTCTAACAAAATGAGAACAAAAAATCGCACTAAAACCAAACCATTAACAACAATTAATAATTATAAATTACAATTTCTAATAACATTCATTTATTTATTAAGATGAGCAGGAACAAACAGTGGTGGCTCCAAGTCAAAACTAGCAGCGATTGCACTCTTAAAAGCATTGTGAGAAATGTGAACATCAAAATACTCAGCAACGGTGTTAAGATCTCGTTGGATGCGCGTTGCAGGACCATGGTAGATGTAGATACTGTCGTCAAATGGAGTACGAAGAAACTCACGGGCGTATGGTGCGATGAGGAGCGTAAATATTAAAGAGTGAAAGTATGCTAGCACAATCATCTTTACCACAAATAATATCACGTGCAAAGGTAGCATTGACACATGCACGCCTAGAAGCCAGTGACTGAAGGACCAGGAAACGACAACGGTCAAGGTAAGGTAAGATACTATAATCGTTGCGCTGTGAAGAAGGCAATTTTTTGAGAACGAGTAACAGAAACTGCTTTTGTATACTACTTGTACCGGGTGACTGACACAAAGTGTTACCAACTTCAGACTGTCATTGCTGTCAAACCAGTGATGAAAGAGCGCTCAAATTAACACTGATTCATTCCATTGTTTACAAGCGTACCAAAGCATTTTAGTGGGGAATATTCAGAAAAAAAGTTAACCGCAATGGAATTCAAGCGTAATAGTGTGATTGCTCTATATTTGGCTGGAAAACCACAGCCGCAGATTGTTAACCAGTTAAAACATCTGCATGTGAATAAAATGTTTGTGTATCGCACCATAAATCGTTATAACGATACTGGCACCATAGCAAAACGCCATGGTGGTAGACCGAAACGCACTGCAACATCGCCGGATATCATTCGGAAGGTGAAAGCCAAATTGGCTCGGAATCCGCACCGTAGCGGCAGAAAAATGGCTCGTGAGGCGAACATTTCACTCAAACGGATGCAGCACATATTGAAAGTTGATCTTGGACTAACAAGCAACGATGGCCATGAAATTCCATAAAACGCATGGTCTCACCGATGCTCAAAAAAAATTAGAGTTGGACCAATGGATTGCCACTCGAAACCAAGCGCCGCCGATGGTGATGGTTTGGGCCGCCGTAACGGATGAAAGCCGTTCACCGCTCGTTTTGTTGGACCGTGGCATCAAGATAAATGCTCAAATTTATCGGGATCATGTGTTGGAATGAGCGTTGAAGCCTTGGGCACAAAAACATTTCGGACGCAGCGCCTGGACATTTCAACAAGACTCGGCACCGAGTCATAAAGCGCGCATCAATAAAGATTGGCTGAGAAACAACGTTCCGCGGTTCATTTTTACTGCCCAATGGCCACCAAATTCACCGGATGCAAATCCGCTAGATTTCTCGGTTTGGGGTATTTTGAAGAGCAAGGTTGAGACAAAAAAATACCAAAATGTCGATCATCTCAAGCAAGCGCTTCGCCGGGAATGGGCCAAAATACCGCAGAGCCACTTTCGTGCTGCATGCAATAGCTTTGTCGGCAGTTTGAAGGCCATAATCGCGGCTAAGGGTGGCCAAATCGAAAACTGCTAATGCAATTCGAAAATTTAAATATTTGTGAACATTTTTTACTTTGATTCAATAAAGTTCATCAAAAAATAAAAATTCTGTGGCGTTCTGTTTTGGTAACACTTCGTGTCAGCCACCCTGTATATTTTTAAACATTTTAAAAGAAAGTATTTAATAACAGCTCGACATTAATTTTTTCCATATTTTAAGAAAATCAAAAACGACTTTACAAAACGACTCTGACAAAGAAACTATTCAATCAAATCTTATACCAATTTGACAGCTTTCGTTTAAAAGAACATACTTCACGACAAACAAAAGAAATTGTTTATTCTTAACAGTTATCAATCCATCCTCGTACAAAAAATTTTACTAATTAATTCATCAGTTAAGTGACTGTAATCGGGTCAATTTCTAAGCTACTAATGATCCTGTCCCATCCTCCTTTATGTTATGTGTAAGAAGGGTGTATAGATGGGCCCGGTGTAATTCGGAACACTTGTTCAGCTGTACACCCTAATCAATCAATAAACTTGAGTCCAACAGATTTCGTAGTTCTCGCGTAGTTGTTGACACTAGACGTTTCAAATAACTATTATCGCATAGCACTTCAACACACTAATTAATTTGATGAAAGCTATTCAAACTATATCGTATTGCAAAATTGTTCGACACGTTCAAGCCTAAAGTTGATTAACTTTAATTCAGATATGTATTAATTGCATATTCATACCTGTTTTGTTACAATTTCAATGTCAAAAAATCGAAAGTAGATTTTATACAATTCATGCATTTACCTAAAATAGAGCGGAAGTGTAAATATGAAAATTGTAATGTTTAAAGGTTAACAATATGAGTATTTCTTACACATTCTTTATGCGCTTTATGTACGGCAATATACCCAATTATATGATTTTACTATTGATTTGTACTGATGTATATTGAAATGATTATTTGTAGTATTGAAAATTACTTAATCAAATTATTTTTCCGATTAAATTTCTTCATGACGTGACACACATCTTATGTGATTATGATCTTTGCCTCCTCATTGTGTTATTAAGTCGTTTGAGTTTTTTTGGTTAATTCATCTTTCGTTTATTTATTTTTTCTTTGGAACTTTCATAATCATTTTATTTTTATTTTATATTTAGGTTACAAAACCATTCACTTTCATTACAACCCATTGTGGCATTCATTGCGAATAAGTCGTTAAATTTGTATCTACATCGATTGCATGTAAACTGCGGTTGGGAAAGGGTCATCGACTGAATATTTTAATGTAACTTTTAGTTTTTTATAGTTTATGTTATATGCTGTCGGTCTATCGGTGCAATTGAATTGGGTTTTAGTTATTACTGTAACATTCGTTAGTAAAGAAGTGAATTTGAGTTGTTAGTGAGAAAATAATAGTAAATCACAATATGATGAAGGTATATTTAGTAGATAATTAACTATGTGTGAATATATAAATTCCGAAATTGTAAATATTTTGCCCCCTTCCTTTTATATTTTGTGCGTGTGTTGTGTATGTTGATTATATTTGCAAACATTTCCCTAGAATTTGTGTAATATTCAATAAACTTGCGTAACCGTGTGGAATTCGTGGAAACCACAAAGAAAAGAAAATCAGCCCGGGTATACCTTTCGCTCATATTTTTTTAATAACCTGCTAGTTAACATGTACCGAATACATATATTGTTATCAACAATATACAATATAGATACATATATCCAAATTTTTCCGGTATGACAACCATAACGGTGGGTTACGAATAAACGAAAACACCCACCCTTACTGCAAAAAGTACAAAGCGCGCAAAGATAACATCTGAGATGCTGTTACATTGTTAGTCGATATACAATAAAATCATAATATTTACATGAAAATTCATCTCGCATACGTGAATATACGAGTATAAACTGAATGAATTCAATTCGCATCCTACATAGCAATGCAAATATTTATTCAAGAAAAACTAAATCAATTTTCTCATGTTGTGCTCATCATTTCGTTCACAGAAGAAAATGAATCCAATTGCTGTTGCGATTATTGCTGGAGCTGTGATGATTGTATGTGATGCTGCTAAAGTAAATTCACAAGAAATCAAATCAGATGAGGATAATAAGGTGTTACCAACAAATGGCGTAAGTTTAAAATTTCTATAATAAAACTAAACAACGAAGCGTAAACATTTTCGATTATTCCATTGTTTGAAAGTCTAAAGATAAACCTTTATGGAAAGATGATTGATAAATCGATTTTAATACATTTTTCTTGTTACGTTATCATTTTTATTTAGGCAACAGAACGTGTTATTAAAACAATTGAGACAGAACATAAAATTGGATTTGATGGAGCATTTGGAAAAGCTGAACCCGATAATGGACAAAATGGAAGATCTCAACTGCTGGATAGTATTTTTAATGTGAGTGTTTTTTCAAACATTTTTACCGTCATTTAAATATTTTCGTTAGTAATTTGATTGTGCTACTAAACTATCAGTATATCCATACATCTAATGCATTAGTAGTATAAATTATCGAAAATTAAAACTATAGAACGTATTTTTAATGAAAGAGTTGTTTTCGCTGAATAGGGTTAACTAAAATTTGCATCTATTAAAGTGTATGGTGTTCGTGACGAGAGTATCATATTGTTTCTGTTACAAATATATTTAATGAAAGTAGTGACCCTAACGAATCGAATTATTTATGTTTTTGAACATAAAAAAAATGTTTTTGCTACTCACCTTTACAGGCAGCACCTACACAAAAGAAAACTTTTTTTTCTGATATTTTAAAGCAAGCAGTGGAATTATAAATTTGTAATCATTCTTATGTATAGTTTATGTGTAAAATAGCCTATTTCAGCTAAAAATCAGATTTCAAAAAAAAGATCAAATTTCCCGAAAATAATAATTTAACTCAACATGTGCATTTCAGGAGTTCGGTTATCTTTTGAGCATAATAAATTTGCAAATAATTTAATAATACATTTTTATTTCTGTTTCTTGGCAAAAACTTAAGCAACTTTCATATGTAACCAATATGAATTATTGTCGCTCTGGAAGAACCAAATATCATGGATCGAATAGAAAATATAGTGTAGGTTTTCATTATTTCGGCCAATTTAAATTATTTTAGTTTCCGACTTTAAGTAACTAAAATAAATCCTTGCTTTGTTGGTAGGGAAGTAGCTCATAATGTATCAGTATTTGTAGACTTAGGAAAATTAATCGTGTAGAATTCCCTCTAGATTAAACATACAGCATTTCAACTACCAGAAAAATTATTAAAATCATTAAAAATTATCTCGTGCGATTTACTCAGAAAGCTCCCGAATTCCGCAAAATGTACTGTGACAATTTAGGTAAATCCATTTTTTAACCTCTGTTCAAAAGTATACAGTACCTGCCTGAGTTAAATTATTATTTTGGAAAACAATTATTGTAAGATAAACAAGTAATGAATTTTTCTGATGGTTCTAAAATATTGCCAGATAAAAATTATTTTGTACCGCTCCTAGCGGTGATTAGCAAACACAACTTTATTTTGCTGCAGATCTATCTGGTGTCCTATACGGAATAATAAAAATTGCCATTTTGTCCAGAAAAAAAAACTGAAGGTGAGGCCGCAATGGTATGTGAAACTAGACGAAAATAATATTAAAGAGACGTTACAATAGAAACAAAGTTAATGATCCAAATTTGAAGCTGCCAATATACTTTGCGTGCGGCTGTGGCTCGTGTAAAATAATACTCAGCTGTTTTATTATTTGTGGCTTCTGGTTGGTGAAAAACAACCCCAATTATATTGGCATCCGGCGGAATATTATGTTAGACTATGATAAAACCTAGTTGGCTCTAGTTATTAAAATTAAATTTTACTTTTTAAATTAAAACTTTTTCTAATATTTTTATCATAAATGGTTATTTTTTTTGATAATCTTTGACACTATTTAAGGCTTAAAATTTTAGTACGGAGGCGGTTTCTTAATTACATAACATTTTAGGTAGTACATATATTCCAAGTACCCCCGGAAAAAGAAACTGGTTAACAAACTGTGAAATTTAAGCACGAATAGGAATAAAATATAGGGGAACTAGCTGAATTACCCCGGCGCTGCACGGGAGATATTAGAAATTGAATGCTGCTAAGTTTAAATCATAATATGTTCATTTGTTTCAGTAGATCCCAAAGATCTTGGAGTCCTCTTTCGATGATTCTCATGATTCAATTGATTGATAACGCAATGAGTTCCTTACAATATTTAAGAGTCAACAGTTCGCTGAGTCGATTCCATTCCGAATTGCAAACATTTTATTAAAACTTGGCACCGAGGCCCCTAGACCAATTCCAACCCCATCAGAAATATCGTAAGGTCGATTCTGGGCGTACAAAAAATTGGACGCGAGCACTAAGACCCTGCCCATTTTGATATCAAATACCTATGCAAAATTAGAATCAGATTACATGAAGGATGTGGAAAGTTATAAGTAGAGTCCTCTTGATCCAGGGGATGAACCCCACAGATTCGAGCATGGCACTAATTTTACTTTACCCTTTTCTTAAACACATTCTCATGGAAAAATTATATCTATCACGGGGCCAGCCCTAGTTGTACCAATTATGAAACCTTGGCCGGCTTGCACGCAGCAACTCACCAAATGTTCAGAAACATTCGATTTGTATAGATGTGTATAGAAGAGACAGTTTAAATGAGGTTTTTAAGAGGAGCTGGGACTAACCTAATGAGTTTTAGCCTTAGACAAATTATTCATGGCGTGCTGGCGTATTGTTAAATGCATAAAACATTATATTTTGAGAAATTTTTGCATGTATTTTTTGTTTACCAAATCAGTTGACACTCTCCCAGCTGCTTGACACATAAAAAAGGCGCCGCTGTAATGTCCTTTATGAACGAAGGTCCTTTATGTATGAAGGTTTATGTCATTAGACTTAACATTAACGTTTTTAATTTTTTAAATTTTTATTAATAACACCCGAAGTTTTGATGGCATATTCCGTCATTCTTGGAACATTATACAATAAATTTTAGAAATTTGAAAACAATATTCTATGAAAAATTGATTTGAAATTAACTTGATTCAAAAATCGAGTCATATATCATAACAAACATAACAATACCATACCGATACCAATCCCACCATTTTGTATCTACAAAATAATGATACCGTATAGTTCTATAAAATTTTGCAAAGCTTCTTAACTAACTACTGTCCAAACTATGACGCTTTGTAAGATTCTGCTCCTTAACCAGTATCATAGTGCCAGATGCAGACATTAAGTGACTACTTGCCTACTTTTCCGAAGATGATAATTTATTGCACTTTTTGACGAATTATACTTATGCGAGTGGCCACAAAATTATGTTGGTTGATGGCCCTCATCTATAAATTTTATTCGATCTATCCAACAGATTCTTTTAATAATATAAAAATCATACCTAAATGATATGTCACCAAGTTGCACATTATAATTAAGGTAGTTATTTGTTTATTGAACGTTTATCATTGTATATAATGCATAATAGCGGATAACCGGCGGGACCTGCAACGCCTTTTGTAACGGGTAATTACATATGCAACATATAACTGATACCCAGCATGAGCTGCATATATTATTGTAATGCTCTTGGATAAACAATATTTTTGGTTTTGCCATTTGTGCGTACATAAATAAGTTGGTGGATTTTCCGATGTGTGAACAGACCACATCCGCTGTCCATGTGAGAAGCACGAATTTTGTAGATTCAATGCTCAAACTTGAAGCGACTGTCCTTGAGCTTTACTAATGGTTATTGCAAATGCGAGTCGCACTGGAAATTGAAATCTTTTAAATTCGAATGGCAATCGGTCGGTATCATTGGTATTCGCGGTAATAAGACATGTTATGCTTTGAAGTTGTCATTCAATATTGTTGCTTCGATAATGTTATTTATTAATTTTTTGACTGCAAGCCTGGTGTGATGGTGGTGGTTAGATATTTCGAATCATAATCACGAGTACACCAATTTTCAATATCAATTCGTGTGGTGATAATCCTGGCAAATCAATTGAATTCGGGAGTTTGTCCGGATAATTGACAATTTATTCTTGATTCATAATGCAATAAACTGACTTATACGTTGTAGAATTGCCAGATATTTGATTTTGAATGGCTGTGTTAATAGCATTGACATCATTGTTTTTGGCCGGCAATAGTGCATGTTCGCTTAGCCATTGGTGATTTTTGTAATTGTAATTAACGTTTAGAAATACGCTGTTAATCGATTCGTCAATTGTCTGTGTAAAGTTATAAAAATCTGGTGGAATGATAATGCAATTTATGGTGCCATCGATTAGCATTTTCCCATTTCCAAGATATAAAAGTAGCTTGGCGAATCGGGCAGTGGATTCGTCTTGTTGCAGTTGGAAACGCATGTTGGTGGTCAATATAGTTTTCTAAACATTTTGCAAAAAAACAGATGATTTGAGACATGCGTTTAATTCATCGGCTGGTGTGTAACGTAGTATAACTGGCAGAGTCTGACGAAAATCATCCGTCAGCAAAATGAGTGCACCTCCGAGTGGCTCTGTATTACCTTTTAAATCTTGGAGCGTCCGATTGATTGCTTCCAAAGATTTGTTGTGGGCCATTGTGCACTCATCTTATGCTATGTTTGCAAAACTTTTCCCATTCCTATTTTCTTTGTTATGTTGCCTGTGGGTGTCGCAGTAAATGGTATGTTCAATAACAATTTGAAAGCAGAGTGCGCCGTTCTACCTCCATCCTAAGAGGCAAGAATACAAAGCCAGAAGATGCGACGGCTAAAATAAATGATAATAGAAATGTTTTGCCTGTTCCACCGGGTGCATCGAGGAAAAACGAACCGCCAATTTGTTGTGAAATCGCATTCATAATGCGGTTATATGCATTGTATTATTGTATCGTCAGTTTTGGCAGATTTGTTTGAATTAATGTTTGCAGCTCATTGACATTAAATTGCTGCTCTCTGTGCAAATCTCGATCGTATACATCGTCTGCTAATCGATTCGATGAAACCATTCCTAATTGAATGAGCATTCTGTTGACGATTGATAAACACTTGTTTTGAATCCTGATTAGCGCTTCGTTATACATTTCCGGTGAGAATTGCATGATTGCGTTGTTGCTGGCTGTGCACATTCGATGTAAAATAACTTCACTCATTTGATCTTTCTTTCACTTCATTTGATCTTGACAGTATTTTTCCCACAAATCTTTCTGTCTATGAAACTTTAATGGCCTTCGAAACATAGAGAAAACTTTTTTAGGATATCGAGCAATTCGACATAAAAGTATTTCATAAAAATTACATGACTGGCTTAAGTACGTACATTCCTAGGCCGGCACTATAAAACACTTAAGTTTTCGGATAGCTCAGTAAGTTTCAGTTTTTATTTCAGTTAGTATCCCGAGCATTGCACTTGCTAAATGCAACTAAGATTGCGTCGATGTAATCGTTAGATATCTATACCAATACAAATTATTGATCTTGATTCTAAGCTTGAGTGGTATAAGGTCGTGCGTTTGTGATATTCCACTAAACTAAATCTTCTACTTCTTTTCAAATACAAGTTTAAATTAAATGAGAGATTCCTAGACAACCTGAGCTGGCTTTAAAAGGTGGTTACTGAATAGTGACTTTAACTATAAATTACCTTAAAGTTTAAATCGGGTTTTCACCGCACTGTAACACTGTCCTGTCTCATTCTTACACCTGTTAATAAACGATCTAGCCAGATAACATACAGTAGCTACAGGTTTTATTACTTACGGTGGACGAAAATATACCTATAGTAAACGAACGTCTAAAGATGATCTCTCCATGCTTAATTTCATATAAAATCATTACTAAAATACGATTTAATACATTAAGCGAATTTAAAGATTTTCACCATTGAATTCGCGTTAAAAAGCGTTGATCATGCCCATTTTATGTTATTGGATGTAATAATCGATTATTGGCGGCACGTACGTTGTATTATATAAAAAAGGAAGGTAAAATGATAATTTTACGTTACATGAAACTAGATCATAGTGAGTTTATACACTGGCTTCATCGCGTTTTTGTACTATTGGTCTAACTAACCAAGAATTGCTCTCGCAAAAGAGAGAAATCGGATGTGGTATGATTCCGTAAAGAGCCTCTAAGTATTGTACTTAATTTTAAAACACGTTTAGAAGAAGACGCAAGCAGCTAACAAAACAACTGCACTAAAGAAGCTTTTTTGTGCTTACATAAATATGGAAGCACAGCAGTGATACAGAAGCAAACATGTAGAATTGGATCATAAAAAACAATTTTGTAGAGTTGGAGTTTCGTAAATTATAGACATAAACAGTGCATTTGTCTCAAATTGAATTTATCCTCGTTTTTGAATTACTTCTTCACGGAAGTGTATCCATTCAGTACCTCCCGATTCTAGTGCCAAAACATTTGCATCACTTTTCCTGTTAAATGAAGAACTTAATGTAGTATTTGCTATTTGGCCTTCTACGAGGGAAACACACATAAATTTTCGCGTTTAAGACGAACGAAATGAAATCGTTTATAAGTGTTTCAGTTCTTCCGTATGAACCATAATCCTTCCACACACATTTTGCTAATCAAATTTGGAAGAATGAATAACAACTGTATCATAATTATCAAATTTCAAAACCCCCAAAAAATTAATTAACTCTTATTTTACGATTTTATTTATTTCTGCAGAAAAATAAATAATATATTTCCTGAAAAATTAAACCCAAAATAGTAAATTAATGTTTAAGAACAACGAAAAACTTGTTTTGATATCTCTGACATAGTTGACAAATTTTAGCTGCGATAACACCCAGATTTATAATATAATAAAACAATAGAAAAACTATAATTTTAAATTTGGGGAGAAATCAAAGCTCAATCACGATTTTATTTGAGCTTTCGGAACATATTAGAGAGATTATACGAGAGGGTTAAATAACAAATTTATTCAACCAGATTTTATTCGAAAAAATGGAGGGGTAAATATGTTGTGGCCAACAACCGACTAACTTTTATCACGCATTTATTCGAAGTTCTTGAATGCACCACACTTAATTTCTAAAGCGAAAAGTGAAACTTACCGCAATTTTGGTAAAATTGTCTTGTACATACAAAATCAAAAAAGTGACGGTAAATGATCAGTTAAAAAGTCCGCTTAAAGAGAATATAAAAATGTTTGTTGTTACTAAGTTGGCACAACTGTACTCTATATCGACGTGAAGTTTGAGCGCGATCTGTCATTTATTTTGTTTACAGTGCTCTATGTTGTCAGTTCATCTCAAGTGTGTTTTACGGTGAATCAACTTTATATAATACAAGTGCATATGAGTGGTACAGTGCATTCAAAAGCGGTCAAGATGTGGTGGAAGATTTGTCTCGCTCTGGTCGGCCATCAAATTCTTCATTTGAAGTTAACATCACTAGATCACGAGATAGTCGCTGTACTTTATGTGCCGCACGAATCAATTTGTACCATTGTACACGATTGTTTGTGTATGAAACGCGTTGCTACTCGACTAATTCCGATAGACCTGAGTTTTCTTCAAAACCTCAAACGCGTAAAGGTCGCTGGAGACATGCTAGAACGAGTCAGTTCCGAACCCACATTCATAAAACGCATTTTAACTAGTGACGAGACTTGAGTTTATGAGTTTGACATGTAAACCAGTCAACAAGCTTTGGAGTGCCGCTTTCCAACTGAGCCGAAACTGAAAAGACCACGTCAAAGTCATTCAAAAGTTAAGGTAATATTGGCTGTTTTCCTTGTTTATCGCGGTGTTGTGCACTCGGAATTCCTGCCAGAAGGTCAGAGGTAAATAAAAAATATTATCTGGGTGTGATGCTGCGTTTGAGAAAGCGAATTCGTCGAAAAAGTCAGGATTGTAGAAAAAACGCATGGATTGTTATCGACTTTCTGCCCAAAAACCCGACAAATATCATCGAACAACCACCATATTCACCTGATAAGGTGAACTCCGGCTGACTTTTTTCTCTCTCCGAAACTCAAATTACCACTTCGAGGCACTCTTTTTCAGTCGATAGAAGACATAAAATAGAATTTGCGGCGAGAACTGTGTTGACCACCAAAACCAACAAGGTTAACCCTTGTTGGTTGAAAATTTAATCTTTAAGTTATTTACGTAAATCTTTGAATTCTTTGTCGTTATTTGTAAAGGCTAAACATTACAAAACCATTGCAAAAATTGACTTCCAGCACACAAATAAGCACCAAATTTCGCAAGGATCTCCCAATTAATAGAAAAAAAATTTAAGTATGAAGTTTTATTCCGAATATTGAATCCGCCTGGACTGTAGAGATGTCGAATTTTGATGAAGTAAAGTTTTTTTTCTAAATTCGCGATTTCCGGTCAAATTTAAAAATGGTCTGAACTAATTTTATTTAAAATTTAGATTACAATCTTTTTGTTTTTACCCGTTTTTTTGTAAATGATATATACTTTCAAAATATTTGGAAAAAAACAAAACGCTTCTATGACAGCGCCACTTCCGGTGGACAGATGTCCACAAAAAGCTTAAGTATGAAGTTCCGTCCCATTCAATCGATGTATCCCGTTCAATCAATCCAAAAACAGTTTTTTGTTAGAAAACGACATGTCCGCTCAAAATTTGAAAAAATTATGTGAGCCAGTATTATTCCAAATTTAAATTAGAACCTTCTAGTTTATAACCATTAAAATGTAATGTTCAAGTACACATTTTGAAAAATTAGGTAGACTACACGTAAAACCAATGCAGTATGAGAAGGTGCATTATCGTGGTGCAAAAACCAAGAGTTGTCGACCCATAAATTCGGCCTCTTTTTACGAATAGCTTTGCGCAAACGACGCATAACACTCAAATAGTATTCCTTGTTGACAGTTTGGCCGGTCGGACGGAATTCGGAGTGCACCACACCTCGATAATCGAAGAAAACTGTCAACATCACCTTGATTTTTGACTTCTTTGACGTGGTTTTCTCGGCTTCGGCTCACCTTTGGTATGCTATTAGGCCGATTGATCGTCTCTTTCTGGGTCGTAACCATAGATCCAAGACTCTTCACCAGTTATAATACGTTTCATGACATCCTGGTAGTCGGAAAGCATTGTTACACAGACGTCAACGCGATGCTGTTTTTCCAAAAAATTTAGTGATTTTGGAACCAATGATCTTTCAAAATGGTTTTGACTGATCCTTCCGATATTTCAACGATGCCAGTAAGGTCTCTGACTGTTAATCGTCGATTCTCAAGCACCAATTCCTTGATTTTATTAACATGTTGATCATCAGTTGATGTTGATGGCCGTCCTAGACGTGGTTCATCGTCAACACATTCTCGAGCCTCTTTGAACAATTTGTGCCAATCAAAAACACTTGCTCGCGACATACAATTATTACCGAAGGCCTTTTGCAACATTCTGAACGTTTCGGCATCACAAAATTGATTTCGCACACAAAATTTAATGGAACTTCTTTGTTGAATAATTTCACTCATTGTAAAAATCGCCGAATGCACTTTTTGTATTTCAGACTGACAAGCGTATTCTAAACACTACTGATTATTTTGATGTGACATTTGGCACAGCTGTCACTGACAGTCGTACCAACATAGAAAAAAAATATTTCGACGAATCGTTTTCCGCGTAAAATTTAAATTAAAAAGTCTTACTACTTTTTGCCCACAGTAGTATTTCTAGCTAGGTTCAAAAAATTGCCGGAAACAAAGTTTCCGACATTTGATTAACGGGATATGTGAAAATAGCCCAATATTCATCCCTCAAAAATGAGATGGCAACAGTAATTATTAATATTATGACTTGTTGACTATCAGCGCTGAAAAATGCCACCTTTTTATTCTTGGTTCATCTTCTCCCGATAATATTTACTGATATGACTGCAAAAAGTATAATCACACAATAAGTTTTCAGCGTTGAGAGTAAAATTATGGTACGACATAAACATTTTCGGGATTGGGTCAAACAATTTTTGTTAGAATTTTACTTTAAAGTAATATAGGGAGAGTTCATATTTAGTTATTCGAACTCAGAAACTTTTCGTTGGCCGGACTAGCGGCTTCTGTCTGTTGTTAAAGAAAGATTTAATGTAATTTCAGTGATTTTTCAAAAGAATTTCTATGAGGTGAAGTTGACATATAGCTCCTCGAACTCTGAAACTATAAGTTTAGTAGACTTAGTCGGTTAAGTTGTTGTGGGAAGTTTAATGTATTTTATGAGATTTTTCAACAAAAAATATAATTTTTCCCGAGTTCGAGAAACTAATCTGAATTCCATTTCAAAGAAAAATTTTGAAAACATTTCATAAAATACATTAAACTCTTCCTCCCCCCCCCTTCCAGGTCCACGAATGGTTCGTGAGTACCAAGTATATTATCTCAATTCTATCTCTTAAAAAATTTTGGAAAACATTTATAAAATACATTAAACCTTCCTCTATCATCGGACATAAGTCGATAGTCTGGCCAACAACTAGTTCCTGAGTTCGAGGAATTATAAATATCTCAAAAATTGTCATAAAATACATAAATCTTCCTCTATCACAAAACATAAATAGCTGACCGGCCAAAGAATAGTTCCTGAGTTCAAGGGACTAAGATATAGTTCACCTCATAGAAAAATTCTGAAAAATTACAGAAATTACATTAAATCATTCTCTTTAAGAATGAATAACTTAATTTGTCAAAAATCGAACTTAAACTATAGAATTACAAAAATCAAGAAACAAATTAACCAACTAGACAAGTTTGTGTTGACTCGATGTTAATGGTGATATTAACTTTTCTCTCCTTTATGACCCACACCCCGTCAGTCAGGAATCCCTATGTCCTTGTTTAATCACAGAAATTCCTTTTTGGTGGATTGGCTGGTTGAAAAACACCTTTCTTCTTTTGTGTCTCACTTTTGCCTTGTTGAAGAGGAATATAATGGCCAAGCAAGTTACGATGGTTATAATGCTAGCATCAATGAGGCCAGCTTCATTGTGTTGATTGAAAAGTTCTTGAAGTTGTTTAGATACAAATTATGTATTCTGGATCAATTATGATGTTTTTATCTATTATATTTGCTCTTAGCACTGGTGGCAATACGTGGAATCATTACTTCTACATTTAAAAATGATGATTCGCCTAAGGATTGGCGATTTGTTTCATTATGACATTGGATTAAAAAATTTCCCTTTAAATGTTTGCTTGTGTTGTTGAATAGGTCGAATGTTTTATCGTTTAAGGTTTCGATAGTTTGATTTTTATTGAACTTAATCACGTAATCACATTTGATAGTTAACCCTTTTACAATTTGGTTGATTCAATGATCCTTGTTTTGTTTCTTCAGCTTATTCATTTTGCAGATGGTGATATCTTGTAAGAGGTTACATTATCCTGAGTGATTCTAATAAATAATTTTGATTTGGCAAACGTTCGGGAATTCCAAATGATTTGTTTGTTTTGATTAATCGTTGATGTTAGGTTGATGTAGTTGTATTTCTGCTTGCTTGTATTAGGTATACATACTACGTATAGATTTTCGGAATTTTTTATCAGCATCATTGGTTCCGCAAATTTTTACTATTTTTCATTTTGTTATGAGAGTAAGCAGGTTGAATAGCTTTGTTGTGTTTGTCTCCTTCATCTTCATTTAAATGTTCAACAATTTTGTTGAATTTGTTATGTTCATCAATGGCCAGGTCAGCCTGCAACCCATTTCCATGCGCTTCCGATCCAATTTGTTGTTTTTCATAAATGGTAATTGGTTCTTGATTTTTGGCGTTTGAGTACTGAGATCCATTGCGTGATTTGTTTTATTTTGTGAATCAATTGAGCTCGGATTTTGCCTTCTTGATGGGTTTGTTGATCGTTGGAGTTATTCAATCAATCAGTTCTTCGCAGTCGTCCCAATTGATGATGTGAATTAGCTCAAAACATCCGTTAATAATTCGTCCATTTTGCTTGTTTTAAAGTCACTGCTGGAGTATTGTATTCGTAAATGTTCATCTATGATGTTAGACCACACAGCCAGGTAAAAGTAAACGATAGTTTTGTGTTATATTTTTGATATTGGTTTTATGAATTCGTTCCTCGAATGTTGTTGTAATGGTAGCTTTATTGTCTTTGCTACCGTTCCTTTTCTGTATTTTGGTTTATTCTTTGCCTGATTTTCCTTAATTGCTATATAGATTGTCTCTCCAGGTGCATAATATATCGGTTTTACCCTTTACATTAAAAATAAGACACCAAAATTACTTTTGTAATTTTGGTTTCTTTTTTTCCCTCGATTCTTTCGATTAAATTTTATTCTTAAAGTCAGCTAGATTTTGGTAGTTTTTTCCTTGTGCTCTCCTAATAAAAAGTCACTGGGTTTGATAAATATGATGAATGGTAAATACTTTCAAAAGGAAAAGAAAATTCACCACTCGAACCGAAACTAAAAACATATTTTTTTACTTTCTCATTCTGCATTTCGACACCGTAAAATGAAGAGCTGTCGCGATCAAAACCGAAATATTTTAGTACTCATTTAGTTCGCTTTATTTTGTTAAGATGTTGTTTTTCTAAACTAAGTTGGTACTTTCAAATTCAATCGTTAAGAAGTCGTATAATTTGAAATTGATGAATAGCTCTACAATTTTTTTGGAAAATTAATTACTCAAATAGATTAAACTTTGACAATGTGACATTTTTATTTATGGCGTCCTAGAAATAAATGTCTGCAGCTCTAAAAGTAATATTGGAAACTATAAGAAAGTAAAGTGTTCTACTTCCAAAACTTACGTAGCTGTTTTGATTATTAACCACGCCACAATTTTACTATGAAGTGGCAGCGCAAACAACTGAAATAAGGCAGCGCAAACAACTGAAGGTCGGGAAAAACTTACTTTACTAATGCATAAAACAACTTACAAAATGGTGTAAACTGAAGAGCTAATAAACACTTTTTGGTAATCATAACTGGAGAAAGCTGATATTTTTTATGCAACCCTACCGTTTTCAGGGAAACAAAATTACTTCGACAATTCGAGAGGAGGCCAAGCTTAGACATTGTAATATGTCAATAATATATATGTTAAATATGTTTTGTTATAAAATCTGCTTTGCCAATAGAATAAAGATCAAAACTTAATAAATAGTAGACAAATCTCATGATTATCAAAGACCAACAAAATAAAATATCTAGAAAGTAGCCACAAATATGTCGACGTGATGCTTCGGGTTCACAAAACAAATAGTCTCTAAAAAAATTCTAAAACTACCCACAAATTCAACATTTAATATTATAATAGGAATTATTAGCTCGTACATCTAAAACAAAAAATATGAAAAATGACAACTGCACAACTATACAATTCAATATCCAATAGTGCCATTGAACGGAATCCTCCAGAATGAGAATATTTTATTTTTATGTTGCAATGTGCCATCTAGAGATACCATTCCAAAACACAACTATCTACCAAAAGCAATGAAAATATTATGCCTACATTTCACTCTAATCATTTGATTCACCGGCACTTTTGATGCAAACCTAAATACAGGTGCAGTCCAAACTGGAATTACCAGATTACTGAACGCCAAAATTCACTCATTGTTTTCAAAGCGCACCAACCCTCCAGTTCATTCGTGCAGCGCTCAAGAAGAATCTGCATTTCCCCAGCAAAAACAAATCAAGTCGCAGAAATAGTGCAAAAGAAATGAAAATGAAAGGGAGTTATCGCACGGGCAAAACAATTCTGCTCACATTAACGCTTTCGATAATTTGTAATATTTTTTCCTAACCTGATAAAAAATAAATCTTTTTTTAAAAGATTTTTTAAATTATTTAAAAAAATCAATCAACTAGTTAATTAAACTACTACTAACAGCATTGTAGCGTTTAAAAATGACCAGACTTAATTGTCATGTTCTTGTACAGTTTTAAATAAAGTCGCAACGCTTTTAAATATTTTTGTTTTGTTTAATTAAGTAAAATTCATGTAAATGTATTACAATTATATACGAGTAGCTATGCAAATGATTAAAACAAATGAACATGCAAAAACATAATTTTTTTTTGGGTTAGGACAGCCAAATTTACCTTGGTCTATTATAAATTGAAACACCAATTTGCTTATGTTTTCAGGGGAACTTTTATTATTTTTATTAATAAGCGGACACCAAAATAGCGCATACTTTTTTGTGCGAGATAATTTCCAAATGAAAATCATTTTTATTTTCACAAAACTGGAGATTTATTTAGTTTATGATAGCCAAATTAGCCTTTGTATGCTACAAAATCGATTTACAATTTTCTGGAACACAAAAATGGCCTAAAAATTATCTTGTAAAATCAAAAATCATTATTCCTCCCGCTCCCGTTTTCTGAAATTTAAAGAAAACCAACAAAGTCAACCCTCGTAAAAATTCATTGTAAAAATTGAAAAAAAAACCCTTAGGACGCTGCCGCTTCTGGCACGCAGTGTCTACCACATTTAACATAGTTCCCACATTTTCTGGAAAAAGCTTTAGTATGAAGTTTTATTACGAATAATCAGTCCGCCTGTAGAGATCCCAAATTTTGGTGAAATACATTTTTTAAAACTTTTATTTCCGGTAAAATTTAAAGTATGATTTGAACTAATTTTGATTGAAATTTAATTACAATCTTTTTATTTTCAAACAACGTGAAAGGTCATTTGAAAGCTGCCAGTTCCGATGGACCAATATCAGCCAGAAACCACTTGGATCTCACAATTTGTGGAAAAGCTTAGGTATTTTTTCATCCCGATCAATTAGTCCATCTGGGCTGTACAGTGACCGAATTAATGTTGAAAAGTGGCTTTTATCAAAAATCGTTCTTTGCGCTAAAATGTTGGAAATCTGATTTGGAACCGGTTTTCACGGTTTGTTGAAAATTTTAGTTAGAATATTTTCAAAATAATTTGCAAAAAAAGAAAAATCTCATATGGCAGATGTCACTTCCGATGAACCTACTTCAGCCAACATTCACTGAGATTTCCCAATCTATGGGAAAAACATAAGCGTGAAGTTTCATCCCCGCAAAGCAATCCGTTTGGGTTGTACTGGGCCGAATTTTTGTTAAAAAACAGTTTCTTGTCAAACATTGTCGTTTCCTGTTAAGTTTTAGATAAATGATCTGGGCCAATATTGTTCCAAATTATATTTAGAATTCTTTAGTTTATTATCGTTTTTGTCGTAGATGCTAGACTTTTCAAAAATATTACAAAAAAAAAGAAAAAACTCAAAGAAAGCTGCTACTTCCGGCCAAAAATCACTGTGATTTCTGAATTAATGAAAAAGCTTAAGTATGAAATTTCATCCAAATCGGACAAACCGGCTGAGCTATAGAGAAGTCATAGAGTCTGAACGCACAGAGTCTGATGGGCACCATATATTATTTTGCTACGTAAAAGAAAGCAATTATATTACGTTTCAATCTTTTCGTTTTTCCGATATTTTCAAAAAATTTGTTAAAAACGAAATATCTCCTATGGAAGCTTTCTATTTCTTTGGACAGAAGTTGGTCAAAAATTACTGGTACCACCAAATTTATCGAAACTGTTAAAGTATGAAATTTCATCCCGATTAGTCAATCGGTTGTGCTGTCGGGAGGCCAATTTTTGGAGAGAAAGCAGTTTTTTCTTTTTTCACAAATCGTCATTTCCTGTTAAATTTAAGAAAACGGTTGTGAGCGGGTTATGTTGCAAATTTAATTAAGAATTTTTATGTTCTTAATCGATTTTGTCAAATTTCAAAATATTAATTCAAATATTTGCAAAAAGCAAAACACTTCCTACGGAAGCTGTCTCTTCTAATGGGCCGGTCGGTCATATATCACTGGGATATCCGAATTTATATAAAATCTATCTATAAAAAAGTCTTCTGGACTGTAGAGAGGACATAGACAAAAGTCAGCACACACACTTACCCCGAAAGCTTGCAAACATCTCAGGGTCGAAAATTTTCATGGTTAGTATACTCCATTTTACTACATAAAAGAAAGTAAAAGAAAAGCCAATGTACACTCATTCTGATGCAACATAAATCTCCTTAGGATAAAGACCGTTTTTAGGGGACTGGCATGTTATGTTTGCTTTTTAATTTTTCCATCCCCAGATTTAGGCATTGTTAATAATTTCTAAATAGATAATATTGCCTCCAACGCTCCCTAGATAAAATTGAAATATTCTGATAAATTAAAATTTAATGAAATATTTATTATCTTTTCTTAAAAATGATTCTCAAAAATCCGTTACGCAATTAATTACAGTAGCTAACATTAAAATTCTAAGAATCAGATTAAAATTAAGACAATAATAAAAACGGCTTAAATGCTTTCTGTTGATTGGTGAAAATAAATTGCCAAGGAATTATTCGGATTATAACGTTACAATGAGAAAATTGTTTGAATATATTTTGTTAGTGTTCATTGATTTAATTGTACCGATCCGTGAACAATGAATTTATTTCACCTCAAATGTTTTTCATACATTTTTTTCTTTTATCACACGCAATGAGGAAACCTAACTCCTAATCCCATGATAATTTAACCAACGATTAAACCACAATAAAAACAAAAATAATAATTTTTATTATTGCGCAGCCAATCGAAACGCCAATAAAAATTATTTTACATAAAATACTCAAGTATACAAATAAAATAAAACAAAATGTGATATTTTAAAAATAATTAGTTGTTAATTAGAACAAAAATTTGTCGAAGTTAAATTTTATTTTATAGCAGAAATTCGCATTACGGGAGATACTCTCGATTATTTATAATTATGGTGATGATAAAACCACCCAAAAATCGCGTTGATAAAATTGTTTGGTTGGCAGTGGAAAGAAGCGATGTTATAGTCGCAACAGATAACATAAAATAAACCCGATTTTTTTTTTGCAGATTCCAATCGCAACGTTGAAAGCGGTAAATGAATTGGTGCAAAATATTGCAGGTAACATTCAGGCGGCAGGGTCAGGTACATATTTCAGAAAACATTCAAAAGTGATTGTGCAACCTGTTACGGCTCAACCAGTGCCTATCGAGGAAGTTTCTCATTAAAATCGATGTAGTTTAAAATTTTACTTTGTATTGAATATTAATTAAATGATGCTAGGTGTTTTTTTAAATTAATGTGTCCCGGTACAAACTATTAAATTGGAAATAATATTTAAATTTCAAACAAGAATACAGTGTATTCTACTACATAACAATAAATTTACGGCACGTAAGTTTATATTGTTTTGTATGTAGATGAAAGTCATTAAATGATTTGCGATGTATACAAAATCACAATGGTACATCAAGTTTTTATGATAGTTTTGTGGTCATTGCAAAACAATATTAATCACATTGACAACAACAACAATGAAGCCAACGGTGCTACACCGTTCATATAAAAACGGATTGGTGTATTTCTTCAATAAACAGAAACAAAAAATGATTCTCGTGATTTTATGGTTAGATGTGATATAAAGGGTGTTTTTTTAAGAGGTTGCCGATTTTTTTTTTGAATAAAACACATATAAAATTATGAAATGACCAAAATTTTTTTTTATTTGGTAGATAATTTTTTGGCATTTAACATTTAAACACAATTTCTGGCATATGGCTACCACGACTATTTTTCACAAATGTCATTCTGGAGGTCCAATTTTCCAGCACTTTTTCAAGCATTTGAGGGCGTATGTCAGCAATGACACGTTGAATATTGGTTTCCAAAGCGTCAATCGATTGAGGTTTATCCACATAAACCAATGACTTCACGTATCCCCACAAAAAGTAATCGAGTGGCGTCAAATCGCACGAACGCGGAGGCCAATTCACCGGACCATTTCTCGAAATAATGTTGTCGTTGAAAGTTTCTTTCAATAAGTCGATTGTTTCACGTGCTGTATGGCAAGTGGCACCATCTTGTTGAAACCACATTTCATTCATATCCATATCTTCAAGATTTGACAACAAAAACTCATTTAACATGGTTCTGTATCGATTTCCATTCACGGTAACGCGTCGTCCTTCCTCATTTTTAAAGAAATATGGACCGATGATCCCACCAGCCCATAGACCGCACCAAACAGTACATTTATCAGGATGCATTGGTAATTCTAGAACGGCGTGTGGATTATCTTTGCTCCAAATGCGACAATTTTGTTTGTTGACGTATCCATTTAACCAAAAATGCGCCTCATCACTGAAGAGAATTTTACGGTAAAAAAATGGATCTTCGTTCAATTGATTTAACGACCAATCACTGAATTCACGGCGCAAACGATGGTCGTGTGGCTTTAATTCTTGCACCAATTGAATTTTGTATGGCACCAAACCCAAATCTTTACGTAAAATTTTCCATAAAGTCGATGGACAAAGTCCAATTTGCTGAGCACGACGACGAATCGATAAATTGTCGTTTTCTTCGACACTGGCCTCAACGACAGCAATATTTTCTTCTGTACGAACTCTTCTCATTCTTGTCGGTGGCTTGGCATCCAAAAGAGTGAATGTAGACCGAAATTTGGTAATTACGTTCTTTATGGTGGTCTCTGACGGACGATTATGTGCACCATAAAATTCACGAAGTGCTCTATAAACATTTTTAATTGAACACTGATTTTGAAAATAAATTTCCACGATTTGAAAACGTTGTTCTGGAGTTAACCTATTCATAATGATTTGCCAAACAATACTGAGTAGAAATGCCACTTTCAGCTGTCAAAACAACTGTCATAAAATAAAACGACATCTATCGGAAAAACAACCCTCCTAAAAAAACACCCGTTATATTAACAAGTGAGGGAATGTAAAAATGTTAGCATACCGCACCATAAAATGAATTAGACATTATGTTGTGGGATTATGTTATGAAATAAATTTTACGCTGTGGTAATGCTGATATAGAAAATTGACCAACAATTTTGGCTGTGTCTATGTATGTACTCGAACAAGGTAACGATGTCAAATAAACAACATTAATTGTACAGAAAAGCAATTAGGTTCCGAAATTTAATTGAAATTAGTGATAGAAAGGATATTTTATCGACATTAAGGTAAATAGCAATTTGAGTACCGGGATAGGAACAGTAACAATAAAGTAGATAATAACTATTAGCTTTATTCTTAAACAAGTTGGGTCGGATTTAGTAACCCAAATACAATTTACTGAAACACATGTCAACCTTCATTGGAAATATAAAATTGTAAAATATAATATTGTAACGGAAATTTTAGGTTTAATATTTTCTGGTTGGTTATTTAAAAATAATGAATTTCGCAAGTTGTACCAACAATTCCAATCACTATGTAATGTGTGCACATGGCATAATAGTATTTCATCCATGTACAACTACCTAATGATAGAAATTGTTAGTTAGGAAGGTACGGCTTTAGCCGTACGCCCTCGATTTGGCAAGCAATGCGTAAGGTAGGACGGGAAAAGTGAACCGCGAAAGAGTTGAGAGTGCTTCGGCCTCAGGACAGATGGCATAGATTAAAACATAAAACAAACTATTAACTCCATGCTCGAAAAACAAATATATTACGAAAATAGCTATAATGTGTAGTACGAGTAAATTATTAATTAGTTTTGTAAATACACTAAAATAATTCAAATCGATATAATTAAATTTAATAACATATACAAAAAAAATTTAATATAAATATTCAATATTAAAAATCAACAATTATCTGAATGAAGAAAAATTATTGTGAGTAACCTTTCTTATTGTTGCTAAACGGCAAAACGATACAACAACTCAAATTTTAGATATATCAGTGTGAAGTCGTAGTAGGTAATAATTAAGAGAGCAAGGTTGGTATGGAATTTGTAGAGGAAGAATCCACCTTTCAAACACCAAAATTGTGACTCGAGTATATGAGCCAAATTTTAGATATAGTCGTGTGAAGACGTAGTAGATATTAAATAACCGAGCAAGGTTGGTATGGAGTTTGTAGAGGAAGAATCAAAGTCAAAATTTAGATATAGCCGTGCGAAGAATGTTCAAGTGAAGTACTAGTAATTAAGCGGATTATTGAGGTGAGTAAGAAAGGTATGATAAGTCATTATTAAATATATATTTTTAAATTAATCGTTAAACGATTTAGTAAACATAAAACAAAATTTTCGATTTTTTGTTGGTTTGGTATTTATATAATTGATTGATATGTTAGGTGCGCAAGTAGAAACTCGGCTCTGAAGATGGTTGCATTAAAATACACTTGAACGCATCAAAATCGCCTGCCGTTTTGGATATATGTGCTTAGTCATTGCTGTTTTTATGACATAAGTTTCAGTCATTTACTAGCTCTCATTCCTTGTGCATCAATTTTAAGACATGGATGTCGATAAGCAACATTTTCGTCATTGCATTATATTCTGTTTTCAAATGAAAACAATTTCAAGCTATGGAATTGATTAGTTCGACTTGAAGTGAACAGTCTGTGAGTCATTCAACAGTAAAAAAAAAGTGGTCTACAAGATTTTGTGATGGCAATTTTAGTCTTAAGGACGATGTCCAGGTGCAGTAAAATAATTTGAAGGCGAAGAACTTAAAATTCGCGTCAAACTCAAAAAGAGATTGCAGAACAGTTAGGAGTTACTCACCAAGCAATATCACTTCTATTGCATGCAATGGGAAAAATACAGAAGCAAGGAAAATGGATTCCTCATAAACTAACAGAAGAAAACAAAAACCAAAGAGCTGACATCTGCAGGAATTTGCTTTCTCGGTACAAAAGAAACAATTTTTTCCACAAAATCATTAAGGATGATGAAAAGTGAATTTTTGTACGATAATTCTAAGCGCAGAAAACCATGGCTTGATCCAGTTGCAAAGATGAATATTCATGCCAAGGAAGTGTTAACTAAATTTAATAAAATTAAGTGATGCCCTCGAGGAAGAAAACCATCTACGGGCCAAGTAAAGCGGAAGGAGATACTGCTGCATGACAACGCTCGTCCACATACAGCAAAATCAACCCAGGAATTCATCTTCTCCTTAGGCTGGGAAGTTTTACAGCATGCGGCATGTTCTCCAGACTTGGCTCTCTTTGATTACAACTTATTCAGATCGATGTCATCATATTTGAAAGACCAGCGGTTCACGAAAGTTGAAGATGTGTCAAAATTGATCGATGCATATTGTGCTTTGAAACCACCAAGTTTTTGTCGCGAAGGCATTCATCATCTACCTGATAAAAGGCAAAAGACCCAAGGTAGAGTAATGGCGAGTATTTCAATAATTAATCTTTGTAATAATTAAATTGTCAATAAAGTTGAATTTGAACTTGCACACCTAATAGATGTAGTTTCTCTACTCAATATTTTCTTATTCATACCGAAGACACACCAGTTTTATGTTTTGAAAAAAAGCGAAAATTATACACTTCGATTAAAGGTATCGCTACACGATTATGATTTTCATGTTATTGAAACTTGCAAATATTAATGATCATTTAAAAAAATTAATTTAAGCATTCTACATTTTAGTAAACAGTGTTTTTAGGTTCTATTTTTGCTTTGGTGTATAAAACTCGATTTTATGGCTTTAGGTTAGCTTTTATATACTTCAGTTAGATGGGTTTTTTGGTTCGAAAAATCTTGTAAGGTCACACGCCAGTTTTATTTTCCGAAAATATAAAATCGACTTGAAAACGAATTTTATTTTCAT
The DNA here is from genome assembly GCA_963691935.1 of Nephrotoma guestfalica. Taxonomy (NCBI): domain Eukaryota; kingdom Metazoa; phylum Arthropoda; class Insecta; order Diptera; family Tipulidae; genus Nephrotoma; species Nephrotoma guestfalica. The sequence continues at coordinate 114,371,255 of OY829915.1, forward strand.
TTCATTGAAACTCGGGAATGTTACTGAAAAGTCTATTTAATTTTAAATAACGTTTCTTAGTTAAATGTTTAGGTATTTTGAAGGCACACAATATGTTTGTATTCCGTCGGCGAGGTTTCCGGTGTGCAGCTGGGAATAGGAATTGTTTCAGTTCTTAGTTTTTATTGTTGCGCTTGCGCAATTTTCCCGCTCTCTCTCTCTCTCTCTCTCTCTCTCTCTCTATATATATATATATATATATATATATATATATATATATATATATATATATATATATATATATATATATATATATATATATTGATTTTGTTGGTCAATGTTTTCTCGCTCTCGCAGTTTCTTTATGTAAAAAATGATTTTATTATGATGTGCATTGTATAAGTTGATGGTGTGAGTTGCGATTGTGTATTCAGGTCCACGGTTTTCAATTCATCAAATCCATTTTTGTAGTCGAATGTTCGAGCATTGTGTCCGAGTGCGTTATCTGATTAGTGGTAGTCCTGCTCTGGGTTTGATGGTGTGGGTGGGTGATCACCATTGTGATTGATTTTGTACATGGGGTATGCTGGGGAATTGTGAATAATTGTTCCAGAACTGGTGGTCGGTTGCCATTTGCGGGACACTTTTATTGTAAACATGTGTCCTGAAATCGGATGGTGTTAAGTGTGAGGTTTCAGTTACGCTTCTAGGCATAGAGTTTGACCGCGTCACACTTGGTTGCCGATTAAGAAAGGTATGGCCGTTGTGTTGTGACTGGAGCCGAGAACGCCAAGATTTTTTAAGTTATTGAAAGTTGCTCAATTTTGTTGTCGGTTTTATTAAACATGATGTCTATTTCCTACTGCTCGTAGTAACATCTTAAGAGTTTAATAATATCGCCTAGTACTAGAAATTCACAAACTAAAATGTACATAGTATTGTTTTACCAGACCAGTATAAGTTTTAGAACAATTTATTTATTCCTATTATCGAGTTTGCTCTTAATAAAACAAAAAGTTAATTAATTATGTAAGTTGCAAATTACATAATACATACAACACTATACCTTGCACAATTTTTAATTAATATTTAAAACACAATTTGAAAATAATATTAAATTACACAAGCACTCAATTTTAGTGTCAGACTTTAAATTTTTATTTTTGTAATTAGATAATTACGAATTGAGAGAGATAATTAGATGAACTGAATATTTATAATAATTTTTGACATTAAGAATATAGAAAAAGTAGTCAAACAATGGCAATTATTACTACAAGTCATGCAAATATTATGATAATGAAATTATTGCATTGCCTTTTATCAAATATCAGGTTAACGTAAAAGTTACGTATTCAGCGAATATATATAGAACGGCTGATTTGTCGCCCGCCAGTATAAATTGTTTAGATGGATAGAATTTAAAATGCCACTGGCCAGAAGACTTGCCTAATTAATGATAGTGCCTCTATTCGAAAACCGCGACTTGAGAGTTTTGAGTTTTTCCGTTGTTTCTTCAGTTTACTAGATGTAAACATAAAACAATAATATTAATTTTGTGCATCTAATAGTAGATTAGTGAAACAGCAAATCAACAACAAAATCTGTACTGGTGTTTATAGTTTCGAGCCGCTTTACTTTTTTGCCCAGCTGTACGAACACCCAATCTGGTGGTATCAATGAGTGCTCCGGCACGGGAAAAACAATTTAAAGTTGTTTAATTTTAGTAGGAGCTTTTAAGCTTAACCAATAAACACACATTGCCACCAGCGCACCTTTTTGTGATAGGTAACCATCGCCCCGTTCTGCGATAGGTAACCATCGCATATAAATAAATCGACTCTTAGAAACTGAAATGTTAAACGTCGTGTTGTGTAAGCGATAAGATGATACACAGCGGATGAAATTTCATTAGATCCTTTTGGACGTAAATTTTCTGTCCACTGAAATAGGAAGATGTTCTCTCTTTGTTTTTGCGATTGTGCTGAACCATGTACGTTACCTATGAAGTATAGACACGGGATGTTTTCTGTGATATTCTGGTTGCTCAGCTATTTTAGGATATCTTTTTACCTTGGTAACCAAAAGAGAAAGTGGTCATGTTATTGTTTTAAATTGTTTTAGTATAGGATAGTTTTATGTTGTTTGTTTTATATGTGAATTTATGTGTGAGATTTTTTAGATGATTTGTATGTTCATTTAGAGAATAGTGTGCTCACCACTGGCAGGGGCTTGTCCACTATTTCTAAATAAATGTTAAATGAATATAACTCTAATACTGGGAGTGCACCTTATAGGTGGAGGTTTCGGTTAGTAAGATAGGATAAAAGATTCATAAAGCTAACATGTTATAAAAACATTCCTTCACTTTATGCCCCACTTTGCCATGCAGGGTTAATCGCCTGATATTAGTTAGATTGGTGCCTTTATGTAAGTAGGCAGAAATACTCACCGGGCTATGAACTGATGAATTAAAATATTTTTATATTTTTTACTGGATGGATTTTATTTGAAGTAAAATACGCTGATTTTAATTTGAACTGGACTTTGCTAATTTAACTATTGACGAAATATAAAATAATACTGAATATTGAAATATAAAGTTTTACCACTGTTCTACCATCAATTCAATTTTTGAAATTCAACAATTTAAGTTTTAACAACTTTGGTTTTTTGATAACTTAACATATTGAATTAAGTTTAGTTTTACACGCGCGTTCAATATCGCTGTACAACAACAATGTATGCTAACTCGTGTACTCGTGTATTGTTGTTTGTTGCTTCTACATTTTGTACTTTGGATTTCCGTTTTGTGTAAATTTTTTATGTACGTAAGTAGTAACTAGTATACATACTTTGTTTTGTTGTGTTGTGCTACGACATTGTATGATTTGGAGTTTTCTTTTGTGTGTTTATATGTAGGTTATATGTATAGGGTTATCCAATTCGAGGTTGATAAAGTAGAAATCTGTATACCGACATCTGTCAAAGATAAACGTCAAGTACGCTGTCATTTATTTAGTTGACATTCTGCCATTTAAGAATATGGAGCATTTAACATACGCAAATTGGGTGTTGGAAAAACAGGCCGTCGATGCTGATTTTTCGAACAAAATTTTCTTCAGTGATGAAGCTCATTTTTCGCTTGGTGGATGTCAATTGGCCTCAAAGATCCTGTGATTTAACGCCTTTGGATTTCTTTTTGTGGGGCTACGCGAAAGATCGTTGTTTGGTATCACCAAACAATGTACACACCAACACCTGCATTTATTTAAATCAATTAAAAAAATTATTTTTTGTGGAACTTTGATTGTGCGGCTAGTAATTCGAATATTGCGTTTAGGTGTTTCGGTTTGTAATTACATATTTTGGTTATGAGGGTTGATACAAATAAAGAATTATGGTTGCGTTCGCCGTTCATTATCAATACTTCCATAGAAGTTGTCGTCGCTGCAGGCAGAAATATTTGACTTGTATAAATTTATATTTTTTTTGTTAATGGAGTTTCTATTGTTTATTTTAATATAATATAAAATAATAAAAGATATTGTATTGTGGCTTTTTTACACTTTTTCAAACGTGATTCAACCAAGTTAAAAAGTCCACTCAAACGCTCGATTCGGAACATGGTCCTTCGAGCCGGATCGGGAGAAAAGTACCAGCGTGGGTTCGCCATTTTGGAAAAACAAACCTTAAGTACAATTTTTTTTTATTATTGATATACTATATAAAACAAAAGTTAATTGACAACCAAGTCAATCCAATTCAGTTTTTTTTTATATTTTGTTGTGAGAAAAATTTGTACATAACGTAGTTGCATATAAATCAGTGTTTTTTGTTTGTTTGTTGTTGGTGCAATTGGATTTGTTCATGTCACGAGAAACATATATAAATTATTGACATAAATTGGTGTTCATTTGGTTAGTATTGGGGCAAACGGTTTCCATTTTCGTATTTTATCGCGACGCGGTAGTGCTTGGTTCAAGGTTATAATTTCGTTACCACATTTTACGTTGCAAATATACCTACATTTGAACGTTATAGTCGTTTTTTTGTAACTACAGTTTGTGTATACGTACCGGTTGAGAATCTAAGTGGTTTACCGCACGATGGAAGCTCTCAAAAGGCGGCGCTCAATAGTGAAAGGTCAAATGACCAAAATTGTTACATTTGCAGAGTCTGTTTGTGCTGAGACAAGATTGGAATATTACGGTTCGATTAGATAAAACAAATGTCTTATCTACTGAATTCGCACACGTTGAAAATAAAATGTTTGAAATTGATGCAGAATTAATCTCGCTGTCAGACGAATTCGATGAAAGTTATTACCACGCGGTGGCACTCTTAAATGCTGCAATTCGACGTTTTCATACCTCCATCCCGTTAAATACCACGTTATCGCGTAACGAAAGCATGTGTCAAGGTCATTCGGGTTCAAACGAAACCAAATTACCACGATTGAATATACCTATGTTTGAAGGGGACTTTCGAAACTGGCAAAGTTTTTTTGATCTGTTTAATAGTTCAGTTCATGATAAGGTAATGTTGTCCGCAGCCCAAAAACTTCAGCATTTAAAAGGTTTACTCAAGGGAGAAGCATTAGGCCTTATTAAGCATTTGAATATAACGGACGCGAATTATATCGAAGCTTACCAGATTCTTGTTAAACGGTACGATAAAAAGAAGGTCACCATAAATAATTACATCGACACATTTTTTAAGCAACCATCTATCACTCGTGTTAACGCGAACACCATTCGCAAGCTAGCCGATACCAGCGATGAGATTATAAGAGGTCTAAAGGCCATTGGCACCCAGGGGGAGTTACGTGATCCGTGGTTAATATATATAGTGGTGAATAAGTTGGATGACGATAGTAGGCAGTTTTGGCAGCACGAGTCTTCGAAAATAGAGCACCCGACGCTGCAACACCTAATGGATTGCCTTCAAACCAGAGCAGATACACTCGAAGGAGTAAGAGAAACCATAACCAAACCCGTAGTGCGACTCGCTTCAAGTGTGAGAAATTCAGGTACCGTCACCGCATCCAATTTAAAATGTCCATTGTGCAACGCCGAACATTTATTATACCAGTGCGAAAAGTTCAAGGGAATGGGCATCACGGAGAGGAGAAATTTTATAAATCAAAATTCAAGATGTTACAATTGCCTAAGTGACACCCATACCGTACAATCTTGCCGCTCGAAACGTTCCTGTCAATTATGTCGCAAACGTCACAACAGTTTACTTCATTTGCCGAATGTCTCAAAACCAAACCAAGGAGAACCGCAAGCTCATACTATCGTTCAGTCAGCACATACCGCGTACGTTCCATTACCTACCGATAGTTTATCATCGACCAAAACCAATTCGCCAATAAGCCCACCCCCAATAAATTCCACGGTACCTAAACCGAGTTCACCACTCAACAATACAATAGGTACAACCAATACACCATTAATTGAAAATATGTCAAACTTGAATCCAAATCCGAATAACTCTCCATCAATCAACAATTTATCTTCAATCAACACTCAACCAACCAATCAACGATCAACAAAACCGTTGCCCTCCAACGCAACTCCAATTAAATCACCAACCATTACAAACCATGCAGCAATCAACATACCATCCAATACCAATAATTTGCAGCTGAATGAACTACCATTGTACAACCATTATCAACAACACCTGACCAATAAGTATGAAGCGATCGTACCTAAATCACCCGAGATCAATCGAAGTCGATCGCTGTTACCAACCGCATTGGTCCATGTGAAAGATAAGTCAGGACAGTTACACTGTTGTCGTATATTATTGGATTCTGGATCCGAGGCGTCTTTTATAACTTCAGCCTGTGTCAAACGTCTGGGTTTACCTACCGAACGAGCTAATGTTAAAATTCTTGGAGTTGGTGCTTTATCAGCTGGAACTTCCCGAGGAAGTACCCGCTTGAATATATATTCCCGGTGCAATCCAGAGTTGATGATTTTCGTCAATGCATTCATATTGCCGAAAGTCGCCATGCCAATACCATCAAGCAGTTTTTGTCCATCTAGTTGGAACCATCTGAAATCCCTAGAACTTGCGGATCCACATTTTAATGAGACCAGTAGCATTGACATTTTAATCGGTTCCAACCATTTTTTTGATGTCATCCAGGATGGCAAAATATACGGGGACAAAGGATTACCAATCGCGCAAAATAGTATTTTTGGCTGGGTCATTGCCGGTAATATGTATCCAGATCAAGTTCAAGGTACATCAACCATTAGTCTGGTATCAGAGATCGATATCAACCAATCTTTGCAGCGATTTTGGGAAACCGAAGAGGTAGCAACATTCAATCCTTTAACCAACGATGAAGAGCTGTGTGAGAGGCATTTTAAGGAGTTCCAAACCCGCGCACCGGATGGGAGGTTCATAGTCCACCTTCCATTCAAACCTACCAAAAGCGAACTAGGTAATTCATTTAATACGGCACTAAGGCGATTTTTTGCAATGGAGGATCGATTACAGCGGGATTCGAAGCTACGAGAAGAATATATCGCTTTCATGCGGGAATACAAGCTATTGGAGCATATGAAACGCATACCACCGGAACAAGTTACCATAGATTCGAGGGTTTCATTTTACCTCCCACACCACGCCGTAATAAAACAATCAAGTACTACTACCAAGGTGCGCGTTGTATTTGATGCTTCCGCCAAAACGTCCAACAAAATTTCGTTGAATGACAATTTGTTGGTAGGACCCACCGTACAAGATACCCTTTATGCTATTCTCCTCAGATTTCGCAAACATCCAATAGTTTTTACGGCAGACATTGAGAAAATGTACCGGCAGATTGCCATGCACCCAGCTGACACCGAATACCAAAGAATTGTGTGGCGGGAGAATCCAGCAACACCGATTGAACATTATCGTCTAGTAACCGTAACATATGGAACCGCCTCCGCTCCGTATCTAGCAACCAAAACGCTGATTGAACTAGCCGATGAATTTCAAGAGCAGTACCCAATCGCCTCCAAAATTGTTCGTGAGGATTTATATATTGATGACTTAATGTCGGGGGCTAAGACGGAAGAAGAAGCCATACTGCTAAAGGACCAAGTTATTACAATACTAAAATCCGGGTGTTTTCATCTTAGGAAGTGGGCCACTAATTGCCAAGCATTATTAAACACCATTCCATTGGAGAATCAAGAAGTGGTTCCTATTCAAATTCGCGAAGAAAATCGATCCATAAAAATATTAGGACTAGAGTGGACTCCGCAAACCGATAACTTCCACTTTAAAGTGTCCATTTCAGCACAACCCACCATGACCAAAAGAGGAATGTTATCAGAAGCGTCCAAGATTTTCGATCCTATTGGGTGGCTATCTCCTTCTACAGTGATGATCAAGATTCTCTTCCAATCGCTATGGCTATTAAATCTTCAGTGGGATGACACTCTACCTACCCATATCACCAAGAGATGGACAGCCTTAAGAGAGGAGTTAACGAAATTAGAGAAAATTGCAATACCTCGTTGGCTTCATACCGAAGAGTCGGATTTCCAATTGCATGGCTTTTCCGACGCGTCAGAAGTAGCATATTCGGCCGTTATTTATGCTAGAACGAAAAATCAGTTTGGGAAGTACGAAACGACCATCGTAACGGCGAAAACCAAAGTCGCACCCATTAAAACGGTATCAGTTCCAAGATTGGAACTATGTGCTGCGCTTCTATTAACCAAGCTGATGACAATGGTGGTTAAATCGTTACAATGTCCTGCGAGTGAGTTATTTACTTGGACCGACTCTACAACTGTGTTATGGTGGTTATCAGCGCATCCCCGATCCTGGAAGTCATATGTAGCGAACCGCACCTGTGAAATTTTGGAAACTACATCTCGATCGACATGGCGTTATGTTCCGACAAAAGAAAACCCAGCGGATTGCGCTAGCCGCGGCATTTTACCGTCTACCTTGGTCAACTTTGAACTGTGGTGGAAGGGACCTAGTTGGCTTCGTGAAGAAAAGGTATTGTGGCCTGATCAAACACAATTGCAATATTCCGCTGATAGTTCCGAATGCAGACCATCTACAGTGGCCAATTACCACGCTGAAGTCGAAAATAAGTTCCTAACAAACTTGGCCCAAAGGCACTTCAAATTTTCCAAACTCCTAAGGGTTATTGCTAGAATATTCCAATTTTATTCCAATCTACGAAGAGCGATAAACGGTGAACCAAAGGAAGACCTCCTATCAACAACCAACTTTAAATTGGCGTCAGAACGAGTTATCAAGTGGGCACAAATGGAAGCGTTCACTGCCGAAATTAAGCACATACAGCGACAAAAGGCATTACCATCGTCAAGCAAGTTACTTCCCTTAAATCCATTTCTCGACCAGTTTGGTTTGTTGAGGGTAGGCAGTCGCATCCAAAATGCCAACGTATGCTACAGTGTGAAATTCCCAATAATATTACCTGCGAATCATATTATAACCGACTTAATAATTGATGAGACACACCTAAAATACTTACACGCACCGCAATCCGTCATGATAACTACTATACGACAAAAATATTGGATCATCAATTGCAAAAACCTAATACGTCAACATATTCACAAGTGCATACCTTGCACACGTTACAAAGCCACGAGAAAAACCCAACTAATGGGTGAATTACCACCAGAACGGGTCAACTTTAAATACGCATTCTACCAGACCGGAGTCGATTATGCTGGTCCCATATGTTTAAAAGCAATGACGGGCAGGAAATCTGTCTCACATAAAGCGTACATAGCCGTCTTTGTGTGTTTAAGTAGCAAGGCCGTTCACATTGAATTAGTTAGTGATCTAACCACCGACGCGTTTATCGCATCCCTGAAACGCTTCATGGCTCGGAGAGGGGTGGCTGCTGACATGTTCAGCGATAATGGCACCAATTTCGTTGGAGCCAAAAATACCTTTGCTGAAATTCAAAAATTAAATAACTCTAAAAGTCATAATCAATTAATTTCTAATTTTTTATTAGATTACAATACAAATTGGCATTTCATCCCACCATCAGCTCCGCATTTTGGTGGCCTCTGGGAGGCCGCAGTTAAATCTACTAAATACCACGTCCGAAGAGTACTTGGCACCACACTGCTGAATTTCGAAGAAATGTCTACGTTCCTGACACAGGTTGAAGCGATCTTAAATTCGAGACCGCTCTGTTTATTATCACCACAACAAGAAGATGCGCTAACACCGGCACACTTCCTAATCGGGCAACCGCTGACGATGATTCCTGAACCGGACTACAAGCCTATACAACAAAATCGGCTATCACGATGGCAGCTCATTCAGAACCTGATGCAGCATTTTTGGGCTCGTTGGCATACGGAGTACCTAACCACGCTACACAATCGATCGAAATGGCAGCATAAGCACAATAACTTGAAAGTCGACGACGTCGTAGTAATTCGAGATGAAAATATGACTCCAGCAAATTGGCCACTCGGAAGAATCATTGAAACTCATCCAGGGAAAAATGGAGTTGTTCGTGTAGTCACTCTTCGTACTAAGGCGGGCATAATCAAACGACCGATCGTAAAGCTCGTCTTACTACCAGTAGTTTGAACTAAATAGTTCAAGGTCGGCGGAATGTTTGGTATCACCAAACAATGTACACACCAACACCTGCATTTATTTAAATCAATTAAAAAAATTATTTTTTGTGGAACTTTGATTGTGCGGCTAGTAATTCGAATATTGCGTTTAGGTGTTTCGGTTTGTAATTACATATTTTGGTTATGAGGGTTGATACAAATAAAGAATTATGGTTGCGTTCGCCGTTCATTATCAATACTTCCATAGAAGTTGTCGTCGCTGCAGGCAGAAATATTTGACTTGTATAAATTTATATTTTTTTTGTTAATGGAGTTTCTATTGTTTATTTTAATATAATATAAAATAATAAAAGATATTGTATTGTGGCTTTTTTACACTTTTTCAAACGTGATTCAACCAAGTTAAAAAGTCCACTCAAACGCTCGATTCGTTTACGCAAACAATCCTTAAACTCTTGACGAATTGAAAACTAATATTCGTAAGGTAATGGCCGAGATACCGCCCGAAATGTGCCGAAAAGTCATTGAAAATTACCGCAAAAGAATCAAGGCCTGTAAGAAGTCCCGTGGAGGACATTTGAATGATATCGCACATCAGTTGCGGGGTTGTACTGGTGTAATAAAAACAAAAGGCGGTCCAACAAAATATTAATATTAAAGATAGAACTTCTATAAATCAATAAAACACAAAACAAAAACTAAAAAATAGGTGTTTAATTTATTCCATTACTTTAACTTCAATCAACGTATTTTGAATAGTTTGGAATTTTTCGGGGTTTTCCCCTAAACTGCAGGTAAATTATTTTTTTCAAAAAATTACATCATACATATATTTAAAATGAAACAATAAGCCAATTGCTTTCAAAAGTTTTGTAATTTTAGCAAAAAAAGACTCCAATTTGCAATAAAATATGTTTGTCTAATTTTTTTTCCCAGCACTGTATATATTTTTTTATGTTTATCTCGTCGATCGCAACTTTGTAAGATATTTTGTATATCATATGTGATTACTATTCTATAATTTTATTGTAATGCAACGTAGATAAGTCGTTAGGGTACATTTTGAAGGTTTTGCATTGTCGTTTTGCTTTAATGAAAAATTTGTGCGCGTATAGGAGCGAATGGGATTGTGTCACACACACAATCCCATTCGCTCCTATACGCGCACAAATTTTTCATTTTGTGTGTTGTATCACAACATTATCGTGTTATTCTCTGGCCAATAAATAGAATGATTTAGCCCACAATTCGTGGACTAGCCATGTAATCAGGAGAACTCAACGTTTCAGTAAATGCTTCTCCATTTTTCATTGTTCTTTAAATCCCGGACAGTTATCACAAACGGTGGTGGCTTGAACCCATGGTGACCTGAGCCGATGGTGGCTTGAACCCATTGTTAAAAATGGTGTTAGCTTAGCTTTGCTTTACATTCATTCATTTGAGAAAAACCTTTAATACATATTCTAAATATGTTTCCTATTGAAAGGTCTCCAGATATATATATATATATATATATATATATATATATATATATATATATATATATATATATATATATATATATATATATATATATATATATATATATATATATATATATATTTATATATATATATATATATATATATATATATATATATATAAATATATATATATATATATATATATATATATATATATATATATATATATATATATATATATATATATATATATATATATATATATATATATATATATATATATATATATATATATATATATTGTATTTCAGACACACGAGATCGGCAATAATGTATTTCGAAAACTTTCTGGAAAAACAAAAATTATAAATAAATAAAGTAAAAAAACGGAAAAATTTAAATTTAAACATTTCAGGTTGTCTTATAAAGTTTATGATTGAAATCCGTTTCTCCGAATTTTTTTAAGAAATTTGGCCACCCAGCGATTTTCAACGGGTATTGTCTTTTTGTCAAAGTAACGTTAATTGCGCAATCTTGAAGCGATAAAATGTATTTTAGACAGAGCTTTACGATTACGAGAATATCTGAAGCATAATGTATTCCATGAAGAGTATTTCAAAGTACTCTAATTTCAAACTATGCAAACCACGTTTTTTGTTTTTGTTAATCTCTTTTCCCAGTCAATTGGTTTATAGTTATTTCTCTTGTTTTTGAACCGTTAATTTTTTAATAAAATCGGGATACACAACCACACACTACTATCAACATTTAACTAAAGTGAGTTGCAATAAATTATTCGTTAAATTTACATCACAAAAAATTTATTTATTTTAATTAATTTGAAAAATACTGCTCTTCATGAAACTCACACAACACAAAATAATGAATTCAAAAGTCAGTCGATTTTGTTACGAAAAATTAAAATGGATAAAGGTGGCGTTGCTTTCCACTGAAGAATTTCATATTTGACTTTGTATAATTTGGGATAACATTTTGGCATACCACTGTTTTGAAGGAGAAGGTAATATTTTCTAGTGAATTCTCAAATGGATAAGGTTGGTTTTGGTTCCAATAACAGTTTTGTTTAATTTTTAAAAAGGGATAAGACTAGAGATTGCGATCGGGGATTCCCGTTTCAAGAATTCTCGAAAATTCAAAAAGTTTTCAATATCTCGTTTCTCGAGATTTTTCTTTTCATTATATTCGAAAATACTTCTTTCTCGTTGATATTTCTCGGGAATTTTAAAATCGGAATTTTAAATGTTGTAGAAAACCAAATGTCAAAATATCATACAAATAGTCTATTGTTTTAAACTTGAATAAAATATTCAAGTTTAAATTGGCAACACTGTATGAATTTCACATTAAACTCAAACGTGTATTACATTTCACTTTTTAAAGATTCATAAATTGAAAAGGTTATACCATCTCGTGCATAGCGATTTTATCTAAAGTAATACTTTTCCGGTTTAATTAAGATAGCGTTTACATAAGTATTATGAAAGTGTTTGGGTCCAATTTTCCGATTGTGATAGAAAATCTATGGCAATATGTAAGAGACATAAGAAAAACAATTATCATTAAAGGTTCCTCAACTACCGGATCACATCGTCATTTGCAGGGTTTGACATAGAATGGAAAAGAAACCTATTGAAACAACCGAAAATTAACTGTCAAATGAAAAACGAATAAAGTTATCCAATGATTATGCCATTACAAAATTTGTTGTACATACTATTCGACATAGTTTAACTTTTCAAGGTTACAATGTTCCCAAACAACCGAATAGCATTTGGAACTTAACATATAAGTACAATGAAAAATTAGGGACGAAATTAGAGGGAAAATCACTGAAATGAAACCCAATAACCAAAAGTTAGCGAAAGTATAGAAGCTTGTGCACTAGGAGGTATTTAAATCTTCATATTTATTATGAGAGCGGTGAATCTCAGAATCTCGGGCTGGTTCGTATTCATGAAACCTGCACAGCAAAAAGATGATGTTCTGGTTAACCAGAAATTACATCGTTTCAAATAGATTTTGAGAAGGCTGTTGTTGGTACAACAACAGATGGCGCCAGTGTCATGGTTAAATATGGATAGTTATCCCCGTCAGCAGTTCAATTATATTATAACCACGCTATACATTTGGCAGTATTGCGAGTATTTTATTGCAAAACAGAAAAGACTCAAGAAAATCTATCCCCAGTTACGATTACGACGAAGATAAAAGTGAGACTAGTGGCCAGACCAGACCAAATTCAGTCCAGACTTAAATGAACTAGTAAATGATTCGTCATTAATACGTCCTACAATTAGCAAAATTCGGAAAAAACTCTCCTGTACGTAATTTTATTCTACATTGTCTGAGTTACAGCTCTCCTAGATAATAAAACAAGATGGAACATCTTGATCCCGCGGCTCTGTCGCGACCTAATACTAATTTACTAAGCAGCTAAATCATTTTAAAATTCCTATTTGAGTCCCCTCCAAATAATAATAATCTATTAGCTTCTAAATTGTTAAAAGAAGTTTAAACTGAAATTGGTAAGAGATGAACCATATCAATACAGCGGTTTATTTAAGGAGTTTTTTAAGATAAATTCAGTCCAGACTTAAATGAACTAGTAAATGATTCGTCATTAATACGTCCTACAATTAGCAAAATTCGGAAAAAACTCTCCTGTACGTAATTTTATTCTACATTGTCTAAGTTACAGCTCTCCTAGATAATAAAACAAGATGGAACATCTTGATCCCGCGGCTCTGTCGCGACCTAATACTAATTTACTAAGCAGCTAAATCATTTTAAAATTCCTATTTGAGTCCCCTCAAAATAATAATAATCTATTATCTTCTAAATTGTTAAAAGAAGTTTAAACTGAAATTGGTAAGAGATGAACCATATCAATACAGCGGTTTATTTAAGGAGTTTTTTAAGATAGCTTTAGAAAACGAATTAGTGAAACTTCGAAAGCGCTTATAAAACGACTACTTGTTTTCGGCCAAAATGTTAACGACAATCATTCTGTAGATTTGCAATTGCAAGCCCCTATCAGTAATATTAAAAAAAACTTTGAAAGAAATTTAGAAGATGCAATAATTCGGGTTTGGAAACAAATAAAGTACGCAATGATGTAAATAATATAATAAACGAAATCAATTTATTTGAAATAACTGGCCAAATATCTCCGAATTTAAATTTAATTAGAAATATCCTATTTACCATTCGGCCAACGTCAACCCAGAATGAGTGTAATTTATCATTATCAGAACAGTTGGTGCCTAAGAAACGGACTCGTTTGTCCAATTAACCCGTAGATACCCTGTGCATTTTAAAATTTTATTTTCAGAAATAAAATAATGAGCTTTTTTAATAATTTTAGTTATTGCAATTTGAAATTAAATATTTATTTATATTATTATATTTATTTTTGTTATAATTATTTTTTTTATTGAATTAGTATTTATTTTATTATAAGATGAATTATTTATATTTGGTTTTGTAATAATAAAACAGAATTCTGAAATAAACTTAGAGTAACTGAGTAAATCTCTTTTCAATACTGAAAGTGAAAAGAATTCCCGAGAATTCTCGAGATTCGTGTAAAAATTACGAAACTCTCGAACTTTCGCGAAATCTAGAAAGCGAGAATAAAATAATAATCTCTAATTAAGACTAGCTTTGAAGTGTATATTAAAATTAAAACTTATTATATAGATTTTAACAGCGTTGGGCTTGAAATCCCGTATTTCAAAACCCCGTTTTCAAAATCCCGTATTTCAAAATCTCTTATTTCAATATCCCGTACTTTAATTAATTCCGTAAAAACTTCAAAATCCGGTATTTTAATAAAATTATTAAAGTAAAATGGGATTTAAAAGTTCGGAATTTTGAGCAGCTCTCATTTTAACATTCCAAATCGAACGCCATTTACACATAACAATTTTTTGGTGGAGTATATTTTGCTTCTAACCGACACTAATTCAAATTGTTTTGAAACCATTACAGTGTTGGTTAGGTGTTTATTTAAGTTTTAACTGGTATAATATTTTGATTAATTTTGTGGAATTATGAAAGATAAAATCATTAATATTTTGACTTTAGTTTGTAAATAGTTTCATCATTTAGATGACTCGTTCAAATTGATTTATCTACGATAAACAATTAATTTTTATAACTTTATTAGTCATTCATAGCATACACTTCAGTTAGTAAAAGTAAATTTAGCAAGTACTCTTACAGCTATGTCTGACTTGATGTCACGTCTAATGGGATTTTTCTAGAAACATTTTATTTTCAAATAATTTTGTACTCAACTATTTTTTGTTTGTTTTTTATCTGCAGCCAATTCAAGGACATACTGCTATATGTCCGATTTTGTCACCATCTGCACATTGCATAGCTCCATGCCAGCCTATACTGGCATAAAAGATGAACGCCAAAGCTTTAATCACTGTGCCGCTCGGTTGGTATTCAACTATTTTACCGACTGAAGAAAATAGTACATTGTGTCATTAGGATTAAAATTGATACTTTGTTTAACGAGCAATTATATTTGCATGCGAGGCGAAGCGCAGTGTAGCCGAGTAAAAGCAAAAATTGCGGCCAAACAATGTCACGTTTAATCCCAATAACACATACTATTTTTTCTTCAACGAAGAAAAGCTCATTGTAAACTAATGATACGAGTAAGTAAAAATTATGTAATTAAAACTTCATAATTGAAACTAATTTTGTTGAAATATTTTGTGAAACTAAGGAGATCATGACTTTTGTTTGGTGTGGCTATTGTACTCGTCAAACTGCAAAGCTATAATTACAATGTTTTCTTTCTTGCGAACAAAATGTTTGAACCAGAAGATTTATCAAATTTACCACCGGATGTGGTTCAAACAGCAAAAGAAATTGTGTTAAACCTATTGCCATCAAAATCACGTAAGATTTATGAGTGCGCATATAAGCGGTTTTTGCAGTGGTGTACTCAAAAAAATGTACAATCTGGATTATATTCAGAACATATCATTGAGTCTTCACTGTAATATTTTTCTCCTAGTATTAAAAGTACCTACTTTTACACCCAGGATTAAAAGTGTAGCTTAGCAACACACACATTTTTTAAAACAGTAAGAAAAAGGCCAACTTTAATACCCAAACAGTATTAAAACAAGAGGCTTTTAAGACGTTGGGAGAAAAAACATTTTTGTAAACTTGTTTTTCTTAGTCTTCTCGATTTTACGAAATAAATAAAGGAATTTTTTAGAATAGATTTCGGTTTATATTTTTTAAAGCTTAAAAACGCTACTCGGCCCGAGTACCGACAGTACCTGTCCTTTTTGCTAAATCACCGTATTCGTTCTACTACTATATTAGAGACAATTTCTGAGTATTTTATTTAATATTCTTGAATTTTAGAAATTTGTCAAATTTGTTCATGAATTCTTTTAAATAATACGGAATACGACGTCAATATTCTTACAGGTTTGCTGTATTTGATTATTTATGCGTTGGTTTGTTTGGTATACATAACATCGCATCTTTTACTTTAGTTCGTTACTTCACTTAATCATGTCTTATACAGACTTCCGCACCACAGATCCCGCATACATAAAACATTAAAGATAAGATTGGCCAGCTATTTTCCAGAGGCAACATCTCAGTTAATAAATAATTTTAAATCATCATTCTCAACCGATTCGCTAAAAACTTTAAAAATTTTAAGGCCGACAGCTATAATCGGGGAAAAAATTCATTCTTGTAGCGCACGCCAATTTAGAGGATATTTAGATGAAATTGCATTTCAATCCTGGAATATAGATTTATACAACAAATGATTCTAAATTTGAAGCAAAGGTCGGGTTTGATGGTTGAAATAAATGCAGCAACTAATTCCAGATATAAGGAAAGAACGCGGAGCACTTTCATAAATATCATAATAATAAATAAAAAAACAAAAATTTTAATTTAACGTTAAAAGTAATAAAACAATTTTATTTAAAATAATAATTTTAATATTTTGGTTCATTGTATTGCTGGTGTGATGATGTAGCTCCGGCAAAATCCCAATTCGCTACAAAGCAGCTTCCCTAGAACTAGAGATCGGCCGACCTTCTTCATCAGCAATATCATGTCCATTCCACATGGTGAAGAAGAAGAACAACGACTGGAGGCCATGTGGGGACTACAGAAGGCTTAAGGCAGTCACAATTCCTGACGGTTATCCTATCCCCTACATTCAAAATTTCTCCATGCAATTAGATGGTTGCACAATTTTTACTAAAATCGATCTCGTCAGAGCATAACATGTCGAACCAATTGCTCCAGACGACATTCACAAAACTGCTATTACCACACCATTTGGCCTATTCCAATTCACCCAGATGTAGTTGGGTGTAAAGCGGCACTTTGGTAAAAATAATATGATTGTAATGAATAAAATAAAAAACTTTAATTTGAATTTTTTAAATTAATAAAAAAAATCTAATTGAATAAAATAAAATATTATTTTCATGTTGGCTGTGGCTGCTGTTGATCCGTCAATTTCCCAAAAATGGAAAGGCCGAAGAATTATTAATTTTTCATCTTCTTGCGTGACATAATTACAACACCATCCTAAACCGATCTTGTAAGATAATAAATTTCTGTATGTGTTGAAGCGCTAGAAGTTTACCGTCTTACGACAGTATACCCTAACGCTAAAGAAATTGTCCCCATTTCATGCGCTAACTCCATGTGCGGCTTTGATCCCCGCAGCTCAGTCTTGTAGGGGATGTGGTCGTGGGTTTTTGAGGTTAGACGAAATGTGGGACCTAGATTACCGCACAATAACAAAAGAGAAAGGGAAAAGATGGCCTAATATTTACCATCTAACGGTTAAAAACAAAAAAAATGAAAAGTGGGGTCCTCGGACCCAAAACTGGCGGGTCCTACACATTTCAAACGGATGTGTTTTACCCATGGTTGTGAATTCTGGTTTCTTAGGGTAACATAATTACCGAAAAAATATTAATAGAAAAACTTAACGATTAGTGGTTTAATGACGTGGAGGAGGTCCTCAGCAGAAAGAGGGTGTCCCGCCTATGGGCAGGGTTACTCTCGATGCCCTCGCTTCTAGCAAGACTCAGCTTTGCTAGAAGCAACTAAGGAACCTCGCCACGATTAGAATGGTTAGTACCCTCTACTGCACTAAAACCATACTTACCAAAGAAAAAGAAAATTTAGTCTGCAAAGCACTAGACTAACAACTCACACTTCTAATTTATCTCCCGGATCAGTCTTTCAATGTATGTATTTCATTAACGTTTATTTTTAATTTTTAAATTAATGAACAAAAATTTTCTTTGGTGTCAAAAACAAATCAAACTTGCAACACTCTCACAAAACGAATTTTTCGGATATTTCACATTTATTGGCACTTGATTTGATTTATTCCCCGATTACATCAATTTATTTATGTAAATTAATAAATTAATGAACACTGTATAGTATCACGGTATAATAATCACATTCAATTTTCTTAATTAAATTTATTTCAGATTAATTTATAATTTTTTTTTTTAAATTATTATTGTATTTCACTAAATTTTTCACATGCTAACAAACGCATTTTATTTTAGATATCAGGAAATTACTGACTAAAAAAAATTCATAATAAAATTAATTAATTTATAAAATAAAACGATACTCTTGAATTAATCGTGGGCATACCACTCCAATTGGAAGTGGTCAAAAGTTTTTTCTATTTTGTATACGCGCAGCACGCGGCTTACCAAAAAAAAAACCCAAAGAAAAACTGAACTCTCTACCTCTCGGAAAAATACTCTCCTCCTAAACACAGCCGCACGGCCGACTGTCTAGCACCCAACTCCCTTTTTCTTTCTTTTCGTTGTACATTTTATACCAAATATTGAAAAAAATATTGTACATTCATCAAAATGTACGAACGCAAAAACGTACAACAACGTGACATTGATTTTCGCTTACTCAATGCACGCGCAAAAATTTATTTACATCAAAAAAAATCAATCGATCGAAATGTGCAATTGTAGGTATTTTCAATAGCAGAGTTTTTTTCATGATATTTACCTCAAGACATATCGATGCAAAAACAAATGATTATGGTTTACATTTATTCACCTACTGCATGGATATATACAGTAATCTGAGTAACATAAACAACCAATAACAATGCGAAATACGGCATGATAATTTAGAGGTAGGATTTGAGGTATCACCTCGAAGGTTATGCCGAATGTTAAAATTTGATGTTGAAATTTGGGTTGATAACGGAACTGAATAAAATTCCGTTACAGTGTTGCACCAAATATTTGGATTTTTTGCCAGATCAACATCGTCACTCACTAGCAGCACAAATAACAAAAAAAACTAATTTTATTGTTTAAATAAAAATTGAAAATTAAAAATAAAAGGAAATTGTGTTTTTATTTATTAGTATTATAATTTATAAAGTCATCCGCTTCTTACGTTACATCTTAATCAAGGGACTGAAGAAGGACGAATGTCCGAAAGTTTTTTAGAAAAATATTTTTAAATAATTATCATTACAAATTGAAAGTGTAACAATGTTTTAAATAATTTAAAAAAAAATCTAAATGTGAAATTATAAATGTTATTAAAATTATATTACATCGCCTGAAAAGTTGCCGGTTTGTCACATAGATGGTGACACAAATTTAAACCTCATTTGATTTTTAAATTCTACCAACCTTCAAATGATACCTTTAAAAATTTCATGACCTTTCGATCATTAAGTTTACAAGTTACAGTTATTTTAGAGACGCTACTTTTGTTAATTTCAAAACAATGGAGAAAATGAACTCTGTGCGTTGATTAAACACTGGTTTTTGATGGGAAGAAATACCGTTCAAGCAAAGCAGTGGCTTGATAAGTATTATTCGGACTCTGCACCAGGAAAATCAACCATCATTGACTGGTATGATGAATTTAAACGTGGTCGTACAACCACCGATGATGCACCACGCTCTGGACGCCCAAATGAGGCTGTAACTCCAGAAAACATAAAACAGATCCACGAAATTATTTTGAAAGACCGTAAAGTGAAGATAGCTGACATTGTAAACATATTAATGGAATGTGATGGTCATATTTTGCACGAACATTTGTCCATGAAAAAATTGCTCTTTAACCAAAACAATGCATCGTGTCACAAGTCGATCGCAATAATAACAAAATTGCACGAATTGCACATTAAATTGCTTCCGCATCCAGCGTATTCGCCAGATTTCAGGCGATATGTTAAGTTATAAAAGTGCTATATAACAAAATGTATGTTAAATTATCGTTTTAGCCGCGCACGAGTAAAAAATTTGTATTCAATTTATATTGTATTATACATTATTATTTAGAAAACATAATTGTGTTTTAAATCTCTGTCATTTATCAAAACCCATTTAACATTTTAGAGATATAACAATATTAGAATTTCGAGCAGATTATTCTATAGTGAATCTAGCTAGGCATCAAGAACTACTAATCAAGACCGAAGTTCATAAAATTGCAACGGATGATTGGACAAATGCATGCCGCCACACAAGTAGGTAAAGAGCAGCTTACATGATGTGATAACAGTCACAATAAATGCAACTATTTTGTATAATGGGTTTTACTATAAAAGCAAAACTTACTTTACTTAATTTAATACAATAAAACACATGAAACCGAACACATTATATCTGGATTTGTTTTCATTTGACAGGGAGAACTGACAGAATTTTAAGGACAAATAGTCCAAACAGTAACATGAACATAGTTCTTTTGTACTTGTTTGTGTTTATGTATAATGCAAAAGCATGAAGTTGTACAAAAAATGTATTGCTGGTCATTGCAGTCTAGCGAGAAGACCAATTTTTCCTTGGAAAATACTAATACCTGAAGTATCAAACCAAATAATTCTGAAATTGAAAATCTCACCTCGCGTAAACAATAATCCTACCAGTTTAATCCGAAATAGCCTACATTTAATTTATATTTGTATGTTTACTTTTCGTGACATGAAATTCTTTTTAACTAATTTTTTCTAATATTGATACTGGGTTTAAACTATGTCGAAACGCCACGATAACAAATAAATTTTGACATATTAAATTATAGGTTTAAAACAAGAGATCTTTAAAAAATTATTAAAATTATGTAAATTGTGCTATACCAATCCCCCACAAGCCATTTACATATGTCTTAACTCATTAGCGTATAAAATCTATAAATTATTATAACATAACCTAATTATTTAGACATGTTCTAATTGCAAAATAATGCTTACTCTTAAATAAAGCTGAAAAATACACGTATAACAAAAGCTTTGTTAATGGGTTCAACTGCAATAGTGCTAATTTTGGTCTGGAAAATTAGAATGAAGAATTGTTTACACGGTGTACCCTAATAGATATAAAACAATAAGGTAATTTTCAAATATTCCCTCCTACTTCCAAGATGATGAAGGATGCTACAAAGTTTCAGTTTTTTTAGTCTTATGACAATTAATTTTGAATTATCAACTTTACCATGTCAGATCCAGTAAATTATTTTGACATGGAAATTGAATTATTATTATTTATATAAATATGGATGCACTCGTGTAGAAACGAGTGGAGTACATATAAATTGCACGTACCTCTACCTACGTAAACATAAGTTCATCCTTACGAATATATGTTTAGAATAATGTTTGAATATTCATTGTATATACCTGATGCTTATGTATAAAGGTAAATACGAACAAAACAAAAATGTCTGTACGGCTGAACAGGCATAGACAACATAAGGGTATACCGACATACCGTACCTACATATCTATACAACATATTGTGGTACATATATACGTAAACAAACTTATACATATTTTTATGAGAAAGTTTTCTATTTTCGATATTGTTTGTTAAGGAATATTAATAATTGAGTTGAGTGATTCGGAAATTTTTATCAGTTTTTGCATTGTAAAAAGTCGTTCTGGTTGGAATATAGGGTTTGAGATACAGCATAATAAATATTTATGTGTTTTTATTTTTATGTAGAACAAAGTAAAAATATTTCACTCGAAAGCCCAATATTGTGTAGGTATTGATATTTTGATTGAATTTTTGTTGTTGATATTTCGTGTTCTCATAACACAAACGAGGCAGATCCTTTCAGTCGATAACGTTTTTTTTTTGTGTAAATAAAGTTTTAAGGTTATGTTCATAATCAAATATGGTACGGTACTTTTATAACCCTATTTAGCAGGTGTTTACTGGCTGTGACTAGTCACATTTATTTTATTATTTTAAACAGGGGAATACTACCTATTTGAATTAAAAATAAAATAATACTGTGGAACTATTCCTCCGGAAATTGTTGTTATAAATTAGTTCTCCTCAAATGCTTAGTAATACACACCTAACTTAAGAGCAATTCGTTTGATATTTTGACGTTCGTTTGATAAATAATTTTGCCAAATTCGAAAATGTTCAACTTTAATTCTGTTAAAAGTGTTAATTCCTTTCATCGTTTAAATTTGGTTTTCTACGACTGAAAAGTAGGGTTTTACTCGATTTTTAAATCGCAAAACAACTGTTTCCGACGTTTACTAATGCAAGTAAACTATTGGCTTTTATTGTTTGTGCAAACCGGGTTAACACAGCCAAAAAAAAGAATAAATAAAACTAAGGGTTTTACGTTTCGATTATATTATAATCTTTTTCAGGTCTACAAAAAACATATAAAATACAATTTTAAGACACATGCACACATACATAAGAGGCACGCACTCAGAAGACTTTTCAAACTAAACTATTCAATATACGTTCACGCAATATATCAACAGATGTCACTAGCCCAAAACTCTTTATCTGTGCCTCACATTCAACTAAACTAATATAAGTGTCATCCGAAGTTTATAAAAATATTAACAAAAATAACATTTTAAGATTTTTAAAAAAGTTAAATATATTTAAATATAATAAAAAATCATATTGCCACACTTATTATTTACCAACATTCTGTTGACTTATTACAAGATACATTACTTAAAAGTCGCCGTAAAAAAATAAATGGAGACGATTAACAATAGTAAGTTATGAAATATATAATTTGTGAGGTTAAGTTATAGTACTATTTTTTTCTTATTTGTAGGGTCCATGAAATTATTACCAAAGTGATAATTACCAAAAGATATTGTCTAAAAACAATGGATATATCTCTAGATATGATTTGTGAATTACATGTAGAGCAGCAACCCATGAAAGATTTTCAATTCACACTACGATTTCAAGATTCTGTGTTTTTGTATTGGCCTGCCTGTGGAGCGAGCTATCGGGTTACCGGTCTAAGCTTCAACATATCAAGATATTCAGTTAGAACAATTGTTCGCAAACTGTTGGATATGTTTGTCAAACTTGCACCCAAAGTCATAAAATTGCCCAGCTTGGATTCATAGTGTGCAATTGGCGAAAAATTTAATCAGCGATCAGGTACATCAATATTTTCGAAAGCACTAGGGACTATTGATGGCTATCATATTAAAAATTTTCTACCAACTGGATTACATAGCCAATATGTAAATATAAAAGTAGATTACAGCATTAATTTAATCTCGGTATGTGACAGTTAATGAAAATTTTTAAACATCTGTTGTGGCTACCCGGGTTCGGTACATGATCAGAGGGTGTTACGGAATAGCCAATTATATCTGAAAAGAGCATTCCCACCAAACGGCTATTTTTTTTTTTGGGTGACAGCGGTTACAAGTGTTCTCTTGACCCGATAGCTAACGGGTGATTTTTTAAGAGCTTGAGAACTTTTTTTTAAAAAAAAACGCATAAAATTTGCAAAATCTCATCGGTTCTTTATTTGAAACGTTAGATTGGTCCATGACATTTACTTTTTGAAGATAATTTCATTTAAATGTTGACCGCGGCTGCGTCTTAGGTGGTCCATTCGGAAAGTCCAATTTTGGGCAACTTTTTCGAGCATTTCGGCCGGAATAGCCCGAATTTCTTCGGAAATGTTGTCTTCCAAAACTGGAATAGTTGCTGGCTTATTTCTGTAGACTTTAGACTTGACGTAGCCCCACAAAAAATAGTCTAAAGGCGTCAAATCGCATGATCTTGGTGCCCAACTTACCGGGCCATTTCTTGAGATGAATTGTTCTCCGAAGTTTTCCCTCAAAATGGCCATAGAATCGCGAGCTGTGTGGCATGTAGCGCCATCTTGTTGAAACCACATGTCAACTAAGTTCAGTTCTTCCATTTTTGGCAACAAAAAGTTTGTTAGCATCGAACGATAGCGATCGCCATTCACCGTAACGTTGCGTCCAACAGCATCTTTGAAAAAATACGGTCCAATGATTCCACCAGCGTACAAACCACACCAAACAGTGCATTTTTCGGGATGCATGGGCAGTTCTTGAACGGCTTCTGGTTGCTCTTCACTCCAAATGCGGCAATTTTGCTTATTTACGTAGCCATTCAACCAGAAATGAGCCTCATCGCTGAACAAAATTTGTCGATAAAAAAGCGGATTTTCTGCCAACTTTTCTAGGGCCCATTCACTGAAAATTCGACGTTGTGGCAGATCGTTCGGCTTCAGTTCTTGCAGGAGCTGTATTTTATACGGTTTTACACCAAGATCTTTGCGTAAAATCTTCCATGTCGTCGAATAACACAAACCCAATTGCTGCGAACGGCGACGAATCGACATTTCACGGTCTTCAGCAACACTCTCAGAAACAGACGCAATATTCTCTTCTGTACGCACTGTACGCATTCGTGTGGTTGGTTTAATGTCCAATAAAGTAAACTGAGTGCGAAACTTGGTCACAATCGCATTAATTGTTTGCTCACTTGGTCGATTATGTAGACCATAAATCGGACGTAAATCGCGAAACACTTTTCGAACCGAACACTGATTTTTGTAATATAATTCAATTATTTGCAAGCGTTGCTCGTTAGTAAGTCTATTCATTATGAAATGTCAAAGCATACTGAGCATCTTTCTCTTTGACACCTTGTCTGAAATCCCGCGTGGTCTGTCAAATACTAATGCATGAAAATCCTAACCACAAAAAAATCACCCTTTAGTATTTCACCGTTTATTAGAGAGAGACCGTTTATTAGAGCTGAACATTTCAAATTGTGTGAAAGTAATAACAGCATGTTGTTTAATGCACAATATTTGTATCAACGATACATTCGAGTTAGGATCCGTTCGAAGAAGTGTTAGACGACGATTATACGAGTGAACCAAGTGATGAAAGAGCTCTCGAGTTTCGCAGGAACCTGTTGCAGAGATTATTGCTGTAGATATATTACTAAATGAATATTATATAATAAATCAACATGAATTTAATTAATAATTCAATCTTTTATTTCGTACGATATTCATATTACATATGTATTTATTTATAAAAAAAATAAAATTACTTCAGCCTTTAAAAACAGGTAAATGTATCACAATACATACTATATAAATGGTAGGTTAAATATCATATTATTATTAATTAATATCACTGTCATCGCTACTAGAGAGCTCCACCAAATGTCAAAGCATACTGAGCATCTTTCTCTTTGACACCTTGTCTGAAATCCCGCGTGATCTGTCAAATACTAATGCATGAAAATCCTAACCACAAAAAAATCACCCTTTAGTATTTCACCGTTTATTAGAGAGAGACCGTTTATTAGAGCTGAACATTTCAAATTGTGTGAAAGTAATAACAGCATGTTGTTTAATGCACAATATTTGTATCAACGATACATTCGAGTTAGGATCCGTTCGAAGAAGTGTTAGACGACGATTATACGAGTGAACCAAGTGATGAAAGAGCTCTCGAGTTTCGCAGGAACCTGTTGCAGAGATTATTGCTGTAGATATATTACTAAATGAATATTATATAATAAATCAACATGAATTTAATTAATAATTCAATCTTTTATTTCGTACGATATTCATATTACATATGTATTTATTTATAAAAAAAATAAAATTACTTCAGCCTTTAAAAACAGGTAAATGTATCACAATACATACTATATAAATGGTAGGTTAAATATCATATTATTATTAATTAATATCACTGTCATCGCTACTAGAGAGCTCCACCAAAGTAGAGATATACTTTATGTATATATATTGGTGGCTCTCTCTAGCAGCTTTAACTGTTTGGCATCGTCTGATCGGG
Organism: Nephrotoma guestfalica; assembly: GCA_963691935.1. Lineage (NCBI taxonomy): Eukaryota > Metazoa > Arthropoda > Insecta > Diptera > Tipulidae > Nephrotoma > Nephrotoma guestfalica. The sequence continues at coordinate 114,397,495 of OY829915.1, forward strand.
CGCAACGTTTTCGTTTACGCCCATGTGACGTTGATGGTTCTATATGAGTAGCCGATTCGATGTCATCGGATTCGGTATCCACCATAATGGGCGGATTTATATTATGTTACGTTAACGTCCCCATGCCTGTTGGTGGCTCAATTATTGTCTAAAAATAAGAAAATTTGTAAATTCAATTCCTGTGGTATATTTAGTTATCAAAAATTACCTTATATCGATCCATTAAGTTGCTCCATTTTTTTAATTTGCTCCAATTATCTTCCTGTAAATCGGCTTCTAATTCAACTTTTCTGTAAAATGAATTATAACTTACACACAACCCTCGTGAATGACATGAATAGGTATACCATACTCCCAACTGGTTTTTAAATGTTCAAGTTTAATTCTGGCTTGGATAAATGTCTCAGTCTCGTCTTGTGTTTCTATATATACATATGTATAATGTATAGGAAAAATATTATTTGGTGCGTAAAATATTAGCACATAATAATGTACATTAAATAGAATTTAATTAATAATACAAATAAACTTACATCGAATAGAGTACGGCCATTTTCCATTTTTTCTTTGTTTAATTCTTTCTAAACGTCAAAATAAAGTATACACTATACACATCACTTCAAGTCATACAATAAAATGAAAAGTCTGAAGAGTAACCTCACGAGTTGACTTTTTAATTATTGCCTATGAGATAGTAGCGGAAGCTTCAAAATTTTAAAAGTTTAATTTGAAAAGTTTTCTGAGGCACACAGCATCAGTGTAGGAAATAAACTTGTTGTTGTCCACAACAAAATTCAGTAACAAATCGTTATAAACTTTACTCTGAACGTTGGAAAAATTTAATAAATTCTTACAAAATAAAATAACGTAGAAAATAAATTTGTGTACATTTAATTCAGTAAATACTTCAATGAAGATCCAAATTTATCGATCCGTCGTCGTTCGCAGGGATTAGGGCTCTCGCCGTCCACTACAATTTTGATCAAAGATCTTGGCCTAATTGAAGCGAATAAGAAAAACTTTGGCGATAAGTTGATTTCGACAAATGGGCCTGTCAATTGGCCTCCAAGGTCGTGCGATTTGACACCTCTCGATTATTTTCTGTGGGGCTACGTGAAGGCACTGGTTTGTGCTGATAAACCAGCAACAATTGACGCCTTGGAGACCAGCATTGTTCGTGTTATTCGTGACATACGGCCAGCAGTGCTCGAAAAAGTGGCCCAAAATTGGACGTCCAGAATGCGTTTCGTGACGAACAGCCGCGGTGCCCATATGCCCGAAATCATTTTCAAATATTAATGCCATGTATTTATCTTTCGAATAACAAAAAATTGTTGATTACTTGTCTATTAGTTCAGTTGGTCATCCCTCTCATCAAAACTCATTCGTTTGTGAACGGGCAAACAGTTTATAGCAGTTTAGTAAGCGATTAAATCGTTCAAATCTAAACGGTTTGAGCATCAATCAAAACCACCCCCTATATCAGGCCACAAGTATGTGAAAGTGGTCAAACTTGTCTATTAGTTCAGTTGGTCATCCCTCTCATCGAAACTCATGCGTTTGGGAACGGGCAAATAGTTTATGGTAGTTTAGTAAGCGATTAAATAGTCCAAATGTAAACGGTTTGAGCGTCAATCAAAACCACCCCCCTATATCAGGCCACAAGTATGAGAAAGTGATCAAACTTGTCAATTAGTTCAGTTGGTCATCCCTCTCATCGAAACTCATGCGTTTGTGAACCGGCAAATAGATTTTGGTAGTTTAGTAAGCGATTAAATAGTTCGAATCTAAACGGTTTGAGCGCCAATCAAAACCACCCCCCCCCCCCTATATCAGGCCAGAAGTATGAGAAAGTGGTCAAACTTGTCTATTAGTTCAGTTGGTCATCCTTCTCATCAAAACTCATGCGTTTGGGAACGGGCAAATAGTTTATGGTAGTTTAGTAAGCGATTAAATAGTTCAAATCTAAACGGTTTGAGCGTCAATCAAAACCACTCTCCTATATCAGGCCACAAGTATGAGAAAGTGATCAAACTTGTCAATTAGTTCAGTTGGTCATCCCTCTCATCGAAACTCATGCGTTTGTGAACCGGCAAATAGATTTTGGTAGTTTAGTAAGCGATTAAATAGTTCGAATCTAAACGGTTTGAGCGTCAATCAAAACCACCCCCCCTATATTAGGCCAGAAGTATGAGAAAGTGGTCAAACTTGTCTATTAGTTCAGTTGGTCATCCTTCTCATCAAAACTCATGCGTTTGGGAACGGGCAAATAGTTTATGGTAGTTTAGTAAGCGGTTAAATAGTTCAAATCTAAACGGTTTGAGCGTCAATCAAAACCACCCCCCTATATCAGGCCACAAGTATGAGAAAGTGGTCAAACTAGTCTATTAGTTCAGTTGGTCATCCTTCTCATCAAAACTCATGCGTTTGGGAACGGGCAAATAGTTTATGGTAGTTTAGTAAGCGATTAAATAGTCCAAATGTAAACGGTTTGAGCGTCAATCAAAACCACCCCCCTATATCAGGCCACAAGTATGAGAAAGTGATCAAACTTGTCAATTAGTTCAGTTGGTCATCCCTCTCATCGAAACTCATTTGTTTGTTAGGGATAAATATTTGTTATTAGTTAAACAGAAGGCTACTCTGTCGAATTAAAATCACTGAACGTAGTTAACATAGTTAACGTAGTTAACAAACTTACTATATATTAAGATACTCGAGGTTAAATCTTAATATTTTGTATTTTTTATTTATCATTATTTTATTGCTTTTTTATTAATTAAGTTATAATTCTTGCATTTTAAATTACATGAATGTGTAAACTAAATTTTATAATATTTTTGATCAATTTATCATTATCATTCAATTTACCTAGCGATCATTCAACAATAAAAATTTAGTAAGATTTAGTAAATTCCTCCAAAGCGTATTAACATAAATTAGTTCAGATTAATTAGTTACTTAAGTGCAAGCCGTTCAATCTATACTCGTAAATCGCATGGAAGGTAATATGGAAAATGAGATATTTCCGTAAAAAGTCATAGAATTTTTCTGTATGTTCGTCGGGTGATAGAAGACACTCCAACGAATCTAACGATATACGTCACGGTACCATTAATCGCTTTTAACATTAATATCAGCACCAAGTACAAGCCGTTCAATCAATACTCGTAAATCGCATACGGGTAAAAATATTTTTACTCTGGAATTTACGAGTATCTACAAATCTGAAACTTATGTTTAGCCTTCGTTAGTTTTTCTTTTGTCCCATAGATGGCCATATTTCAGAATTTCTTCAAAAACCTGTTTATGAATCTCAGTTCCATCCAACAAACAAAATCCCATCATAGTCGGTTGAGAATTGGAGGCGTTCCGTTCGAGTAGTTTAATTCCAGAACTTCTTCCAAAAATCAATAGTAATGGCAGATTTCCGTCCCAGGTGGCCATATTCCAGAACTTTTTCCCAAGATCAATTAAGAATCACATTTCTATCCAGCATATACCCAATCCCATCATAATCGGTTAAGAAATGGCTGGGTTCCGTAATTAGTGGCGATATTCCAGAACTTCTTCCCAAAATCAATTAAGAAACCCATTTCCATTCAGGATATACCCAATCCCATCATAATCGGTTAAGAATTGATCGACTTCCGTCCCAGGTGGCCATATTCCAGAATTTCTTCCAAAAATAATTTAAGAATCCCATTTTTAACCAACATTCCCAATCCCATCATAATCGGCTAAGAAATGGCTGAGCTCCGTCCCACATTAAATTCGATCGAATCGATTAAATTAAAAAACATTCGGATTTAACGGACACCCCCAATTAGTCCATTAAATCGAGCTTTTACTGTACGTATGTCAAATATTACAAATATTATAATTCATTATAACGAGAGATTAACTAATACATACTCATGATAAAATAGTCAGCACAATTTTAGGGCAAACTTCACGCTCGTGGACACACGCGTGAAATTTGTCCTAAATTTTGTTTTTGTAATTTTAGGACAAAGTTAGGAGAAACTTCACGGGAATGAATAAAATGTATTTTTTCCCAAAAAATTAAGTTTTCTTTGTTAGACCAGGAACTTTTCAGGCGATGTATTATATAAATAAAAACTTGGTTTTAAATTTCATTTTATAAAAAAATTTATTTCAAAATATTTAAAGGTTAAATTTTAAGGGCCGACGTTGAATGTGAACCACACCTAAACGTCAAGTTTTTTTTCTGCATTTAATTTGACATTTCTCAATTTCAGACTAACTCAATTTGAACCATGGAAAGATACACAATCGAGCAACGCGTTAAAGTTATTCAGGCATATTATGAAAATTTTCGAAGAAAATCACCTTTAGTGATGAGGCAAATTTTCACCTCAGTGGATTCGTCAATAAGCAGAATTTCCGCATTTGGGCGAATCATAATCCAAGAGTGATTGTCGAAAAACCAATGCACCCACAAAGAGTGACTGTTTGGTGCGGTTTATGGGCTGGCGGCATCATCGGGCCGTATTTTTTCCAAAATGAGGCCGGTCAGGCAGTTACTGTGAATGGTGTTCGCTATCGTGAGATGATAACGAACTTTTTATGGTCCGAATTGGAAGATATGGATGTGGACGATATGTGGTTTCAACAGGACGGTGCCACTTGCCACACACCTAACGAAACTAATCGAAAATTTGGACGATCGGGTGGAGGTGTGCCGCCGAAGTCGCGGCGGCCATTTGGCCGATATTTTGTTCCATACATAATTGAACCATACCGTATTATCATAATAAAAAGAATTGACAATAATTTTCAAAATAATTTGTGTTTTATTCAAAATCAACATCGGCCCTTAAAATTTAACTACCCTTTAAAATTAACTTTTATTAATTGATTTTTAGTTAGTTGGTAGTTTTATTAATTAATTTTCAGTTGGCTATTGTTACAATAATCTCAAATTGAATAGGCAAGGCAGAGTCTTACTTTTTAATTTTTATAAATTGCGCACACAAATTTTAATAAAATATTCTGGTTTAACCAGTTTTGTTGCTTTGATTTTTTTGATTGTGCTGATACCTTACATTACCCGTGGCACCCCGTGTAGAATAAATTTTTTATCATTGAGGTGCCGAAGTTCAATCTATTACATAATAGCTATACCACATTGATTTGTTTGTGTACTTGCGTATTATCTGGTTTCGTTTTCTAAAATCAATAACATGATTTAAATTATTTGATAAACAATAAATTCCAAACCAAAATATTGTTGTACACGGCACATAACGGCGACAATTATTGTAACTGTTTAACTTATCTTAACAATTTTTCTCAGGTTACTCTAGATTTATTTTGAGAATTTTGTACGTAAATTGGTTATTTTCTCCTATTTGTTGCTTTTCAATAGAAAATACTATTTTTACTTTCTTTTACGTAGTTAAATAGAGTTTAGTAATCATGAAAATTATCGACCTCGAGATTTTTACTGAGTTAAAGTTCGCCATATCGCCAAAGCCAAAAAAGTGGTTTAAAAATCTCTGTCTGTGTGTGTGTGGTGCGGTGCAGACTAAATGTATGTGTCGTCTCTACGGCCCAGACGGTTTGTCTGATCGGGATGAAACTTCATACTTACTTTTTAAATAATTCCGAGATGCCAGTGATTTTTGACCGAAATCGCTCCTCCGGATGTGAAAGATTCCAAAGGAGCTTTTTCTTTTGTTCGTAAATATTTTAAAAATTATAGCAGTAAAGAGAAAAGCGATTATGTACTAAAAGATTCTAAATTAAATTTGCAACAATATCGATCCAAATATTTTTCAACTGACTCAATTTAAGCGAAATTTTCGTCAAATTCTGTTTTTCAGCAAAAATGCGGCTCTGTATAGCTCAGGCGAATACTTCATACTTAAACTTTATCCTCAAATTGGGAATTTTGGTCAAAATCGGTCCACCGGAAGTGATAACGTCGAAAGGAGCGTTGTCGGTTTTTTCAAAATATTTAGAGTGGTACGTAAAAAAATTCGGCTCAGTGGTCCGGTTTTTGATTGTTGTTCCTCTCCTGGATACTGTTTTATAATTTTTACACTGCCAAAACCCGTTTACTGGTCTGGGTGGTCACTGATTTGAACCACTTGGTCGTGATTCGCTGCCCGTATAAAGAAACAGAACTCGATGCAATGATGGAAATCATTGGTTGTGCCGTTTGGTTCACTGCCGGTTGTGTAGCGACTGGCGCTTTTTGTTGTAATACTGCTGATAGTTTATGTAGAGTTGATCATATATATGTTCAGTTGTGAGGCCATTTCTATTATCGTGGAATAATGTATAATGTTGGTTCTTCATAATATGCTCCTCTGGAAGGCTGGAAAATGTGTGTTATCCGCAAATGCGGATAGTTTTGTAACCTATTACAAATTAATCTATTCGAAAGAAAACGTAGTCACAAGTTTTTAGTGACCTTGGTACAAGCGCATATGTCATTTTAATTGGTTTAATTGGTTTGGTTTAGGATCATATTTGATATTTGCTCGTATTCCCAATTATATGAGTGTGATCTTTTAGCTCCAGTTCACGGTATGAAAATGACATAGAGAAGAAAAACGAAAAACAATAACTACTCTTCTACAAAGAAACTTTGCTCTATATATTATGCAACGATCGTCAATTTAAAAGCACCATAGCGGAAAATTTAAAAATTCTGAATGAAAATTACCTTAAAAATGAAAAACAATTTTCCAAAATTTAAGAAAATTCACGCTCAGGAGCATAAAAATCTATTTTTCTGCCAATTTAACGAGTTATGAATAGTAAATTAAGTAAAAATAACATTTAACAAAAAAGAACTTCCATAACATTTGTATGATGACTTCCATCTTTTTTGTGTTTTTCAATTTACAGGCCAGCATACATAAAAAGTTCATGTGTCGTGGGGCCTCTGTGTTTTCGGTTTTAATTTACGTCATGTTGTTTCAGTCTTCCGCACACATGTACATCTGTTGTTGCATTTATTCTGTTTGCACGTACGTACACGCGATGAGCGATGTGTTAGCGATGTGTTTGTGAAATGATAGATGTGCGATTATAAAATTTTAGTTTCAATATTCTAACCGCTACAACAATTTAATAGATTTCATTCTTCTAGTAAATTTAGAGTTAACTATAATAATATTTTCACTAAAAATTGTATATTCTATATTTTATTAGGCAAACTTTATATTATAATTAATAGCTCTACAAAATGAAATAAAAATGTTGGTTGTTATGGATGATAGCTAGTCTTCGCTTGGTGTAAAACAATAACCTAAGTGTTTCATTTGTTAATGAATAATATAATTAAATTTTAAGTACACAACATTTTGTACCAAATTTTTATTTTCATTTTATTATTTTAATTCTAATGTTATCTTTATTTCAGCACAGGTTCATATTATGCCGCCTATACCAACTCCTGTTTATTCTATTTATGTTATAAACGTTCATATTATGTTTTGGGCTAATTTTGCAAGTTAGTTGCTTTCGGTTTTGATACTTTAAAATTTTTTAACGTTTGGCTGAAAAAGTCACGATCTTTCAAATGAATTTTTATATTTTCATATAAATTTCGTCGCTGATGAATATAATAAACGAAAGTGCGTAAATGTGGGATTACTTGAAAGCAAACTACTTGCTGGTGGATAAACTCCAAATGGTTCGAATGGTGGAAAAAGGAGATAGTAGGAATACGCGAGATATATGTCATTTTTAGAATGCACTGCAGAACCTGGTAAGTAGTTAATTTTGTAATTTTGAGAAGAAAGAATATATAATTTAAACTGTGTTTTCTTTTAATAGCTCTGCAGAACTTTGTGGACCCACTTCAGAAAAAGCCGGTTACAGCAGTGGGTTTCACGAGAAACACATGGAAGCTTCAAGACCGACTAGTAAGCATAATATATAGAGCCGCACATTTTGAAGTAGGTGGTAGATGTATAAAAGAGAAAGAGGCCACAATTATGTCAAAAGGATGAAATCGCGATATTAAACATTCAACTGCTTAGGCAGAACTGATTAGAACTGATTTCTGTTCTAAAAACGAAACGTATTTTCGACTTACAATAGTAATGGTACAATATCCCAACTCTGAAATGTAATTGTTCATTTCCGATTCAACTTTGATAAAATCGTATAAAGATTTCACGTGAAGTTGATGTAGGCTCTATGCGAAAGTGTGAACTTCGACAGCAAAATTTGTGTGTTCTGTACCGCTTTGATTGAAAATCGCGTTGGATTAATTTAGGAATGTATGTGTGACACAAATCATATATCTGTACAAATTCTTTTTCAGTGTATACTGTTTGTGTGATTTTATTTAGAATAGAATGTAAATAATTATAGAGCCGTTTAAGGAATTCGGGCTAACAAAACGCAAGCGGCAAAATAAAACTGAAAAATAATAAAATATGATATGATATGATATGATAGAGGCGTACAGGCCAGCCATAACGGCGATCCTAGGTACGTTACCATAATCCTGAAATATCAACAATCAAATAACAAACTATATCTGAATGCGAATAATATTTCAGCATCATGCGGGCCCAGGCCCTGCCTGCATCCTTAACAAATAAGGTTAGTTAGGAAAGGATGTTAGTTACAGGAACGACTAGGGCGAACCGCAGCAAAGTCATTTTCTAACTACTTAAATATATTAGAATGTTAGTCTCAATTAAATTCACACTCTAGATTAGAGTTTGTTAGTTAATTAATGTAAGTTAGTTGTGTTTGAGGTAAAGGATACTAGACCGGTCCTACTAGACTGGTTAGGTTATTTAATTCACATCTATGGGTCATCTCATCACATACTGCTTGTAACCTTATTTTGCCCTATCTTCCCATCTAACACCATCTAACCGAGGGACTTCACGTTCGTAATGACACGGCAGTATTATCATACATATGATGACCTAAATATTCCGTCAATAATGTCAAAAAAAAAAAAAAAAAAGTTAGATTCGGTATTGTCATTCAGCTACCTATATTTAAATTCATCCAACTAAAAGCAGGGTTAATTTATATCTAACATTCACACAACTTCACTAAAACATAACCTGAATTCCACCAGAAAGATCATCGAAAAACAACATTCCATAGACCCCTGATCAAGAATGTTGCAATCATAATCTTCCCTGACCTTCCGGTATGTAAAAAAAAAATAAATAAATAATAAATTTTAAATAATAATAAAAATAAATTGAATTATATTTGCCGACAACTTTATTGTTCTAAATCAGGACTTTCGATAAAATTTCAATTTATAGAATTGTTTAAAGTAAGTGAAAATTGTTAAAATAAGTTATGAAAATGTAATTAAATTTAAATAAAAACCCAAATGGATAACACAATCCAACATATTTCAGCTAAAATGATAAATTTCCCGTGGCAGAAAACTGTTTCCTCCTTTCATTAACATTTTATATATTTATCAATTTATATTATTCCACAAAAAGTCATTTTTGTCACAATACGGTGGCAACCCATTTTGAGTATACAAATTTTCGCTTATTGGGAAAGTTACAATTCGATCTGTTGTAATTTCAAATTTTGGTTTCTCGGGTACCAATATTTTATGTACTTAAGTACATACAAAGGGAATTCCCTTGAAATGTCAGTTTCTATGTATACGATTATAAATTACCGTTCACATATATGTAAATAGTTATAATAACAATAACAATAATAAATAATTAACTTTTATATAATTAGAATGAAAATTAAAATAAAAAGATACTTCTCTGATTGTAACGGGTGATTTTTTAAGAGCTTGAGAACTTTTTTTTAAAAAAAAACGCATAAAATTTGCAAAATCTCATCGGTTCTTTATTTGAAACGTTAGATTGGTCCATGACATTTACTTTTTGAAGATAATTTCATTTAAATGTTGACCGCGGCTGCGTCTTAGGTGGTCCATTCGGAAAGTCCAATTTTGGGCAACTTTTTCGAGCATTTCGGCCGGAATAGCCCGAATTTCTTCGGAAATGTTGTCTTCCAAAACTGGAATAGTTGCTGGCTTATTTCTGTAGACTTTAGACTTGACGTAGCCCCACAAAAAATAGTCTAAAGGCGTCAAATCGCATGATCTTGGTGCCCAACTTACCGGGCCATTTCTTGAGATGAATTGTTCTCCGAAGTTTTCCCTCAAAATGGCCATAGAATCGCGAGCTGTGTGGCATGTAGCGCCATCTTGTTGAAACCACATGTCAACTAAGTTCAGTTCTTCCATTTTTGGCAACAAAAAGTTTGTTAGCATCGAACGATAGCGATCGCCATTCACCGTAACGTTGCGTCCAACAGCATCTTTGAAAAAATACGGTCCAATGATTCCACCAGCGTACAAACCACACCAAACAGTGCATTTTTCGGGATGCATGGGCAGTTCTTGAACGGCTTCTGGTTGCTCTTCACTCCAAATGCGGCAATTTTGCTTATTTACGTAGCCATTCAACCAGAAATGAGCCTCATCGCTGAACAAAATTTGTCGATAAAAAAGCGGATTTTCTGCCAACTTTTCTAGGGCCCATTCACTGAAAATTCGACGTTGTGGCAGATCGTTCGGCTTCAGTTCTTGCAGGAGCTGTATTTTATACGGTTTTACACCAAGATCTTTGCGTAAAATCTTCCATGTCGTCGAATAACACAAACCCAATTGCTGCGAACGGCGACGAATCGACATTTCACGGTCTTCAGCAACACTCTCAGAAACAGACGCAATATTCTCTTCTGTACGCACTGTACGCATTCGTGTGGTTGGTTTAATGTCCAATAAAGTAAACTGAGTGCGAAACTTGGTCACAATCACATTAATTGTTTGCTCACTTGGTCGATTATGTAGACCATAAATCGGACGTAAATCGCGAAACACTTTTCGAACCGAACACTGATTTTTGTAATATAATTCAATTATTTGCAAGCGTTGCTCGTTAGTAAGTCTATTCATTATGAAATGTCAAAGCATACTGAGCATCTTTCTCTTTGACACCTTGTCTGAAATCCCGCGTGATCTGTCAAATACTAATGCATGAAAATCCTAACCACAAAAAAATCACCCTTTATATGTGTTGAACGTAATTTTCATAATAACTGTCTCAATTCACCTGTATTAACAGGTGAACTTCTAAACAACAAAACTCACTCAAAAATAGCACATCACTCTCACACTACACATTCCTAAACTGATTTGAATTAAAATATTAATAATAATTTATTTAAAGGAGAGACAACACGACACACGTCTTTCCTCTACGACGATCAGTCGATCATAAAACTGAAAAATAATAAAATACAAACCAAATTTAAAATGAAAACTATTAAAAGGATTAGGGCAGAAACTAGTACACCAAAACGGAACTTGTTATAGGAGAAAAATAATATTAATAATAAATAATTAATTACGTTAATAAAATTTTCGTCAGTACTGATCGGGTTTTCCAGACACCAGCTGGTGCATAAAATGATATCGACCTGTTCCCGCCGTTTTTTTGACAGAATGCTTGTTAATAAGCTTCAGTCGATCTACTTAGTGGTAATTTAAACCAGTGAAAGATAATCTACGTAGTGCGATTGATAGCGGGATAACCAACCGGCCTAACCGAATAACCATCATTCACTTTTTTATTTTATCAACTACAAACTTATAAGTTTATGTTAATGGACACCAAAGCTATCGTACACATTTGCTCATGTACTTGACATAATTCACGTTAGGCTCCAAATGACAATTATATTTATTTATTTATACTGAAATAAGTCTACAAATGTGACTTGAAATTATAAAATAGATCCCCTCTGGATTTCAAAATTTAGTATCAATAGTTAAATCACCAGGGTCCATAAAATTGCCCCAATCTACTTTTAAAATTATCTGTACTTAAATAAAAATCGAACAAATGGTTAGCTTTGTTGAATCTCTTACACATCATTTTCACTGATTCATTATCATCATATACGAGTATTTGGTTCTGCGTCTATCTAAATGGAGGTAATGATGATCCCTTAGCTGTCTAGTAGTGATTAATTCGGTGCGCCGATTTGGCGTAGTAGGATATTGCCAATAAAAGTATATTCGCTCCTATTTCTAGCGTTGTCAAGTTGTAGGTTGTACATTCAGTTAAATATGGTGGTAATCTCTGTATGTTTACGTGGTATGGTAAATCACGGTCATATACTCATTCGTCTTTCCATAAACTTTATTTTAATTTTTTCAATACTATGGATATGTTCTTCGTAGAACGGAGAACAAACATGTACAGTGAGCATACGAACGTGTAAAAGGGTTGTCTTTTCGATGAAATGATTGAGATTTTCACTTTTCAATGTTGAGACTTAAACACCACATCACTAGATTGTGAATATCTTCTGGCAGTTTATTTGCATCGTCAATTGACTGGGTTACTTTGTAGATTTTAAGATCGTCTGCGAACATCAGGATTTTAGAATGTTTTATCACTTCAGTAATATCAATAATGAAGATTGTAAAAATGCATGAGACTTGTGGCACTCACAAGGAACTGAACCAAGCTACATATGTCTTCCAAAGTTTGGAGTTGTAGTGACTGACGGAGTCGTAGGTTTTTGCAAAGTTGGTGCATATTACATTAAATCGGATAAAACTTCAAGCAACAGCATTAAATAGTGGTGATATCAAAATGACTGTCCCAGACGGTGCCACCTATAGAAAGTTAACGGGAGTTCTTAATGAAAAAAAGACAACATGGTGCTCCTACGAAGATAAGCACAAACAGACAAGACAATCCAAAGTCATTGCCAAGAAACTACACGTATCATGTAAACCAGAAGCAATAAAAGAGTATTGTGGATGTCCAAACATCTTGAAACGATCCAGCATCCATCACTCTCATTAAAATTAAAAGTAAGTATTGAGCATTCTACCTCCCTACCATTTCCAAATATTTCATCATTTACACACAGAATTGCATTATATGGTAGAACTGTTTACTACACAAAATAATGCAGTCATGTATATGTTTTTATATTATTTTGTAAACTTTTGTAAATATCGTAAACTCAAGTAAACCCATCAACAACAACTTGATGATTGTGTGTTTACAATTTGTGCAATCACAAGTTAGCGAACTCAACGAGTTCGATTTCGCGCGTCATTTCAAATAAAAATTCAAGTCCGCTACAAAACTTCGAAGCAATAAGTAGTACTCGAGTAACAATTTTTGTGTTTTAAAGGTGGATTCTTCCTCTACAAATTCCATACCAACCTTGCTCTGGTAATTAATATCTACTACGTCTTCACACAGCTTTTTGGCGTAGTAACACTGCAATATTATCTAAATTTGACTCCAAATTTGACTCTTAGACTCGATTGCTATCTACTTTGATTTTATGTGATTTTATTAGAAATTTAGCTTTAGAATTTGCAACCGTGTGGCTATTTTTACTAATATTTTGCTTTTATAATAATTAATAATAATGAATAATGATTTACTTACTAATAACAAGAATGCTTGATATTTAATTTTTAGATTAACCTTGCCAGTAAATTATTTGTTATTAAACTAATTTTTCGTGATATAAATTTCTGCGCTTTAATATTTTTGATGGTTTCGGAATGGTACGAAAACCTGTCGCGACTTTTGTTTACTGAAATTTGCTCTTTTAGAATTTTTTTTTTTCAGGATAACAAAAATATGTGATGATAGTAAAAATGTCATGACAGTAGGAAATTTCGGGATGACATTCAAAACTAGCGTAATATAGTAAATTTTTCGGGATGACACTGAAAAATGTCGCGATATTCGTTTTAAATATATTGTTGCCATCGCATTTCTTCGGGATATTTTTCGGGCTAACTTCGCAGACATGTGAAACACACCAAATGGGGTTCAATACTAACAAGAACAAAAGGGGAAGAACTTCATGAAACAAAACTAAACACAACTGTGACCGGCATTCTACAAGAAAATCAAGTTTTTGGTCCAGGGATTAAAATAAAACACTAGACTTAATTGACTTCTTTATAACAATAAAAGTTTCGATTGAGTATATACAAGTACAGGAATAGTTTGACTCCAGATCTGACCATTCATCTACTTTAATGACAACAAGTAATACAATAATTACACATGATAAACAGCTAATGTTTACAAATAAATATACTGATTGGAAACATTTAGGAATGAACTAAACAATAGCACCATTCTATTGAATAAATAATAGCATTCATCTCAACATCTTTCATCAGATGAAACATTATATAATAAGAGGTGGAAAAGCTATTCAAAGATACATAACAAGCTGCGTGGAATAGTAGTAATTCAACAAACAAAAAAATAACTGGCAAATGTAATACAACCACAAATATTTTAACACAATGAATACGCAGCGAAATACGGGAATTTAAAAATATATCAATAAATGCATACCTAGAAACACCCACCTACGGCAAAGATAATGATTATTCACTGAGGCAAGCAACCAAATAATTGAAAAGACCAATAACGGACTTACCACCCGTCACATCAGAACAAATAATGGTCGCCTGGCTAAAACCAAAGAATAAAAAGCAGACATTTTCGCTGATACAACTATCTGGAGACAAAACTAATGCTAAAGAAGTAAAACAAGAAATAAAGAACCATGTATGTGGTATTTAATCTCCCGGATATGACTTGATAACAGGTGAGATTCTTAAACAACTACCGAATAAAGCTTTAAAGAAAATATCAGACATAATTAATGCTTCCTTCAGACTCTGCTATGTCCCTCTATCATGGCAATTTGCGGAATAATAATGATACCCAAACCAGGTAAGCCGTCAAGCGAAATAACCTCGCACCGGCCAATATTACTTCTTCCAATTATGCCAAAACTGTTTGGGAGACTATTATTAAAAGGAATTAAACCTGAAATTGTAAAATCAGGAGCTGTTCCTTGCCGTCAGTTTAGCTTTAGAGAGAAACACTCCACAGTCGATCAAGCCCATGGAATAACAGATCTAATAAAAATATCCATAGAGGAAACAAGGATTTGTTCAGTCATATTTCTGGACATAATGCAGGCATGGTTATTTAATATTTAAATTAGGGTAAACTTTGCCATTGGAGTATTACGAAATATTAAAGTACCTGAAAAGAAAATATTTTAAAGTTAAAAAGGAACGAATTTACTTCAGCATAAAAGAAGCTTAAGCAGAAGGGCCGCCGGGGAATGTCTTGGATCATTCCTTTTCGTACTGTTTACAAGCGACATATCGCAGACGAATAAAACAACTACAGCCACATTTGCAGATGGCTCTGCAATTCTCGCTACTGGTGATGCATCAGAGAAGTCACATTCAAACTACAAATAACCATATATAATATCTAAGATTGATTGGCTGGCCAAGTGGAGGTTTAAAGTAAATTAGCCATAGTCTACGCACATTAACTTCACTAACAGATCAATAAAACCACTACCTGTGACTCTCAATAATATTCCGGTATATTATGAAAACCAAGAAAAATACCTTGGTATGAACCTTGATACAAAGTTAAAGTGGTAAAGTATATGCCAAAAAGAAAGCTGTAAAGGTTTCCACTGCAATAAAGATAAATGTGCTTGTTAATTGGAAGAAATTCTCAGTTATCTATTCATAATAAACTTATGCTCTATAAACAAGTGCTCAAGCCCATTTGGACATATGCTGTTCAAGTGTGGGCATGCACCAAAACCAGTCATCAACAGATAATTCAATAATTTCAAAATAAAGTACTCAGTGGGGTTGTAAACGCTCCTTGGTACTCCCATAAGAGTGAAATTCATAGAGATCGAGGAATGTGTACAGTCGCAAGTGAAATAAGGAAGTGTCCTAAAAACACCAGAAGAGACTCCATTAATACCGTAACATCGAAGCTGCAAGACTACTTCATTAAGAAGGTATCATAAGAAGACTTAAAAGATTAAAACATTTGGAGTTGCCTGAATATTCATAATTAACCAAAACAACACTTAATGAAAAGAATATATGGTCGCGCTATATTATTAAATTGCCAGACTCAAACGCTGTTTCTCAAAAATGACTAGTTACTTTGTAAAAAAAATTATTAATAAACGTCCAAATATGCTTAGGGTTCTCAACAATATCAGATTGCATTTGATAACGTGTTATTGATAGCACTCTAGACCAGCCGGAAGATTTATTATCTACTTTAAGATATGTATGAAATGAGCGCCGCCGTTTATTATACAAAAGTGGTGATGGTAAATATTATTTTCCTTTAACACGTATGTACTTGATAGACTCTTCGAAATACTCGTAGATTTCAGAATAACAACTCGTGGTTTGACTTTCAAAATTGTTGTTAAAATCTGTGTTAGATAGCAAATATTATAAGCAGATCGGAATTACAAAAGTTTAAACGGTAAAACGTTTCAGTACACTCCCACAGAAAAGCTAAGAGTAATAGGGATATGATAAAAATCAATCAATGGTGGAAAAAGTTAGATCACTGCCGAAATTTTTGGAAAAATTGTTCATAATGCCTGGTGTTGGCCACAACATTTACACCTTTACATTTTTTTATATTTACAACCTGTAGAGAACTTTCAGTATTATTCACGGCTAATTTAAAGTAACCAAAGTAGTTTAGACTTTGGTTGTACAGATACAAAAACATGATTTCTGAAACTTCAAGTCCGTCTCATTCATAGTGGTATGAGCCTACATATTTTCGCAGATGATCAAGATAATATATTCATCATACCGTAACTCGTGATAGAGCTCAGATCAGCATCAAAAAATGTAAAGATTAATTTGCGGCTCTCCCAATTCAGGTTATATATTGCCATGTTAAGGATAATTTTATCCAATTTATGTAAAAAAAAACAATGCACACCGCTCGCGTTCACCCAAATTAAATTAACAATTCAAATGAAAAATTTTCACTTCGTTAGACACTTCCGAATTTTTATCTTTTCCACTCCCACAAAATGAACGTCAGGAAATACAACAAAATTTCTTCAATTTTAATCTCATTAAACCAAAAAAAAAAATTATGAGAAACTAAACTAAAAATAGAAGCGATAATAAAAATAAAGATACGAAAAAAGCTCATAAAAGCTCGCTCACACACAGTAGTAAACAAAAAACCGGAAAAATATGTAAATCCATTGTAAATGATCATCATTTCAGTTTTATTGTATTCGTACAACAACAAATCCCATATCACACACACCCAGTACAATTGAGCCATACGAACGAATAAAAAAAACAATCAAGCTTTTGAGCTTTTCTCGTGTTATTATTGTTGCTTGCTTTTGTCGTACAATGTCACACATAATCGATGGAAGATACGAACACAATTTTAAGGAAGAAAATATTACTTTCTGTGTTTGTTTGTGCCTTTCTGTTGTTGCTGAAAATAAGCGAGGATTATAGTTTATTTTTGTCCAATGACATTTTTTGATGGAATCACAAATAATGAAAATTTTATTAAATTCTTTATTGGTTGTATGTAATCGGTTTATGTATATTGATATGGTTGGTTTTACTGTACGGGTGGTTTTTCTTTCTTATATCCCAATTAGATTCAACTCACACACGGACAGTAATATTAAAACCTAAAATAAAATGAAAGATTTCCACCATCTAGTACCTTTTTATCAATTAAATCTCACGTACATCACATTTATTTTTCATTATACTGATTAGATTTTATCTACCTGTTAAACGAATTTTATTCTAGATTTTCAACGGAAAACTAGATACGATAAATAAAAAATAGATAAAACCAATTGTATTGATTGAGTAAATACGTATGTCCAGGAAAAAATACTTTGATTATGATTCCAATTCAATTCAATAAGAATGTCAACCAAAAACACATGTCTAACCAGTATCTACCTTACAATCTACGACACGTAGGCAAATGCCAAAAAAACTGTATATCCTTTAAAATCAATTTTAATAAATTCAGACGCTTTTCTAATACCAGAGTAGCACAAATTCTAAAAACAAAACTTTTTGGGCAATTCAATTTGCAATTGAAGCGGGAGAGCACACCTTCCCACAACGTTTTCGATATTTTACTGTTGTTGTTTTTCAATACGAGTTTGCGTTTTTTCTTGTGTTTGTGGAAAATTATTTTTATGACTTTTCTTAATAGGGCCAAAAACTTACTTTTTGTTGAATTGAATTAGATGATATTAGATTAGATTTAGATTGTATGTCGGATAGAAAACTGCCAACCAAACTTTTAGCCATTTATTGTGATAATGGCGAGTGATTATTTTGTTATGGTATGGGATGCATTGTAGTAGGTTGATCGGATGTACTATTTTTAGCTCTATTGTATACTGTTATCCAGATGTTTCGTATAATTTCATATTTTGAAAATTATTTTATTAAAAACTAGTTCAGCTCTCTTCATTTTAAACTGCGGGTTCTGGACGGTATCTACCAGTGACGAGTTATTACAAATGTACCTCTTAAAATATTCATTATTTTCTTTTTTACTGGCAAATTTTTGATTACATCAAGATTAGGTTGCTAATGAGGTTCGAACTAATGAAACATTGAATTGTTTATATTAAAAAATTCAACCCAAAAAATTGTTGAAATTTCAAAACTTTTGTGGTAGATGACCGCTTCTCTCTCAGACTAAAAATTATATTACTCAACATTTTTATTTTCAAAAATTTGTAATTTTACGACATAATTCGAATACTATCCATAACTTTACGGAAGCCATTTTTAGCCAACTTTACGACGCCCCGGATATATTTCGACTACTGTCACTAACTTTGAGATGGATCCATTGAGAGTCTGTATTAACCACCACTACACCACCACGTACAATCTTTAATTATACAATTTTTTTAAACAAAAGAAAATGTGGTAGGGGCTCAAACTTTACGGGGAAAACATCGCAAATTTTCAGTAAGCAAAAGCAAATTGATCGCAAAATGATTGAGGAAAATATACTTTCGATATACGATCATCATTATTTTGGCAACAAAAAATATCGTCATCGTGCAAATAAGACCAGTTTAACCTGTTTTATGATGCATACACGAAAAATGAAAACTTTTCTAAGAATATAATTAACATTTCACCAACCAAGGAAATAGACAAAAAAGGAAAATTGGGATTTCCATTAAAAAATTCGTCACAAAACTGCTCAAAAAAATATTCTGATTCTTCGTTGATTTTGTAAAAATTTATGTTTAAAATATTATGTTTTTATTTTATATTATTATACCAGCGGCAAAGCGTTTGAATTGAATTTCTGAACTAAAGTGATGGTAACAAAATTGTGCTTGGCCCAAGAAATTTCAAACGATATGTCATATGATTTCATCGGAATGCCAGAAATAATTATCTCCCAGCACTACAGCGATAGTTTTGAGTACTATACGGTGCTCTGTGACATTCTTCAAAACCTTTTCAATTATATACAATATGGATATATTATGTCGCAAAGGAATTATTTGCCATCAATGCCAAAAGGGTGGATTTATCAAACAAATTACTGATAACAAAATGTTTGATTCGTCCAAAACCCACATTAGGAAAAATGTATCTAGGAGATTCTACTAAATTTGTGACATTCTTCAAAACCTTTTCAATGATACGACACACTTATATATTTCATAATAAATCAATGATTAGCTACTAGCACCAAAACAGTGGATTTATCAACTAAAGCGCTGATAGCAATGTTATTGCTCTTTCCAGAACCTTTCAAACAATCAACCACATGATTATATTGTATAACAATGAACAAAATGCATTTGGTCCCAGCCATCCGTACGAATGCCTTATGGTGTTCCCATTATCAATGAAGAATCAGAATATTTATTTTTCCTGGTTAATGGTAATTATTTTCATAGAAAAGTTTTCTTCATTTACAAAAATTTCCTACCAAACTTCAAGGAAATCAGACCAGTTTTCATTTGTCGCATCAAAAGTGTTAAAACGAGTTTCATTTTGCGACTAATTATGTTACTGGAACTTTACGATGTTTTCCAATTTGCCGTGAATTTTCCGGGTTTGTCAATTTTGAAGCCGAAGTTCTGATTACCTTATTACCTCGCGAGGTTTCAGCCACTAGCTCTTTATAATACATGTTTAATACCGAAGTTAATGAAAATTTTTGGAGAGATGATTAAACGTATTGCTTTGCTACCCAATCGACTTCTAATATAATATTACCTTCTACGTTTTATCAAACAAAAATACTACTTGAACATGCGTTATGCTGCTATTTAGTGATGATTGAAATATGTATTTATAGCGCATAGTTTATTAAAAGGTATATTTTAATGTTTCAAAAAAATTTATTTTTAAACCAAGAAAAATGGTCTCAACTGGAAAGATAAGTGCAAATTTTGGAAAAAATTTAAAACAAAGAATTGTCAAATCAACAATTCCCGAATATTTTCAAAGCGAACAATTCTCAAAACATGAAACGGGAAAATTCAACTCCGCTGAAAAGTGGCCCAGTTCATAAAATTGTCCCCTCTCATGTACGCACCCCGTGCGGCATTGATTCCTGGAGTTCATCGCGGTGAAAAGAACTACCACACAGTACCACATTAAAATAAAATGAGGAGGCAAAAACATCGAAACAAAAAACATCGGAAATTTGGGGTTCCGGATCGAACCAATTGTTCATGGTTCCATATCTCGCAATAGCTACGTAAAGCTTAACGCTGCATCATTATGAAATAATGTCTTTCTTTGAGAGATAAGGTAACTCTTAACTGAACCATGCAAGTGCTTATTTGAAAAATGTTAAAAAGTTCCAACATAAGGAACCGGTGTGAAGTTTTTAACGAAAAGTGTAGCTCACACAAATTAAAATTGTGATGAAGCAATCCCAACTCTTTTTATTTTATTGTGGTTAGCTGTTTTGAATAGGACGATTCGTCCACTTTCAGAAAATATATGCCCACACTTGGTAACATCTCTGAGTTTTCTGGAATCGGCCATAGTGTAGCAGATATTTTGACGAATATTAGAATATTCATTAAATTTACCGAATTAAAATGTCGTGACGCAATCCCAAATCTTTTTATTTTGACGTGGTTAACTGTTTTGAACAGGACGATTGATCCACTTTCAGAAAATATTTGTCCACACTTGGTAACATCTCTGAGTTTTCTGGAATCGGCCATAGTGTAGCAGATATTTTGACGAATATTAGAATATTTATTAAATTTACCGAATTAAAATTGTGATGAAGCAATCCCAAATCTTTTTATTTTAATGTGGTTAGCTGTTTTGAATAGGACGATTCGTCCACTTTCAGAAAATATATGCCCACACTTGGTAACATCTCTGAGTTTTCTGGAATCGGCCATAGTGTAGCAGATACTTTAACGAATATTAGAATATTCATTAAATTCACCGAATTAAAATTGTCGTGACGCAATCCCAAATCCTTTTATTTTGACGTGGTTAACTGTTTTAAACAGAGCGATTCATTCACTTTCAGAAAATATATGTCCACACTTGGTAACATCTCTGAGTTTTCTGGAATCGGCCATAGTGTAGCAGATATTTTGACGAATATTAGAATATTCATTAAATTCACCGAATTAAAATTGTCGTGATGCAATCCCAAATCTTTTTATTTTGACGTGGTTAACTGTTTTGAACAGGACGATTCATCCACTTTCAGAAAATATATGTCCACACTTGGTAACATCTCTGAGTTAACTGGAATCGGCCATAGTGTAGCAGATATTTTGACGAATATTAGAATATTCATTAAATTTACCGAATTAAAATTGTCGTGAAGCAATCCCAAATCTTTTTATTTTGACGTGGTTAACTGTTTTGAACAGGACGATTCATCCACTTTCAGAAAATATATGTCTACACTTGGTAACATCTCTGAGTTTTTCGGAATCGGCCATAGTGTAGCAGATATTTTGACAAATATTGGAATATTCATTAAATTCACCGAATTAAAATTGTCGTGACGCAATCCCAAATCTTTTTATTTTGACGTGGTTAACTGTTTTGAATAGGACGATTCATCCACTTTCAGAAAATATTTGTCCACACTTGGTAACATCTCTGAGTTTTCTGGAATCGGCCATAGTGTAGCAGACATTTTGACGAATATTAGAATATTCATTAAATTCACCGAATTAAAATTGTCGTGAAGCAATCCCAAATCTTTTTATTTTAATGTGGTTAGCTGTTTTGAACAGGACAATTCATCCACTTTCAGAAAATATATGCCCACACTTGGTTAAATCTCTGAGTTTTTCGGAATCGGCCATAGTGTAGCAGACATTTTGACGAATATTAGAATATTCATTAAATGCACCGAATTAAAATTGTCGTGACGTAATCCCAAATCTTTTTATTTTGACGTGGTTATCTGTTTTGAACGGACAATTCATCCACTTTCAGAAAATATATGCCCACACTTGGTAACATTTCTGAGTTTTCTGGAATTGGCCATAGTGTAGCAGATATTTTGACGAATATTCATTAAATTCACCGAATTAAAATGTCGTGACACAATCCAAAATCTTTCTATTTTGACGTGGTTAACTTTTTTGAACAGAACAATTCATCCACTTTCAGAATATATATGTCCACACTTGGTAACATCTCTGAGTTTTCTGGAATCGGCCATAGTGTAGCAGATATTTTGAAAAATATTTGAATTTTTATGAAATGTATATCCTAATTCTTGTGTGAATCCATTTCAAAACAATTTATTTTAATTTATTTAACTGTTTTGAACAGCTTAAGTTGTTTACTATTGGTCGTTATATGCCAACAATTGGAATCATCTCTGAGTTTTTTTTAATCAACCATAGTTTCGGATATGTATATCATTTCAAACATTTAAAGAATTAATTTCTTTACTTGTAATAACCCTAACTTTTACACTAGAATTATTATGTTGTGTATATACATTTGTGTGTATACATTTTTGACGGTATTTTTTTAGTAGGTGTATCATTTACGCTTTTAATTGCTACACTTTTTAGAAGTTACACTTTTCGTTAATTTGT
The DNA here is from genome assembly GCA_963691935.1 of Nephrotoma guestfalica. Lineage (NCBI taxonomy): Eukaryota > Metazoa > Arthropoda > Insecta > Diptera > Tipulidae > Nephrotoma > Nephrotoma guestfalica. The sequence goes on from OY829915.1 coordinate 114,420,505, forward strand.
GTAACTACACTTTTCATTAATTTGTGTAGCTATACTTTTCGTTGAAAACTTCACACCGGTACATAAGGAGACGAATTGTATAGCCCATTGTCTCCTGTTTGTAACAAAATCGTTGGTAGACCTCTTAACGCCAGGTACCAAAGTGTTAGCAGAACATTTAAAAAAAATAGTGTTGCTCGTTTTCAAAAAAAATTGGCTGAAAATGAAACTCTATTTTTTTAGACTAGACTCAGAAAACTAAAGTGTTTGTATAAAAATAAGAATTTCTAACCTAATTCTTAATTTATTCCTTTAATGAACAAAAAAAGAAATACACACACTCTCGCATACTCTTTCACAAACAACTAATAATGTTTGCTGTATAATCAAAAATTCCGCTCATCTAAATTTTTGTAGGATTTTAATTCACACACTAAATTAGGTGCGATGGTAAATGTAATTCTTCATTTTTTCTTATCACGAAGCAAGGTTAACCATGCTGTGTACCAGAAAACTACCTGTACATATCGAATTAAGTAAAGCACGTGAAAAGAAAATAGATATTTATGAGTAATTTCGGCTCGGACAATAATGGAAGTTAGTGAAGACGATATCTACAAAATTGACGAAATTAATTGATGTGAAGTGAATTAATGAATTAATTTGATGTTTCAATTGAAAATAGCGAAACATTAAACGACTAAATATTGAAAGCACTTTGAACTTATATTAAGAATATAATCACAATGCCTTAGCGAATTATTAAGTTGCGCTACGCATTTGTTAAATTTTATTATATTTGCGCCTTTCTACATGACATTTTGGGTTATTCTGCGAGATGGCCAGATATTGGTTTTACAGAGAGTCTAATTCAAAGAAGAATTTAAAATTTTAATTATTTCGAAACCAAACATCAAAGGCTTTAGTAACCTCACCTTGATATACGTTTCAAATGAAAAAAATATTGAGAATTATGTACACTATTCAAGAATACTTTCAAAGCAAACAATTCTTGAAACAAGAAAAGAAAATATAAACTAGAGAATTAAGTTCACGATTTCATTATATTTTTAAAGAGCCCAATTCTCAAAACAATAATATAAAATACAAGTTTGAGAAGACAATGTACGATTCCAGAATTTTAAGCCAATAATTCTCAAGGCAGCAAAAAATGATATAAACTGAAAAATATAAATTGTATCAACATTGGATGTGTGAAATTAATAAATTGTTTGGAAATGTTGTTTTGATTGTAACTTCCTCAAATCAAATTAAATTGTAAGAAAATCGGAATTGTGAATTTCATCAATTTTTTGGATACACAGTTTTGAATTCCCGTAGAGTTGGTTCTAAATCTATCTTAAAGTAGGATTCCTCTAAAACCTGATGGCCTTTAAAAAATGAAGCGAATATTTTTATGATTTTCTTGAAATAACGTTATCGGTCATGGTTGGTAAAAACAGTTTCTACCACGCCGATACAATCCCCTTATTGCGAATGTCGTATCGAAATCGATATAATGCTGATTTACAAAATTGTGATTGTGAATGTCGATATCGCTACCTTTTCAAGATCGATCTGTCATTATTTTGTCAATGCCATTTTTACCAACGACTGCGTTGTGTTAATACATTACAAATGTTAGTAGTAATTATTTATAATAAAATAATAAAAAATATAAAAGAATTAAATAAACCATAACTTTTTATTTTTATAATTATACATATTAAGCACGAAATCACCAATGAGCCCCAATTTGAATGTCTAGTACGTGTAATGCAAGAAAACGTGGACATAGCCAGGGGAGTTACCAAACAATGCGGAGACTATAGAGTTCAAGTGAAAAAGAAATGAGAATTGTTTCCAAAAGTACTAAATCCTTGAAATGGAAATTGTTTTCCAAAAGTACTAAATCCTAAGAAACAATTTCCTTGTCGGGTTAGGGCAAACCATTTTCGCAAATTTCCTTATTTTATAAGAAAATTTATAATAACGGGACTTTAAAAATTTTACACTAGTACATATGGTGTTTTCGTAATCTTAGGACACATTTAGAACATAATTAACTCACGTCAGTTTTAACCAGAATTTTCTCGAATCATAATAAATTGCATCAAAATCAAATTTGTGGGATTCACACATTTTTTGGAAACACTTTTTTGACCACACCATACTTGGATGTGCAAGGATTATGTGATCAAAAATGTGTAAAAAAATAATACTTGTAACATTTAAGAACATAACATGATTTTGTTATCGACTTCAAATATCTCAGGGAGTGCTAGTTGACAGCCTCCTCCAATAAGAAGCCAACCCAAGCAAGAGGAAAGCTGAATCATCACCAGAAGTTGAGCCAATTCAAACATACATTAAAACTGCCAATGCAATTACTGCCCCAAAAGTGCATGAGCCAGAAAAGAAGAAACAGGTAGTATTCAGAAACTGATGGAAGAAGTAGTACGAAATGACTACAACTTACATTTGGAAAATAAATACAACAGAGCCTGACGATTATAAAGCTCTAGCTAGCAAATTAAATTCTGTTGGTCACGAGGTCTCCATCCAACTTGTTCTAAAGGTGTAATTATTGAGGACCTGCAAAACAAAGGCCTGAAAATAATTGATGCAGTCAACATCATCAGAAAAGAGAGACGAGAAAATAGGGAAGGAAATGTTGAAATCATGAGTAGGGGACTCCCACTTTTCATGCTAACCTTCGACAATCAAGAAAAAATCGAAAATATTTATAATATTAAGGCTCAACCTCAGAGTTAAAATAGAAACACCGAGAAACGTCAATCGGCTAATACCTCAATGTAAAAACTGCTAAGATTATAGTCATACACAAAAGTACTGCCATCGTGAAGCAAGATGTGTTAAATGTGCAGAAAAACGCGCTGGAAACGACTGCGCAGTTCCCCGAAATACAACAGCGAAGTGTATCAACTGTAAAGGCCAGCATCCAGCCAACTACACAGGATGTGAAGTAGCAGTAGAACTACAGAAAATGAGAGATAAATCACGCAAACCAGATACATCAAGATATGTACAATCTACAAAAAAAAACACAGTGCCTAAATCGTCAACTCTTAATCTCAACAAACAAAGAGGACGAGTAAATGAAACCGTTACTTATGCACAAATAATTCAGCAAACAGAGCAGAAACAGTTAAAAGTGGATCTCGTTTTACAGGACATACTGAGAAATCTAGGGAACCTCAACAAAATACTTATCTCGCAGGAAATGAATATAACACACTAGAAGAAATGAAATCACAAATCGAATTATAAACAAAAGAAATGAATAAAATAATACGAATTGTAACCTGGAATGCAAATGGACTGATGCATCACATTCAAAAACTAGATATATTTTTAAACATGCCGAATATAGATATATGTCTTATATCAGAAACCCATTTCACCAAAACTTTATTCTGTAAAATAAAAGGATATAATGGCTACCATGCATTACATCCAGAGAACAAAGCTAGAAGTGGATCAGCTATCCTCATCTCAAACAAGTGGATTATACTAATCTTCTCAAAACACTAGGAAGTGTCTTCTTAATTGGAAGTGACTATAATGCAAAAAATATCTATTGGGGATCACGGTTAAGGACTAAAAGAAAATAACTGTTCGCAGCAGGCAAACAACTAAAATGCGAGTTTCACTCAGGCGGTACACCAACCTATTGGCCTACGGATATCAGTAAGACTCTTGTAGAATTTTTTATTACAAGAGGGATTTCAGATAATTATATCCATGTAGAGAATAATGAAAGTCTATCATCAGATCATTCACCAGTTATTATGATACTTAGCCAAACAATGATTATGAAAGAGAGCAACCCGAAATTAAAACCAATTGGGATCTCTTCCAAACACATTTAACAGAAAGAATTAGTCTGCAGAACCCAATACAGGGACTAGCCCAAATAGGAGATGAACTAGATAAGCTCATCCATAATATCCAAAGTTCTGCGTGGGAAAGCACTCCTAATAATAGTAAGGAAATGAAACGCAATGCTAGCTATCCAGAGGAAGTGAAAGAACTTCTTAAAAATAAAAGGAAATCACGGAAGAAATGGCCAAAACATCGAAACCTGAAAAATAAGAGGTTATTTAACCATTTGCGCAACAAATTAAAATACCTAATAAAAGACATTAAAAATCAATCAGTTAATAAATACCTCAGCACTCTAACTGGGCAAAAAGATACTGATGGAAAGCAACAAAGAATCTTAGGAGACCCAAACTTCAGGATCCTCCAATTAAAAATAAAGAAAATTGGGCTCGAAATGCTAAAGAAAAAGCAAATTTGTTTGCAAATCACAACAAATCATAACATTGAAAGAACTAGAATTGGAAATCAAGAATAATCTGAATGCGTTATGATGCGTTATGACCAGGATATGATCTTATAACGGGCCAGATAATAAAAGTGTTACCGGAGAAAGCGTTGAGGAAACCAGTGCATATAACTAATGCAGAATTTCGACTAAGATATGTACCAAGACAATGGAAAGTTGCAGAAGTAATTATGATACTTAAGCCGAACAACCCTACGAATGATAAAGCTTCATATAGGCCAATTTCTCTGCTACCAACATTATCGAAACTATTTGGAAAGGTTCTTTCTTTTCTGAAAAGACTAAAACCAATTATCGAAGAAAGGAATCTTATCCTAATTGGGCAAAGAAATGGCGAGTTAAATTAAATGAAGCAAAATCAATCCAAGTGAACTTTACAAGTCTAAAAGTTAATCATATACCAATAAAGATAAATTCGATAGTAGTGTAACTAGTCGCGTTTCTTATGTTTTCACGTGGCGATGCTGCGTTAGTTTCGGGTAGCATTCTTCCGGTTTACGGGGTTTCGATGTACCACGCCACTCGACGACTGTACAAAACAAAATAAAAGAATCGCAGCTTAGGAACACCAGTCACGAGATTCATTCATACACTATTTAAGTTTAGTTTACATTTTCATGGAGATTTACCTTCGTTGGTAACCGAAATTAAGTATATCGATCATTTACATAATCAATTACTTTATATAAATTTAAATGAAAAATATTTTAAATAGAATCAAAAAAAAATTTTGGAAACAGAAAAATAAGTGTACCTTGAAGTTATATTTGGTTCACCTCCCCAAGTTGTTGCTGCTGCTCCGTGAAGCTTCGTCCCTCTTGTTCAGACCCCAAAATTATCCGCGCCTTTGGTTTTTGGTTGTGTTGCTTTTTTTATTTTTGCACTCGCAAATAACTTTTTCACCAGCTCATTTTACCAAAAAAACTATTGATATATTTTTCGTTTTATATTTTTAATTTTTTTTTATTATTATTTATTTCATAAATTATTTTTATTTTATTGTTTTATATACATATGGTACACGATAAATTATTAATAATCCAAAAAAAAATTATCCCTCGTCTTAATTTCGGGTTTACTTTCACTTGTATACCAAACGATCAGGTGTTCTATCCAAAATTCCAAAATTGACCCCCCTTGCCAAAAAAAAACTTTTACTTACTTTCCTTTTTTTTTTTTTTCTTGTACCTATCGACCATTGATAAGCAAAAAGGGTGAGACTACATAATCGTTACAGTAGTACCGCATGCAAACACAGTTAAATATCTCGGCATGACTAAATGCTAAACTTAGATGGACGGAACACATACAAAAGAAGAGAGAAAAACTAAACATAAAATTTAGAAATAGGCAATGGCTCTTAGGGAGACAATCTGAACTAGCGATCCATAACAAACTGCTGTTATACAAACATTTTCTGAAACCTGTATGGACATATGGTAGCCAACTCTGGGGTTGTACCAAGAAGACAAATATCAAAATCATACAAACAGTTAAAAAAATAATCCTGCGATGCATTGTTAATGCACCGTGGTACATTCGAAACGACAACCTCCATCGAGATCTAAAGATCGAGCTTGTCGCAGATGAAATCAAGCATCATGCAACAAAACACCTACAACGTCTGCACTAGCATGAAAATCTGGACATACGCTGTATGCTGAGTACCACACCAACCAGAAACTGCAAAGAACCAAACCACTGGTCTTATCGCGACCAGGAAGTCAGTAGACTTACTGGGGTCAAAAATCTAAGGAGGAGTTACACGTAACTGGGGATAATCACTTGATTACTGTACAAGACTCAGTCGTAATATAAATAAATTTAAACAAAATATATCAGGTCAGTAATAACATTTTTAAAAGATATACAGGTAGGTTTTTCACTCATCTATGCTAGCTTTCGAAAGCGAGAGGCGGACTCTGAAAACTAACTATTGTAGAATGTTATTTACTTTTGAAAGGTAGATCATTCGTTTCATATTTGAACTAATTAAATTTGCGGAAAACGAATATCGGATTCGTATAGATGACATAAAGCTATACTTCTCATCAAACTCAATCGAATTAGATGGATAGGTCACATTGCAAGGTCCCCCCAACAATGTAATTTGAAAAAGTGTTCAGCAAGAACCATCGTAGAGGACGACCCCGACTGCGCTGGCAATACGACATCGAACAAGAACTATACCCAAAATAGAATATCTAAATTTTAGGTCGCGAGCGATAGATCGAGATGGATGGATGGAGAGCAACTGTGCAGTCGGCAAAATCGCCTCTTACGATGTGATAGTTAGAGAGAGAGACATTTTTGATAACAATTTTCTCAAATCAAATCAAATTGTTTCAACGTTGGATTTGTAAAGATCATTAATGTTTTGGAAATACAGTTTTGATCATAAATTTCTCGAATCGAATCAAACTGTACAAAACTTGGAATTGGAAAATTTAAAATATTTTAGCAACACAATTTCGATCATAACTTTCTCAATTCAATTGAAATTTTAGCAAATTTAGTTTTATCAAATTTCGAGAAGAAAACCTTCTATTTTTGATACAAATGTTTTGACAAGAACTAAGGACAAATAATTAAGTATTTAAGAGAGAAATACAGTACCTTTCATAACCACATATAAAGGGTGATTTTTTTGTGGTTAGGATTTTCATGCATTAGTATTTGACAGATCACGCGGGATTTCAGACAAGGTGTCAAAGAGAAAGATGCTCAGTATGCGTTGACATTTCATAATGAATAGACTTACTAACGAGCAACGCTTGCAAATAATTGAATTATATTACAAAAATCAGTGTTCGGTTCGAAAAGTGTTTCGCGATTTACGTCCGATTTATGGTCTACATAATCGACCAAGTGAGCAAACAATTAATGCGATTGTGACCAAGTTTCGCACTCAGTTTACTTTATTGGACATTAAACCAACCACACGAATGCGTACAGTGCGTACAGAAGAGAATATTGCGTCTGTTTCTGAGAGTGTTGCTGAAGACCGTGAAATGTCGATTCGTCGCCGTTCGCAGCAATTGGGTTTGTGTTATTCGACGACATGGAAGATTTTACGCAAAGATCTTGGTGTAAAACCGTATAAAATACAGCTCCTGCAAGAACTGAAGCCGAACGATCTGCCACAACGTCGAATTTTCAGTGAATGGGCCCTAGAAAAGTTGGCAGAAAATCCGCTTTTTTATCGACAAATTTTGTTCAGCGATGAGGCTCATTTCTGGTTGAATGGCTACGTAAATAAGCAAAATTGCCGCATTTGGAGTGAAGAGCAACCAGAAGCCGTTCAAGAACTGCCCATGCATCCCGAAAAATGCACTGTTTGGTGTGGTTTGTACGCTGGTGGAATCATTGGACCGTATTTTTTCAAAGATGCTGTTGGACGCAACGTTACGGTGAATGGCGATCGCTATCGTTCGATGCTAACAAACTTTTTGTTGCCAAAAATGGAAGAACTGAACTTAGTTGACATGTGGTTTCAACAAGATGGCGCTACATGCCACACAGCTCGCGATTCTATGGCCATTTTGAGGGAAAACTTCGGAGAACAATTCATCTCAAGAAATGGCCCGGTAAGTTGGGCACCAAGATCATGCGATTTGACGCCTTTAGACTATTTTTTGTGGGGCTACGTCAAGTCTAAAGTCTACAGAAATAAGCCAGCAACTATTCCAGTTTTGGAAGACAACATTTCCGAAGAAATTCGGGCTATTCCGGCCGAAATGCTCGAAAAAGTTGCCCAAAATTGGACTTTCCGAATGGACCACCTAAGACGCAGCCGCGGTCAACATTTAAATGAAATTATCTTCAAAAAGTAAATGTCATGGACCAATCTAACGTTTCAAATAAAGAACCGATGAGATTTTGCAAATTTTATGCGTTTTTTTTTTAAAAAAAGTTCTCAAGCTCTTAAAAAATCACCCGTTATATCCAATAGTTGTTTCGATTTTTATAAATACCAGGGCTGGGATGTTGTAACATCACTTTTACTTCTGGAAAATGGTGATGGTCGATATGTTGTACCATTTTCGACAGCTCAAAAGTTTTCCATTAGGCAACCCTTTTTCGAACAACAAAATGATAGATTAAGAAGTTTTAAGTTCGTCTGTATCAATTAAACCTCATGAGTAGACCGACTTTTTATCAGTACGAAACCTAACTGCCAAGGAGAAACTTAGGGAAGTTCACATTTTTGTAACGGTTGTGTATCTTTACACAAGTACTCTGGGATCACAAATGGGAAGGAGTGCATTTTTTCTACTTTTTGTGGTAGATATATTGTGAGTAAATGGCTTCTCTGTTTTCAATGACTTAAAAAAAGTCGTAAACATTGTGAATGTCATTAGAAATAATATTTTGCCCAAAAACCCGAAAAAAATTTCTGCCAAAAATAATTATACGAGTTAGATGGTGTGTGAAAATAAATGAATAGTTTTATAATAAAAATCTTAATTCATTCGGATTCTTTAAATGAAGAATCCGAACAAGAAAGTATGCGCGGAAACTACTACGTAGAACGTAGATTTTTGCGAGATCGCTTCGTTGTAAAATATTACAACTAACCCCTTAGAAGTAAATGATGCTTGTTCCATTTAATATTTACTCATTAATAATAATAATCATTTTAGATTTTAAGCATCGTTTCGTGTTTCAAATGACATTTATAAATATTTGGTTAACCAAATAAAACCTAGAATTAACAAATCGAGAAGGATTACTAAAATACCAGTAGAAACAAAGCTGGATACCGTTTTAAATTGTTTGCAACGGGTTCCTACCATATAATGTTACATTCTATGGATCAGTCCGTTCTATCAAGAACCATAGCAGAAATATCCGGCATTCTAGAAATTGCTATTTGCAGGCAATATATCAAATGTCCCGAAGAGCGAGAGAAGACTGCATACAGGCAGCGATTTTTGAGAAGACCAGCCATCCCAGAGTGATTGGATGTATCGACGGCACCCACATAAATATTATTGCACCACGAGAAACCACTCTATGAATGTAAAATTTGTGAGTAATTTTGATATTACCAAATACGTCTTTTACAGGTTTGTTATGTTTCAGATATGCAACTACGATCTGCTGATACTTTCAGTTTGCCCACGCGATTCGGCAATTTGGGAGATACCCCACGATAAAAGAAAATTACAAGCGGCATATGACAACGGGGAAAGGAACACATAGGCACTCGGAGATTCAGACTATTCCTCGCAGAACTACCTAAAGACGCCTTTTCGGAATCCGAACCAGCGCCAATCTCTCTACAATACTTTACACGGTATGCATTGGAGTGCTCAAAAATATTGTTCGGTGCCTTTTGGGCGAGCGAGTTCTATGGTACGAGCCGCTTAAAGTGAATAAAATTGTTAATGTGTGTACAGCTCTTTACAACTTGTGTTTGTATAATAAACTTCAGATGGTTGACTTACCAAGGTCTGATGAGGTGAGGCTTTTATAAACGAACATGATTTTGAGTATGAAACCCAAAATGAGGATGAAAAGGCCGTGGAAATAAGAAATAGGCTTTTAAATTGTTTGTAAGAAATACAAATATACGAATCATAAATAAAAACGTTATTAAATTCATTTTGTTAAAAAAAATTATCACATTTTAATTCGTTAAAATTAATTTAATTAGGTAAATTTGGTTTACTAATATCTAGTTGATTGTACTCGTAACCGATTTTCCTCGACCTTTAACAGCTTCAAATTTATTTCGTTGGCACTCTAAAGAAGGTCTAAGAGTTTGTCTTGGAACGCTTCTTGTTCCTGGGCTTTTAATTTCTCCAATAACAGAGCGCTCGTCGTTGTTTGTGTTGTTGTTTATTACTCTAGTATTTCTTATTGCGGTGGTATTCAGTACTTCATTAATTGAGTAAACTGAATCAGTTTGAGATTGGTCGACGTGGGTAACGAACACATCCACTTCTTCATACATTTGATCGATAATAAAATAAACAAATAACAAAATAAAATTATTATTAAACTAATATGTAGATTTAATAAATATATAGTTAGGTAAATATAAAACAGCCTTTCGCCATGCTTCTTACTCCCGAACTGGGGCCCCGAATGACGAACAATTGAGACGAATTGTTAAGTTGCGCTGTTGTTAAAGCTACCAGTGGCCATTTCGCTATATTTCTCTAAATATGCCACCATAACCTCAACTTGTTCTGTGTGGTTACTTTTTTTTGCCTTTAAAATAAAGTAATGATATTTTAGATATTTGGATGTATAAAAATACACAATAAATTTAAAAAATCACATCTTATAAATAATTCATGTATGTATACATATTTACAAAAATTTGTCGTAGGCTACATATCTATACAGTACACTACAATGTAAAAAAACCCAAACAATGTTTACATAAACCACGCCCACAATACATATTACGTATGCGTCACTTACTATTTTATTGAGTGATGAAATAATGAAATAATCGCCTGTCAAGAAAGATTACAACGTACCAACTGGTCGAAATATGTGATATTTCGTCGAACTTCGGATTTAAACAAATTTTAAATAAGTGTAATGCCAAAAATTAAATAAGTACAAAATTCAGTCAAATATACAGAAGTCATTACAAGATTTAATTGTTTTTTGTGAAAAAAAAAACAAATTTTTTAAAATTTATTTATTTCATAGCTATATAACTATAATTTTTACATATATCCACTTTTTAAAAACTACAAAAATCAATAAAATTAATTTAAAAAATGTATACGCCGTTGGTCCTTTTGTTTTTTATTATTGCCAAAATCCTGTAAGTATACTTCTAACCAATGAATTGATGGTTTCGGGCGATAGTTCCTCCAATGGCTAATTTTAAATCATTTATTGTCTCGAAATGCTTGTTACTTTCGTAAAATGTCCGAACTAATAATCCCCAAACATTTTCAATTAGGTTTTCGTCTGGCGAACAAGCGGGCCAATCTAATTGAGGCATGGAATATTCTGCGAACCATGATTTAAGCTTGCTCGAAAATCCTGTTTTCTTCTTGATTTATTTACAAAAAAGTAGAAGGTGGTTTTCTAGAACGCCAATATACTTCTCGCAGTTAAGGCGCTACCATCAAAATTCCGTTCCGTAGAAAAGTACTTTGATTCTTTTCTGAGATCCTCCAATAATATTGAATACCATCTGGCCTATCCAAATTCAATTGTTTTTCATCAGAAAAAATCACCTATTATTAAATAATGATTAGTTATCATAAAAGCAGAACAAGATATTTTTTAATTACCTTTAACCAGCCACGACTCATGTTGGCCCAAACAAAGTCAAGACGCATGGCTTTGTGCCGTGGCAATAGCCTTGGTACAGACATCATTTTGATTGGTTTTAGATGTCCATCAACTTTCGTAGGCAGATTGTTCTGCGAGACAAATTTAATTTAACCCGCGTGTTTCATGCGAACTTATCTTTTTTTGGTCCCCGGTGTTGTTGGTGCCATAATTAATTGGATCGTTTAAATAATTTTCAACAGTATTATGATGGCGGTTTAATCTTCTCTCGCTTTAGAAAGCCTAAAAGAAAAACCTTCAAAAAGAGCTTGAATTTTGCCTTTTTCCATCTCTGATAAGTACTTTCCAAGTGCCATTGCTTTTCTACAACACTTATCTATTTGGAAGATTAACTAATACTAAAAACAATTTAAATATTTGAGCATAAGCGAGACAAATGATCAAAAAGCTACTGTGGACATATAGTTATTTGTTTTGTTTCGATAAATAATTGAACGGTTTTGTTTCATAAATCAGCATGTCCAAACTTAGTTAATTTTTGGCATTTAAATTTGTTAGTTATTTAAAAAATTCAAAAAACGTAGTTATGAAACTGTAGAATGGAGACAACAATTCACAGTTGTATGGCCGAATTGTTCCACTGAAAATAAGTTTAAACCCGATATATTTTGGATATCAATTTGAAATTCACGTGTTTGCGAAAGTAAAATTCATAATATTAGCATATCATTATCGTATCGTTCGTCAATTTGATATTAAATTTAACTTAGATGTAATATGAACGAGACATTTTAAACTATTAATTAAGTGTTCACAATAAAAGAGAATACCTATTTTATACTCGTACATAGTAAGATAATACGTTTTAGTTGTCATGTCAAGAACAGAAGATAGAATGCCAAATATTTTTGTCGAATGATTGTTAATTACTTCGTCGCTTTGCAATTTGCATCGAAATTTTATTAAATGCTTAGTAACACTTACTGTAACAAAATCCTTAATATCAACACTCCTAAAGATTATGCAATTTGAGAATAATTGTTCTACGAATTCTTATTGTCTTCTTAAATCATATTTTTCGTACAATTTAAATAACTCGTATCGTTTCAGCGACAATCTTATTACGAGCCTGAATTAAGCAAAGTGGAAATAATTTTTGAAAATTAAACTAATTTTAGACTTATACTACTCAATTGAATTAAATGAAAATATCAATAACACAGCATCATTATAATATTGCTTTGATTTTTGTCAATTTGATAAAACGAAATATTTTTGAGAATAAGACGTTCGTACATTCGTACAATGTAACTTTATCTCCATATGAAATCTGAGATGAAAATGTAAATCAAAATCATAATTTTCGTTTATCATATCGTCTTTTTCCATCGTCGACGTCTTGTATATACGCCAGTGATTGATTGGTATATTGTGTATTTGTTTGTAAGTATGTACATACATGTATGTACGAGTATGTACTTACATACATAGAACTAAAAGATGTGATATTTATTTATTTTTTGTGTTTTCAAAAACATCGTAAAAAGCTTAATGGAAAATTGTCCTCACAGTTTTGTTGTTTTTGTACATTTATAATGGTATATGTGTGACGCAACTTATAAACGAACAAACAAGAAAAGGTCATGTATTCTTGGTGTCATTCTGCTGTTTGAATGATGATGATAAATTTTATGTGTTAGCGAAATTGGTTTAAATTATGGAGATGAGCTGTATTTACTTTATTTGTACATTCATATGTATGCAATCATAGTCACAGTTCTAGAAAATATTAGTAAAAATATAAATTGCGCGTCAAATTGTGTAATTTCAAAACGGTTAAATCGCTTGTAGTTTGATATAGAGCAATATTTAAATGTTTATCGATGGAGACAATAGTTCTTTGGGCGTTGCTTGATAACGAATACCACTCACTATATGCAATTGCAAACAATATTAACCTTGATGGTCAGATGCTGTATAAAATAACGGAAATTTGCCAGTGGACAATAAGAGATTTCGCTACTCGCCACAAGTGGCAGCACCACCATAAAAGATAATTTATTTTGTTATATAACTACCAGCGGAAATTTTTTATTCATTTTGTATCTCTTTTTTCACTACATAAAACATCCCAGCGGAATAAAATATTAAAAGTGATCATTTTAAGAGTCATTTTAAGACAAATTGATTGATCTCCGAAGTATAAAGGAACTCGGTAAATGAAATCTTGAAATTTAACAATATTCCGTCTTTCTGCTTTTCTAAAAGAATGACGATGAAATTTGGATAATATTATTGATCAGGGGTCCAAAACTTAGAACAAAATTCTAGGATCTGATCATGCTGGACTAAACTTGTCCATTTCATAACCAATACTTTTGAAAATTTAAATTTTTTTATTAATTTATTTTCAGTTTTTGGCCAATATCTCAAAACTTCCACTAGTAACCAATACTTTCGGTTGTTTTCTAATAGCTTAGGTCATATACTGAGATTATGTTTTGAATTTAGAGTTTCTAATTTTATTTTATTGTTATATTCATTTGTTTACTTACATTTCTAGTAGTTTACATTATATAATATCGGTATGTGAAATATTCTAAAATTTATTTTGAGAAATTCTGAGTATCCTGAAATTTTAATGTATTTACAGTAGTTGAATCCAATATTAGTTCAAAACTGATATCTGTTACATTTAATCAGGTTTTACGAAATTTTGATTACAAATAGCCCCAAGACAAAATTAAAGTGAAAATTCTAATCCATCAATTTTCCCCAAATTTTCCTCGTAGTCTCAGTATGACCTAAGCTATAAGAAAAACATCCGAAAGTACTGGTTACTAGTAGAAGTTTTTGAGATATTGGCCAAAAACTGAAAATAACTTATATGGCTGCAGAAAATCAAAAAACTATAGTGAAAATTCTAATCCATAAATGTTCCCCAAATTTTCCTTGTAGTTTCAGTAGGACCTATGCTATTAGAAAAAGAACCGAAAGTATTAGTTACTAGTGGAAGTTTTTGATATATTGGCCAAAAACTGAAAATAAATTAATAAAAAAATTTAAATTTTAAAAAGTATTGGTTATGAAATGGCCTAAAGTATTGGTTATGATGTTGTCCTAAGTTTTGGACCCCTGATCAATAATATTATCCAAATTCCATCGTCATTTTCTTATTAAAAATACAATTCAGTCATTTCATTTTCATTCTTTCAAATTTCCAGTTGTAAAAGTAGCAAGAAACTATCGAAAAATTGTGAACTAAAAATTTCCCTGTTTCGTCAGTTCAGGAATTATTAAGTTTTTTGATGAACTCTGTTGTAGTCTACATAATATCAAGAGTTGTTCAGAGTTGTTAAGAACAAGCATAAATAAACTTTATTCGATAATATAATGCCAGATATTGATTTAGTATAAGCTCCGAAGCACAAATATTTTAATAATATTATAATTGTTTAAAAAATAAAAATATAATTTATCGCGGTCTAGAGCAGCTTTTTCAAAAAAACGCAGCATATATAACAAAATTAATTCTTTTTTGTGATGGTGCTGCCACTTGTAGCGAGTAGCGAAATCTCTTACTTTCCGCTGGCAAATTTCCGCTATCTTATACAGCATGATGGTCAGTCCCTTGTACCCTAGATTACCGTATATTAAAGATGAGCCATGCAGTAGGAAATTAAAAAATAAATCTTGGGTTTGTGAATCGTGAATAGCATGGGCATCCGAACGTAACGTTATGCTGCTTCAAGAGCTGATAAATAATTTGTTTGTATTGTACTCGTAGTAGGCTGAAGCCAAACATTTTGTTATAAAAATTATTATATTTAATTAAATAAAATTCATTTTGTTTATTGTAAATTATAAGTATTTTTAATATAATATAATAAACATAATACACAAACAACTAATTATAAAACCTTGATTTTAAAACTGAAAAAAGTGGTAAAGATTTTGTTGTATTGTATTTGTAGCCGTCAATTTTTTCCTCAAGAAATGGAAGTGCCACAAAAAAGAAAACGTGTGGTATAAATTGCGTATACAAAATGTACATAAGTATATACGTATTAATGTGAATTCAGTGTTTCCCAGCCATAACTTTTTCATATTTATTTTAGTAATAAATAAAATTTTGATGGCAAAATTTTCTTGGCCTGCTTAAACTCAAGGCACTCTAATTTGTGAATTGAGGCTTCTCAGACATATGGTATGCCTTCTTAGGGGGGCCGTATGGCCCCCGTTGGGAAACACTGCATTAAATAATTGATACTAATGATTAAACATTTTTTATTTTAGGGGCAGAAGCAGAGATAAATGATTTGGTAGACGTTAGAATTAAATTCGATCATTTGTTTACTGGTAAGAATGCAAACCAACAGACGTCTGGATGTTAGTTTTTCTGCGTTTGTATTTAAATTATTATATTGTATTTTAATCAAAATATTGAATATTTCAGAAGTGTAAGTAAAGTGTTCCACAGACCGACACAAATATGTCGCCATCAGTGGCAGTCGTTCATGAGAAATTATAAAGTAAGATATATAACATTTTTGAGTTGAAATAATTCAAGTCAGGTCAACACAATATCTCATGTCATCAAAAGCTACACAAGCAGACTATTACACGCAAAAACCTGAAGCGCGTGCAACACAATATCCATGGCATCAAAATCCATATAAGTAGAATATTGCATATGACCAAATATGCAATACCGGGTTAATGAGTTGTATGATATTTTACGAGATTATGTACTTTTTCTTACTCAGTAATTTCTAAATGATATATTAAAAGAAAATTGTAATTGGTTAGTTAGTTTAAGTTTAATTGAATAAAGTTAATCTCCACTTCAATCTATCCAAATACAATTGTTTTTTTAAGTTTACCTCAACATTAAATTTTAAATGGCTCCGAAACAGGGATTACCAGTGGATATAATCAGTACACACATTTTTTAAGTGAAATTAAAAAACTTCCGAAAATTAGGATTTTTCCCATGAGGACAGAATACTACCCAACTTTTCAAATTAGCATTTTAGCCTAGAGAACTAAGTGCTAGTAGTATTATACCCATCTAAACATAATTATACAAGTAACAGTGATTGATTAAAATCGACTGGTTCCGAATACACAAGTCCAGAAGTTCACTCTACATAAAATAACTTAGGAATAATAATATTTAATAACGAGATAAATTCTCGTTAAAAATCTAAATACAATAATAAAAATAAAATAATCCGATAAAGTTTTATAAAATGTAAATAATAAATCACTCGATAATTAATAATTCAAATATAAACCGATTTTTTGATAAATACTTAATTCTATTCAAAACCAAATAATGACAATTTAACATAATATAATACAATAATAAAATCAGACGCGTAAAACACTTTGAGTTACAATATCTAACGTCTAATGACAACGATGGCTACATTGGACCAAATAAATAACACGCGTGTGCAGTTAATCGGAGCACATAACGCCCAAACGGGGCTGACAAAAAAGTGGGAAATGAAGATAAATCAATTAGAAGGCCATCGGGAACAGAAGGCTAATAACAACCAACAAGGCCCAAAAACTGAAATAGTTAAGTTAAACTATAAATAATTGTTAAGTTAAAAGTTATCGGACTATGTAAAAGAGCTCCAAGTATTCGACAGAAACCCAACACATTATGTCTCTTGGGTATATAGGGTTGAAAGTATCTTAATATTTACTACGAAATCGTAAAAGGGAAGCCCGTATATCGAGCGATCTTGCAGAACATAAGACAAAAAATTTGAGGTACAGCTGATTCAGCTCTAATTTCCATATCATATTCGATATCACATCATAACATTCGATGAAAACTGGAGTGCTATAAAATCATGCGTATGATTACACTACGACGATAAGCGAGATCAGATTTACGCTAGCGTAATTCATCAGTTATCGCTGATAATTAATAAGGTGAAGGCCGAAAGTTATAGTCAAGACACCTTGGCTGTACTCATCGAAACTTATCGCAATCGTGCTCTGGGTGTATTCGCAAGGGGACTAAATGGTGACATTTCTAAAATGTTCACCGTAAAACGACCACAAACCCTCCCAGAGGCATATTCATCGTGCTTGGAAATTCAAAATACGAATTTCAGAAATATGTCTATTCACAACCGAAGTTTGAACAACTCAATCACCGTCCCGTACCAAGACCGTTCGCAAAATTGTCCCTCCACTAGAAGAATATGAGGAATACTACACAGCGTCAACAAGATCATATTCAGATCAGAGACCACCAATGATGCCACCACAACGATCAATCTATATGGAAGTAAACTAATCGGTACGAACAAAAGGGTAAATTACATGAATCGGCCCAACTTTAAATGGGAATGTAGCTCGGATATAAATGTGAATCGGCCAAAACATCAAGGAGTATTCCATATTGGACCGCAAAAAAGGCAAACCCGTATGAACATTACATTAAAGAATATAGCGAACTTGAAAAGGAATCAGAAGCCGAAGAAAAGAATTTTGAGATAAATTTTGGAAGTGGAAGCTGTCAGGACGGAGAAGAGCAACGAGGTTCAAGAAGAAAAACTCGAGACTGGATGAGAGGAACAAGTGATTTAAAAGTAATGAGGTTAGCCAGTAATTTATATCGAAAAAACCACTTCGGTATACGAATAAGTGCAAGATTAATCCCTTGGCAAAAGGGATAACTTAAAAACCTGACTAACTATTCATGTCTACGATTATAATGACAATTTCACTTTACCTCAATTCCAGTGGGCTATATCTTTTCAGCTCAAGTTTTTGGACCATAAGAACGTCCATAAGTATTTAAGAATATAACACTCCAGTTGTTTCAATAAAACAAATCAAGGGCAAATATAAATCTTGGTTTCGACAGGAAATTGTGTCTAAAGACCACAAGGCCATAATAACAACAGCTTCCGGCAAAAGGACACAAGACCTACTCGTAGATCAAGACACGGCTGAATGAACTAAATTTTTTGTATTTCCCGCTCGAGTCCATGGACAGTGAAAACGTCCCTAAATAACTATATACCAGGAAGACACATAGATAGTGTCTGTTAAACAAGGGAACGGGAATATACTAAGCCCACCGTATTGTTCTTCGCAGCTATGCGGGAATTTTAACCAGAGTAAAGGCCGAATTAAAGAGAATTGCCTCAACAAGTATCTTTAGTGGAGAATCTTCAAGAATGAGACGACCAATCAACTGGATTGGCTCCGCTTGTAAGTGGATTGCTGGCTCACCAGATACAACGGATTGGGACGAAATTCTCAAAAGTCGAGAGAAGATTATCGAAAATAACGATGAAAAATATAAAATCAAATCCGCCATAATAGAACAAATTTAAAAAATGCTAAATAAACATTATGAAATCCTACTACACTAGGATACAGCACAAATGATGTTGTTCAACAAATGATGTTTAATCGCCTCCAGCTACTGAAAAAAGAAATTAAGGAACTAGTACGAGCCGCACAACTGGCAAAAGGGGGAATAATTAATACGAACTTATTAGACAAAGAAGAAGTCGCACTGATAATGACAGAAATGGAAGCTGTGCCGTACTCAAACGAAAATGAAGCCATAGGATATGCAGAACCAACAATGATAATGAGAAATTTATTTTTATTTATTTATTTATTTATTTATTTATTTATTCCACTTCTAGGATAACTCACAGTACAAAATACTTTTTATTCGTTATCACAACAAACATGTATATAACAAAAATTATACAATAAACAAAAATAATAATTAAGTTAAATAATATAATGCAAAAACAAGATTAAATAATATTGATTGATTGATTGATTGATTGATTTTGAATGTACGACCAAGTTCTTAGGCTTGAGTTCCCGGATGACGCCGGGTCCACCGTACACCCTTTTTTACACATAACAAAACCGAAGGATTGGATAGGTTAGTTAAGTGGGACAGAATCGGCCCGGTTACAGACACCTAGGTATAGCCGATAGTTAGTAACACAAAGACAACACAATTCTAATCTACTAGATGAAGGATAAAGGTTTAATAGGTTAATGGATAACGATGGTATTGGTCTTCAACAATTGCTTCTTTAAAACGGCAACCTAAGAAAAAATATTATTATTTCACATGCATCTGGAATTTTCCTGAAATTTAATTCTATTAATACTTTTCGGCTTCCTAATCAAAATTGGTTGACTCGACCCGTTACAGACACCTATGTAAAGTCGTTAGTAATAAAATGACAACACAATTCTAAACTACACAATCAGCAATTACAATGAAGCATTAATTCACAAGCATCTGTAAATTTCCTGAAATTTAATTCTAAATTCATATTTTCCGGCTTCCTAAATAATTGAAACATTTATTAATTTAATCATTCTGCAACTCCGCAACTTACAGTAGAATTTCCTGAAACCAAAGTTATTTGAACTATATTCAAAATAACTCTAAAATTCATTAGTATATTAAGGACAATATATATACAATATAATAAAATTATACTTGAATAAAATAAATGTAAAGTAACGATTAGTATTAACTAAATTAATTTGGTTCTCATAAAACAAATAAAATAAATCGAATCCAGGAAAGGCACGCACGGCCTTAGTAACTTCTAAGTCTGTTGATTTGATGGATTTATTTATAAAAAAATATTTATGAAAGTCACTTGTCCTTGTCATCCCTAATCTAATACAAATATGTTTATTTATAAAAATAGAAAATGACCAAACGAAAACTGGTTCCAAAAACAGCTAATCTGGAATCTGTAAGGTAATGTATTAATAATGAATGTTTTTCACAGCTTTAGAATCCCCAATACCTAAACAAATTCAACCAAAATTAAATAAAACTAATTAATTAATCAGGAATCTGTAAGATAACAGAATTAATAATAAGTAGCTAGCACATCTGTAGGATCCATGATAATCAAATAACCCAATTATATGGTTCAATGCTTTAATTATAAAATAAATAAATCAGAAAATATTAAAATAACATATTAAAAATTAATCTACGGTAGTTAACTATTGTATATATATATATATACATAAACACACACATATACATATATATATACATACATACATACATATATATATATATATATATATATATATATATATATATATATATACATACATATATACACATATACATACATACATACACATATACATACACACACACATACACACACACATATACATACACACATACATATATATATCTACAACATAATTATTTGTCCAATCTAGAACAAGTTAACCAAAACCTTTACCAATTTACAGTCTTCCAAATAATCTAGAAAAAAATTTAATTAAAAAGTGCATGATCCCGAAAAACTATCTACATATAGCAAATTTGACTGCATTTCAAATGTACTCCGTAGCTTCCATGTAATTCCAAATATTCAAATATTCGCAGAAATAGCAAAGTTATAAAGTTAAGCCAACAATTCCAATTCGATCATAGCCGCCTACCTCTACATGTCCTAAACTAGAGTTCCAAAATTCGTTAAATTATTATTTTCACGTTCAAAACAAGAATAATAAGAAATTTAAGAAATTTAATTTAATTTTACACAAAAACCTAAAATTCAAATTAATAAATTATTAATTTATACTTCTACAAAGATCTGTATATATGAATGCGATAATACGTTTTCCGCGGAACCAATCTACCGTGTAAATCGGAGGATGGGTGTATATGAATGAATGAATTCATCTGTCAAGGAGAAAACGAAAAGTACAGAATAACCACGATCATGCTTGTTTAGTTTCTATCCAATTTCGTCATATATTTATCCCCTCAAAATTTTGTTTTATGTATTTTATTTGTCTATTTCCTGTTTATTCTTTTTTAGTTGAAACTTGGAAGGGATAAATTATAAAACACTAAGCATGATCATAATAATCTATTCTCAGTTCTCACTCACGCAACAAGCGCAAAAACAAAAAATAGAAATGTATGTATATATTTAATATACTAAACCAAAACATATAAATGAAATGGTATTTTATTTTACGCTCCTCTCTTAACACGTTTACGCAAATAGAAACAGTTAAATACATATTTTATATAATTAAAATTTATTTCGGAAAAATATGAATTAAAATAATGAAAAACACTTATCTTAGGCATCCATTGGAATCAAAAAAGTCATACATATTGAAGATTTACATACACTGCGTACGTTGCGTTCAAGCAACGGTATCAAAATACATATAAACGAAAATTGTTATGTACATATTCTATACCATCACAAGCGCACCATACACAGATTAAAATAAATATACAATACGTACAACTATTCACTTCACTTATTAAATTCACGCAAATTATTATTGAAATTATTATTTATTAAAATTATCAACTATATCAATATTATACTTTTTATTAGTTAATTAAAATACATTTAAAATAAATTATTTATTTATTTAAAGGAGAGACAAAAACACGTCCTTCCTCTACGACGATCAATCGCCGACCGCAAAAACAAGATTAAATAATATAAGAAAAAATTAATATAAATATAAATTAGACAAAAAATTAGTATACAAATTCAACAACCAAAACAAAAGAAAACAAAAATCGCGATATGATTTGCAAATATATGTAACAGACCCAAAACAAAACATTATTTAACCAGATTGCGACACGCATTCTTGAATGAAAAATAAGAAGATGCGAATAAATCAACAACACTAAAAACAATGTCATGGTTGTATTGCATTCTGAAACACGGGGATGAGAAGCCAAGATTAGTGCGCGGAGTAGGGTTATAAAATAGTTTAGTTGGCCTGGTAAAATAAGCTGGGGCATGAAAATTGATCTTGGATACTATATTGGAATCAAGCACATTGTTTACAATTTTAAATAATAGATATGCGTCTAAAAGCAGTCGCCTAATTTCAAGCGCTTCCATATTAAATATAGCAAGCCTCACACTATAATTCAACTTATCAGTAAACGGTACAAAATTGAAACATAAAAATCTAGTAAATTTCTTTTGAATTCTTTCAATTTTCATAGCACGTAGATCATAGTAAGGATTCCAAATTTGGCAACCGTACTCTAAAATACTTCGCACTAAATGATTAATTAACACAATCAATAAAGTAGGTGACCTAAATTCCCTACCTCGTCTAAATACAAAAACCAAAGCTCGATACGCTTTACTACAAATAGTATCAACATGAGCATCAAATTTTAATTTCACATCAAAAACTACACCAAGATCCTTCACTAAATTGGTCCTGATAACAACAGATCCGTTAATATTATAATCAAAAACAAGATAGTTTACCTTCCTGGTGAAAGATATTGCCATGCATTTGCTGGTATTTAAGTGTAATTCATTTAACTGACACCATTGATAAACCTGACATAGGTCTTTTAGTAAATTTAGCGAGTCTGACAAATCCCTTATTTCCTTAAAGATCTTAAAATCATCAGCATAAAGAAGACAACAGGAATCAATCATATATATTAGATCATTTATGAATATTATGAAGAGCAAAGGTCCCAATATTGACCCCTGGGGAACTCAGATGTGGGAGAAAAGTACTATGTCAGAATTAGATAATCCAAAACTTACTAGTTTAGTACATAGAATAGAATGACTTACTGTATCGAACGCTTTACTGAAGTCTGTATAAATACAGTCTACTTGCGTATTATCGTCCACTGCACTAAATACATAATCATAAAATTCCATTAAATTGGTGAGAGTAAATCTGTTTGGATAAAAACCATGCTGTTTATTGGAAATTAAAGTCTTAACCAAGTTGAATAATTTTGTGTGTATGATTTTCTCAAATAATTTAGCAAAAGCATTTAAGATAGAAATCGGCCTATAGTTGGCAATATCACAACGATCACCCTTTTTAAAGACAGGAATTATATGTGAAAGCTTCCATCTATCAGGAAAACAAGATGTTTTTACGGCATAATTGAAAATTTTAGTAAGAGGTTTATAAAGAAAATCTTTCAAACTTTAACTTTTAACTATTATATATCTAGTAGACCCTACAATTAAAAGAGCGTAAGTCGACTTATGCCCGTTTTTACCAACAATTTTTGTTTATCATCAGCTGTTCAAGAGAATGATGATAAACAAATAAATTGTTGGATTGAATTGTGTGATTTATATTTTAAATTAATACTGAGTAAAGTAACAAATGGGCATAAATCGCCCATCGCCCTTTTATTGGGAGTATAACTTATTTCTTGCAGAAAAAACCAGTTTATTTCTAAGAAATGGTAAATTTTATTTTAATCAAAATATTTTCCAACATTATCTGACTTTCTAGCAATTTATGGACTTCATCGTGGTTTCTGAAGTGTTATTATTGAAGATCGCTTTGCATTGATCGGAACAAATAGTAATCTGATGAGCACAATCTGGTGAATAGGGAGCTTGCGGTAGAATTTCTTATTTAAGAACTTCCACTTTCGCTGTTTGTTGGCTGGAATTGGACGGTTTTCGTTCAAAGCATGGTTCAAATCTATCAATTGTTGTTGGTAACGTTCACCAGTAATAGTTTCGTTCGGTTTCAGCAGCTCATGGTATACCACCCCTTTCTGATCCAACCAAATGCACAACATAACCTTACTTCCATGAATGTTTCGTTTTGCTGTTGATGTGGATGGCTCGCCTGGATGAACCTATGATTTTTGCGCTTAGGGTTATTGTAGTAAATCCACTTCCATCGCCAGTCACAATTTGAGACAAAAAATGACATCTTCGGTGTCTTGTAAGCAAAGAATTGCAAACCATTAAACGGTTTTCAATATTGGCATCAGTCAGTTCATGTGGTACCCATTTTGCTTCTTTTTGAATCATTTCCATGGCATGTAAACGTTTGCTTATTGCTGCTTGAGTAACTGCTTGATGGGCTGCTTGATTTAACTGTTCTGTAAGTTCTTTTTCTGTTTCAGCTGAGTTTTCCTTCAATAATGTTTCCAATTCTTTACCGTCGATTTTTTTTGGTTGACCAGAAGGTCCTTTGTCACTGGCATCAAAATCACCACTTTTGAATCGCTTAAACCAGCTTTCGCAAGTCTGTTGGATTGGTGCATGTTCACCATAGTTTCTTGAAGCAAACCAAAACTTTTAGCAGCTTCATTCTTTTGATTAAAGCAAAAAAGTAATGCTTCTCGCAAATGCTGTTTTGTTGGTACGAAATTGGTCATGTATAAACGGGATTAAAAAATATGTTGTTTACGCTTTCACGAATAATGACAAACTAAATTTTAATGCGGAATGTCAACACTTTAAAACGCCGTAGGTGTCATTGTAAAATAATGGTCGCCATCTCTTAGAAAATCCAAAAAACTAAGTTATACACCCAATAATTATAGTCTAGATATTATTTCGATACCTAAAACTAGTAATAGGTCTATTCCACTACAACAGCGTTTTATTTTGCAGAAAACTAGAGCGAGATGAAAATATAGGTTCTCTCTTTTTTTTCTGAAATTTTTTGTTGTTGTTGAGTTGGTTGCCATAATTATAAAAAAAATATCAAACAAAGTATTTTTAATGGCAACCGAACTGAACAAAATTCCCCCACTCTTTTTACCATTTTTATGGGTAATAACATAAATTGTTTGTGCTTGGTGTGTCGACACGATAAAAAATTAGTTTTTTTTGGAAAAAATTTGAAATAAATATTGGAGGAATTCACACTTCATTTTAAATAATATTTTTTTGCCTCCTTGAAATTTCACTTTGCATGTAATTGTTTTAGGTTATTTGTCCGTTAAAAAATTGTCAATTCGAAATTTAAAAATAATACCGACTGCTCACATTGCCCGCGTTCATCTCTGTATTTTGACATCGTTGCTTTGAACTAGGTAACTAGGCCAAAATAGTTCCTTCGATTACAAAAAACACCCTACCTAGGTATCACATTGCCCTATACACAAAATATTAAAAACACAGGATTTTCAGATGACAAATATTTTATTAAAATTTATCATAAAAAATTAAAATTTGTTTATTAAAATTTATTTTAATTTGTTTATTTAATATAAAGTCGACCATTAATTGGATATATTCAATGCGATTGGATGAGTTGACCGTTTTGTCGGCCAATGGAAGTCCAACGAGAAAATTTTCGTATAATGCTTTACCCAATATTCGTCCAAATATCGTAATCGATCGAATTTGTTTGATCGATAATAGTGACCCAACCTCAATCAATATCTTCGCGGGTAAAATCTTGAATAGGTTGAAATCGTCGTGGGCCTCGTTGCAGACCACCGCATCTGCCTTGTGAACTGCTACCATCACAGTTAAATGAATCTGGAAATGGTAGTTCGACCAAATCCAAACAAATGTATTTCAGAGTTGTACTCAACGGAATTAGCAGCATCGAGATTGGAGATGAAAATTAATTTTGGCCAAAATGAGTGAGAATAAACCAGAATGTGTTGATGAAAGTTGGCTTGAACGCCAGCATATAGTAATCTAAAGTAAAACGAAATTGTTGTTAGTTAAAAACTTTACCATTTTTTTATTGAAAGACTTACTTGTATTCATAAACCACCGATTCGAACACATTTCTTAAATCGGCACAGTTAAAACTATCCTACAATTTAACAATGGCTTCATAATCAATTTCACCGTGTTTGACGATAGTTTGGGCATACATTTTTAAAACTTCCAAACGTCCCTGTTCATTAGGAAGCAGAATTTCGATTCCACGATCTAAACGTCCGGGATGTAATAATTGCCGGATCTAGCGTATCCTGACGGTTTGTAGCTATAATTATGTTAACCCAACCCAGCAAATCAAAACCATCGATTTGATTAAGCAATTCCACTAGAGTAAGTTGAACTTCACGATCGGCGGATGTACCCATTAATATAATGAACGGTTGATGATCACGAGCGTAGTTTAAACAAGCACGTATTAAACGAGCACTTCGTATCAAGAGCTACTCTAGTTTAACCCTTCAATTTTGTCTTGTCTAATTGACGTCGACATCCAACAACATATCGTGGCCCGTTTATTGCCTTCAACTATAAATAAACATAAATTATCGCTTCACTGAATCACTGACATTTTCTGATTTATCGAACTGTCTCGGTAACTCTTTTAATTGTTATCGCACTAAAAGTAAACATATAAAATACCAATCTGGTACATTTACTTACAGTCGAAATGATTCCGCTATTTTCCATTCTACTTGTATTCATAAATATTCAAATAGAAATTGATCGGTATACTCGTAGTTGTGCACAAATTTTATACGATCGGCTCCATTCAACATCATCCAAATTTGAATTAGAGTTGTCCGTTCGATAGCATTCAAATGGTTAATCGTATTATCATTCTCTTCTGAATCCGAATCATCCACTACCACATCACTGCTGTTATTGTCCGGTTTCATGATCGATACACAGTTTTATACAAATATTTGACTGGACTGGTTTTATTAGGATTTTTTTTAGGTTAAAAAATCTGACACTTCGATTTGATGAATGATTTTTTTAGGTTAGTTATGAACTTATCAAAAATTTCCCTTCGCATAATTTACCAGCAAACCAATTTTTAAAATAATTAAAAGGCATATTTTTTTCATCGTAAAACTAATTCTAATTTTTTAGTAATTTTTGGGATATAAAATTATTGTTAAACATTAAAAGTAAAGACTTTTCATATTTTTAAATAATTTATAGGTTAGTTTTTTATGATGTCAAAATTTCCCCAACTTTTTATACCATAAAATAAAATGTTGTATCTCAGTCGCGCTAATGTAAATTTTAGTTATTGCCTTTGTCATATTTTCGGCAAAATTTTGGTGAAATTTTTCTGTTTTCTAGTGGAATATTACCATGTAAGGCGGGTTTTCATCATATAAAAATAAGGTCGACAGTCAAAAACAAATTCAATTGGAGCACAACGAGATTCTAATAAACCAACACAGTACATACGGAATTGTAGATAAATGCCACATGATAGGAGAAATTAGCATACGTGAGCATTGTATCAGCCAAGTTATGAGAAGGTTAAACGTTGGATGTGAATTTATTTTTAACGAAAAGGAAATAATTTAACCAATAAACGACAACACAGTCTTCTTAAGTACGTTACTAGGAGCGAACATATGATAACAATTCTAAACCGGCCTATGTTATTTTTCATTGTTCCTCGATCTAAATTTTTAGTTTTTATTATCAAAACAATAATTGAGGTTTTGAGGGATAACACTGATCTGAAGAATCTAAAAATGAAGGCCCAAATGAAAGGAATATATAATTTTGGTACAACCCAATACTTAGTTATTTATTCCTTAAATCACAAACTACATGAAACACAAACAATTTATACAATTCTCGTGATTTTAATAGATCCAATCGTTCTTTAATAAGCTATTTGCATAAAAATATAAAGCAATTACCCATTCTTTATCCAAGCATCAAAAAGTGATTCATATCAAATTTAAGTGATTTTAATTAAATTAAAATCAAAGTATCCAAGTTTTCATTAGACTGAATATTTTGATTATAATTAAAACAAAAACACTTAAAATACAATCTTTCGTTTCTTCTTTGAAATATTTTCTGAATAAATTAAAATGTACCCATAGGTAAAATAATTTATTATCCTGTAATTTTTGAATGAGTAACAGTTGGGAAGTACTTAATTAATATTATTCAAATTAACTGTTTGAAGTTTGACAGATAATTAAGCGGAAATATTCATTATATTATTATTATTGTGGTATTCCATTTGATACGATATAATGTCCCTTTTTTACTTCTTCGCAAGCCCTAAGTTATTGATTTTTTTAAGCTATTTATTTCAATTATATAACGTCGAGTAGTACAAAGAAAAATGACAGATAAAAATATCTGAACATA
This sequence comes from Nephrotoma guestfalica, assembly GCA_963691935.1. Taxonomy (NCBI): domain Eukaryota; kingdom Metazoa; phylum Arthropoda; class Insecta; order Diptera; family Tipulidae; genus Nephrotoma; species Nephrotoma guestfalica. The sequence continues at coordinate 114,449,011 of OY829915.1, forward strand.
TTTTATTCTAATTACAATAACGTGAACACCAACGCTTTAGGTATTTAGGTATTGATTTAACCATTTTTTATTATTCGGTCGGATAAAATTCGATCGCTGAATTAATATTCCAAACAAAATTGCTCCCGAAAAAGTAATTTTTATTTTATTTTATTTATATTATTTCCAACATAATAAAATTAGAATATATTGATTAAGTTAAGTCATATAGTACATTTTTGCCGGGAATAATTGATCTATGCAATAAATGACAATATGATTTTGCAAATTTATTGCTAAAAAACTGTGTAATTATGTGAGCTTAACAAATTATAATCATAAAAGTAAAATAACTAGTTTAATAAAATGAAACAAATTTTGTGGTAAATGAAAATCTAAACTAAAATCTAAACTAAATCTAAACGGATGTTCAAAGAGCCATTTTTTCACTACGCTTAAAAATGATTTGGAATTTATTGACTTATAAGAGGCAACTAATCAAAAATTTAAAGTGCCATATTAAATAGAAAACTAAATAGACTCTTCGATAATGTTCTAAAGAAAAACACTTAACTTCAAAAGTCACAAGTTCTTGTATTGTACCGCGGATTGCGCCTTAAATTTTGAAGACCACTTCTCAAATAGAACAAACGTTAAACTTTAAATAACATAAAGGTGTTGCAAAGGTGAAACTCCCAAAAACAAAATTGGCCTTTAACGCTAATAATTCCCTATAATAACTCTTAACATGAAGCCTGGTGCAATCTTTCTTAGCAAGTATAATATTCGTATCTAATTATTTATCGAATCATTAACCTACACGTAGTTTCCAGTTTAGATTACTATCAAGAATAATAACTAAATACCTGAAGTTTTCAACAGTACCAATTGCCCAACAAAATTTGTTACGAATATTAGGAGTAAACAAACTCGAATAATACTTAACAGCCGACGGATCAAGGAAGCACTAAAATATATGATTTTAGTTTTATCACTTAAAATAAGTGAATGACAATCAAACCATTTCTTGATAAACGATAAATCGGTAATTAACATTTGCCTTACTATTAGAGGCGAGGAAAAACGATTGCTGAGCCCTAAATCGTCGGCAATTGCGATCATACTCCTCTGCAAACTAACATTAAAAATAGAGTTCATACAAGTTAAAAACAACAATGGCCTTAAAACAGAACCCTGGGAAACCCTTAAATATCGGGTTTCCCAGGGTTCCGTTTTAAAGCCGTTGTTGTTTTCAAACATGCGAATTGCTTTGGAAACCATTTACTTTAATAATATGCTTAGCCACGAAGATTGTGTAAAAGTAAATCGTACTCGATCATATCGAACGCGTTTTTGATGTCAATAAATAGACCAGCAGCACATTTAGAAATATTAAAGGATGTATGAATATTATTAAGAAATTCAAGCAAAGCTGTTTCAATAGAGAAACGCCTCCTAAAACGGTGCTGACAACTGCTAAAAATAGTATGCTTATTAAGAAATAAGTGCATTTCGAATTTCATGATCTTGACCAAAATCTTCCACAGAACTAGTTGTATACAATCACGCGAGTTATTGCCCTCATTACGAGATCCACTTTTATATTTACACGTATAGGTAACGCTATAACAGTTTTAAGGACATTAGGAATAATACCAGAATCAAAACTGAGGTTAAAAAAGTGTTTTAATACTCTCTCCACATTGTGGAGAGCTTGTTTAAGAGCAAGATTTCTCATACCATAAATAACTTGAGAGGCACTCGATTTCAAAGAAGAGTCAGCTTTAACCATAGAATTGTTGCTTATAACTGGTAAATTGGCCCTTAAATCTAAAGCTACGAGTATGTCACCAAAAAACAACTAAATTGATTTGCGATTTTCTTAAGATCGGTTAACACATCAGTTGATGGGGTAACAATGCAGTGCTCTCTTCGCATATGTACCTTTGGCGGAGGGTAAGCAGAATATCAGTGGTATTTGGATTTTTTGCTTTGGTTATTTTATTTTGCCTAGAAGCTGGGTGGTTGGTGGTCTTGGTGCATTCGTGATTTAAGAATTATGAATCGAGTTCGTCTTGTGTCTGATCAGTTGAAGCGGAATGTGTGTGTTTTTTACGCAAGAGGTTGCTCTTACTTATAGCTATGCTAGATTTCTATCGGCTAACACAATACCTTTTCATGGACCATTAATCCTCCCGGAACCACCCTTAGATATTACTTCGGGAGGTAGGGTTTACGGTATCACACTTTTCAGCTTATTTATTCAACTCTCCATTATTTACTTCACTTCGGTTTCTACTTTCGCACTCGAGACGTCATAACCCCATCATAATTTCTGATGCAAAACTATAAACGGTAGGCCAGCAGTCACTAGAGTCTAGGATGCGTAATACATTTTCCGGTGTCGGCCATTATCCAATTATTTGCGAGTGTTTGTCTTTCTTCTCATAATCGAGGGAATATGAAAAACACATGTTCCGTATTCTCCGAAACACATAGAAATATACACGGAACATCCGTAACCTGCCAGCAGCGGCGTTAAATAAAAATCAACTTCACCATATTGCCGGTTAAACCACACATCAATTGAAGATATTATAAGAGTTGTCCACTTTCCATTTTCCGAAGAGCTCCAGTGTTCTTGCCATTACCTCAGATTTTATAAAACTATAATTTTCCCTAGCAGTTGTCGCAATCACTAAGCTCGGTTGTGGCATACTTTTTGCCGCTCCACTGCCAGAACAGCAATTGTAAGAATTCCCGCTATTACATACGCCATCTTATCTTTTATAGCACGAAACCCACAGATCACTCGAAGCGCGCACCGACATATACTAAATTCTTGCTTCAGATATAGGCTTTAACTTTCAGCGATACTATATAAATCGGCGCATCACATACTAGGGTGGATTATTTTTAGGCTCCCAATGGACGGCACTTACCATAAGGGTCTTTGTCACTACCATGATACCTAAAAATTTGAAACAAGATTTAGAGTCACTCTCAGAGTTGCCCACATGGTGGAAAACTTTTATCGCTCTTTTCTGCTGGTGATTATTACTGCCTGTTTTATGCTTAACTAATGGCTATCGGCCTGCGTCATTGTTAAATTATCAACCACAACTATCGCTTCGTAGTCCGCGAAGTTCACCATTTTTACTTCCTCAGACATTCGTTTTCGAATAACACCATTGTACATATTCTTGTACAAATTCTGGTACTCAGCTAGTTTGTAGTCCCGAACAACTATATCCGTGTTATATTTTAGGATTCTACATCGGGAATAATTTCTTACAATCTTTCTGATATCGAACAGAATCCCGAGTTTATCCAATGCCTTTACGATGCAACTCCACCTAGCAGAGTTAAACTTTATAACTGCGCCGTCAGTATATTTTGTTACCTTCTTTACATCTGCTGTGCCTTGTATTGATGTACTAGCCGTATTTATCACCAATTGAAACCATGTTTGTGCTGCGTAAGACTCCCAGCACTCTCGACAACTTCCTCAAGTCTGTTGCAGATGACACGTTCTAATATCTTGCTTGCTGGGTTTAACATACATATAGAATAAACCTCTGCCCCTGGGCTCGGGTCTTACTATTTATAACTTTTATTTTAGACAAGCTTTCATCAGAAATAGAACAAATGATGTTACTGAACTAATGGATGTTTAATTTATTTAATGTTTAATTATATTACAAAGTTTAGTTTTTTTAATGCCAGTTAAAATTATATCAATTTAAAAAAAAATCCAACTCATCGCATCTGCGAAGTTTTTGGTTTGAGTTTTTAATGTAATAATGTCCATCAGTTCCAAAGTATGCTTGTCGAATACTGGTATGGCTAGTGTAGATGATTTCAAAATATGATCTCTCTCATTTTGCAAACCCTTGATAAATACCGTACTTCCAGTGTGATTGATTACAAGAAAATATATTTATCAAAATTTGGTTTACCACCAACCAAACAACATTAATCAGTTGTCTTCGTCAATTAATTTAATTAATTTAATGTTATGCCAGTTTCTTCGGTTGTTCGCTTAGGTTAATATTTACGGGAGTATTCTTTTCCGCTTTAAATAGTGTCTTTTGTTCTAGAAAGCATTAATATCATTAATTATTTATTACTTCCACAATCCACTCACTATATGTAATAATTTTTATGACAAATTTAGGAAATAATCTAAACAATAGGACACGGAGAAATAAGATAAAAAAATTAACATTTTGACAGGTCCCCAATTAAATGTGAAGAGTTGTAAAAGGGGATGGGGACAAAATTTCAAAAAAAAAAATTCCAATTCTATTATTCCAAAAATTGTATTAAATTTTTTTTTCAGTTTTCCAAAGTACAAAATTCCAATTTCTAAAATTCCAATATTTTCCATAAAATTAAATTTTCCCTAAAATACATATATGACTCCTTTGAAATGCGAGTGCTGAATTTATGGGCCAATCCATCTTATATATCAGTAGTATAGGATGTCCTGGTGCTGAGTAATGTTTACATAGTCGATATAAGTAAATTGGACCTCGGACCTCTACGATTTCGCCGTAACCTGTTAAGATAGAACGTAAAATGTGATTCACTTAAGAGTTAGGAGTGCCGCCAGCCACAGAAAAGAAGTAAAGTAAGCAAAACAATCAAACAATAAATTATATTCAAACATTTTATTTATTAATCAAAACAATGATCTTTGCCAATTTTGATAAAAATTCATATTTAGTCATTTTATATTGCTTTTTTAGCATACGTTTAATTCGTTTATATTTCATAATATTTTTTTTATTAAGAGGTCTGACTTCTCCGGCTTTTCTTATATTATTGTGTGAAAGGACTAGTTCACCTCTTAATTCTTCAATTATTTTATATACTCCACTGTGCTTTCTTTCAACTATTGTTTTTATTCGTCTATGCCAAGCTTCGACTGAGTTTTGAGTTTTAGGATAACTATTAAGAATAGACCCGTTTATGGACCAGAAATCAGGTTTATATTTTGCTTTTCCGGCAATGTAGCATTGCTTAAATTGTTTTGCGACTTTCTTCACATCTTCATCATCTAATGAGTGCTCAAAATCTTCGAAATATTGGGGAATGCAGTCGGGAGGTAGAAAAGCTAAAGCTTTGAGTTTACGAATTTGTTGTGAAAATTTTTCTGAATTACCATATTTTTTAGTTAATCCTAGTTTTTGAATTTTCCTCCATATTAGCTGGCCAAAATGAAAAAAGCATCCCTTAAATTTTGTATCCGGTAAAAAATCCAAAGCAGAACGATGTATGGTTTTCTCGAAATCTGTTATAATGATTTGTGGACTTATGTTTACATTAAATTCGACTACTAAACGATGTAATTCATAAAATAATTCATTATAACATATTTTATTTTTTTTTGTCATTAAACAAAAAAGTAAAGGAAAGACTTGTCCTTCAATAACCCCGTGAATGCTGAATAATTGTCTAAAGATTATTGGCACTACGTAAAAAGTTCCATCCATTATCCAGATTGAAGCTTGTGCTAAAAATTTAAAGCTGGTTCTTGTTCCTAAAATAATGATTTTATCGTCATTGAATGTTTTCTCGTTTAAAACAAAAAGCTCGTCATCCAAATATCTTAATTCATCTGGTATGGATATCATTATTAGGTTATTTGGTTCATTATATTTTTGAACGCTAGACCGTACTCGATAACTTTTCTTCTTTAGTGCGTTTTTATTCGGTAAATATTCACGGGCACTTGGCTCACAGCCCACAGTAACATTACGAATAATTTGTGAGGATAAATTGGATGAGGTTTTGGCACAATTTTCCAATTTATGATTCGCAATTGAAGGTGGACTAATGCGGGTTGAGGATCATGTTCATGTTGTAATTTGTGAACAGTTATTTCATGTTTTCCGGTCGGCGATTGATCGTCGTAGAGGAAGGACGTGTTTTTGTCTCTCCTTTAAATAAATAAATAATTTATTTTAAATGTATTTTAATTAACTAATAAAAAGTATAATATTGATATAGTTGATAATTTTAATAAATAATAATTTCAATAATAATTTGCGTGAATTTAATAAGTGAAGTGAATAGTTGTACGTATTGTATATTTATTTTAATCTGTGTACGGTGCGCTTGTGATGGTATTGAATATGTACATAACAATTTTCGTTTATATGTATTTTGATACCGTTGCTTGAACGCAACGTACGCAGTGTATGTAAATCTTCAATATGTATGACTTTTTTGATTCCAATGGATGCCTAAGATAAGTGTTTTTTCATTATTTTAATTCATATTTTTCTGAAATAAATTTTAATTATATAAAATATGTATTTAACTGTTTCTATTTGCGTAAACGTGTTAAGAGAGGAGCGTAAAATAAAATACCATTTCATTTATATGTTTTGGTTTAGTATATTAAAAATATACATACATTTCTATTTTTTGTTTTTGCGCTTGTTGCGTGAGTGAGAACTGAGAATAGATTATTATGATCATGCTTAGTGTTTTATAATTTATCCCTTCCAAGTTTCAACTAAAACAGAATAAACAGGAAATAGACAAATAAAATACATAAAACAAAATTTTGAGGGGATAAATATATGACGAAATTGGATAGAAACTAAACAAGCATGATCGTGGTTATTCTGTACTTTTCGTTTTCTCCTTGACAGATGAATTCATTCATTCATATACACCCATCCTCCGATTTACACGGTAGATTGGTTCCGCGGAAAACGTATTATCGCATTCATATATACAGAGCCTTGTAGAAGTATAAATTAATAATTTAATTATTTGAATTTTAGGTTTTAGTGTAAAATTAAATTAAATTGCTTAAATTTCTTATTATTCTTGTTTTGAACGTGAAAATAATAATTTAACGAATTTTGGAACTCTAGTTTAGGACATGTAGAGGTAGGCGGCTGTGATCGAATTGGAATTGTTGGCTTAACTTTATAACTTTGCTATTTCTGCGAATATTTGAATATTTGGAATTACATGGAAGCTACGGAGTACATTTGAAATGCAGTCAAATTTGTTATATGTAGATAGCTTTTCGGGATCATGCACTTTTTAATTAAATTTTTTTCTAGATTATTTGGAAGACTGTAAATTGGTAAAGGTTTTGGTTAACTTGTTCTAGGTTGGACAAATAATTATCGACGTATGTCGATTATATAATTTATAATTTATTTAATGCTGTTGTAGATATATATATGTGTGTGTATGTATATGTGTGTGTGTATGTGTGTGTGTATGTGTGTGTGTATGTGTGTGTGTATGTGTGTGTGTATGTATATATATATGTATGTATGTAATTTTTTTCTGATTTATTTATTTTATAATTAAAGCATTGAACCATATAATTGGGTTATTTGATTATCATGGATCCTACAGATGTGCTAGCTACTTATTATTAATTCTGTTATCTTACAGATTCCTGATTACTTTAATAGTTTTATTTACTTTTGGTTGAATTTGTTTAGGTATTGGGGATTCTAAAGCTGTGAAAAACATTCATTATTAATACATTACCTTACAGATTCCAGATTAGCTGTTTTTGGAACCAGTTTTCGTTTGGTCATTTTCTATTTTTATAAATAAACATATTTGTATTAGATTAGGGATGACAAGGACAAGTGACTTTCATAAATATTTTTTTATAAATAAATCCATCAAATCAACAGACTTAGAAGTTAGGAAGGCCGTGCGTGCCTTTCCTGGATTCGATTTATTTTATTTGTTTTATGAGAACCAAATTAATTTAGTTAATACTAATCGTTACTTTACATTTATTTTATTCAAGTATAATTTTATTATATTGTATATATATTGTCCTTAATATACTAATGAATTTTAGAATTATTTTGAATATAGTTCAAATAACTTTGGTTTCAGGAAATTCGACTGTAAGTTGCGGAGTTGCAGAATGATTAAATTAATAAATGTTTCAATTATTTAGGAAGCCGGAAAATATGAATTTAGAATTGAATTTCAGGAAATTTACAGATGCTTGTGAATTAATGCTTCATTGTAATTGCTGATTGTATAGTTTAGAATTGTGTTGTCATTTTATTACTAACGACTTTACATAGGTGTCTGTAACGGGTCGAGTCAACCAATTTTGGTTAGGAAGTCGAAAAATATTAATAGAATTAAATTTCAGGAAAATTCCAGATGCATGTGAAATAATAATATTTTTTCTTAGGTTGCCGTTTTAAAGAAGCAATTGTTGAAGACCAATACCATCGTTATCCATTAACCTATTAAGCCTTTATCCTTCATCTAGTAGATTAGAATTGTGTTGTCTTTGTGTTACTAACTATCGGCTATACCTAGGTGTCTGTAACCGGGCCGATTCTGTCCCACTTAACTAACCTATCCAATCCTTCGGTTTTGTTATGTGTAAAAAAGGGTGTACGGTGGACCCGGCGTCATCCGGGAACTCAAGCCTAAGAACTTGGTCGTACATTCAAAATCAATCAATCAATCAATCAATCAGTTATTTCATGTTTTCCGTTGGAATTTATAATGGTTTTGACAGAACTTTTACAATGAAACGATATTCTTTTCGCAGGTCTCCAATAGCAAATTTTTTGTTAGATCTTTGTGAGTAATCATAATAATATTGATAACCGTCAATGTATAAGCAACGGGTACCTGTATTGCTTATACGTTCAACAATTTCCATGACTAAAATTAAAATTATGTGCGCATTACACTTATTTTATTAAGAATGTACTATTATACATTACGAAAGTTCTTAAACAAATAATTACCAGTATCCAGCAGTGTTTATTTAGAGAAAATATAATACTAATATATAATCTTTAAATTAATTTTAACAACCAAGTTAAATTTAATACATTTACTATCTTTTCTAATAAAATTTATACAATAGTGAGATAAAATAAAACAAAGAAAAATATGCATGCATACGAGTATATGATAATTACATTTCATTCTAGTTTCCTTAGTTACTAACGTACAGTACATATTCCATTCCAATTTATTTTCCTCAGAATAGAGAAAAAAAATCGTGCGATTTTTTTTCTCTATTCTGAGGAAAATAAATTGGAATGGAATTTGGAATTTTGGATTTGGAATTTTGGTTTTTGGAATTTTGGATTTGGAATTTTGGTTTTTGGAATTTTGGATTTTGGGTTTGGAATTTTTTGCCTGGAATATTGGGTTCTGGAAATACAACCCCAACCCTTGTAAAAGTGTTGCTTACTAGCAGAATACAAAAAAAGAGAATATATTTAAAAAAATTGAGGATTATTTAACAAACCTAACGTCAGAAGGTATTGCTAGTTAATTTTGGAAATTAAATGTTTCTTTTCTATTATTTATTTTCTGACATCCTTGTGCAGTCTACTCTGTTTTCCTCATTTTCGGGGCTGTTCCTAAAATAAATATGTTAAAATAATGTAGAAATTCCCAAAGAAAGTTCTATAATGGCTTAGACAAGTTATCATATTATATGATAACCTATTGAATCGAAGAATGACTCCTCAAAGGTTCATTCCACATTCACTTGCAACTTTGAGGATTCTTTCTCCGATTCTATAGATTATCATATAATGGTAAATTGTCTAAGCCATTATAGGAATTTAGGAATTTCCATATTATTTTGAAACACTTTGGTAATCTCCGTCAATTTTAGGATAATACCCTATTTTGATTACCAATTTTGGTAAATCGGTGTCTTGAAGTTTCTCGAGCAGGAGAAAATGCTTAATTGCTTTAAGCTCACAATTTAAAATAGTTAATACAGAAATTTATAGAGTGAACCGAAACAAAAATCATGTTTCGGTCAATAAAAATGACGAGCTCGGTTCCGGCTTGGGCATTCTTTACGTCAATATTAAGTTCAGACAAACTTTTCAAGTAAAAACGTGCCAATAAACTTCTACTACCCTTGGTCACTTAACGAAATTATTTAGGCACGTGAAACTCAATCAATTTTTGTGCAGTCATCAAAGAAGCAGACAATGCTCGATACATGTTTTATGAAATATTCAATGCCGCTGCATAAAATCTAGCAAAAATTGCATACACTATTTGAGTATTTTATTCGACGTCATCTACTGTCATTAACAAACAGGCTGCTAGTGAATATAGCCCTTAACAAACGAGCTAAAATATGATTCTAAACGAAATTTGTTTGAAAAAACTGAGAAACTAGACTTAGGAAATTTAAGAAAATCTCATGAATTAATGAAATATGGAAATTTTTTCCGCATTTCGTGTCATTGGTTCATTGTCTGCAGGTAATCCCACCTTCAACGTTCATTGATTAAATAATAAAATGTTGATATATACACAATTTTTAAAATAATTTCTAATTCATTTTTATCTCACAGGTACCAATTCATTTTTCACTTGAACGAGAATTGTGCTAGATGATAGGCACATTTTCTGATTTGTATTCAAACCAATAACAATATAAACACGATGACACTTATCATTTAATATTAGAATGGCGCTTTGTATATTTTATGTATTCTGAATGGAACATTTATACTTGTACCTCCAAGATAGATTAATGCATGTAATAACAAAGAAAGAAATTTTAGAGATAAAATGATCGAAGAAAATTATAGAAATTTCTGGGCTCCCAATCGCTACATCGTGTACCAAAACTCCAAACCTCTGAATACAAAATGTTAACCATGCATAAAGTGAAATTGAATTATTTCGTCTTCTGATTGTTTCCACCGAAAACGCAAAATAAAATGATGATGATGACAATGATATGGTAGTAATTGAGTTGAATACCATTCAATTATGCCTGAGGGCATACATTTTTGTCGATATTTTTCCTTTTCAAAATGCGATAACAGAAATATTTATGGAAATTACAGATTCGTATCACATCGATATGCTTTGAAATTGAATAACACGCACGTATTTTTCTAAGGTTTATTTCAAGCTTAATGGATATTTAAGTTTATGGTTTTTATTTTGAATAAAAGATTTGTTACGTGGAGAGGAGATAGTTGGTTCATGCTGATAGATTTTAATAATCCCAACAAAGCGATGATTACCAAAGGCAAAGGTCTACTAGAGACTTGAATCTTGAATGAAATATGGTATTATAATTGGATACTCACAAAAAAAGTCTAAATTTATTTTTTTACAATACCTTAAATCTTACAAGAATAATATTTCAAAGTGTTTTATTTTTGGATAACAATATGATATGAAAGGAAATGTTAAAATTTAAAAAAAATAAAGATAAAAAAGGTATTTGAAGAATTTATCTGAAAAAAACTTAAATAAAACAAAATGTTTTCCTTTGACCCAATTTCTCTAATCTTATTTTGGTTTAAGTCTTTTTTTTAAATGGGGAAAGGTTTCCAAAAATACTTTATATCTGAATTATATTTCGAATAATTTTTAGAAACACTGCAGTATCAAATTACTTAACAATGCCTGTCCTATTAAAATTGGGATAGTATCAGGTTATCTTTCTTTATAGTTCCAGGTAGGTGTTTAGTTAAATCAAACTGTGTTTTATCTACTGGCTGATGAATCGGTGATGGCAAAGATCATTTTGCATTTACCCTTTGAACACCAGTTTATTCTATGTATTTAGTAATTTTAATAAAGAAATTTGGTTCTGCTATAATAATAGTTATTATTAGAATATTACCACAAAGTACTAATTATATTATTAATTTCGGAAAATTTTAAATTTTTTTGAATTTAAAAATTATTTGTTTGTTATTAAATATAATTTTTAAAGGTTAATAAAATTGATTTTATATTTTAATAAAATATTTTGTAAAATTATCTAAAAACTTATTAATTAAAAAATATATATATATATTTGTAATGGAAGAGAATATTAAAACGAGATTCTTTGAATTTAAAAACCATTTGTTTGATAATAATAATACCTTTTTTTAAAGTTTTACGTTTAATTACGTTTTGGAAGAACAAGAAATTTTGTGTTGCAAATTTATTTTAAGTATTCCCGTGGTCGTGATGTTATAGATTTTAGACAATTTTGCATTTCTGCAATATCAATTTTAAAAGCGACGTCAATTACTTGAAAACTGTGTTTAAGTATTTGAATTTAAAAAAAATGTGTAATAAATGTGATACGGTAACTTTAAAAAAAAAATAAATTCAATTGTATAGAATTAAAATAAAACAGTATTTCTGTTTATAGGAAATCTACTGATGATCGAAGAGCAAGAGGAGCTGAACGTTATAAATCTCAAAACATATGCCATGTATCGTTAACAGCGTGTGAGTTCTTAGAAATCATCATCTCGAGCGCTAACATGAATTTTCGGATTATTTTATTTATCAAAAGTATTAGTGTGCAAAACTAATTGTGTCATTTATCAATGAAAATGGAAGTAAATTTTTAGAACTAGAAAATCTTCTTTTTCTTATTATACTATATAACAAAACATCTGAGAAATATATTTTGAAAATTAAAAATTATTTTTTAATTTTAAAAATGAAAAGACGTTCTTTTTAATTTTAAAAACAACGCTGTTTACCTCAAAATTATATGTATATTTTTTTAAATTTTATATGTACGAGTATGTATTCATCTTTTAACTGCCGCTATTTATTATAATATCACAACAATTTTAAACGTGCTAAAAGTTTTTGTATTAACTTGAGGAAAATGTAACGAATATAAATAGTAATGGTTGGTGGATGGTTGATTTGTCGGTAAAAATATTTTAATGGTACATTATAATGGAGGAACATATTTTGATCAGCTTGTGTTTTGTGATTTACTATTGTGGCGGCCATACGAAAAGGTGTTTTGTGGAAGGCGAGAAGGTACACATGGCACAAAATATTATAAATTGTGGCATTCAAAGTAAAAGTGGCGGACTTTTTAAAATTGTTAGTTTTTACTTTGTGTTGTGAATACAACATGCATATACATCATCAGACTGCGGCACATTCAGATACCATACACCATCGGATCTAATTTAATTCTAATTGTAATATAAACACTTTTGGCATCTACATACTTTTGTATTTTTGTATGTAAACTGCTTAGGCAGCAGTAAATTTTATATAAAAAGAGCTGTAATGTAATAAAAATGCTAGAATAAAGTAAAAATTCAACTTAAACAATTGTTCTCATTAATAGGCCCCACCAGTGGTAACCAATTAATAAGTATTATATTAGACGACACCAGACATAGCTCATGCGAATATAACCGCAAGCTGTCTAGTCATAACATTGGTCCTTCGAGAAAACATTTCGAACCTGATGATAAATATATACAATAACAACAACAAGTAACTATAATTATAGTAATACTTATTCCACCAAAATGAACTTTAATATGCTGTTAGAACAACAAGAAGCGGTAGCAAACAAAATACAACAGCTTCATGCTAACTACAAAAAAGATTGAGAACATCGAAAAACCATCCGTTACCTCGTCACATTAAAGTAGTTCGTATCTAAATGACAAAGCTACAGACCAAATATTAATATCGTCGACTAATCCGCAACTCGAGCAAAGTCATCAATACTTCGAGTCCAGGAAAAACACCAGAAAAACTTACGACGCCTTCATTGAGGAAATGCGCCAACGACTCAACAGCGGTGCACCAAGCACTCCGGATGGACAGCAACAAGGAAAATCATTCCACTTTTCGTCGGTCTGAACAGAAGGGAACGACTCCAACAGAGATCAGTTTAAAAGATACCTCAAACAACAAGGTATCAAATTAGAAAACCTGTGGAAAATATAGAAGCCACGCAAAAAATAGTAAAAATGGAAGTTCGCAGCATGCACTAAAACTGGCCCTGATTCAGATGGAAAGGCAGATGAATCAGATCTCTGATCTGAACGAAACGATATTTTTGGAGGCTTGCGAAGACGAAGAGAACACATTGGACTAATTCACTGAGAGGCATTACGATGACATATCACAATCCTATGACCACATAGTAATAGAAGTCCAATCATCATTAGAACAACCAAAAGCTGACAAAGAAAACTTGTTGGAAGTGAAACTTCCAAAAATTGGTATACCACACTTCAATGGAGAGCACATGAAATGGATGGCATTTCATGATGTCTTCGACAAGTTAGTGCATAACAACGGAGCACTGACGAACACACACAAGATTAATTATCTAAAAACATACACCGGTGGGCAGGCAGCAAAATTAATCAATCACCTTCACGCCATTGGTGAAAACTATGACACAGCCTGGTCGATTATCAAAGAAAGATACGACAATCGCAGAGCCATAGTAACAAGATATATCCATACATTGATGTCACAAGGGATCTTCGGAACCGAATCAGCTTCAGCCATTCGAGTGATATACGACACTACCAACGAGTGTCTTCATGGAATAAGAAATATGGGTGTCAACAACGACTCTTGGGATCAAATCATAATGTACGTTATAACCAAGAAGCTCGACTCTGAAACCTTAAGACTATACGAGATGTCGCTAACAAACACAAAGGAATTTCAAACTTTTGCCAATCTCATGATGTTTTTGGAAAAGCGATTTACTGCACTGGAATCAGTTTTTCGCGAAAAAATCATTACTATCCGCAAAGCTTAAACTTCGGCGGTAAAATTTAATCCAACAGGAGTAGCCTTGTTAACAAATAATACGACATGTAAAATCTGCCAAAAAAATCATCATGTCCAGAACTGCTCGAAATTCAAAAACATGAAAATATACGAAAAAAATCAATTGGTCTCATTATTGGAGCTCTGCAGGAACTGTCTTAAAAGCAACCATTCAACAGTCGAATGCACGCTGAACCAATCATGCAAACAGTGTGGCGGACGAAATCATCAGCTTTTACATAACATCAAGGACGACAATCCAAGAACAACGAATGAAACTAGAACAGCAGACAACCGCATCATATCATTACACACTGGTAAAGAATTAGAAGACAAAGAGTACATGCTGTAACCAACAGCACTAGTCAAAACAGCAACCAACGATGGAGACTACCGGTATATACGAGCAATTATTGATCCTTGCTCACAAACAAGCTTCATTACTTCCAGTACCATCAACAGGTTGAAAATAACAGCAACCAAAGCCAACATGAACATAACGGGAATCTGCGGAGACCAGAAAGAAACCATAAAAAAATCAGCCACACTGGCAATAATGCCGCGATTCAACTCTGAATTTCAATTAACTATAAAAGCCCTTGTAATAAATAAAATAACTCATGATCAGCCACAGCAAACAATAATCAGTCAAACATGGGATAATCTAAAGAACTTACCTCTAGCCGATCCAAACTACCACACACCAGGGCCGATAGACTTACTTTTGGGAGCGGATTATTACGCGGATATTATACTACCTGAAATCATGATGCAAAACAATCAACAACCAATAGCTCAAAGCTCCGAGCTAGGATGGATAGTTCTGGGAAAAACTACCAAATCAGCTAAGTCAAATGAAAACTTAACAATCACAGCTGCGATTACCACCGAGAAGAATTCTTTGGAAGAAATTGAAAAAACTCTTAAAAATTTTTGGGTCGATGACCTCATGACTGGATGTGACACGATAAAAGATGCGCTGCGGGTACAAAATCAATTAAGTCAACTACTTCGAAGAGGCGGTTTCAATTTAAGGAAGTGGACCAGCAATCATAAGGAATTACTAGCTAACGTCACCGAGACCGGAAGCACAGATGTATACAAAATTAAAATAGATGAAACCGTCAAAGCTCTAGGGCGTTATTGAAAACCTTGTACGGACATCTTTGAATTTAATGTAGACGTCCCTGCGCACACTGGATTAGTGACGAAGCGGATCATCCTCTCTACGACAGCCAAACTATTTGATCCGTTAGGATGGTTAGCTCCAATAATAATAACACCGAAAATTACGATGCAAAAACTTTGGCTTCTAGGGCTTAATTGGTATGAGCCGGTCTCACAAGAAATTGCAAAACAGTGGGTTATCTACCTAGAAGAACTTACTCTGCTCAACGAATTGAAAATCCCCAGATGGATAGGATTCACAAGTGAATCAATCGTCGAGGTCCATGGATTTAGTGACGCCTCGGAACAGGCATATGCAGCTTGTGTTTATCTGAAAGTAGTCGCTGGAGAGCAAGTTGACATCAGTCTTATAGCAGGAAAAACAAGAGTGGCACCGACAAAACAAAAGGCAACTTTACCACGTTTAGAGTTAAACGGAGCGCTCCTAGCTGCGAAACTACTACAAGAAGTCAAGCAATCGCTAAACATACAAGCACCAACTTATGCATGGACTGATTCCACGATAGCACTTTCATGGATACAAGGCGAAATTCAAAAGTTAAAATCGTACGTTGCCAATAGAGTATCAGAAATCCGAAGCTTGACTGAACCACATCAATGGCATCATATAAAATCAAAAGATAATCCAGCTGATTGTGCTAGTCGAGAAATAACAACAAAGGAACTTATAAATCACAACATCTGGTGGACTGGACCGCAATGGTCAAAAAATAAAAAAATTATCATTCGATGGAAAGATACCCAGAATTTAATGAACAAGCAGAAGCTGAACTGAAACATGCAAATATGGCAACTGTCACCGAGAACGACAACCAGTTCATACACTTAATAGATAAAACTTCAAGCTTTATGAAACTAAAACGAATCGTAAAGAATGTAAACATCTTTATCAAAAGATGCAAAAAAGAGAATGTAGACGAGCATGATCTACATGAAGCAGAACGTAACATCATAAAACAGACTCAGCGTAGTCTTTTCAAAGCGGAAATAGAAGAATTGCTGAAGAACAAAACAGTCAAGAAAAAAGCAAGTTACTACAACTAAACCCTTTTTTGGATCAATATGGAATTTTGCGGGTAGGTGGAAGACTTCACAATTCATTGCTAAATTATGAAGAAAAACATCCTGCGATACTTACTTCGAATCATTAGCTCACTAGAGCAATAATCAATCACACGCACTTGAAAACAGCACATGGAGGAATACAACTTATCCTCTCATACCTACGTAAGAAGTTTTGAATCATACGTACAAAAAATGTCACTAAAACGTTAATTTCAAAATGTGTCACTTGTCACAGATTTGGAGCTCATCATGGGAGTAACCAAGTAATGGGAAATCTGCCATCTCCAAGGGTGCAACCGTCAAGGCCATTCACTCATACTGGCGTTGATTATGCAGGTCCACTACAGTTAAAAACGAGCAGAATTAGAGGATATAAAACTTATAAAGGCTATATAGCGATTTTCATCTGCCTTGCTAGCAAGGCAATTCACATAGAGGTAGTAACAGATCTTACTACTGAGGCATTCATTGCAGCTTTCAAGGAGATACATTTACAGTGTCGGGATTTAGGACATCCAGCAGTAAACTCGAAATATCATTTTTGCCACAATTTAATCTAACTGATTTGATAAACGAAAACCACAGGACAAAGATTAAATCTACATCAACAACAACCTTATCGGAAATTGAAGTTATAGAAACCTCAATTCAGCAGCAAAAGCGACTATTAGTGGCATCAACAGCCGATGTAAATGTGCATGACTATCACCATTACGTGGCAATATACTTGTTCTTCCCAGTAATTCTTGCGGTTATTACTTGCATAATGCTTAGAAAAATAAGACATCATGCAGTCACATCCTAGCAGGCTGACCCACTAACGGATGCATAAGGGCCCGGGAATAAGTTGTGAATACAACATGCATATACATCATCAGACTGCTGCACATTCAGATACCATACACCATCGGATCTAATTTAATTCTAATTGTAATATAAACACTTTTGGCATCTACATATTTTTGTATTTTTTATGTAATAAAAATGCTAGAATAAAGTAGAAATTCAACTTAAACACTTGTTCTCATTAATAGGCCCCACCAGTGGTAACCTATTAACAAGTATTATATTAGACGACACCAGACATAGCTCATGCGAATATAACCGCAAGCTGTCTAGTCATAACACTTTGGAAAATAAACATATGCATCCCACAAAATTCCAAAATAATTACAACAAGTATATGTACGTATCCAGCTGGCGATTGCTACACAATTATATGTAAATCAGTAAGTTATCACGTGCAATAATATAATAAAGTAAAGAGAACCCCAAATTAGTTAATCTACAATATATTTTAGAAATTTGCAACAAAACGGAGTAAAGTGGCAAAAAAGACTGCTCACCAACTATATGTACCTCGTGTACTAAGCGAAAATATATGCTGTAAGGGCACTAAAGATAAATCGGTCGCAATACAATTAAACTGTTTGCAGATAAAGAAAATGTTGCTATGTTTGTGAATGGTAATGTATTTTGCAAAGTAGCTTAAGATTAAACATATATTCACATATGATTTACATATATAAAAAAAATATAATCATTATATCCTTTTTTTAAAGATGTCCATCGTGTAATGTAATGTAATGTAATGTAATGTAATGGTTCCAAGGTTTATTGCGTACTGAATGTCTAGATGTATAGTATCTATTTAAAGGCTTTATTAATATTAATCACTTTACATCACATTTAAGGGTTTGCAAACAGACACTCATTCATTATTTTAACTTTTATTTAGTATAATTTATTTAATTTTTAAGGGTTTAGGTTATTTATATTTTAATGAACACTTAAATTTAAATTCAAACTCTCGATTAGGTATTATAATATTTTTAGTGTTTTATTAATATAATATTTGTAGTTTATTGAATATTTAGTTTTATGGATAATATTATTAGCTCACTTCTAAATACAGACTCTCTGATTTTTACAAAATGTTTGGCTTATATAGCCAGATAGCTGTTTCCCATAAGGTCGTGAGCTTGTGTGCAAGAGTATTATACATTTATTTGTGTACTAAATTGTACATTTATTTCTGTACTAAATTAGTGTATTGCTACATACATATATCACACCTCACCCCTTATGAGAAAAAAAAAAAAAAAAAAAAATATAATAATAATTTTTTTTTTTTTTTTTTTTTTTTTTTTTTTTTTTTTTTTTTTTTTTTTTTGAATGTTTTATAATGAGAAATACATAATTATTTCATATTGATTAAGATTAATAGTAATAAATATAATGTAGTTTAATTATAAATGTAGGAACCTAAAGCTAAAATAATTTATTTCACCTAAACCAATTTCATTTAATAGAAATAATGTTAAGAATTAAAATAAGCAGTTATTTAATTTTCTGAAGTTAATCATCAATTTTATCTCTTTTAATTATTAACGATAAAATAGTTTTAATCTATTATTATGAATAATTTTGTTTTTATTTCCTATTCGAATTTCAGTATTTTCATCCGTCAAAATATCTGTTACGTGATAAGGTCCTTCCCATAATTCATCAATTTTTCCACTTGTAATTTCATTTCTCAAAAGAACTTCATCTCCTATTGTAAAAGTATCGTAGTGTAAATTTCTATCATAAAGTTCTTTCGATTTTTCTTTCGTTTTAATTAAGTGGTTTTTAGCCATTTCCCAAGAATTTTGAAGTCGAAATTTAAGTTCTTGTGTGTAATCTTCATAATTATAAATGGGTTCCGGTTTCTTAGTTATTGAATTTGGAATTATTGGTTTATTACCGAATAAAAGTTCGTAAGGCATAAATTGTGTTGATGTGTGTGGGGTGGAATTGTAAGCAAAAATTGCGAAAGGGATCCATTGGTCCCAATTTAAAGGGTCGCCTTGCGAGTAGTTCCGTAGGTATTCGCCTAGAGTTCTGTGTGACCTTTCCAAAGCTCCATTGCTTTGGGGGTGATAGGCAGTGCAATTAATTTTATTTATTTTTAGGATCTTGCATAACTGTTTGAACATATTGCTCATAAAATTTTGTCCTTGATCAGTTAATATAGTAATTGGACATCCGAACATACATATAAAATTTTCCACAAATGCTTTGGCAATTGTTGTAGTTTCTTGATTATTAACAGGAATTGCGCAAGAGAATTTTGTCAAGTCATCTTGAATTGTAAGTATGAATTTATTTCCTAAATAAGATGTAACTAGTGGACCCACGATATCCATGGCAATTTTTTCGAAAGGATTTGAAGATGTTGATGTAATTTTCATAGGCATTTTTTGACTTCGACCATGTTTATTATGTTGACATTTACTACAGGTTTTAATGAAATGTTTGATACGACTTAACATTTTCGGAAATTCGTAATAACTTTTAATCCGATTAAATGTTCTTATTATTCCTTGATGACCTCCTAACGGAGCTACGTGAAAATCTTGTATAACTTGATAAATTTCTTCTTCATTGCTCAGATGAACTCTATTATCAGAATTTGATTGAAATTGGAAGTTTGTATTAGAATTATTGCTGGGATTTAAAACGGGATGTTTAGTTAGTCTAGGATATAGATTTTTATTCGTTGAATTATTCGAACAAGAATCAGGTAAATTATTTGAAATCGATGCATCAGCATTAGTAGTGTTATTTTCCATATGGTAAGTTTCAGAATTGTCAGGGATTTGTGAATGTCTTGCTTCAGCTATTTTTGTTTGTGCACGAGTAACGACATTTATTAAATTTTCTTCGATCGGGAGTTCTATTCGTGAAAGCGCATCAGCATGTGAGATTTCTTTTCCAGGTCTATATTTAATCTTAAAATCGAATTCTTCCAACTGAATTCGTCATCTAATTAATATTGAATTGGGATTCGCGGTGGAAAATAAGTAAGTCAGAGGTTTATGATCTGTTACTATACAAAATTGTCGGCCGTAAATGTAGGGACGAAACCGATTTACGACTGCCCATTTAATAGCTAGAAGTTCTCGTTTAATCGTAGGATAATTACGTTCAGATTGATTTAACACACGACTCGCATAAGCGATAGGATGGTCCTCTGAATTAATAACCTGTGATAATACAGCTCCGATAGCTACGTTGGATGCGTCGGTCGTAATAAAAAAAGTTTTGGAAAAATCTGGAAATTGCAATATCGGGGATTTTGTCAAAAATGATTTTAACGTACGGAATGCTTCGTCTGCGAATGCGTTCCATTGAAAATTTTTTGGCTTACCTCTTTTAATCGCTATGAGAGGCTCGACTATATCAGCGTAGTTTTTAATAAATGATCGGTAATACCCTGTTAATCCAATAAAAGACTCTAACTCCGATTTATTTTTAGGAGTGGGATACATAAAAATTGCTTCCAAAAGCTTTGGATCGGGTTTTATACCTTCGTTTGTTATTAAGTGACCTAAATATTTAATTTCGCGGCGAAGGAAATTGCATTTTTTGGGTTGAAGTTTTAAATTAAATTTACGAAAACATTTAAATATTTCTACTAGTTTCTCATTATGATTTGTTAAATCATATCCATAGACAACGACATCATCAAGGTAAACAAAACATTTAAAGCTGTTTAACCCAGATAAAACATGATTCATCATTCTTTGAAAAGTGCTTGGTGCACCTTTTAAGCCAAAAGGCATTCTCGTAAAATGAAAATGACCCATATCAGTGCTAAAGGCTGTCTTCTCTTTGTCTTTCGGATTCAACATTATTTGATGATACCCACTTGCTAGGTCTAGGGTTGTATAATAATTGGAATTGCCCAGTTGCTCTAAAATTTCATTTATATTTGGTAAGGGAAAAACATTATTGATTGTTATTTCATTAAGTTTACGAAAATCAACAACTAGACGCCATTTTTTATCGTTTGACTTTGATTTTTTAGGAACTAATAAAAGTGGAGAATTCCAAGGACTAACACTGTGTTCTATTATTGAACTATTTAGCAATTCTTGAATTTGCGAATTAATTTCCGATTTCATTGATTGTGGCAATCTGTATTGTTTTTTATTGATAGGTTGAGAGTTTGGCAAAAGTGGAATGTTATGGTAAATTTTATTATTCGCTGATAGTTTATCACCTTCTAAGTAAAAAATGTCATTGAATTCACGATAAATATTTTGAATTGATTTTTTTTCTTCTATATTTAAATGGCTTGTATCAATTTCGTCATCTAATCTTCTTAGTCGTTCCTCGAATGAATCCGACCATTGTGATGCATGATACACGTCATAATTTGATAATTTTTCCTTTTTTATATCTAAATCTTCTAATTCAGTTTCATATTCATTGTTATTTAAAATACTAAAAACAGCACAATTATTTTTTGGTTGTACAACACAATTGGCTAGAAAAACACCAGGCAATAATTCTTGGGATGGACAGAGGTACTCTTCGTTTTCATCCGATGTAATAGGTAATAAGATATACTTTTCGGATCTTGCCGGAATTGTGTATTTTTGGTTTGGATTGTTAAGAAGAGGAATATTAAATTTTATTTTATTTTGAATTATTTCGAGCGACTTGATATCATAATCAATTTTACACTTATAATACTCTAAAAAATCTTTTCCTAAAATGCCAGCACAAGGTATTGGAAATGTATCGGGTACAATATGAAATTTATGAGCTAATTTTATCTGCTTTAGTAATACAATATTGGCCTGTACCATTGCCAAAGTGTCAACGCTATTTAAACTTATACCCTGGATTGATATTTTTTATCCGGATAACAAATAGTTTCGGGTTTTAAGAACCCTTTCTTAACCAAGCTTACATCTGCTCCAGTATCAATTAGGAAGTAGGAATCAATACCAGTACAGACATCTAAATTTAAATTTACATATTTAGAATTATTTTGACAATAAAGTATAGAGAATAAAGTAGTGGAACATTCAGTAACTGTATTTAATTTTTTATCTGAAAAATTTAAAATTGTAGATTTATGTTGTAAAATATTATCTTTATTTAAAATTTGATCATTTGAACACAAATTTATGGAAGTTCTTGGACCCGAACGGCTGTGTTCACTTCCTCGGGTCCTATTTGGTTTCCCGGTAACGGAGAATTAATTACTTTAACATTAGAAGATGTAGGAGTTTGTTTAAGTGATTCGTTATATTTTCTTGTGTAACATTCAGAAATTGAATGACCTTCTCGTTTACAATAGTTGCATGAAATAATGTTACTGCTTATTCGATGGGAGTTCGAGTTATTCTGAAATATCTTTGATTGGAATTGTTTGTCATTTTTTCCCATAGCAGAAACGTCGAAATTCCGATTTTGAGGATTTTGTAGCATAGTACTGTTACTGTTGTAAGTTGGATTAAAATTCGAATAACTTAAATTATGATTTTTTCTTTTATAACATTTATCGATATTGTGACCAGATTTTTTACAATAGGAACATATTATTTGATTGTAACTTTGAGCAATAGAGAATTTAGCATACGAACTTGTAGATGGTTTGTGACTTATCTCTTCTTCTACGGCTTGGGCAATAGCGTCATTTAATTTTTCGAAATGGTGAGATTTAATAATTATTTTCAGATTATCTTTTAAGCCGTCTTGGAATGAATTAAGTGCCGTACATTCATTAATGTTCTTGATGATTTCTGCATGAGCTAGTCCCTGTTTTGAAATGCAAATATCATTTAATTCGTTCAGCAAGTTTTCTATTTTAGACGCAAAACTTTTCACACTTTCATTTTTTTCTTGAACAACACATACTAATTCGGCGGACACTGCACCTTGAGACCTACGTTTAAGAAATTTATTTTCTAAGGCAAGCTTCAAATCTTCCCATTTATCATAATCTTTGTAATGAACTAATTCATAAGCTTGACCACACAATTTAGTATTTAGAATTTTCATGAAAAGTATTTTTTCTTCCGGTTTAGTTATTTGAGACCAAATGACTTCAACACAAGAACAAAATTTGTGTAATTCATTAATTTTGCCGTCAAACAGCGGAATAATTTTCAGCGCATGACTTATGTTTAACGCCATATTATTTATTTCAATACCGTTTGTTTGATTCGAGTTATTTGTGATATTGTTGTTTTCAAATGAATTTTCGCTTAGCACTTCATCTTCAGAAGAAGACACTTCAATTTTGACACGAGGATTAATAATCTCTGTTACAGAATCGTTATTTTGAAATTCACTCATAAGAAATAGAAACAAATATTATCTTGTATTTTCATGAAGATTGTATACTACTAGGACAAGCAAAAACCCAATTTTCTCACTAACGATGAATTTGATGAATAATTAACAGAAAACAAATAACCGATAAATTTGTATAATAAATTTAAAAATAATGATTTAAATGAACTATGGTTTTTAAATGTAATAAATTATTACTTACAATTTAATCCTCTTTAAAATTGATTTTATTGAAATGCGTTGTTTAAACAATTGTAACACATTTAAACCGTTTTCCAAATTGGATGTGTGACAAATTGATGTTGAATTGTTACCGTTGATGTCAAATGTACTGATGTAGTTGATATATATAATCCGAGTCCTATGTTGAGTTTATCACCGTTGATTTATATAATAAGCGAGAGGCTTATAGCATAGGTAATTTCTTCTTCCAGCTGGTTTTGAGGTGACTGCAAATTATAATGACCGTTTTATCATATTTACGAAGATGTTTTTATGTATACTACAGATGACTTCTTTACAGATGCTTTTGTGATGCATACATTTAATAGATGTTGATTGTAATAAATTTTTTTTATATGAATTTTATGATATGATTTGATAGTATAAAAAAAATTTTTTTTTTTTGTAATTGCGGTTATAATTTTAAAACAATATTTTTAAATATTTATTTTACTTTTATTAATGATGACACAATTTTTATGATGATATTATCTACACTCAGTTTTCAATGTCTTTTACGAATGATTTTTACTATCAAACATGTACCACCGTTTTACCTTTAACAATTTACAAACATTTCTTCTGAATATTATTAATTGATTTCAGTTAAGACTTGGTATTATAAAATATGTATATTATGAGCACTGTTATATGAACTTTTCTCAGTTAAATTTATTTATAACCGGTGGTAATATATAAAAGTATATAATATATTCGTCATGAAACACTTTATATTAAAATCACTGTAACCAAAATTTTTTTTATATCTAAGATCGTTTTTTTGGTATGTTTACCGCTGCCACCAATGTAATGTAATGTAATGTAATGTAATGTAATGGTTCCAAGGTTTATTGCGTACTGAATGTCTAGATGTATAGTATCTATTTAAAGGCTTTATTAATATTAATCACTTTACATCACATTTAAGGGTTTGCAAACAGACACTCATTCATTATTTTAACTTTTATTTAGTATAATTTATTTAATTTTTAAGGGTTTAGGTTATTTATATTTTAATGAACACTTAAATTTAAATTCAAACTCTCGATTAGGTATTATAATATTTTTAGTGTTTTATTAATATAATATTTGTAGTTTATTGAATATTTAGTTTTATGGATAATATTAT
The DNA here is from genome assembly GCA_963691935.1 of Nephrotoma guestfalica. Lineage (NCBI taxonomy): Eukaryota > Metazoa > Arthropoda > Insecta > Diptera > Tipulidae > Nephrotoma > Nephrotoma guestfalica. Next base: position 114,474,311 of record OY829915.1, read on the forward strand.
TAGCTCACTTCTAAATACAGACTCTCTGATTTTTACAAAATGTTTGGCTTATATAGCCAGATAGCTGTTTCCCATAAGGTCGTGAGCTTGTGTGCAAGAGTATTATACATTTATTTGTGTACTAAATTGTACATTTATTTCTGTACTAAATTAGTGTATTGCTACATACATATATCACAATCGTCAGGTCACAGAACCCCTAGCGGTTTGCCATGTTAACCGATCATCTAATGCCGCCGAAACAACTTGGAAGAAGAAAATGGTAATATGAGATCGATATTTGTATTTGTTGTACATTAATCGACTTTTCGTTCAGAATATTTTTTTATAAATAATGTTTAAAACATAATTCATATGCTGAAATTATTATTTATTTTTGCCAAACGTTTCAGTATATTTTATACCATTATCAATGGCCTAGTCATCTATAGATAAATACACAAAAAACATTATAAAACTTATTTATCCACGCACATAATATCAATACAATTATAATCAAAAAATGTATGTTTAACTTACAACTTCAGTCATATAACAAGATTAAAAAAGATTTTACGATTAAAAATTCATTAGATTATAATGAAAAAAGGTTCCACAACCAAATTGAAATATGTTCACGGTAACAGCAGCCAAAGTACAGTGAAACCAAGAAATATTATTATTGAATCTAATTAATTCTCCTACGTTTGGTTGGGTGTAGTGTGTTGTTGTGTCTGTATTGTGGTCTGAACAATTACCGGTGTGTTGTGCATCTGCACCGTTTGTGTACGTTGCCTTTTTCTCTTATTGGGCCTATTTAGACGTGTATGCACTACATGATGTATTTTCCTCGCCTCTTACCTCTTCGCCTATATACTTATTTTGGAGTGGGGATATTTGTGTTGCATCGGTTTGCATTTTATCCTCAAAAATTTTTATTGCGAAACGATTTGTTATACACTAATACAATGAAAAAGCAATACAATTTTTTGGGTCGGAAATTTTTCATTTGTTTTTTGCGATTCATTTCAAATATGACTATTGAGCAGAATAAACTAAACCACTAAACATACACCACAATTGTCAAAGTCGTCTCATTTCAAGTGAAGTGACTAGAGTCGTGTCACGTCGCGACAAAATTGGTATTGTTGAAGTCGATTCAATCACCACGACGGCAATTATGAAAATATCTGGCACCACTAGTAATTGCCTCATATTTTTTTCTCAATAAAATTTGTCAAATTTATTTTGTATTTTAATTGTTAAATATAAAACACATGTATAATCAGTTTTTGTGTAATAAATTGTTTAAATTATATAAAAGTTATTCACGTTGAAATGAGTAGTGTGGAATTATTTTATGACACAGAGAGTGAAGATGAGGAAACAACCCGGGAAATGGCAGAACTCGGGATTGATCTGATCCTTTACAAATACCGGATGATTTGTAAGTACTATGATTGATATATGTATTCGTATTGTTTTATAATTCATATTTTCTTGTAGATTTGTAAAGTATTTTCGGTTGAATAAAGACGCATTTAAATATCTATTAAACGTTGTCAGTCTGAAATTAAAAAATACAGTACGTTCATCTTCCGTAAAACCCGTGCTTAGATTAGCAGCTGCATTGCGGTTCTTTGCGGAAGGTGGATATCAATCTGGTATTGGCAATAATAGATATTTTTGAAACGGAGCTATGTGCACAACTCATAAAATTTCCATCTAGTGACGACGAAATTCGAAAAATCAAACCAGCTTTTTTTGAAAAATACGGTTTTCAGGCGTAATCGGATGTGTGGATGGCACGCATGTCAGAATTGTTGGACCGGAAAAAATGAAAGAATTTGTACTACAACAGAAAAGGATACTATTCCTTAATGTGATGCTAGTAAGTTTACTGTATATTCTTTAATTTAATATACAACTTTAATAACATAATATATTTACAATACAAAATGCATAATTTAACCATACAGGTATGCGATGATAAACTTCAAATAAGATATGTTGATGGAAATCATCCGGGATCATGCCACGACTCGTTTATTTTCAACTCAAGCGAGCTGGACACCGAACTTGAACGGAGGTTTGAAAATGAAGAAGAAAATACATGCTCTGCACAATCTATGCCTTCACTACAACATGCATTTAGAAAAACCCATAACTATAGCCGATGAAGAACAAGAGCATTTTACACCACCGGAAAGCGACAGACATGAGAATGCAGGAGATCGTATAAGAATTAACATAATTAATTCCATATGTTGATGTAAAAAATTTAATTTTATTGTTTGATAATATATTATTATTGTTTGACAAAAAATTCAATTTCACAATAAATAATAAAATAAACAAAAAATTAAAGTTTATAAAATAAACTCAAGAACCAATCAATTCAATTCATTACATGAAAAGATTAATCATAAAATTCAGATTTTGATTTCAACTTATCTAATTACATATTTTTAATTATCACAATGCACTAACTTAGTTAAAACTTGTAGGTGTAATTATTTGCATTACGCTCCAAGGAAGATAATTTTTTTCTTTATACTGAATTTGTCGTAGTTTTAATTCTAATAAAATAGACCGATTTGTTTTTTATCCAAAAGGTCTTCTTGCCATAATTTAAACTTTTTGTTTTTAATTCATATACCTTTCGATAATACCGAGCAATTTCTTTTGTGTGCCTCTCGGTATTCCTTATAGAAGTGGTTTGCCCTTCTAAAATACGTCATCGTTCTTATTGGCGTCGTTCCTTTGGCTTTTTGAAGGCAAGCTTTTTATTTCTGTAATACTTGGTTCAGGTAATCTATCACTATTATTTGTCACAGATTGATTTAAAACAAAAGGATCCAATTGTAGATTGTCGTTTTCGGGGTATCTAATAACTTCCATTTCATTTCCATAAATTTGGTGGTTACACACCGGTTCTATAGTAATTGATTTTATTTTCTCTATGGCGGTTGAGGTACTCGGGTCCAAACCAAAAGTTCTTCGATTAACCTGTGATACTTCTCTGAGAAGCAGCAAATCGATTACACTCTCCTCTAACGCTGAGAATGTATATAATTTATTACAGCCTCCACCCGTTGCTGTTAGCTCTTTTTTATTATGGCCTAATTTCGCCTTGATTTTTGTCTTATAATCGTTCCATACCTTAAATAATACAACCAATTTTATGATTTTTCTTTCTGGCGAATTGTTTGAAACATTTATCTATCACTACTTTTTGCCATTCTGAGGGTTTCCGTACTGGAGGACCTAGACTATTCAATTTATCACTGAATCCGTTCCAAATATTTGTGAATTCCTCTTTCGTGCTTCCAAAACTCATGAAGCCTTTTGCTATATTCGTATTTTTTCCATCAGTTTTACTAGCATTTCAAACTGTTTACAAGTTTGTAATTTTCAAACTAAAAAAAATATCTTCAAAATATTAACTATATTTTTACATCAACAAAATATTAAAAACATTACATGAACAATAATTAGTTATAAATAAAATTGCCTTTTACATTCCATTTTAACTGTTACACACTTTCTCTCACTTTTAAAATTGATGCGACAAGAATGTCATTTTAAGTGACATTTGTCGACTAAAATGACTGTACGCGTAAGAAACGACTATGATAATAGTAAAAATCAAGTGACGTGACTATAGTCGTCTAAAGTGACGTGAGACGACTATGACAATTGGGGTGATAAGTTTTCAATGTAGTTTTGGGCGTTTCTGTATTTTTAAACGCGTTTTATACATGGTACGTATTTCATTTTAATTGTTATGTGGTTACCGTTGGAAAGGGAAAGTTATTTGAATTTTATTTGTAGGGGTTCAGTTTGGTTTTCGTTCTGTCCTAAAAATGGCGTCAGAAAATTAAAAAATTAGTAATAATTGGAGCCGGCAACAAACTCTGGCACTGATTCAAGCGTTCCGCAACTTTCCATGCCGCTACAATCCACTAGACCCGCAGTTTTCAAACAAAAATAAAAGAAGTGAGAAGTTAAATATAATATTAAATGAACTAAAAACAATAAAAACTGGTGTGACCGTACAATGTGTTAAAAATAAAATTCGCACACAAGCCAGCTTTCTCGAGAAAAAGCAAAAGTGATCAATTCAAAAACGAGTGGAGCGTTACAACGAATTAGCATTTTTACTGCACTGCAATTATGCAGAACCAAGCACGTCAAATATGGATGTAAGATTACTTTTCAAAAACTTTTGCTTTGAAAGGCTGTTTTTTTATTTCCAAAAGTAAGTTTTACAAGTATACATTTAATATTTCTTTAATTTAATTCAATATAATTTAATTTAATTTAATTGTTTTTGCTATTCATTAAATCGTTCCCTCATTATTAAAATATTCTGTCAAACTGGCTCTAACAATTTCGCCATTTCTAAATTTTTTTTGGGTTTAAACGCCCATCTGCCACCTCCTGCGTCGGACTTTGATTTTGCTGCCACACATTGTCTTCAGCGTACCATCGACTTTTACTAATCAAAAATTGTGAAACACGCAGCAACATTTGACTATCAATTTTACTTTATCCTGATTGAGATTGATAGGTTTTTGAAAAATTTAGAATCTATTGCTAAGTATTTCAAAAGCACGCTCGATGGTCTGTCTTGCCCTACTTAATCTGCGGTTAAATGTTTTTTTTATTTTCTTCTCCTACTTTTGTAAAAGGGTATGGTGTTATCATGTTTTGTTAATGCATTGTCCGCAATAAACAACCTTGGGCAAATATTTATTCGGCTGGTTCAGCACATACATAAATTTTGACCTTTGCAGGACACCACCATCGCTAACCCTGCCATTACAACCAACATCAATAAAGATAAATTTCGCATTGGCATCCGCAAGGCCCAGTAGTAACACTATGAAATCCTTTGTAATTATAGAAAAGAGCTGCTTGTTTTTTCGATGGCCGAAATGCAATGTACTTCCCATCTAGAGCACCTAAGCAATGTGGAAATTGCCATTTCTTGTCGAAATCCTCAGCGATCCCAGTCCTCTTCAGTTGTTGGGAATTGAAAAACAAATGTTTCATTAGTTTAACTGAATTAATGGACATTGAATATTTTTATTTATGATTTCAGAGAAGGAAGGCCAAAACACCAAACGAGCTACGCAACGATGCAATGAACATGCTTGAACAATCTAGAGAATTAATACAACAGCAGAAACACAAACAACCAGCAACAAAAGAAGAAGAGTTTTGTCGGTATCTCTTCAGTGAACTTAAGCGGATAAAATCGGAAACTACGTTTCAAGAGGTAAAATCGATAATTTTGGATTTAGTGAGTTCCAAAATCTTAGAAGAACAAACCGTTTTCCACCAAAACCAAGAATTCACACAAGTTCCGACAAATTTTATTGCGGAAGATACATATAAATACCGAAGGCGTAAAACTTCAGACTCGACAGAATCATCGTTGAACTCTCCTTTACCATTTCCCTTTAAACATTCAACATCTGAAGAAGATTCCTATGAGAACTCCAAACTCCCATTCCGATCCTCAATACATTCACCAGCCATTTCAGAATTTCATACCAATGAACAACCAATTATTTATAAAGAGCGACATACTATGGCCGCCATAAACCATAGTTTATTCATCACAGTGTGGTATTAATTAATGGTCATTGCGATACATCAAATGAATTAATTATTTTCAATAAATTGATTTTGATTCTTCTTATTCTAATTCATCTCTTCTTTTGGTAATTATCATCATTATTTATGGTTTGCTAAATTTAAATATTTGTTTTCACTATTTTACATATTAATTTAAGTACTAAAAAACTAACTTTTTATGAATATATGTTTAACAATCTGCATCGTTGATGATTTGTTTATTCTTATACATAAATTTTAAATTATTTTACTAAAAAAAATTGTGTAATTATATACGCTACAGCTGATTAAAACTAAACTGAGCTCGTATTTAATTTTCATGTAATTATTGTATAATTTTCTTCATCGAACTTATTTTCATGGGTCATAGTTTCTTTCTCTTTCGTATGTGATTGGAAACTTTGAAATGGAATAAATTATGAATTGTTTTTGGAGGAGGTGATGAAATGTGAGAGTAAGTGATGTTATGTGAGTTTAAATCGTTCCCTAGTTTAGTTTTCAATTTCGTTTTCTTTCCCAATCTTTATTATCCTGTCCTTTGGCGGTAGATTCCGATTACTTAAACTTACACAATAACCAACACATCCACTGAGCATTAGCTGGTAAGATGCCACCGCCGTTGAAACCTCTGAGTAAAAAAACTAAAAATTCAATTCTGATAATGATCGAGTTGAATAATAATGATGAAAGGATTTACATTTTTTTTTGTAAGCCAGACCCACCCGTAATACCAGACAATCGTTACATTAATTCAATGTCAAAATTCCAATTACAAAAAATTTAATTAGATTTGTTTCTGTAATTTGAATTTTAACATTGACGTAGCTAAACTCTTTAGTGGCTAATCTAAAGTAAAATCAATACATGTACCAATCACGCGCAGCTACAAACCGCAAACACCACTAAATACTTATTAAAAGGTGTAAATTAATAAAAAAAAATGTTTATTTATTCACACTGTGTTTAAAACACACTTCACTTACAGAAAATAAAATGTAATCATATCTTCATCTTTAAATTTCGTATTATTTTTCACGATAATATTTTTTCTTAAATATAGGCTATACAAATTGGTTTTAAATTAATAAATATTTTTATTTTTAAAAAGTAAAAAAATAAAACGAAATATGCCACCTTTAAAGTAAAATTACATTAATAATATAAGAAAATTACTAAAATAGAAGACCCCCCATTTTCTTTTTCCAGCTGTTCTCTGCTTCGTTCTGTAAAAATCAAAATAATTTTTGTCAAAGAAAATTACAAAAGAATACAAATATTTTTCTATCTCAATTTTGTAATGTCGTTCATACTGTTGGAGCCGAAGGATGTGCGCTTGGTTTTTTTCTAATTTTTTTTTTATATGCAAGTCGGGATTTATAATTTTTTTATTTGTAATCAAATAATTAAAAAAACGATTTGTTTAATTTAAATCAAAAAAATCAAAATTATATTTATAAAAAAATGAGCAAGTTTCCTGATTTAAAACAGTGAGTGGCTCTATTCTTGAAATCGCGGGAAATTTCTCCATTCGGAATATAATTTAATTTAGATTTCTCTATATTAGGCCAATTTTTCGCAGGCTACTTTATCCATTTTCTCAAATGTGTTTACAAGTTTGCTAATATTTGTTTGCCTACTAAGGCAATAATTCCGAATCGATATTTCCAGTCGGCATTATTCCCTAATTATTAAAACAAATATTCAAAAATACGGAAACAAATTTAAAATAATTATTAAAGTAGCCAGCGAAAAGAAAATTATGCTCCGAATACGGGAATTTTCCTCGATTTCTAGACTAGGACCCTTGAACTTCTTCATTGTAGCCGGTTGATTATTTTTTCGTAATCTTTTGATTGAATAGTATATGGGTAGGGAAACATCTGAACGTTTTCCAACATTCAAAATCGGTCATAGTTTCAATTCCATTTCTATTTAAAACAGTTTCACAGAATGTCTCGATTTAACATTGGAATTTAAATTAACGATTCAGGAAACATTTTTTCGCAGCACTACATATCCTCAAATTAGACAATTTGTTTTCGAGTTGCTTCCAAACTACTAAACTTTCTTCAATATTACATGTGCAACTCTGCAATTTATCTAACGCAACATTATTAGGATTAAAGAGCTGCATTATTTCTTAACATTTTATATTCCCGACAAGGTTGATTTTAGAGGCAGTTGCTTCATTGACAGTTTATTGAAATATAGCTGTGTATTAATACTAAACACAAAAGGATGTATATTAATACTGCTTACTTATATCATAATACTTCATGCAAATGTTTATATCTGCGGGTAATCTCTTTAACCCTTTCAAGGCAGCTTTTTAAATTTAACAAATTTTTTTCTAGTACGAAAAATTCTCACGTCATCGGAAAATATGATGAAGTTTGAGTTTTTAATTATCTCGGTTATTCGGTCTATGAAAACAATAAGAATTCAGAGCCCAATGTGTGATCCTTGGGTCAATATATTGGTCTGAAACGCGATATGCTCGAATAAAGAATTAGGAAACAGCCCATAAAATATATTAATCGGGATTTCAGCATCTTGAGATGTTTTTTGAGTGGCTATGGCTTTCATAAAAACTTGCCCGTTAGAAAATGAGTTTTAAACTGTGGTATCTCCATGTTACCAGGACGCTTGAAAGAATTAAAGTTGATTGATAATAACGATACTACTGCAAATACGAATTTCTTGACAGTCCTCATAAATATCTCAATTTCCGAGAGTAAAATTTTAGAGCCTCTCAATCAATTTGCCTACCAAACACATCATCAAGTTTATGTTCGAAAATTCCTTCCCAACAAAATGGAAAGAAGGCGGCATAAATGATGTTAAATTTGTATATCTGTTCATTAAATAATAATAATAAAAATATTTTATTGGTTTTATTGCAAAAAAGTTTTATTTTCGCTTGAGCTTTCGACACCTTTTCGGTGTTATTTTCAAAAGCATACAACAAAAGTTTTCTTATAAAAACAGAAAGTTGATATAGCAAAAAATCAATAAACAGACACAATCGAAAACAATGTTAAAAATCAATTTTTAAAAGTGTACTACATAGAACGAACGCTATGATAAAACATTGTAAATACAAATAAAATTAAATGAATATGTAAATAAGACAAAAAACAATAATTAGATAAATAAATTATATGTTTTACCAATATAGGCACAATAATTACAATATTTATTGAATTAGTACTCTACTTGCTATGTAACATTTCTAAAATAGATCGTTTCTTAAAACTTTCTTCTTTTTCGAGAATGTTCACGTTATCTAAAGTAATTGGGCGCTTTCAGGTCCGCCAACATAATATCGCTACCTATCAATATCATTATCTTATCACATATGTTGCCAACATAATACCTGAATCCATCTGATTGACCATTATTGTCAATTTGTTATGAGAACAAAAATTTTATTGTTATAAATAAAAATAATCGCTTATGATCTTGTTTGTGAGTATTCAAATATATAATATAAAGTTAGAAAAATATTTGGATAATCCCATACATCTAATACCAACTCTAACATTTGAAATGAGTTTGAATATCGATCTTCCTTTTTAACAAATCATTTCTATTCTCGTGAATTTTTGTGTTTCTTTCGATATTTTCAATCAGCCGGTCCATTTTTATCAATTTGGCCTTTTCTATTTCCAGCTGTTCTTGTCGAAAATCTTTAAGATCTCGCTTTCTTGTAGTGAATGAATGAATATCATATTGTACTTAAATTCGCCCTCCATTACGAGTTAATTTGTTAAACTGTATATTAATTTTTAATTAAAATTTTTAATAATTTTGTGTATTAAATTTTTTTAACTGAATACCCTTCAAAACGCACTTAAAAATGGCGAATGGAATTGTTATCACAAATTGCTAAAATAAAAATCAGCCGTGTATATAACATTAATTATAAGAGACTTACCTTGGAGTATTATTGAATGACAAGATTTTCTATTATACAAATCAACCGCAATCCCCGTTGGCTGTTTTATTTGGATATGTGATCCAACAACCTTATTACACCCATGCCAGACTGTGCCTTAAACTACTGTAATAAAGAAATGTAGTATACATTATAATCTCAAGATCTTTAATAAATCAATTTTACTCACGTTTGAAATTTCCAGTTGCGTTGAAAGATTGGGAAACTGAATATAAATAGATTTTAATTCGGCAACTGACCGTATTATTTGTAGAAAAACTATTTGAGTTTCTAAGGCAGTTTCAACCACGCCTATTACTGATTCTAAACAAATATTGTCGCTTGCGCTGAACTGCACAACATTTATTAGTGAATCCATTTAAGTGCGAGGTTTAACCTAAAATATATTTTTTTTTTAAATTACATTTACAAACTTTATATTATATTTTATAATACTCACAAATAATAAACTTATTTTAACTGTTGTATATGATAACCATAATCCTAAACGATTATTTTGGTTTATAACAATAAAATGTTTAAAACATATTGACAATAATGGTCAATCAGGTGCATTCAAGTAATACAACTTGGCAACTTTTATAACAAGATAGTGATATTGATAGGTAGCGATTTCATATTGGCGGACCTGAACGCGCCCAATGCTTGAATAATATGTTTATAGCATGATATTGGTGATCACGTATGATCAAATTGTTGTTGCCTCTAGTCTACTTTACTTTAATGTAGGAAATGAATTGAATGCTGAAATAGAAAATATGTTCAATGCATGCATGAACTGCTCGTTTTTGTTATTTATCTCATTCTTTACGTAGGTTTCTATCTTAATTATTTTGGTAGTTTGTGATTTTTGTAGTTTTATGTTCGTTCTTGTTTCTGTATAATATTACAACAAATCTTATTTTCTAATAATTGATTTGTTAGTTTAGTAGTCTATTCTTATGGGATGAACCTATCGGTTCATCCCAGCTCTGCCAGTCCTTTAATTTCAGCTACGAAGGGAACCACTAATTTTAAAAGATTTATTCTCTTTTGGCATTTCGGTCCGTTCTTGCAATCCAGCCGCAGTACATGACTCCTTGCAAATTTTTATATTTCAGTGCTGACGTATTCCATGTTTACGTCTCGATGGAAATTGTCATTTCTACCAATGAGCATTCACAATGCTACGTAGTACTTTGTTTCGAAATGTTTGTATGATCTTAACTGTAATTTTCTTTGCGCAGAACCAAAGCTGAGTACCATACGTCCAGATATGTTTTATGATTTTTTATATAACAGCAGTTTATTGTGCGTTGTCAGTTCGGAGTTTCTTCCAATAAACCAGTGCATTTTTCTGAATTTTAAATTAAGTTTTTGCCTCTTTTTTTTAACATGTGCTTTTGACCTGAGCTTAGAGTCTAACGTCAAGCCTACCACGGCCTTAGGGTTATCAGAATAGGGAATATGTTGCGTATTCAGTCTAATCGGAATATATTCTAATTTCTATATTCACTTGGCATTTTGTAGTTAACTGTTTTTGACTATATAGTTATAATTACGGCTTATGACTATCTCTTAAAATTAAAATGTTCGTCTTATATACTAAAATTTAGAGGAAATGAAAATCTTATACAAGCACTACGGAAAACAAATGTACATTTTCCGAGGTTGCAGGGTTGCATTTTCATATATTGAACGCAATTGTGTTTATTTTGTTAAAATTTAATGACCTTACTGAACAATGCAGAAAACAAATAAATGGATGGAGTTTTTCCGGTATATTACACAACATGTGTTGTAGTTTCCTTAGTGCTTTCTTCTGGTTTTAGGTGTTAAATATTTATTATCCGCTTGTTCAGTTGGTGGTTTGAACGAATCGAATTTTGGCCTTTATAAACCGTTGGTGGTTTCCACAGGAAATATTCTGTGTCAGGTTACTTAGGCAGCTGATTTATTCTTAAACTCATTTATAAGTAGTTTAAGTTTGTTGCACAAGTTATTTATTTATTATTGTTATTCTTTTGTGTTCAGGGCCTCTAGTTTCTCTGCCAAGTTTTACAAGCTCTCCTTTTTTGTTAAACAACTCTCTCACTTCAACTGGATAGTATATACTTTATACTTTTTTGTAATATTTCTTGCTGTTCAGGGGTACTTTCCTAGGCGGCTTTTTATACACTTTCAATGAGGCTTTCCAGTTTTTCTTCTATCTAGATTGCCGAAAATCTTCTATCTAGATTGCCGACTAGCTGCTGAAAATATTCCCAATGGTCTGACGATATCCCTTCTTCATTTTCGACTGCTAAGTAATTTTCGGAGATACTTCTTGATATATATAAATCCAAAGGGCCGGAAATGTATTTGGATCCGTAGGCCAGTATGATGGCTTTCTACGGGTGTGAAACGCACATTTCAATGTCCTGCCTGCTTCAAAAAGCTTTCTTCCTTTGGAAGCAGTTCTATTAGATCCCCAGAATATGTTTTTGCGTTAAAGTTGCCTCCAATAATAAAATTACTATAATTTTTACCTTTGTTTTCTATTGTAATGGGTTTTATTGTGATTGTTCCGTACTTTGGTTTATCTTCAGTACTCTCGAATGAAATACACAGTCATAGGAAATTATCCCATTTAGCGTCAAACCTGTGTTGACAAACGACTATGATAATCGACACCTACTTATACACAATCAACTTCCCAACCACCCCATACGTTTTCCTCCGTTATCGCTGGACCGCGGATAAATTTGAATTTTGGGCTCATAGATTCTTACAAATTTTCCAACTATGAGTCAAAAATTCAAATAAAAATACTACCAAGCGATTTAAGAAGTTTGATCTAGTCTTCTTTTGTAGGCTTATATCTAGGTGGACGGTAGTTTGCTGATAACAATAGCTCTTGTTATTTTTGGTTTCAAGAGATACAGTAGCTACTTGCATAGCTTCCTCTTCTATTTTTAATTCTTCGTGGTGTTTGCTATTATTCTTAATAAAGGTTGTCCCTAGCTCTTTCTGCTGGATCGAGCTTGAAAGCCATGGTATCCACGTATTTTGGTAAATGACTTTCTGAGATTAGGCATATACCATTTTTTTTTTGTGTTTAAACATACTTCTAATTTTGAAATGCGGTGCGCAAGGCCATTTGCATTCCAGGTAGCAATTTTTAAATAGTTGTCATGATTTTTTCTTGTTAAGTTCGGACTAGAATGAAGGTAGTCAATGACTTCTCTAGGTTTTCTTGACGCGTCCGTGATTCTTTTATCTTGGCTCATCGATATATTTTTCAGTATTCCTAGTCTCTGTTCTTGTTTTTTCAGTAGCCAGATATGAATTGATAACGTTTAGCGTCTGAAGTATTTCTTGCAGGACATGGTTTTCCTCACTCGGTGCTTTCTTGATATTTTCGTATTACTTAACCATGTGTGCATATGTTGTGCCTTCTCTTACGTTGGCGCTATTTAGAGGGATTTGTGTTGGGTAGGATTGCATTCTAGGTTGAAAACTCTTACTTGTTTGATTTCTCTTGTTGTCTCTCATTCTTTGCAGCTCTTTGGCGACCTCGAAATAATAATTGATTATAATATGTAAACCAGAGATGGCGAAACAACTTCTTGCCGTGAGTATGGAGGTATGTGTATGAAATGTATGTATGTTATATAAGTATGCTTGTATGTGTAACCACAAAATGGTTGGCTACTCCATTTTTGATAGATTTAGAGAAAATTCGAAAAATATAAATTGAAGTAAAATTAAACAAATTCAATTCAATTATTAATATATTTATTAAATTAATTCAGTTTCAGTCAATATGTATAAAATATAAAAAATAAATAAAAATAAACTTAAACTTTCACACAGCATATTCATTCATTAAATTCGTTAAATAACCCTATTAGTTAAACTGTCTGCTAAAAAAATCGCTAATTTTCGACTGTTTACCAATGATTGTAGTATACCATTCAAAAACTTGTAACGAACCGCACAACATTTCCTCTATTATTAATTTTAATAAATATTTCTTCCACTGTAAATATATAAGGGGTGGTTAAATTTTAAGGGCCGACGTTGAATGTGAACCACACCTAAACGTCAAGTTTTTTTCTGCATTTAATTTGACATTTCTCAATTTCAGACTAACTCAATTTGAACCATGGAAAGATACACAATCGAGCAACGCGTTAAAGTTATTCAGGCATATTATGAAAATTTTCGAAGAAAATCATCTTCAGTGATGAGGCACATTTTCACCTCAGTGGATTCGTCAATAAGCAGAATTTCCGCATTTGGGCGAATCATAATCCAAGAGTGATTGTCGAAAAACCAATGCACCCACAAAGAGTGACTGTTTGGTGCGGTTTATGGGCTGGCGGCATCATCGGGCCGTATTTTTTCCAAAATGAGGCCGGTCAGGCAGTTACTGTGAATGGTGTTCGCTATCGTGAGATGATAACGAACTTTTTATGGCCCGAATTGGAAGATATAGATGTGGACGATATGTGGTTTCAACAGGACGGTGCCACTTGCCACACACCTAACGAAACAATGGCTCTTTCGCGCGACAAATTCAATGGCCGTGTTATCTCACGTGATGACGATGTCAATTGGCCGCCAAGATCATGTGATTTGACACCGTTGGACTTCTTTCTTTGGGGTTATTTGAAAGAAAAGGTGTACGTAATTGACAATAATTTACTAAATAATTTGTGTTTTATTCAAAATCAACTTCGGCCCTTAAAATTTAACCACCCTTTAGATCAGGTTACATGATGACATGTCAAAATTGATCGTTTATAGGAGAAATTGATGGTAGATAATACAATGAAAACAAAAAAATATTCAATGGAAGTGCAATCAGCTGGCTCTATAAAGATTGGAAATTTTGGTGCATGGGATTTTCTTGTTTGGTTTTGACGGAAAAAAACGAGACACGAGGAGAGTGATGATCATTAGAGTGCAACACAGAAAATAAAGAAACTAAATATAATTGTTTGTGCTGATTGTAATTAAAATTAAAAATTAAACTTAAAAATTAAAATTATAAATGGTGTAATTGTAAATTATATTGTAATAACCAAAAACAATAAAAAACCCTAATTTTTGATAATAATATAAATCTACTCGTGTAAAATAAGAATTAATAAAATTGTGCCATTTTTGGTTGTGACGTAGATCTGTAAATCTATGTACATATACTGTTTGTATAAACATTAAAAGTTACAGATTGATAAATCAAAATAAAAATAATAAAATAAAATAGAGAAAAGTGGTATTTTCTTCTATTAAAACTACGGACATTGTTTTGGTGGTACCAATGGTACACGTTATTATGTATTCTGCAATTATTTTTTCTTGGTGAAACTATGTATCTAGTTACAATTACAAGTGCTGTGAACGTTTCCTGAACTGGCGAAGTGGTCGATGTTGTATTATATATCCACTACGCACACAAACATTAAACTCCACATATGTATTGGGGCGCGAATAAGTACGGTTGCTGAATAAAATTGCGTATGGAGTGAGTGAGTTCCAGAAATCGAGGCTACGGAAATAATTTGTACGGAAATTTTATCAACGACACGTGTAAGCTGAACCGTATTCAACTGTAAACCGTAATGAGCCATTGTAACATCATATCCTCAGCATCATCGTAGATGAATTATTATTATTTTAAACGTCGGTTTGCAGCAGATCATCATCACGAACCGGGATATTTATTAGCGGATCTGGTGATATAAAACTACGTATTATATTATTTATTATATTTACTATATTAATTTTTATTATTTTCATTCTATACTCTATTTCTTTCTTTCTTTCTTTTCTTTAATTTTTTGGTTGATGTTTTATTTCTGTTCGTACTATTAAACATTAAGCTTGCGATTTATTTCTTGCTTTTACCTATTTAAGTAATCATTATATAATTATTTTTGTACATCATCTTAAGGTTAATTTTCTGTTAGATTGTATAACATAGCAAAGCATTTTCGTAATTCTAATTTTCTAATTTATTAGTTTAATTATTTTCGGTCGTTAGGTAATATTTCGGTATGATTCAGCTGGTATCATTATTTCCTTTTTTTTGTAGTACTTAGTTGTACTACGCGTCTAATTAAACTTTGACTGGTCAATTGCAATTTTTTCGGATTAATCGTAACCACGCTTTAATAATCTTAGATTTAGGTAGCACACTTAGTTCTATAAAAAAATGTGTACGTGTTTGTAATGGCTATAGATACCACATGTTGACGGTTGAACCTCTCTAACCACTGAAGGGTATACAATTTTACAGTGTGCCATGTGGTATTTTACCGACCCAAGCCAAGGTTACAAACTGGTTGATCTTGTGCATGTACAAATGAATTTCATCAAGAACATTATCTCGAGCATCTCAAAAGCAGTGCGTATGGTGTCTATAGCTGCTCTAATTTGTTGAATTGTGGGCTTGTTAATTATTTCCTCTACTTCGTCTTCTACGGACTCATCTGGTGTTGTGAGATATACAATTGAACGCCATCATGTACAAATGAACTGTACAAATTCCTCGCCTGTTATTTCGCTGGTTTCGCCCGTTCTACTCATTCATTCTACTCATTCATCCGCTAGTGACAATAAATCATCATCACTCCATTCTTCATTTTCCAGAAACCCAGGGTTTTGGGAACAATTTCTTATTGTATTGTCTGTAATATCTACACAACACAAGTCGAAGAAATGGATCTTCCAGCGTCTAGCAAATTAATAATTATAGGCTTATGATCGTCCAGTATATTTACCACTTAGGTCAATATTCGTCGTCTATATATCATAGGCAAATGTTCTAATTAAATAAATTTTAATTTTGATTGCAGTTCATTTAGGTGGGTTGAGCAGTTACCGACAAACGGACTGATTTTTCTTTTCTGTCGACCGAATATTTTGTCTAATTTGGTTAGCCAGTTTCCTCATATCTCGCTAGTCAACCAAGCCTTTTTATTGGACCAATAACTGAGCCGTTTATTTTGAAAGTGGCATAAGTTACTTTTTAAAATCGAGACATTTAAGGACTTGCGTTTTAACATGTTTGTTATACCGTTAATTAGCAAAACTTTCGAACAAAATCTCAATAGTTCTCAACATATTCATTGTAATTTTTTTTAACTGAAGAGATACCATCAAATTGTAACTAACGTTATCATTCTGCCTTATTGTGATTGTCGTTTCGACGTCAATGTTGCATCGCCTGCAAAATACTACATTGTGAATGTCGATTACGTCGAAACGTTAGTCGTGAATCCTCCATGTTTTGTCGATGATATTTTAGATCACGACTGTCGTTGGTTTTAGTGAAATGTCGTGTTTTGTTTGAAGAAAAATGTAAGAAAAAACGTTAAATTGATTTAAAAAAGAAATATGGTAATTATAAAAAAAAATTTATGTAAATCACAAATAACAAACAATTCGGTTGGTGAACCTAATAAAACAAAATACGGATATAGCACGAGGAGTAGTAAAACCTTGCAATGATTTTAAAATTGACGTTAAGAGAAACTGGGCACTTATAACTAAGGAGATGACCGTTTTAGGACCTCCAATACGAGACACTGCGGGTGGATGACGGTAGTTTAAAAAAAATTAGTAATTCTAAAAACTCAAAATGCAAAATGTTTACAAGTTTGGGCGGATTTTAAATTTAAGGTTAAAAAAAACCCGACAGTTTATTCTGATTCGTTTAGAGGAAGAAATAACCGAAACACTAAACATAAATATCTCAATAAATCCACGTGGCAAAGAGTACGGAGAAATTCGAGATTTGACGGCCTCTGAAAGCTCAAATACAGTACAAATTTACCAAGTGAACGAACACATTGACCTTCCTTATTTTTACCGTCGGTAGAAGAAGTAACGGAAAGTGAAACCATAGGTAGACCTAATTTAAACCGATCAACACATAAACGAAATAAAGAAAAGACAATTGATTCGTCATCTCTTCGTTTTAATTTATTACAAGATCAATCGAAAATCTAACTAAATTTGTATAATAATGTACAAAGTAATTTGGTCAATACAAATAAATAAGTTTGGAATACACTTAAAAAAATCTATTATAACCAGAAGGACCAATTAAACATATTGAAAAGATCATTAGAAATTAAAGAAGAAAGGTTAACTGAGAAGAAAATTGAACTAGAATAATTTAAAAATAAATTGACACGGAGTCATTATGGTAGTAGTTTTTAATTTGTAATAATTGAAATATATACTGCAATATGATGATTTTATTTATGTTTTTTATTAAATAAATTGGACAAAAAGCAATATTTAGTTTTGCAATGAACTAACCAATTTTATTTCTGGGCTTCACTAACAGCTATGTCACCGCCATCTTCGCCTTCATCTAACTCAATGGTATCTGCAATATCTTCTATATTTGGTATTGGTGACTGTTCCACTCTGTAGTAAATGCAAATGTTATGACGCTGCACAAACATTAATTATTTGCGTCACTTTTTCTGAGGTATAGTGTTGTTGCCGCGCATCTATTAGGTATCGAAATCTGTTTTTCCAAACTCCACTCGTGTGTTCCACGATATTCCTTTCTTTACTGTGGCAGTCGTTATAGCGACACTAAGGTGACCCTGATTCAGGGACTATAGTAAAGAAAAGGGGCACAATATCTACATTTTCTTCAATATTGCGCGTATTTTTTCTTAACTTATAATGTAGAATAGAAAAAAATTAATAAATAAATAATTAAAAATAGAAATAAAAATAATTAATTTAAAATACGAACAAAGGAATGTGATAAAGAACGAAAATATTTATATACGAGTATATAGGTGATAAAAATATGAAACAGTTTAAAATCAATAAAAACATCTAAAAATAATTTTATAAATGGAATAATTTAATTAAATTCTCTTATATGAATAATTATTTTTTGAAATGCTTCTTCATTGTTAGTCGTATATCTTTTGCGCCACATAAACTTATCGAGGTAACATGGAATAAAGTTTTCGTTTGTTCCAAACATTCTTTTAAATTTTGTTTACAGGAATTTCGGGTAATCGGGCCTTTATAATTAACAGAGTGATTTACAAACAGATGACTAAGGACCAAGCCTTGCAAGTGTAGTATCTGAAGCATTATTATTTGAACCTCCAGTATAAATTGAATAATCATCTGTCCAAATTATAGAATTAGGTAACTGGGGAATAATGTTCTTTGTTTTCTGTAAGAAACTAACTGCATGAAAACATCTTTTGTATCCACATCATAGGCTCGAAAACCCCACATTTTCCTTCTCCAATTTGCTATGAGAATTGTTCTGTTATGTTTTAGTTTAAGGAATTTCGACTCATATAATTGTACTATTTTGTTAGATCCACCAAAAAATAGAGGATTTATTATTATCTTTCTAGAGGAAGTATCTCTAAAATATTGAAACCATTGTATACATGTAACTCTTGATAAATTAGAGAAAGATACTGTTGTACGAATTGGTATTCCATGAGCCCAAAAATACATAAGTAATAATATTTTTTTCAATGAAATCTTAGAATTTTCAAAAAAAGATTCAATTAAAATTCTGTTCCTATATTTATGAGCGATTTTATTAAATTTTAATTATTTAAAAATTTTCTTATTTTATTAAATTGTTGTTTTAAAAACAGTTTATGGACTTCTATCTATCATCTAGCCTGAATATTATAGTTTTAAATTAATTATTTTGATTTCTATTTTTAATTATTTATTTATTAATTTTTTCTAATTCTACATTATATTTTAAGAAAAAGTACGCACAATATTCAAGGAAATGTATAGGGTGTCTCAATAAGAAGTTTAGATTTAAAAATTAATTAAAACAAAAACAGCTTAATATATTTCCAAATTTAGTTTTTTGTTTGAACGTACAATCCTCCTGGTTATTTATGGAAAATGATTTCATCCAAATGGGAGCCGCGGCTGGCCTTGGCGTACTCCATTCGGTCGGTCCAATTTCTGAACACATTTTGGATTGTGTGCGGATCTATTTCGGCAATGGTTGCTTCAATATTGGCTTTCAAATGCTCAATTGTTTGTGGATTATCCGTATAACAATTGTCATTCACGGCACCCCACAAATAAAAATCCAAAGGTGTCAAATCAAAGCTCCTTGCCGGCCAATTCACGACATTATTTCGACTGATAATGCGGCCGTCGAAATGATGACGCAATTTCGCTATTGTAACGCCCGATGTGTGGCATGGAGCACCATCTTGCTGGAACCAAAGGTCGTGCAAACCAATATCTTCAAGAAATGGCCATAAAAAAGATATTAACATGTGGCGGTAGTTGATTCCGTTGCCCGAAACGGTCGCCCCGGCCTCATCTTCGAAGAAATACGGCTCAATAATGCCGCCACACCACAAGCCGCACCAAACAGTAACACACAATGGATGCATTGGCTTCTCCACATATCCATGTGGTTTCTCCGATCCCCACATGCAACAATTTTGTTTGTTTACAAACCCACCGAGATGAAAATGAGCCTCGTCCGAAATGTGTTCAGGACCGACCGAATGGAGTATGCCAAGGCCAGCCGCGGCCCCCATTTGAATGAAATCATTTTCCATAAATAACCAGGAGGATTGTACTTTGAAACAAAAAAATAAATTTGGAAATATATTAGGCCGTTTTTGTTTTATTAAATTTTTAAATCTGTACTTCTTATTGGGACACCCTATAGATATTATGGAATGTTTCCAAACAAAAAAAAAATTTACAAGCAAACAAATCAAAAGCGAAAAAAAATTTTGGCACCCCCCTTTTCTTTACTATAGCAGAATCAGGTGCACGGAAATGGAGTCATTAAAATCGGGTGGAAACATACAATTCGTAATTACTATACTATATACTATATAATAACTCTCAATTATACCTATCAACCAAGAGTTCTTGTCACCATCATCATAAATACTCTGCAACTGATTTTTTAGTTTTGATAAGTTCCACACTAAAGAATCATTGCGAAGAACCTGAGTGTTTCCCATTAGTGTAGCAGATTCCCATTTTAATACTTGCTACCATTGCGTTAAGGCTAAAATAACCCTATCTGCTGTAATATAGATGTTACATTTCCTTCTTTGGTTTTATAATCCTGATGTGTGTACTGTCTACACAGCGAATAACGCCAGGAATTTTGCATTTTTCATAAAAATACATTTTACACGCACGTTGTTCTTCCTCTGTAAAACATAAATTAATCCACCACTGCTGTCTTCTAGTACGTTTAACATTTCCTTAAAAATGTTAGAAATTGTGGGTTGCGCCAGTGCAACAAAAAATCATTTCCTGCTCCCTTTTGGTACCTCCGCTGCGTGAAAAATCGTACACCACCTCTGGAATTTAAGTTTTGGCTCTACATCTTTTAAACATTTATTTAATTTCTGTTAAACCAATGGTTCATAACAATGAATCGGCATCACAACTCAAACACTCATACATTGTTAAACTAAATACCGTCGATCTACAAACTACTATATTAAACATATTTTGGATGAGGATGTATGTTTACTTACATCAACTTGGTGTAGAGTTTTCAACGGTGTCTCTGATTCACAAAATCTGAATACTTCATCCAGTAACACACAACTTACTTAACTATAAGTACCAGTTTTTATGGTGTAAGGGACTGTACTTACGCAAGACAACGGACTCGAAAGCCGTCTACATAAAGCCGACGACTCATCCGTTGCAGCAGCTCACACTCCAACAATCAGATCACAGGATACCATCTAACTTCACCAGTAGTATTGTAAATATTGTCTTGTTATTAAACTTATTATTAATTTTATTCTTCTTAACAGGTAATTTTAACACTTTTATTTCAATTTTTAAAAGTTTGTTTACAAACCCATTTGGCACGTCACTGTTAAATTTGTTAATTATTGTCGTTTATACTCAATTCAGCGCTATTTAAATTTTATTTTATTCTTTTAATTCATTCGTGCATGGGTCTAGCTGTAAACGCTTATTTATTTTGTATTACTTATTTTTATCCCCGATTGTAGACAATTTTAATCATATTATACAGTTTTTGTTTATTTATTATTCATTTTCATTATTTTTGAGCTGTAACCGCTTAAAAGAATTCAGCATATTTAAAGTACATAACACACTACAATATTTTATGGATAAGTATCATCCACCGAATATTGATATGCAATGTACATTTTCTCTGTGCAGTAAGTTATTGTACAGTGATTATCATTATATTATTTCAATATGCATTAGGATGCATTTTTTCCCTATCAAAAGTTATTTGTAATGGTTCTTTTTTTATCGTTATTTTCTTTTCTCATATTTATTGTTATTATTTTTCTTTTGGTTATAAGTTTAAATTATTATTGTGGTTATGATGCGCTTTAATACATTAAAACATAAGAGCCATAACCTTTACTTGAACAGTGTTAATGATTATTCGGCAAATATTGACGTCCCTTAAGCTAGCAGAACCTATACAGCGGAACATCACAAGATAGTATGAATAATTATAGGCTAATAATAGGCTAATTAAATGCTCTACTAAAAAATTTTGGGCTCCACTCCTTCCAACAAAAACTATGGGTTCTGCTAGCTTTAGAAAAAGTTAGCAGAACCCATATCAAAAAATATTTTAAAAACAATTGGAAAATTAAAGGTTAATTTTAGGCTAATTAAATGCCCTATGTAAATTTTATTATTCTGCTCATTCTAGAAAAGGCAGAAGGCTTTATCATTTCAGAGCAAGCAGAACCCAAATCGAAAATCGGACCAAAACCGAAATTAGAACCCAAAACAAGATCAATTAACATACAAATAATTTTAGGCTCATTATGACTTAATCAAATGCCCCATTAACAAATTTTAGGCTCCACTAGTTCTTGACCAAACTTCAGGTCATTTAATCTAAGGCTAGCAGAACCCAAATCGAAATTCGGACCAAACCGAAATTAGAACCCAAAACAAGATCAATTAACATACAAATAATTTTAGGCTCATTATGACCTAATCAAAAGCTTCATTAAAAAATTTTGGGCTCCACTAGTTCTTGACCAAACTTCAGGTCATTTAATCTAAAGCTAGCAGAACCCAAATCGAAAATCGGACCAAACCGTAATTAGAATCCAAAACAAGATCAATTAACATACAAATAATTTTAGGCTCGTTATGGCCTAATCAAAAGCTTCATTAAAAAATTTTGGACTCCACTAGTTCTTGACCAAACTTCAGGTCATTTAATCTAAAGCTAGCAGAACCCAAATCGAAAATCAGACCAAACCGAAATTAGAACCCAAAACAAGATCAATTAACATACAAATAATTTTAGGCTCATTATGGCCTAATCAAAAGCTTCATTAAAAAATTTTGGGCTCCACTAGTTCTTGACCAAACTTCAGGTCATTTAATCTAAAGCTAGCAGAACCCAAATCGAAAATCGGACCAAACCGAAATTAGAACCCAAAACAAGATCAATTAACATACAAATAATTTTAGGCTCATTATGGCCTAATCAAAAGCTTCATTAAAAAATTTTGGGCTCCACTAGTTCTTGACCAAACTTCAGGTCATTTAATCTAAAGCTAGCAGAACCCAAATCGAAATTCGGACCAAACCGAAATTAGAACCCAAAACAAGATCAATTAACATACAAATAATTTTAGGCTCATCATGGCCTAGTCAAAAGCTTCATTAAAAAATTTTGGGCTCCACTAGTTCCTGTCCAAACTTCAGGTCATTTAATCTAAAGCTAGCAGAACCCAAATCGAAAATCGGACCAAAACCGAAATTAGAACACAAAACAAGATCAATTAACATACAAATAATTTTAGGCTCATTATGGCCTAATCAAATGCCCCATTAAAAATTTGATGGCTCTAGTCTTTGGACTCTACTCGATTTAGGTTCTGCTAGCCTTAGATTAAATGACCTGAAGTTTGGTCAAGAACTAGTGGAGCCCAAAATTTTTTAATGGGGCATTTGATTAGGCCATAATGAGCCTAAAATTATTTGTATGTTAATTCATCTCGTTTTGGGTTCTAATTTCGGTTTTGGTCCGATTTTAGATTTGGGTTCTGCTAGCTCTGAAATGATAAAGCCTTCTGCCTTTTCTAGAATGAGCAGAATAATAAAATTTACATAGGGCATTTAATTAGCCTAAAATTAACCTGTAATTTTCCAATTGTTTTTAAAATATTTTTTGATATGGGTTCTGCTAACTTTTTCTAAAGCTAGCAGAACCCATCGTTTTTGTTGGAAGGGGTGGAGCCCACAATTTTTTAGTAGAGCATTTAATTAGCCTATTATTAGCCTATAATTATTCATACTATCTTGTAATGTTCTGCTGTATTGGTTCTGCTAGCTTAAGGGACGTAAATATTGATGTATCACATTCAAATGTTATTAATCTAAATATACTTCAAATCAATATTTGGAGTATGAACGAAACAAAACGGACATACATATTCTCCCGTGAAAAAGCTAAACCTGGTAATTCCGACTCGCTAGATTTTGTGATTAATCGTTATATGAATCCACAATAAAATTATCTGTTTAACAGTCAAAGAATTATATTCAAAGAATATAGCTCTACGACCTCTGGTGACGACTTTATTTTGAAAAGAAACTTCTAGTAACTTTCATTAAAAATGTTTGATTACAAAAAAATATCACACAAAACCTAGTAACTATGTACTTTTTATATTCTTGATCATAAAAATGAAATTGATTAAAACAACAGTTATAATTTGTTGCAAATATATAACGTATTTTTAGTCGTGTGATAACCATCAGTTAAACCAGTGATATCGAAGAAATGTAGTCGAGAAGAAAAATAATGGTTGAACTGGCTCGAAAATTGTATGTGTTTTTTTAAATAATTTTTAGAGAACTTAGCAATTTTAAAAATAGACTAGGTTTTGGTGATAACAATTTGAGAAGATTTCACGTAAAACATAGTATCTTTGCAAATTGTTAGGTTTTGTATGAAATACAATATTGTTTTCTAATTTTATAACCAGAATATTTCCTACAAAACATAGTAATTTTAAATAAGTTACTATCTTTTGTGAACAATTGTAGTTATTTTCAATAACAAACCAAAATTCAGGTTTAGTTTATTAATGTAAATAATCATTGAAATCAGATGGAAGGAATTTGTTTTATACTTTCATGCCAATACTCTATTTCAGCCGGTCAAATAACTCGGAAATTCATTCTGCCTACTGATTTTGATTACATTCAGAAATTTATTTTTACTACAATATATTTTAGACGTCAAACGAATAAGAATTATTATCCTAATGAACTTTCGATGGGCGACTCAACCAGCACGAATCTGCAGAACTTTATTATGATAAACATATAGCCATCACAAACCATCGTCGTTGGAATCAAACAATAAAACAATGGAAAATAAAAATAAAAATATACCAATAACCTCACCACTCGACCTGGTCTACCAAGCTACTGCAGCTGGTAACAAACAAAAAAATCAGAGACAAAATAAAAGTAGAAAAATCTACTTGGATATACAATAATGTTCGGAATCATATTTTATTATTTCATCCGCAAGCATCCCACTATAAATTGGATCATGCACCGAATTGTCGGTATCTACCATCCGAAATCGCAGTAAAATTTATGTGGGATGATTTTGTGAAAAAATGACATGATATCTTACACAACGTACACGAAAATTTTCATTACAGGATGAGGGTCCTGTCTTTGATGAACATTAGCAACATCAACAGGAATTAAAAGAATCAGTCCAGGCTTCGAGCACTACTCATTCTGATGATGGTAAATCTGCGTCATTAGATTTGGTAAATCGGAAGATCAAAAACGGAAAATATTTTGCAAAGAAGCGTTATTTTGATAATTTATTTAATAATTTGAGCCGAAAAGAAATCTGGAAATAGTTAGATCAGTTCATGGAAAATAACTCTAATAATAGGATCCACTCCGTTATTTGTAATGACGTTGAGTATCATAATCTTATTGCTATTGTTAATATATTTAATCGCAGTTCTGTTAACTTTGTTAATTCTTCTGTATCAGCAAGTAGTTCTAGCCTAGGCTCAGACGATTTAAATAAATTTCATGCTATGGCGCCTAGTGTTAATTCGTGTTTCTTTTCGCCCACTTCCTGCAGCGAAATATCGAATTTAATTTCAACTCTCAGTAATACAAAGAGCGGTGGTTATGATAACATTCGTAATGTGGAAGAATTATTCGCCATTTTTTCACAAATACTAGCTGATCTAATTAATGTAGTTTTGGAAACCGGTGTTTACCCCGATTGTCTTAAAATTGCTAAAGTGACGCCAATCTTTAAGTCTGGAAATTCCCAACTAGTTAATAATTATCGTCCAATTTCAGCTTTGTCGGTATTTTACAAAATTTAAAAAAAATTTATTGCTAACCAGATGATCGATTTTCTAAATAAATCTAATTTTTTCTATTCTCGTCAGTATGGATTTCGACAAGGTTCTGATACAGATTTGATCCTAACGGAAATTACTGATTTGATCTATCGTAATTTGGACAGGGAAAACTGTATCTTTGGCTTATTTCTTGATCATCGTAAACCTTTTGATTATATAGATCACAGTTTACTTCTTCAAAAATTAAAACTTTATAACTTCCGTAAATGGTGCAAAGAGCTCCACGTTAGGTGTGAACTGTGGTGTCCTCAAGGGAGTGCCCTTGGCCCTTTATTGTTTCTAATCTACGTAAATGATATGGCCAATTTACCGCTCACGGGTCATATTAGAATGTTTGCTGACGATACGGCCCTCTTCTATGAATCCAGAGATTGTCAGGTAGAAATGTCACATATGAGGGATGATATTATTTTACTTTTGGATTTTCTTCATATAAGCAAAATATCAGTTAATTTAATATATAATTTTTCACTTCCCTCGCCTGCGGCATATTTAGTTACCACCAGTTCAAGTAGCGAATTGCACCATAGAGCGTGTGAACAAATTCAAGTACTTTGGCGAAATATTCGACAAGCATATGACGTGGGCATATGAGCAAAATTGGCTGATTTTGTTCCAGTACATGTGTTAAAAAAATTTATTTTCCATTTATTCATTAGAACTCTATCGAACTGTTGCTATAGGCATTTGGGAGCAATTAAAGCAATTTTTGATAGGTGTAGATCTACATGTTTAAGTGTCTACACATCCCATCATTAATTTAGACTACACAATTCAAATTTCTAGGTCATGGCTATTCAACCAGAAATACTGGTCAGTTGAAGTGAATTTGGCAGAAAATCATTAACATTTATTGGGCCATATATTTATATTAATTTACCTGAAAATATTAAGATCGCTGTACATATTTTTATGTTTAAACGAATGATAACATCTCATCTGTTATCATCAGTTAAAGATTATTGGTGATTTATAATGTCATTCATTCTTAACTAGATTAATTAAATTATATTAATTGTTATGATGTTATGATGTTAATTTCAAATTTATTGTTTATTATGCGTAGTGTAGTTTTAGTCACTATGACACTATATGCTGTAAATGTTTTGTACATATAAGTGTGAATGACGAACTTTTAAAGGACATTAAATTCACTAGTAGTCATTCGCTCTTTAATGATTATCATATATAAAAATTAATGTTATAAATATTAGTTAAATAAAATAAATAAAAAAAGTAAAAAACATTGAATTACAACTAATAAACAATATGCAACAAATAAAATGTTTGTTGAATTTACATATCATTTAACTCCAGAGGATTAGACGAATCTCTTAAAACTTTTCTCTTATGTGCCATCGTTTTCTTATATTTTATATTTCTGACAGATATGTCTTTGAAAGTAGTTCACAATAACTAAATCAAACAAATAAATTCACAAAAATTAATAACTTTTTGCTTTAATGAGGCAACACTTTTAGTGATTTCGCTTTCGTTACACAATACAAAATAAAATTTGCCACGACGCGACTCTGTCGAATCACTTGTTAAACGACATGACAACCACAATAAGGCTCATTAACTTGATTTTTTGAAAAAGTCACTTTT
Source organism: Nephrotoma guestfalica (assembly GCA_963691935.1). Lineage (NCBI taxonomy): Eukaryota > Metazoa > Arthropoda > Insecta > Diptera > Tipulidae > Nephrotoma > Nephrotoma guestfalica. The sequence goes on from OY829915.1 coordinate 114,501,920, forward strand.
GCTACTTTCAAAATAACCGGCTCAATTAACTCTTAGAGATTACACTCCGCAATTTTATTACAGTTTTAGTTTTGCAGATCCGCACATATTCGATCCCACAGACAAGTAATTTGATTTTTGATTTACTTGCCACAATTACCCTATCTGAACGCAAAAGTCTTATCAGGTACACATTGAAAAAACAACCCCGTTTCATCACAGTTAAAGATATTTTGGTGCTGTATTCATTTAACATCGCGACAATATTCGCTTTCCATCCATTGCATGTGTTCGTGTTTACTGACGCACTCTCTCTACTAACAGTTCTGAACGCAATATTATAACGTTTATGACTTTTTATGGGAGCAAACAAGGTAGGAATAATAATGGCTATTGGGTTTGTTAATAACTTTGATTACTTAGATAGTTTTTCGGGGCTCATGGCATAACTTCATTTAAATTAATTTCTAGGTTATTCGAGGATATAAATTGGTAAAGGTTTTATTTAGCTTATTCTAGGCTGGATAAATAATTATCGCTGGTTGTTTATTTATGATTTATAATTTATTTAATACTTACACGACTATAGATTTATTTCGAATGCCTTATTTTAATATTTCCTGAATCATTTATTTTAGAATTCAAGCGCTGAACAATCGATTGGGTTATTTGGTTATGAAGGATCCTACAGTCGTGCTAACTACTTATTATTAACTCTGTCATCTTACTGTTTCCTGATTACTTTAATAGTTTTATCTAATTGGTCATTTTTTTATGTTTATAAATTAATATTTGTATTAGATTAGGGATTGTTGCGTGTACCAATTTTCGTAATTGGTGAAAGTAAACATGCAGGCGAATTTATATTAAGTAATTTAGAGGAGATGTGATTTTTTAATTGGCCTTAGGTACATTCCAAAGTCGTTCTAAGTATTTTCTAAGCATTTAGCATGAACTTCAGTGATACTAGTGGACTACCGAAACAAAAAGGAGTGTCTCAAGCAAGTTATATGATTTTCTAATGTGTCTAACAGGGTGTTCTATGAGATTTAAAAATGTAATTATTTTAATGGGCCTTAGGTACATTCCAAAGTCATTCAAAGTATTTTCTAAGCATTTAGCATGAACTTCAGTGATACTGGTGGACTACTGAAACAAAAAGGAGTGTCTCAAGCAACTTATATGATTTTCTAATGGGTCTGGCAGGGTGTCCCATGAGTTTTAAAAATGTAATTATTTTAATAGAAGAGATTGTATCAGAGTCCTTTGAAGTAACATCTGATATTCGACTGGGAGATGCACTCGCCCACAATACTGTTCAATCTGGCGCTCGAATACGTAGTAAGGAAAAGAAAGTTGAATCTTCGCGCTGTATATTTAATCGGGTTAAACTCTTAGAAATGCAGATGATATCTGTGTTTGTTCGCCAAAGACCCCGCGATATCACGTACAGTTTCCCACAGCTCGATCGCTACATCCATGGAAAATCTCGCATTTGGCGAGCATACTTTTGATAGTGTATACAACTTTAAATATCTCGGGTTCGTAATAACATCGTCAAATGACACCGAATTTTCTACGCCCCATCAAGGTTATTGCAATCTAATCACATATCGCAGTCGTGCAAGCTCGCACTTTATAAAGCACTCATAAGAAATATGCTGTATCTCGGAAATTAGAGCTGAACCCTAATCTCTAGATGCGGAAAACGAATATCAGATTCACAAAACGCGTCAAAATAACGCGATCCGGGTGAATCGGGTTAATTGTTATGGTGCTTATTTCCTTTTCTCAACACATTACGTTTGCTCACGAGCTGTGGAGTGTCAATATTTAACACGCTAATGTATTTCATATTTAATATTTTTTTATAATAAATTAATTTTAATTGTTTATGTATATGATATATGTTTAAATTTTATAAATAAAATATTAATTATAAAACAAATCGAAAATACATAAATATTTAAAAAGTAACACTATCTTGTAAAGGCGGATTCAGTGTTGCGTTAGTTTGTCTTTTTATTCGTTTAAAGAATTTTTTCGACCAATCATATTGTTCCAAAATGATGAATTTTTCTTCATTTTTTCAAACAAAACAAAAATATGACATTTATAATGGTTAACCCTTTGAGTGCCAAGGAGCGCAATCGCGCTCCTCAATATAGGAATCAAAAATCTTATCAAGGGTTAATAGAATAAACAAAAAACAATGACACGTGGTTTGCATGTGTATAGTAAAGCAAACCAATTCTACGCGCATCACTAACTAACATAAACATAAATAACTACTAGTACTACATCTTTACTAGTACTACATCTTTCCGGTTGCACTCATTTCGTTTCACATATTTTGGGACAAAATCGATACACAGGTGTACGCCTTACAGGGAGATCCCGATTGTGCTGGCGTGAGAATGTCGAACAACATCTTTGTATAATAGCATGTGGAAACTGGAGAGCGATAGTGATAGACCGAGACGAACGGAGGACCATGATTTTCCCGAAACGGAGAACCATCCCACTTCGTAGGATGTGGAAGCTAGAGAGAGAGGCATGTAATTGGATAGTTTATATCAGTATGCCCAGTTCTGGATGAAATAAAAATTAAAAACTAAGTTATGCTTTGTGATCTTCGAGAAATATCCCTCGTTATGGTGCCTATGACAATCAGCTACATTTACAAAAATTTTCAAGTTCCGTATCAGGCCCTACATTTTTATAAAAGGAAGTGCTGTGCGGTGTATCCCTAAATATCTTCCTCTGTATTTTTTCGCAAGAAACAATATGTATGGTAAATACACATACATGAAACAAATGACTCCCAATCCGATTTCAATACAATCAATCATTAGAAATGGAATGAAAAAAAATATTCCTTTTCGATTTTACGAAATTACCGAATACACAAGTAGATTCGAAAGCATGAAAGAGATTTAGGAGTGGAGTGTTATTAATATTGTACATACATAGTTAACAAGAGCAGCATGGAGTTCGTTTATCCTTATTTTCCTATTTGTATTTAATTTATATTTAATTTAATTGAAATTTGTTTTGAGCATTACACACTCGTGTTATATGGAAAGGTAGGAACTTATTGGGGCATATAAAATGAATGATAGAACGAACGACATTGCAAAACACGTTTTCAACATCCTGATATGAAATAATACCATGATGCTAACATTGGGTGGAAATCTAAAGAAAATATTATCCATTGATTGATTATGCCTTAGTATTTTATTATGTCCGTGTAATGTATATACATAGTATTTGAAAAGGATTCAGAATACAAACAGAAACGGGTGTTGTAACGAAATGGAAATTTACATTTTGTTTTGGTAATAAATTTATTTGCTACCTGTTTTGATTGGGAAATCATTCCCTTTTATTTTAAATAGGATGAATATTTTGAATTATTATTGTTGCCTTTATTTGCGGTCGTGAATTGAATACTGAATATTTCTTTGATTTAATGACGATAAGTCTATACCTATCGCATCCCATAATTTTGAATTTAGTCAGGTAAAATTCAATTTTTTTTTTTGCTTTTTCTATTATTTAGCCTATTTCCATAATTGACCGATTAGATTTAAGTTCACAATTTGTATTTCTTTCAATATTATTTACGGGAGAACGAATTTATGGATAGAGACAATTATAGTTACCTATTGATGATAATCAATCTGAAGATTCGATTTAATTAATTTAGGTGAATTGTTAACTAAAATATGATAAAGAAATTTAATAATCTAGAATTTTAAATTTTTGTGCCCGTCGCGCCAGCCGGAACCATGTTAGCCAAAACAAAACCAACTATGGCACAAATAGCGCGATCCATTGTGCACTGTATGAATTCTCTACACGACACAAGTAGTGCGATGCATTGTGCATATTGTGCACTATTTGATTTTTTTACCGGAATCAATATTATGCCAGCCGTAACCATTTAAAGCCAGCCGGAATAAGAGTTCTATCAACCGGAACCACGCACAATAAGCTTTCCACCGGAATAATAACAATGTCAGCCAGAAGCACTACAATGTCCGCCATAACCATATGAAGCCAGCCAGAAAGAAACCAACTATAAGGCACAAGTAGCACGACCTCCAAATGTTTCTGGCTCGTAAAACTGTGGTTCCGGCTGGCTTTAAATGTGTTCGGTCGGCATAATATTGGTTCTGGACGAAAAATTTGATAATGCATGGCTTGTTTGGTTCCTGCTGATATTGTTATGGTTCCGCCGGAAAGCTTATCATATATTGCACAAACTCCTACAGTTCACTGCGCTCATTGAGCAAGCTTCTTTGATATGGATATGGTTGATATTATTATGGGTCCGACTGGCTTTAAATTGTTGCCATTCGCTTAATATTGATTTCAACTGATAAATCAGTCAATGCACAAGGATGCATAATGTATACTGTGCTACTTGTGCCGCAGTTAGTTTTCTTCCAGCTGGCAGAATATGATTCTGGTTAGAAAATCATGCAGTGCACAATGCATCATTACATCATAACATTTTTTTAAAATAAAATTTCGGTATTAAATATGTTGGTGCAACTAAAAACTAAAACGAATGCCAGAATTGTTACAAGAAACACCCGATGGAAGATCCGAGGCACATTATGTGTAGACAGTGTGAACTTTATGCTGCAAGTAAGGGATGACAAGCTCGAGCGAAGGGGAGAAGACGCCAATACAATGTTGAAGCACTGTTTCAACAAATAGCAATGGAGATTGCCGGTTCATTTTCAGAAACAAAAGAAGATAATTGATACATGATTGTGGATCAATCATCACCCGTATAGTAACCGAAATATTTGCGAGCAATTGGTTTTCCAGGTTCGGAGTATCGCACGAACTACACTCGGAACAAAGTAGAAACTTTGAGAAGTTAATGCCAACCAGGCTAACTGGGATCGATGTATATCCCTATGCATGTTGGGTTATAATAGTGCAGTACATGACAGGAAATTCACCTGCCATGGTGTTATTTGGTAGAGAGAATTGCCTGCCGTGAGATATTAAGTTGGGCTACCGGAACTTGAACTAGTCACACAGAATGCAACAACAAAATTGGGAAGGACCTCATAAAATCATGCAACGAATTAACGATGTCGTATATCGAATTCTACTAGGCTCCAAAAGTAAGATGAAAGTTGTCCACATTATTGACAGATTACGACGTTCCAACAAAAGGAAAGTGAATGTGTGTTAGGGACGAACAGATTTAAGGTGATGTTACGAATTATACTCTACACAGATATAACTCTCGGTGATTGAGTTGTTAGGCTATAAATCATTAAGTGTTACCATACCAAAGGTTGCTGGTTCGAGTCCAACCCGAGGAAATAATTTTATTGATAAATTATTATTCTAATTATGCGACGATGTTACGGGATCAATTATGCATCCACTATCGATTGGAAATTGGATATTAAAATGACATTACATGTGGAAAGGAATATGGAAATAACGTAAGCAATTGTAAACGGCGGCGATATAGTCATCATGAAAAATACTGGAATTAACAACAACGTTAATCATCAAGGGAGGGGATTTCTTCACCGCTAGATCTACATCGCTAGATACAATAAATGGAAAAATCGCGAACAGCGATGGAAGTATTTAAGCGAGAGATGGAGAAGTATATAAGTTAAGAATTAAAAAATGAACAGTGTGAAAAGTAAAATTGATGAAAAGTGATAAATAGTGAAATAGTAAATTGTTCAAGAAGTTATCGGTGTTTTGGAGTAAATAAAATTTGTGAGTGAGACACAGTGAGTGTTTTAATTGCAAAATCCATTACCAACCCGTATTGCACGGGATCGGCACGAAAGCCTGAATAACAAAATCCCGAATTATCAAAATTCCGGCCTTTTAAAAATCCTGCTTCTCAACATCCCGCTTTCAAAATGCCGCAATTCAAAATCCTGCTTGTTAAAATCACGATTTTGCTGAAAATGAATTTTTCAAGAATTTTTGGAATTTGGCCATGCTCAATTGAGCACTTCTATTTCTTAACCAATAATCGTAACATTTGGTATGCAGAATAGAATTCGGATTCTTACTTGAATTTTGAATGAAGTTCCCAAATTTTATCAAGCTGAATGCAACTAGGCCATTTATTAACAAATGTTGGATTGGGATTTTAACGTGAATTTATGTAATATGAAGTTCGGGAATTAGACCATTCTAAATTGAAATTTGGCCATTTCTTAACCAAAATTCCATCCATTTTGACTGAAGCTTTGGATTTTGGTCAGGTCATATTTGATATGTCGGTCTAGATTGGAATTCTAACTTGAATTGTGAACACATTTAAAGAATTTGGCATTGCTTAATATGAACTAGGCCATTTCTTCTAATGGGTAAATTTATTATGTAATATAACGGGTGTTTTTTTAGGAGGTTTGTTTTTCCGATAGATGTCGTTTTATTTTATGACAGTTGTTTTGACAGCTCAAAGTGGCATTTCTACTCAGTATTGTTTGGCAAATCATTATGAATAGGTTAACTCCAGAACAACGTTTTCAAATCGTGGAAATTTATTTTCAAAATCAGTGTTCAATTAAAAATGTTTATAGAGCACTTCGTGAATTTTATGGTGCACATAATCGTCCGTCAGAGACCACCATAAAGAACGTAATTACCAAATTTCGGTCTACATTCACTCTTTTGGATGCCAAGCCACCGACAAGAATGAGAAGAGTTCGTACAGAAGAAAATATTGCTGTCGTTGAGGCCAGTGTCGAAGAAAACGACAATTTATCGATTCGTCGTCGTGCTCAGCAAATTGGACTTTGTCCATCGACTTTATGGAAAATTTTACGTAAAGATTTGGGTTTGGTGCCATACAAAATTCAATTGGTGCAAGAATTAAAGCCACACGACCATCGTTTGCGCCGTGAATTCAGTGATTGGTCGTTAAATCAATTGAACGAAGATCCATTTTTTTACCGTAAAATTCTCTTCAGTGATGAGGCGCATTTTTGGTTAAATGGATACGTCAACAAACAAAATTGTCGCATTTGGAGCAAAGATAATCCACACGCCGTTCTAGAATTACCAATGCATCCTGATAAATGTACTGTTTGGTGCGGTCTATGGGCTGGTGGGATCATCGGTCCATATTTCTTTAAAAATGAGGAAGGACGACGCGTTACCGTGAATGGAAATCGATACAGAACCATGTTAAATGAGTTTTTGTTGTCAAATCTTGAAGATATGGATATGAATGAAATGTGGTTTCAACAAGATGGTGCCACTTGCCATACAGCACGTGAAACAATCGACTTATTGAAAGAAACTTTCAACGACAACATTATTTCGAGAAATGGTCCGGTGAATTGGCCTCCGCGTTCGTGCGATTTGACGCTACTCGATTACTTTTTGTGGGGATACGTGAAGTCATTGGTTTATGTGGATAAACCTCAATCGATTGACGCTTTGGAAACCAATATTCAACGTGTCATTGCTGACATACGCCCTCAAATGCTTGAAAAAGTGCTGGAAAATTGGACCTCCAGAATGACATTTGTGAAAAATAGTCGTGGTAGCCATATGCCAGAAATTGTGTTTAAATGTTAAATGCCAAAAAATTATCTACCAAATAAAAAAAAATTTTGGTCATTTCATAATTTTATATGTGTTTTATTCAAAAAAAAAATCGGCAACCTCTTAAAAAAACACGCTTTATATGTACAACTAGATTAGGACTCTTATGTACAAGAATTTGGAGGATTTTCTGGAATTCCTCCATGGTGTTTGGAACTAGACCATACTAAGCCATTCTGTAACATACTATTGTCAAATTTGGTATGCAGATTTGGTTTAGGAAACTAAAAAATATGGATTAAATTTTTATTTGATTTAGGAAATATGGACTCACAAATATGAATTTCAATTTTTATGCAAACACCTAATATTAGATTACATTTTGTGAATTTGGCTCTTACGTATTGTAGTTTAATCTGGATTGGTAATTCAAAATTTCTTACAATGTGTGAAAAATATAGGGTTATCCAATTCGAGGTTGATAAAGTAGAAATCTGTATACCGACATCTGTCAAAGATAAACGTCAAGTACGCTGTCATTTATTTAGTTGACATTCTGCCATTTAAGAATATGGAGCATTTAACATACGCAAATTGGGTGTTGGAAAAACAGGCCGTCGATGCTGATTTTTCGAACAAAATTTTCTTCAGTGATGAAGCTCATTTTTCGCTTGGTGGATGTCAATTGGCCTCCAAGATCCTGTGCTTTAACGCCTTTGGATTTCTTTTTGTGGGGCTACGCGAAAGATCGTGTTTACGCAAACAATCCTCAAACTCTTGACGAATTGAAAACTAATATTCGTAAGGTAATGGCCGAGATACCGCCCGAAATGTGCCGAAAAGTCATTGAAAATTACCGCAAAAGAATCAAGGCCTGTAAGAAGTCCCGTGGAGGACATTTGAATGATATCTTGTTTAACTAAAAATGGCAAGGATCAATCTGTAAATCTTATCAAGCTTGAATTGGATAACCCTATATTATCAAAATCCTGCTTTTTTAATTATTTTTTTTTGTGAATTCTTAACAAAAAGCGGACTTGGGATTTTTGAAAGGTGGGCAAACGACCCCAACCCGATAATTTTGTTAGATAATTTGTTTTTATTCTGTTATAGGTAATCATGGCATATCGTTTGAAAGAGCTTAAACCAAGTGAAAATTTTGATATTAGTACTTAAGTTCACAAACCCACTCAAAACGGTGGCAAATATTTCCCGAAACGAACCGACGAATTTTGAACGTGGAATATCGAGCTATTTCCTCATTTGCATTTTTTTGGGTTGAACAGAGGTTTGTTTTATAATTTAACCAGAACAGATTAATTTTAAACTGTCCATTCATTTTCCTTCGTGAACTGTGCTGGCAGCGTTTATACTTGGTTCGTCAAGTTTAACTCTGAAATGATAGCCAGTCAACGAAGAGTATGCAAAGCAAAAAGCAATTTTATATCTTACGCACACCGGGTCATTTGATTCTACACAATTATCGCTCGATCTACAATACATAGAGTAACTCTGCTCGCTCGGTTGAATTATCAAAATAGTAGGGTCACTTCCTTGTCGTACAAATTTGTTTATTATTTCTAGTATTTTTTAAGATTTAAATTAAATTTATATGGACTTGAAAAATAAAATATGTAAATATTTTGAACCAGATATATTAGGCTCAATAAAGGCGGAACGGCATACCGAAATCATATTGCCACAATTTCGCCTATTAGGTATAATTTAGTGTAAATTGGTCGCTTGGGCTGGTTCATTCAACGAAAATTGGTTTAATTACATTTTTGTGAGATTAGTGACATCTAGGCTTAAGTAGTAGCATTAAAAGTAGTTTTATGTCAGTTTAGTGATATTGCAGATTGTAGCAGAGTTCCGATTGTTCGCGGACAATCTGGAATGGTCAGCGAACAGTGCGAAAAATTATAAGTGGTGTTAAAGTGAAATTAGTGGTGTAATTAAAAATAATAGTATAAGGTAAATTAATATATTGAATTGTGAAAATTATCTGTTACGGTGGTTTAGTGTTAGTGGAGAATAGGGTCACAATTATTCTGGGGATATATCGGGAACATTCCAGTAATGTAAGTGTGTGAGGAATTATTTCCGGTATTTTCGGGAATATTCTGGAAGTGGTGTAAATTACAAGAGTAATATTCCAGTGATACGAACCGGATTAGAGGTTAATTTGGGAAACAATTTGAAATAAGCTTAGTAGTTATCTCTAAAATATCAAAAATAATTTTTTTTTTATATTTGATTATATTTTTAAAATCAAAAAAATCTACTAATTGTTTAAGGGACATGTTACTTAATCCAGTGAGTAACCGTAAATCCCGTGCCACATTTAAATTTTTGTTAAAGATTAACAGTTGTAGAAAGAAATCAAAATACTTATCAGTTCATATAAGTCCAGTGTGATATATACACGCAACAATAGATTTCAAATGTTGTAATCATCATATAACGCCTCCATTCACTGGCCACATACAATTCAAAACATATACGTTCTATATTATGTTTTGTACACAACATAAATTATATAATATGTCCATACATCAAGTGTACAGAAAAAATTTTAAATTGAAAAACAACTTAATATTAAAATTACTCGTATAAAACCTAAATAGAAACGAAATCAAATAAGTGCCCTCATGCAAGCAAAAGAAATGAAAATAAAATGAAAATTATGTGATTTGAAATTTTCTCCGAGATTTTTCTTCAGTTCTATTCGATTTCAAGTGGTTCTTTCCATCTTTCGATTTATTATCCTGGTACGATGAATGAAAAGTTGTGTGGAAACAAACTTAATAAATTTAATAAAATCAAATATTATCACGCTGCAAAAGTAACGATTCCAACTAATATTTTGAAACCAAACTACCTTTTCTAAATCCTGATAAACCTACATTTTTTTATTATATTTTTATGGTTGCAACTGTTGTTGATTCGTGCTGAATGCATTCAATTTTACTGTCTTCGGAATAAAACATAAAAGTTGAAAAATTTCATTGAATAGTTTTTCTACACAAATATTTTGAATTTTAAGAACCAGATGTAGCTGAATTTATGATATAACGGAAATTGAATTTTTATCTTCTCTACATTGCTTGTACTCGTACGTAGTCGTAAAATGATGTTTCGATTAATGAGATATTATCTTCGTCTTAATAGAATTTTATGCCAACAACAATAATTATGAAACAGAACGTTCCAAGTACATAGCACAACTAAATGCAAACATAAGATATTATTTCATCAAACTTCACATTTTAAGTTAAAAAATCGTTTTCATTCGATAGAGCTTAAATTATTTGATTGTTAATCAAAAAATAATAATTAGATCGTAATAGATATTAATCAAATCAAATTTTCTTCGACATGGTATAATAACGATGAGTGTCTTATTATTGAGTTTTCCGTTATTTATTTCCTGCCGATACTTATCGGGCAAAAAATAAAAATTAATCATTTTATTGAATTAGAAGTTTTCTTCTCGTTATGCCAATTTATTTTTTTTCTGTGCCAATCGTTCTTAATTGTTATAGAAAGTTGTAAAGTTTAAAAATAATTTTTCCTAACGGTTTTGTGTTTTCATTGCACGTTTTTTTTAAAGTAAAGTATATTAGAAAATTGTTTGCAAAATGCACAGTAGCTTGGATAAACAACTTTATTTTTTAATTTCGGTTTTTTTTGGCGCGCCAATCTATACTGTCTCGAATGGGGAGAAAATAATAGCACGCCAAGGTAATGTAAATAATACAACGCAGTTTCCCCTGTCGTTTCAGCGCTCACTCTATGATTCTTTCTTACATATACGTTTCTCGTTTTAATAAATTAAGAAATATTTCTTTTTTCTTTTTTTTTCAAAAACATATTTAACAGATTGTCAATTTTGATCGAAAATGCTACTAGCTAGCGATGTTCATTAATGTCTTATTTGTAATTGTATATCTTGTACATTTGAAATTTTTGCGATTCGCCTTCTCGACTCTATCCGATTACTCGAAAATGTGCCAAATGAATGCATTTTTTTTTATTTTTTATTTTTTTATTTTTATTTTTTTATCTCTGCTATCTGTTCTGGGGCCAAGGCTCTCCCAACCCTTTCGCGGTTTACGTATTACGTCCTTACTTTTACGCCTGTATCGGCCAATTCGAGGACGTACGGATATAGGTACGATTTTATTACCATCTGCACATTGCATAGCTCCATGCCAGCCTATACTGGCATGGAAGATGGGTCGGCCCATGAGTTTTGCACTCCGATAGGGGGTCATAGATGTGTTCCATTTCATCACAAATCGTAATTTGGTGATGAAAATTCCCTTTGCATCCTGTCCCTATCGGGATTCGAACCCGGTACCTCCCGATCCAAACGCCAAAGCTTTAACCACTATGCCATTTGGTCGGTAAATGAATGCATTTGTAAAAACTAAAAATGGTATTTCCTAAGTACGCAATTTTCTCATTTGTAACACTCAGGAATAGACATTCTCATATGAACAATTATATTATTGTAATTAAAGAACCCGGCTAGGGTTCCATTGGCATGAGCAAAGTCCTTTGTACTAAAACATAGTTATATAGTTATAGAAGTAAAATAAAAGAAAACTAAATTTTTGATTTAGTCTTTATGAGTAGCTAGAAGTACTTGCAAGTAAAATTTAGAGATACCATACGTAGCCCGTCATGATGAACGCCGAACATTTCCATATTTTAAACAGTAAAGGATTTACTGTGCCAGCATAGTATGCAAAAATGTTCTGCTACAATAAAAGCTATAAAGTAAAAGTACGGATAAATATTATTTAAGCAATCGGAATATTATTTTAAATTGTTCAGTGAAGATTAATGGCCGGATTATGAAAATGTAAACATTTTATAGCTGCAACTTTATAAATAGAAAGTGCTTACAGAGAAAAGGAAACAGTGTCCTTAAAAATGCTATTTACAAACTGTAAACTTTTCGCCGCTGTAAATCAATACGAAATAATTTCGCCGCTGTAACCTAATTAGAATTAATTTTAAAATATTCTATCAAATTTGATATCGACACTCGAACATAAACTCGCGTTATAAATACAATTTGCCATGTTTGTACTCGTATATGATAAAAATATTGAATTTTATGTAAATTAATTAAGAAGTAAATAAAAATAATGTGTGAATGAATGTGTTGTACAGTTGCCAAACAATATATTATTACAGTTGTTGACATTCGTTTGTACACTTTACGTGAATAATAAAAGTAATAACTCTTAAACAAATCAATTTTATCTAAACGCTCAAGAACTATAATTTGCATTAATTTTAACTTTTGTTGTTACAGAGATGCTATTGGTAACAATATAAATATGCCAAAACTGATTTAGAAAATAACAATTTTTTCGAGTTATTCGCTATCGAAATCTTGATATGTAACTTTACGCCATCAAATTTGGTGCTGCAATAAACTTGTATAGAGCCGATTTACATTTTACGAATACCATTTTAGTATATAGTATTTATATCGGAAATTTTGCGATTACAGATACAGTTTGTGAAATTGACCATAAAACTAATAAAATTTGCCATGGCTTATGTGGAGTGACACATAACTGCAATTTCTGTAATATTTTCAGAGCAACTAACCTTCTAGAAGATGTTCGAAATTCAATTTCTACCAGTAGAACATTTCAGTTAAAAATGATTGATAAAAAATAGTTGCCGAATACAATTTTGCCGTTAAACTTTCGTTTATTTGCATTTTCGTACAAAATATCTAGGCCAACTATGACCATTTTTCGAATTCTCTTGGGCCCATTACACGGTCAATAATAATGTCAGTACTTTCCAATACTGACATTAATACTGATTGTGTAAATTAAAGTAATTAATTAAGAATGATGGTCGGTAATGACGAAAATCCAGATTTTCTGATTTTGAGACCTGATTATTCAATATGGTGGAGAGAGTGTCAATTATTATTGACCGTGTAGGGTTCGTGTCATTATTTTTGAATTATTACGCTTTGCTTATTGTAGAATTTTGTTTATCAAATAAAAATTTGATATTATTGCGGAATTGACATTGTGTGTTATTATAATTTGTTTTTTTTTTTAAATAATGTGTGCAACAAAAAGTGCAATAATTAATAAACATCAGAATGAATGATGAAGAATATTTGTACGTGTTGGATGATGTGGAGTTAAGCCTGATATCCGACCCTGGCGAATCCGCACCCGAATTGAGTTAAACTGGTAACGAGCCTAAAGATCTACAACTTTTTGTAGAAATGTATGAAAGTCTGCTACAACTATGGATACATCCGGGTTATATGAAAAAACATTGTTGGGATAGTGCATTGGAAAAGTTATTACTAACATAAAAAAATTAAGAGAGGGGCTAGCCTGGACGATGTACGGCGCAAAATAAATACGCTCAGATCCAACTGTAGGAAGGAACTGAAAAAATACATGATTCAAAAAGATCGGGAAATAGTACTGACATGGTGTATCAGCAAACTTGATGGCTTTTCTATGCATTAAAGTTTTTAAGCAAATACGAAAACCCGCAAATTACACAACTAAACAATTGAGTCATGTTAATATCGTGCGTTTGTACCTTACCTAATATAAACTTTTACTCATTTTTTCAGACTACAGAAAGCGATGTTCTGCACGATGAAGCACAGATTTCGTCGTATTCAAGTATTTTTTCACCACCACCTCCGAAGCGAAATACACGCCTCAATGTAGAATCAAAGCAAGATGAACTTTTACAGAAGGCCTGTAACTATTTGGAGCAGTCCAACACAAAAACAATGAAGATAATGTTCCAACTATATCCATTGCTTGGGGTGAAACCCTCAACACACTTGATCCTCTTCAAAGAATTTACGCCAAGAGAGTTATAAACGAAATACTATACGGCTATAACACCAACTGATTTTCTGTAACATTCATCTTTTGAATCCAGCTCTTCTCTACCTTCTCAACAGGATCATGTACCAAGCCCAATTTCTGTGTTTTTTAAAAATTACCAACCAAACAAATAAAAAATAATTTATTTGTTTGGTTGGTAATTTTAAAAAAAAACAACAAAAAAAAACAGAAAAAACACAAAAAACACAGAATCATTATTGTAATAAGCACATAATTTATCCCTGTTTATATTTGCATCTGATGTATGATTATTTTCCTTAGCTAAGAAGTTGTACAAATAACAACATGCCACTGTTATTATTTCCGCTTTGTGAGGTTCCAGGTTAATTGGTTTTTGGAAAACGCCAAATCTGGATGCCAAGATACCAAATGCGTTCTCCACAACTACGCGTGCTCTTGATAATCTTTTATTGAACTCATATCAAGCTTCATTCATCGATTTTTGCGAGTAAGGCTTTAATAGGTGCACATTTAGTGCAAATGCCTCGCCTGTGACGAACGCATATGGATAAACTTTACTTGTATTTGGTAAGGTATAAGCATTTGGTATATTAAGGGTTCCCTTCTGCATTAATTTTCCAAATTTGGAATACAAAACTCCTCCATCTGATACACGTTCATTTATTCCGGCGTTGACATTTACTATCGCTAATGCTGTAATATCCTTTATAAGTGTAGTACAATGAGCCGGAATATGCTGATTTTTTAATCGCAATATGTTTGCCGTCGATTGACCCCAAGGTATTATAAAATTGATGAATTTGACCAAAATCGTTGGCAATTGTAATCCATTCATCTGGGGTAGTGGGAAACTAATAACTAACTAACAAATAATCATTTAAAATAACATAATAACACCGATTAGGTAAACTTACTTTTAAGTACTCTTTAAGGACGTATATCAGCACTTCACAAGTCTCTATGATCACATTGCTTATCGTGGCAGGTGACATAACAACCGAAAATTTCATGTCTTCAAAACTCCTTCCCGTCGCCAAGTATCTCAACGTTAATGCGAACCCTTCGTTGGGTGGTATGTGTTTCCCTATGTTCGTGTCCTGCCTTCGTGTAAATGGGTCAACCAAATACAGCAACTTATTAAATGTTCCGTCACTCATACGAAAATAATTTTTGAAGTCTACTTCTTCAGATGTATTAATATCTTTCAAGAGCACAACATGGGAATACTTCCCGTACTACGTCGACGCCCAACATTCTTCTTAAGGGCAAGCGCTAAAATTATAGCGATACACGCTTTTCCTTGGCATCCATCATTATTATTGTTATTATTATTATTTTGCAATCAAACTTATTTTTATACCGACCAAATGGCATAGTGGTTAAAGCTTTGGCGTTTGGATCGGGAGGTACCGGGTTCGAATCCCGATAGGGGCTGGATGCAAAAGGAAATTTTCATCAACAGATTACGATCTATAATTAAAAGGAACACAACTACGACCCCGTATCGGCGTGCAAAACTCATGGGCCGACCCATCTTTCATGTCCAGTACTATAGGCTGGCATGGAGCTATGCTATGCGCAGATGGTAACTTAAACCGGTCCTATAGCCGTACATCTTCGATTTGGCAGGAAATGCGTAAAGTAAGACGGAAAAATCAACCGCAAAAGAGCAGGAAGTTCTTCGGCCCCAGAAAAAGATTGCATGGATAATAAAAAAAAAACTTTTTTATACAAATATCTTTTCTCAATCACTACACTTTTTTATTTTTTAAAATATGTTTTTACTGAGAATTTCGCAGTAATAGCAAAATTATTGACATTTTGCAATGATCGTGTGTAGTAAAAAGTTAATGATGGAATACTGACGCAGGTAATGACATTACTGGTAATGACATTATTATTGACCGTGTAATGGGCCCATTTGTGTTTGTTCATTCAAATTTATTGAAACAATTGATTTTTTCGCATCAGATTTCTTGATCTCGCCCCGGGGCTATAAAATACGGTTTGGTATGCTAAAAACGTGTACGGCTGTTTTACCAAGTTGTTCGGTATCCTAAAAACTCGGGCATAAATACGGTTGAGAGTAAGTCGTGCTTTATAACAATTCATGATTACATATTTTATTTGAAGGGTTGAGGTTGTTGTGGTTGTGCAATATTTGGTTTGGTCATTTGGTAAATGAATTTCCGTCGTTTGTTTTATATACGCTTTAAATAAAATTGTTTTATTTGTTTGGATGGTACATAAAGACGTATTTATTATACGATGATATATTACTATTATTAACATGAGATGCACTTTGATTTTGTTTGTATCTTATCATAAGTTTGTAACACGGAGCACCGTACTTGCATTGTTTAGGTACAAACCTGGTATTATAAAAAGAGTAAGAGATGGTTGTAGTACTATAATATATTGTATGAAATCAGGTGATATTGCAATTACCAATATACATTTGTTTTCGTGCAATATAGGCACAGGTATATTTTTCGCTAAATAACCACAAACCGGGCTGTTAATGTTGTTTTTTCGAAGCTAACATTATTCTAGTTGGGCATATTTAGTGAGGCCGCCTGTACGTTCCTTTAATTACAATTAAGTGTGTTAAACAATATTCTAATTAGTGAGGAATAAGTTGAAAACAAAAAGTTTGATAGTATACAGTGAGTCCCATTGGAAATGAACCGTTACCCACTTAAATTGCATTTCAAATTGTTTACCTTGATTCAAGTAAATACCAATAATTCTTCTAAAAATTAAGATAATTCCAGAGTTTTTCTATAATTTTAAAGGCACAGAGTTCTTCTTTCTTCTCGGGAATGAAAATGTTCATCCATAGTGTTGTTGATAAAGGAAATCTTTATGGAATAAAACAAATTGTGCGCAAAATAAAAAAGATCATTTAATTCTTTTTTCTCAAAAATTAATTTAATAATTTTGGTTTTTTATTTCAAATTTAAATTTACCAGACGATTTACTAAAAAAATTGTTATCCGTTTTTTATTTAATCACTAGAAAAATTTATCTAGAAAAATAAATTATTATAAGTTGCTATAAGTAAAAAATTTATTGTACGATTTGCTAAGTTTTGAACTTCACAAACAACTTTGGAAATGATTTCCATTTTGTAACAAGCATAGTTGGAACCGTCTTCTATTCTAATGGCAGCAACCATGCTGAAATTTCTTAAATTTTCTTTTATTTTTTGCCGGTATTATTGACTCGAGCAACCAACTGCTCCCTAGTCTGTAAACATTCGTTTACAGACGTAGGCCTCTCAAATATACCTTTACATACAAACCTAGTGGTGTTAAATCTGGAGATCTAGGCGGACAAGCTATAGGTCCGTTGCGACTAATCCATCGCCCTGACAAATATGAAGGATTATCTTCCTCGTTGTTTAAGAATAAATTTACTCTTTTTGGTAAATCGACCGGTAATAATTTTTGCACGGAATGTAATGGAATGGATGAAAATGGCTGCTTCGAAGTACCCTTCAGACTTTATTTTTGCTAATTCCAAGTTGTACTTAAACACGTCTCGCGCTAATGGTGGGATCTCTTCGTAGAGAATTTAAAATTTCTTGCTATGAGCTGGTATTCACGCTCTGCAGCTCGTTCATTCCCGTCATGCAAACCATAAATAAAATGGCCATCAGCGAGTTCTTCGAATGTGTAGCGTGGGATTTTATTATTTCTGCAAATAAACTATTTTAAAAAGGTTAACAACGTTTTTTGCAATACATTTACTAACGATTGAAAAGTATTAACAAACGCAACACAGTCAATTATTAAATTGTTTTTTTAAATCAAAAACGATTGCTTTGGTTTTTATAATTTTCAAAACTGCATTTATTTATAAAATAAATAAACAACAGTGAGAAATTTTGATAAATTATAAGAATAAATTTTTGAACAAGTACAGTATCTTAAAAACTATTTTTTAGTCTGATAAAATTAAATTAAAATTATAAAATAAAAAATTATTAGTCTGATAAATTTAAATTTGAAATAAGAAACTAAAATTAGTATGTGATTTTTTTGACAAAAAATGAATAATTTTTTATTTTGCGCACAATTTTTTTAATTCCACCAATGTTTTCTTTCAAAAACACTATCAATGAACATTTTCATTCACGAGAAGAAAGAAGAACTCTGCGCCTTTAAATTTATAGAAAAACACTTGAGTTATTTTAATTTTTAGAAGACTTATTTGAAATGCAGCTTGAATGGGTAACGTTCATTCCTTCATGACATTGACCCAGCTTGGTATTATTTAGGTATTGTGAAAGGTCCATGGTTTTCCGATTGAAATAACAAGACGATAAAATTACCTTACAGTATATACGGGAGTGTTTTGTTTAAAAGTTTTATGTGATGGACTGACTGTGCGTTCTATTCTTATGATAAATAGGGTCTCATGAAACGGTTCTCTAAAACTTTTAAGTGTGAATCACGCGCGCTTTCTAAACTGTTGTACTTGGAACAGTTCCGAGAGCATATAATTTGTCAAAGAAGTTGGTACCAACAATTTTATTGTGTAGCAGTTACCACAATATGTTGATTAGGTGTCGCATCCCATATAATTATTTTCTTGATTTAGCGGTTTATTATAAGTAAAACCATCGTTCACAACTCAAATTCGTTGGCCCCTAACACGACAAATTATAAATGTGGGAGCCAGCTACTTACGAGTCTGTCTAACTTCACCCAGTACAAATTACCACTAAACATGCGCCCAGTTTTTAATTTATTTCACTATGATGCTACATAAAATATGCCCTGACTTTTGGCACAGGTGTTCACTGTTAATGCCACAACTCAAATTCATTGGCCTCTAACACGACAAATTATAAATATTGGATCCAGCTAATTACGAGTCTGTCTAACTTCACCCAGTTCATATGACCTTTAAACATTCGAACTATGTGATATTGATTATTCAAATTTTTTTCGGCCGAAATATACTGTTAACTTCAATAACATGTAATTTTCGGCTAATATCAACAGAATTTTGTACTACCACCTGATACGAAATATGTTGATAATGCAGGGTGTTTTTCGGCTGAAATTTTCGGCTAACTTCAGTAGCATGTCCGCGAAGTCGTTTCTGCAGAGTCTCACCTTATGTAAAACGTAATTGTATGTTTTATGCTAGGTATAGTTATAATATTGAAAATATAAATGTTTACCATTAAAAAGGAATTTTCTAAAATATTTTGGTCGTGTACTGAACCTGGCCATCTTGCATCAATGGCACATATCTTCAATGCGTGATCACTTACGCATGCACATTTATTGAAAAATATCCTTTCCTATTTCTATAAACTTCTCCAACGTCATCATCTGGAGATTGAATTTTTAGGTGTGTAGAATCTGAAAAAAAAATATTTTTACATATTGAAAATTTTGATAGAATCTAAATTAATCAATAATATAATCTACATACATATTGCACCTATTACACCAAGAAAGCCGCCTACTTAAAAAAAAATTACTTTTGTACGATCCTCAGTGGTCGACATTTTAATTATACTGCCCATACGGTAAAATAGGGCAAATTTTTCCAAAACTTTTGGGATTTTACGGCAGACTGTCGACTTGTGACAATTAAATAAGTCGCTGCATGTGATTTGGAAACAACCCGTAGCCAAAAATCTGGATTTAAAATTAAGTAATTATATTTTAAATATGTATATAGAACTGACAATAATACTAACCTAAGTGCAATACATATTTGATTAACTGTCAAACTCAATTTGTACCTATTTGTTCTTGGTGACAAATAAGGATCGAAAATTTCAACAAGTCTGGACACAGTTACTTTTGAGAATCTAAATCTTTCTCTGAATTCACTTTCTGTATATTTAAATAAAACATTGTCAATCTGGATATTGCCTTAGTTTTGGGATGTGAGCAGCTAACGTAAGGTAAAATTCACCAGTGCCACTTGTGAGAGATAGTTTAGTAATGTACCATATTCTCTCGGATTTTGTGAACCGTGTATATTTATTTCTAGCACTGTAAATTTTAAAACAAATTGTAATTGTATTATTGTCATATTAAAGTAACTAATGGTATTTTCCGAAGTATTTTGTTTGGTTTTTTGATGATGATGTTGAAAGAGGTGGAAAAAACGAGGGAGGGAGTTCAGTTTGGAATTTGGTAGAGAAAACATCTCTAATTGGGAT
Source organism: Nephrotoma guestfalica (assembly GCA_963691935.1). Taxonomy (NCBI): domain Eukaryota; kingdom Metazoa; phylum Arthropoda; class Insecta; order Diptera; family Tipulidae; genus Nephrotoma; species Nephrotoma guestfalica. The sequence goes on from OY829915.1 coordinate 114,522,536, forward strand.
AGAACAGATAATTATTGGTGGTTGATGCAAAGTGAATAAAATGGAGACTTAATTTGTATTTTCATATAATATATATATATAATAGTAAAAAAACTAACTCTAATTAAGTTACAAATTACAATACTATAATAAATAACACTTAAATATAATAAATAAAAAAATAAATAAATAAATAATGCAAAATTAATAATAAATTCATAAATGAATAAACCCAGATACATACAGTGGAATTAAAATAACGTGTGTGAAGAAAATAAAAGTCGGCTGACGAGCCATATCACTTGTAAAATAACGTAAATGTGTTGCATGCACGCTTATTTAATAGACAATATTATATAATTAATCTAAGTGCAAAACTAATAAATTAAATGAAAAGTTGTGATATTAAATAAAAATTAAAAACTTGAAGGACGTTATTATAATTGTTATTTGTAAATTGTGTGACGTCACATAAACTGTACAGTGCACTATAAAACTACAGTGATGTCACATAAAACGCGTTGATAAGGTTTCTGAACAGCCTGCATTAATCCCGTTGAACATGCGATTACTTCGAACAACGAGACGGATCTGCAACGCTACGAAGTCGAGTTGGGGTAAGTTAATTTGAAAACAAAAATTTACTTTTTTGTAATTAAAGCTTAGAATTATAATCTCTCTATGATGTTCGCTTGTGGATATTGTGTACTTTAACTTAAATTTTAGTTTCTAGTCTATTTTATAAATTTAAAACTAAATTTCTATAAAATTTGTCGATCGCAAAATTTGCTATCGGTTAGTTATATTTATGGTAATTTTTGTTTATTATGCATAAATTGATAAATAGAAATTTCGAAATATTTAAATTATAAAACTTAATTCTTTTGATTATTAATAAATGTTAGATTTTCTTATACATTTTCGAACACATCAAATTTCTATCTTAATTTATACAATTGTCTTCAGATGTTAGTGTTTGCATAAAATGGATTACTAAACACCTATAATAGTTCTGTTGGTCTTGAGTGTAGTTCATGAATATACAGTGTCACAATTATGTATTTTTTATATTTTCGTCGAAGTATTTTGAAATTTAATTTTTTTATTTTTAACAGCAAATTCAAGCTCACTTCTGATCTCAGAAAAAAAAACCAACGACTGTAAGCTAGCGGCTGAAAAATGCTGTCACAAGGGAGTCTGCAATAGAATTCAAACCATAAGCTATATTGTACTAAGAATTCTGTTACACACTATTTAATTGATATTCACCCGATAGCATATTGATAATGTAATTATATATACAATATAATACTTCTTTGAAAACATATAATAAAATTATTTTATTGTAAATAATTTTTAATTATTATACATTTGCGTGGGAAAGGTCGGATTGGAGAACGAAAAGCCAGCAAACAACTCACCTTATTTCGACTCCACTCACCTAAACTTCACTCGACAAATGTATTTTGGTGTTACTCTCCATTATGAGAATAATATGAGAAACCACAGGAAACAAAACCAAATCAAAGTTAAAAAAAGAAAGTAAAGAACTTATAATCACTCAAATGAGAAAGCAAAAAAAAACAGTGAAAAATTTTTGAGTTTCAAAAGTAATTTTAAGAAAATATATTTTAAGTTCAATTTTAAACAGAAAAAATACCCATCACCAAAAGAGATTATTAACTAAATAAACTAAAGTTAATTAAAAGAAAATTAAATGAGTTTAAATCAAGTATAGAAAGAATTTAAATAAAATTAACTTAAACTAAGAAAATATATAAAAACAGTTACACGTATCGTTGCGGATCCGATCCCCCAAAATTACGTGATGAAGGTCGATAATATTTCCGTCTATAATTTGATTGCGCAATCTTAATTTTATTGTTTTGGCTTATTATTAAATTTTATTTTATTTTATTTTATTTTTTTTAGGATTATTGAAGCTTCATATTATTTTATAAATTTAACACAATCAATTATCGATGGAGCGATTCACAAATGTTCAAATAGTGTATCATTGTCGGATACAATTTTCTATCACTTTCCGTTCATTTATTTCTAAATCCATGTCATAATTAACTCTAATCCTATTCTTAATTAAGTTTATATTTTGCATGATCGGGCATTTTCACCTATTGATCGTCCATATTTTCCACACAGCCACAATTTTAATTTTTGTTTTTCTATTAAAATGTTTTTTTAACTTAATATTATTACAAAGTTAAATTAATTAAATTAAATAAATTAGTTGTAACTAGTTATAATTTTTAAATTTTTGATTTGTAAATTATGTCTTTTCACTTATATTAATCGTTCATTTTCACAATCACATTTTCAGTTAACAATAGAAACTTAATATTATTAACGTTAATTAAATTTTACATTTTATAAATTTAGGCAATTAATTTTTATTATTATTTAAGTCTAGTTTCATATTATTTATTTTATTGGTTTTTTATTAATAATTAATCACAACACCGATATTTTAGAAACAAAACTATTTATTTCATTTTATGCGATGCTTTGGTCATCGTTGCCAAAAACCTTCTACCTACAACCGGCATCATCACCCAATTTTTATAACCCTTTTTTATTACTTTACAATAGCGGCAATACCACAAAATAGCATATGAAGACACTTACTTTCAGGTACATGGAACAAAAATAATTTCATTACAGCCAGTTAAATCTAAGTAACAGTCGAATAACTTTTTTATGCAACCGGGCATTAGAGTTATAAAAAACGATCTGTTAGTTAATAGTTGAATTATTAATGTATTACAACGCTAGACCCCACGTTGCAAACGTTGTTAATAATTATTTGGATGAGGTGCGATTTGATCGAATTATTTGGTCCGCTCGCAGCCCTGACTTTAATCCCATTGATCACATGTGGGATATGCTAGGGCGTCGCTTAAGGCAAAGAGAAGATCATCCTCAATCAGCTCTGCTAGAAGAATGAGAAATGATTCCTCAGGAGAACATTGCAAACTTAGTGTACAGTATGCCAAAAAGAATGCTAGATGTGATCAGAGCTCGTGGAGGAAATACTCGATATTATTTATTTATTTATTTATTTAATTAAACGTTACAAAAATTGTACAACCTGCATTAGAGTACCGAAGTGATTTAATGAAAAAATGTGGTGTCAGAAATTTGTTGACGAGCAGTGTACATGCTTCAAAGTAACAGTTACTCCCAATTGTGCTCAAAATCATATTATGTACATAAAACCGCTTTTCCGCAACACCGATATTATATAATTTGGTCAATAAAATATCGTGATTCACCGTGTCAAATGCTTGAGAAATATCAATAAAGAGTGCGGACACTTTTGAATTTTCGTTTAAACTATGATGTAGAAAGAGTTAAAAATGCTAAGAGAGATTTTCCAATTGATGAGTTTTTAATAAATCCAAACTGTGTTTCATCTAAGAAATTGATCTTGTCTAATTAATTTATTAATCGTGCTTGAACAAATTTCTCGAAAATGTTTGAGAATGTATTTAGCAGATTAATTGGCAGATAGTTATATAGACCGGTAACGGAGTGACAATTCTTCTTTATCCCATATGAACTACTAAATTTTAAGTCTGCAACAATACCTAAAATTTCATTCTCACTTATCGGGGAAAAAACAAATTTTGATGTACCCTTATTCACCCTTTTGCATTAATTAACCACTAACCGTGGTGACAAAATCAATAATTTCTTGGCTATCCGTGTGGATCAATCATAATACCATTTACATCATCTTCTATCGGCGGTATAGTATCAGGTTTATCAGATTTACCCAACACATCCTAACTAAAAAATACTTTCATTTTAAGTTATAATCAGATAATATAAATAAATCAAATATAAATAAATAATAAAAAATATTCTTTAATATTATCCGCCATTTTCAATGACGGATGGCTTGTGTGCGGCTTGATAGTAGCGAGTGCAGTTGATGTATATACACGCTGTTTAGCCTAGCAATACAAGCGCTGATACCGCACTGATACACAACATTACCCCAGCAATACAAGCGCTGATATCAGAATAAAATAGTATGAAACACATGCGTACCTTGGATAAACAATTTAGGGCGTTCGATATGGATTCGTCACGATTTTGCAAAAAAAACACTCAGCGATTTCAGTTACGAACTTTATTTCCCAACGCCTTTAATTTCTTCAGGAATTCAATAATTTCACTCGATATTAATGTTCACTAATTCACTTTTCACAATGTTTACTTCTTAACTCACACTGTTCACTAGTTAAATTTCAACTCTGTCTGCGTTCAAAATCGCTCGCACTTGTATGATTGTATATCGTTGTTCAAAATTATTATTTTTATTGTATCTGGAGATGTAGGTGTTTTGCAATTGTAAATGACTTTCGTGTAATTGTATTCACGAACATTCACGTCATCAATTCCCCTATCTTGATGATTAACGCTATTGCTAATTCCAGTATTTTCCATGACGATAATCGCCATCATTTAGAATTACTTTCGTTATCTCCATATTCAGCTCAACTTGTAATGCCATTTTAAAATCCAATTCCCGGAAGAGGAATACTTAACTTGTTATTCCCGATGTATATTTATCTTGCCAGTTTTCTTGTTGCTTGTGGGGCAGTAGGCTGCCGCGCAAAACGACCTTTCCATCGTTGCGTACACTCTTGTATATAGTGACCTAACTTCCCGCATCTGTGTATATTCATTGACTTTTGATGTTACCTGGTTCAACAATCTATTATGATTTTCTTTGGCTCCAATAACTTTGCGTTAGTTTCTTTAACTCCTCTGTTATTGTTGTAATTATCATCTCAATATTAATCCTCCTGTTTCAGGATCCTCCCATAGCTCAACAGCTTGTGTGTTGTGTTTTTAACAGCTAGTATTTGCAAAATCCTACGTCTGACACTAAATGTTACGAATTTTGGGCGTTTGATATGGATGCGTACACGATTTTGCAAATAATACACTGAGCGATTTAAGTTACAAACTTTATTTCCTAACACCTTCAATTTCTTTAGCAAGCCACTAATTTCGCTCCTTATTACTATTGTTTACTAATTCATTTTTACTATTTACTTTTCACACTGTTTCCTTCTTCACTCACACACTTCTTCACTGGTTTAAATTATAACTCTGTCTGCATCCTATATCTTTTAGTGAAGGATCCTCAATAGAATTCAAACCATCAAGATCACTTGCACTTTTTTTTGAGATCTGTTAGCGTTTTTGCTTATGTTTGTCTTTCCACACACTTTTGATGAAACTACTAATAAATTTAATATTTTTATGTTTCCATCCAACAATAATTACTTAAATATTAATTGATAAATTTCACTTAGACAAATCAGTTCTTACTACTCAGCGGCCATCTTTGATTTTTCGAAGAAAATAAACAAAAAAATAAAAAATAAACATAAAAAAAATCTAGCTTATTTTATTTAATTTCGGTTGCAATGAAAAGTAATCTGAAAATGAAAATTCAAGCACAGTTCGCAATTGACACGACACCTACAAGTCGAATAATTTAAATTGTAATCAAAATATTTCATCACTGAAAATCAGTCGGTCTGTACTGTTTCACTTATAATGTATCGCTATAAGAGTCTCAAAAGACTATCTTGCATGGTCGAATCAAATTATAGGACAAAATACATATGACTTTTATAATTGAATCACGTTGTTTGGTAACCGGTAACAAACACGAAACTCCATATAAAAAAGCTTCCCACATTTCTTTCCCAAAACGAGACTGATATTGCCAACATAACAAACACATGATAATTTTAGAATCAAAAAGTACAGAGAACTAATTTATTACCACACAAAAAACATAATATTCTGTATCGTGTTATATTCCCATTGTTTGCGACTTTTATAAAATGTTCACGTCATTTCAAGTTTAATTTAGCCAATGTTTTCTACCTCTCTGTGTTTTTATGTATATGTTCATACAAACATATACGGACATATTATATAACTATAATTAATATTCAGGTCTTGATTAACAAATAATTAATTTTATTTATAATTACAAAACAAGCATAACAACCAAAACCTGAACATTTTTATATTAAAGCTGCTTCATAACTGCCTACTGGGTGTGTTTCCGTTTCTAATTACATTTTGCCTATTGAAATTCCATGCCCAATTGTTTTATGTTCTTTCCAATTTTATGGTTCACTATGATATTAGTTCCATGCTCTAATACTACGATAATAGAAAGATGTAATTTAAAGTAATGTAACTATTTTCCAATTAACAGGTAACGATAGCGATGTAAAAAGGGACATCATGGTCGGTATAATATTATTCGTTTTTTTTTTGTTTCCTAATATCCGAGTGAGAAATGTAAAGTAAAAAATGCAATTTTATAATTTTGTATTCTTTTGATAATCGCATTGAGTACGCGGGAGGCAACCGAACACAAAAGTGTTAGGGCGATGTGAAAAACCACTGAGGGTAGATGTTTAGATATAACAGCTCACCAAATGCAATCAATTTTCATATTTTCTACAGAAAAAATAATTATTTAATAAATAACTAAATGTTTTAAAATTTCCAAACGTGGAACATATTTGCAAATGAATGAAAAAATTTTCAAATTCAAACAGCAATTCCTCACCCCATAAAACTACAATACAAATAACTTTGTATGCGTATGCATATGTGTGCTACTCGAAATTAAGCAAGGACAAAAAATAATAATAGGTGGGCCACGTCGTTTGTAATTAAGATTAGTTTTGAAATATAACATAATTATTTATCGTTGCAGACGTCAACATACAAAATGGGGTAGTCTTATGTAAGCCATGTAATAACGATACCACTAATTTATGATGAAAACAAATCACAAGAATATAGCATAAAGCAAGAAAACGTTTGTTTTTGTGATTATTCATTCTGAGATAAATTTCGTTTAAACTTTCCACTTAAGTGGACTTTGGTGACCAGATACAATAGAAATGAGAAGATACAAACAAAAACTCGTGGAGAGAGTGAACTTCTGACAAACTTTGTTCTTCTTATTGTACTCCACTTGTTTTGAAATTACTTTGAGCTTTAATTGTCCGAATAATTAGAAAAATCCAATTATATTTTTTTTATTTTTTCGCTTTTGTATGCTTTCATTACAAAAGAACTTTATTTTACGTCCATCTATATTATGTATGATCTGGCATCGCTCCGCTTGGCGAGAACAGAACATAATAAAAATATAATTGCGAATATTTTGAAGCTAATAGATAGTAATTCATATATTATGTCTAACCTATTATTCATTTTCATTCGTAGCTGATGCAATTTTTATCGAAACGATAGTACTCGTGCACTAACATTACACAAAAAATAAATTTTTCCAAAGCCAATGGATCAGCAAACATAATTTAGAATATTCAAGTGTGCCGTGCGATTCTGACGTATAGTCACAGAGGTTTTGACTACAATATTTCGCATAAAATAGAGATTTATCTTACTTAAGACTAGTTTGCGGTTCTGCACGTACCGATTAGTTAAGAGGAGGCTCTCTTAAAATCTTCTTAGCTTAATACCAACCAAATAGGTGGTCTTAAACATAATTAATGCTAGAATTTTTATTATGTTGCATTAAAACTAATAAAAAAGACGATTCTGTATATCAATAAGTTATTATATTATTTAAAATTATTTAATGAGCTCTTATATTATAAATTATAGTTAACGGTAATTAGCTCAAAATTTTTTATAACTCTCTTTATTAAGTCTTTAGCTTTCGGAACCGTTTTGGTTCCATTCTTCAAAGAATAATAAAACAATTTTACAAAAAAAACATTTTCTATACAAAATAAAAACCAAATCTAAAATGTAACTATTTTTCTGTAGATATCATTAGCAACTAGAAAAAATATATTTTTTATTTTAGGTAGGCAACAAATTTCGTATCTACAGAAAAAACACTTTACAAAATAAAATTCGACTTTAAAAAACGTAAATTTAAAATAATTGTTTCCATATTAACTAATATTGGAAATGTGTAAAAGCAAAAAATCAAATTATAAAAATAGATCGTATGAATTGCCAATATAAGCGTAATCGTTAATTTTGTTAATAGATTTTGAAAGTGCACTTATTTGATTTGAACTTTCCGTGGCACCACGTATATGGTGAAAAAAACGTTCTCGTAAAAACTGTTTTGTTTGTCCCGTGTAAATTGCGTTACAATCATTACATTTTATTTGATAGACCAAATTGGACTCTTTCTTTAATGCGATCGGATCTTTTAATTTTGAGAACAAAATATCATTTAAATTGGTAGCTGAACAATAATTTTGAAATTATAATTTTAGTTTTAATTTTTCGAAAAGATTTTTTATGTAAGGTAATGATAAATAATTTATACTTTCAATTTCAGGATTTATTCTATAATTTTGGTAATAATTTCTCTGTTTCCAAATCGTTTTATTTATTAATTTTTTAGGATAATGATTATTTATCAAAGTGTTTTCCAAAAGTTTAAAGTCATTGTAATGAAATTTAGTTTCGGACAATTTTAAAATTTTTTGAGTCAAAATTGTTATTGTTTTAATTTTGTAAGAAATAGGAAGCCGAGAAGTAAAATTTAGATAACGACCAGACCAAGTATTTTTATGGTACCAGTCAAAAAAAAATTTCCATCCAGTTCATGAATTAAAAGTAAGTCTAAAAATGGAATTTTGTGGTAAATTTCTTTTTCAACAGTAAATTTGATTCTATTATCTAAGAGTTAAAAACCTCCAGAAACATTTCAATTTTGTCTTCAGGGATTGCTGTAATAATATCGTCTACATAACGAAAATAAAACGAAGGTTGAAAATCCAAAGAATTTAAACCCATTTTTTCCAAAAATTCCATCATTAAATTTGCAATTACGGGACTAATTGGAGAACACATAGGAGAACCAAAAGTTTGTTTATAAATTTTATTGCCGAAAAGAAAATGTTTTCTTGTAAATTGTTTTATTATTCTTTGGAGAATGGAACCGAAAAGGTTCCGAAACCTAAAGACTTAATAAAGAGAGTTATAAAAAATTTTGAGCTAATTACCGTTAACTATAATTTATTAAATTATATTTAACAACACACAAACTGGATTTTAGATGTAATATTTTTATAAAAAAAAATATTCCGACTTTATCATTTCGGGCGGAGGTAAATATTTCTTTATTTTCTGCAAAATTAAACTAACCCAATTTTTTGAAAAATTATTTAATTTCTCTAATTTATTATAAAAATCTAAATATTAAAAGATTATTTTTGACAAAAATATGTTGTATTTTAACGTTTATTTAACAATAAAAATACAATTTGTCACAATTGGCAGGTCTCCAAAAATATTTGGAGGATTTTTAATAGAAATTTTAAGAGTAGTACCAACAGTATACCAATTAAGAGATTCTCTTATTAAAATCTATTAACGAAAAACCTCTTTACTGTTAGCCTCTTAATAGTCTTAACATCAGAATCGTAGGGTTAGTTTCCATTTTTAGTTTAGTACATGTAGTTTGATATTTTGTTCTTTATGCAAATACCAAAATTTTAGTTGGGGTTCAGTAGGGATGTCAAATAAATGTATTCATACAAATGTTTAAGACACGTTTAGGTCAATGACAAGATTTTACTAATATACTTAACAATTTACAGTTAGAAAATTGTGTCACCTAATTCAGTAATTATAATTTTACTTTCAATAACGTAGTATATTAATCTGTCTTTCAATTAAAATATTAGTACAAAACATGCAAATATATGCTGTATAATAGCGGAAATTTCTCAGCGGAAAATAAGAGATTTCGCTACTCGCCGCAAGTGGCAGCACGATCACAAAAGAGAATTTAATTTGTTATATAATTACCAGCGGAAATTTATTATTCATTTTGTATCTCTTTTTTCACTAAATAAAACATCCCAGCGGAATAAAATATTAAAAGTGATCCTTAAAATGACAAATTGATTGATCTCCGAAGTAAAGGAACTCGGTAAATGAAATCTTGAAATTTAACAATATTCCGTCTTCCCGCCATACTAATAGAGTGACGATGAAATTTGGATAAAAGTATTGATCAGCGGTCCAAAACTTAGGAAAAAATGCTCAGTTCATGCTGGACTAAACTAGGCCATTTCATAACCAATCCTTTAGAAAATTTAATTTTTTTATCAATTTATTATCAGTTTTTGGATAATATCTCAAAAACTTCCACTAGTAACCAATACTTTCGATTGTTTTTCTAATAGCTTAGGTCATACTGAGACTACGAGAAAAATTCGGGGAAAATTGATGGATTAGAATTTTCATTATAATTTTTTGATTTTCTGCGGCCTTATAAGATATTTTCAGTTTTTGGCCAATATCTCAAAAACTTCCACTAGTAACCAATACTTTCGATTGTTTGTCTAATAGCCTAGGTCATACTGAGACTACCGTGAAAATTTGGGGAAAAAACAAATTATATAACAAATTAAATTCTCTTTTGTGATTGTGCTGCCACTTGCGGCGAGTAGCGAAATCTCTTATTTTCCGCTGAGAAATTTCCGCTATCTTATACAGCATCAAATATATATGTAAAAATATTATGTGTATGTAAATAAATAGAAAAACAAATAAACTAGTTTCGACGAAGCGTGGCTCTCAGTATTAAACTTAATGATTTATGTCTTGTTTCTTAAGTATAAATTTTTTAAGAAAACGTAGTTTAGGATGATTAATATTATGAGCGTACGAGGGCGGAGTGAGAAGTCTGGTAAAAATGAAATAAGAAATAATATTTTCGGCAAAAAAAAAAATTATTTTTCAACGTAGTCGCCTTTTAGCTTGATACACTTAGTCCAACGTTTTTCCAATTTTTCGATCCCTTCCAAATAATACGATTTCTCCAATCCTTCAAAATAGGCGTTTGTTGCATCGATGATCTCCTCATTAGAACCGAATCTCTTTCCGCCGAACCATTTCTTCAAGTTCGGTAACCGCAAATAGTCGCAGGGGGCTACGCCTGGAGAGTATGGCGGATGTGGAAGCAATTCGAAGCGTAATTGGAAGAGAACTTTTTCTTCGGCAATTGCGGTCGTTTTTCTTTCAAAACGTCGTTGAAACGATTCAATAAGTTGCAATAATATTCGCCGTTGACTGTTCTCTCCTTTTGAAAGTAATCGATGTAGATTATGCCGCGTACGTCCCAACAAATTGTGGCCATGACCTTGTTGGCCGATAAAATCGCCTTAGTCTTCTTCGGCGCAGATTCGCCTGTAGAAATCCACTGTTTATACTGTTCTTTGGTCTCCGGTGTAGAGTGATGGATCCATGTTTCATCCACAGTTATGAAACGACGCGAAAACTTCTTTTTATTTCGCTTGAATTTCACAAACCTGCCTCTGAAAAGCTTTTTCATATTAAAATTTCCGTGTAATATATTGCGCACAGGTTCATCTGAGATGCCTACTGTCTCAGCTATCTCGCACACTTCCACTCTGCGGTCTTGCAATACCGTATCATAGATTTTGTCAACCATTTTTGATGTGGTGACTTCATTTGGGCGTCCTGAACGATCGGCATCTCTTGTGCTTGTACGACCACAACGAAAATCAGTAAACCACTTGTGAATCATTTTAATCGATGGTGAAGAGTCCCCATAATATTTATCACACTTTGTTTTGGTTTGCGTAACGGTTAGTGGTTGCGTAACACACGAAATCCACTTTCGTCCATGTTGACAAAAACACAATGGGTTGTCTGTTTTCAATGGCTGTCAAAATTAAACTAAATGACAGATCGATCTGAAAATTTTAGTTTGGTCTAGTCACAGATGGTATTGACACATGACATCTGGGATTTACGATTGTGGCACCTTCTATTGCAATTTGACCAGACCTCTCACTACGCTCTCGTATAAAAGTTTGAAGTAAGTAGAGAGTAAGTTTTAAGTATCATATACATTCTAATCATAAAGGCAAATGATCCCGTAAGCTATCATCTGTTATGAGACATTGACCGCCATCCGCCATCACGTGTCATTCTTTTTAAGAATTACTGTCCTCAGATGAGATTTTTTTCTTGCATATTTATCACAGTAAGTTTATATATATATATATATATATATATATATATATATATATATATATATATATATATATATATATATATATATATAATATATATATATATATATATATATATATATATATATATATTATATATATATATATATATATATATATATATATATATATATATAAATATATATATATATATATATATATATATATATATATATATATATATATAATGGGTATCCCAGAATTGGACGATTTAACGAAGCATAGGGAAGCTCATTTCCAACAAAAACAGCCAAGTAAAGTTTTTTCGAATTGTTGATGGTGTAAAAGTTATTTCACTTTTAGTGTTTTTTTAGTGAAATCGCATGTACACATTGTACATCCACCAAAAAATTAATTTAAAAAAAACAAGAGTTATTTTGTTTAACTTCCTGTTTTAAAAAAATCTGCAAGAGAAAATCTACAATCTGTATTATTTTCTGTCAAATAAAACCAATGGTTATGTAAAGTCTTTTTGGTCCCAGTGGGAAAACAATTTACTACAGAAAGTTGACCCATTATCAGAAAAATATGCGATACTAATGCAGATTTTAAAATGGTATCACACACCGGGCTATTCACAACAGAATGTTTTTTATCAATTTTTGTTTTACAAGGTAAGTCGTGTGTATTACAAAATGCACTTAACAAAATTTCGATTTCTAAAATCGATGCTTTGTCAGAAATAAAACAAAATGATTAACACAATGGTAAACTAAAATATAACAATTTTTTTAAGAATATCTAGTAGCCCGAATTAAACAAAATTTGTGGTATAAAAAGAAAACCATTTTGTAATTCATGTTAGTAGTTCCATGCATACATACTCGAACGTTTATAATTAAAATGTCAATAAGCTATGTGGTTTATTCCCACCGCAAATATGCAGAAATGCATTTCATTTATGGCTGATGTAATGGCAATGCCCAAGCAGCAGCAACAGACTAGCAGAGACGATATCCAAATGTGGAACGCTTTCCCAATTACAGAGTATTTCAAAACGTATATCAAATGTATAGTAAAGGCGAGGTCTCCGGTCGTCCGATAAGATATCAAACAGCCGGTCAACTTGATATGGACGTAGATAGAGTAATTGGAATGGTGATAGACGATCCATCTATAAGTGTTCGTTGTTTATCAAGACATTCGTGCCACGGTTAACGTTGCATCGTATTTTAAAAAGAAATCAGTTGCACCCTTACCATGTGCAACGTGTATAAGACTTTTTACTTTCTTATTATGAAAAGTGGGTGCAATTTTGTCAAGAAAGGCTGCGTCGATGGCAAGAAAATTCGCAGTTTTTAACAACATTTTATGGAGTGACGAAACATGTTTAAAATGGGAAGGAATATTCAATATCCATAAATTGCACTATTAAAAAGGGTGACATATTTGAAATTCCACGTCGGATCAACGGGAAAGTCTATCTAAGTTTTCTACAAAATGACTTGGATGAATTACTTGATGACGTTGCTCTACAAACACGTGGAAATATGTGGTTGCTGCATGATGGAGCTCCTCCTCACTATGCAAAAATAGTGAGATAACACCTAAACGTAAATTATCCCAGCCGCTGGATTGGAAAGGGAGGGTCCATTGCATGGCTACCGCGGTCGCCTGATCTAAATCCTTAAGACTTTTTTCTGTGGGGTGATTATAAAGAGCGAGTTTATGAAAGAGTAAACCAGACGATAATATTTTTAAAAGTAACAAACGTGCGTTTCGACGGATTAAGTAAAATTTTATACGGCGATGCCAATTATGTATTTTGGCAAATGGTGGATACTTCGAATACTTAGTATTTAAAATTAATAAAAAAAAATTATTGTATTAATTTTGTTTTATTTCTGAGAAAACATTGATTTTATTAATCGAAATTACTTACTTTGTGAAAAAATTGATAAAAAACATTCTTTGTTACTAGCCCGGTGTGTGATACCATTTTAAAATCTGAATTAGTGTCGTTTATTTTACTGATAGTAGGTCAACTTTCTGTAGCATATTATTTTCACGCTGGCGTCAATTAAACATCAACAATAATTTTTTGAGAAACGAAGAGACTTTACAAGACCATTGTTTTTATTTGAAAGAAGATAATATGGCTTACAAAAATGATGTTATTGGAAAGACACACTCTTCTAGATCGTATTGAAAAAGAAAGTTAAACAAACGAACCCTTGTTTTTTTAAATTAATATTTTGGTAGGTGCATATGCGATTTCTCTAAAAAACAGTATAACTGGAATAACTTTTGCACCATCAACAATTCGAAAAAACTTAACTTGGCTTTTTTTTTGGAAATGAGCTATATATATATATATATATATATATATATATATATATATATATATATATATATATATATATATATATATATATAATATATATATAGATAGATATAGATATATATATATATATATATATATATATATATATATATATATATATATATTTATATATATATTTATATATATATATATATATATATATATATATATATATATATATATATATATATATATATATATATATATACATATATATATATATATTAAAAATACTAAAGTTATGCGCTTACTAAGCGTTACAAAGTACTTGCAACCGATAATGTTAATAGTAATTAATTTATTATTGTTTTGGAAGTATGTGTGTTGATCCAAGCTTGGTAAGCGTCTCACATACAGAATGTATGCAAATAATTTCAATAGTTGTAAATCCTTAGTGCAAGAGAAGTATAATCTTGATGCACACACCACATCTTGCAAAACATAGTTGCAGTATATTTTGATTTTATTTTAATTTTTTTTTTTGATTGAATTGCACTGAACACGTAAGCACAAAACGATAATGAACATCAAAATTATTTACAACATTCTTGGTATTATTATAACAGGGGAATTTCGAAACAATACCAAACAACCATGAGTTCCCCACCAACAAAATTTAAACTGGAAAATTATTCTACAGATCAGCGCGAAATGTTATTATTTATTATTGATAGCGCGAGTAGCGCGCGCTGCTGATCGCTGTGCATGGTTTATTTAGCAATTTCAAACTTAATGTAACCAGGCGAAGCTTACTATTCAGTATTAAGGACTATTGTAACTTCTTGCTGACATCTTAAAAGAATACCATCCATCCTCAGGATATTAGTCGAATTATAAATTACTCAGTCAAATCGGCATACATATAAATTAAATTTAAAACTGACAATTGGAGAGCCCGCTGGGGCATGGCAAATAGACAGTTCCATCATGGCTACATCTTAGAACAATCCTTTATGTTAATAATTAAAATTTAAATTACCTTTAAAACAGGTGTAATCTGAAGTTAATGGAACTTACTAGATGTTAGTATAGGCATTACATGAAATTACTCATTCTAATAATTTTGTTATGGCGGTTTCCTTGGTATCTTTTTCACTTGTTTTTAAAATATTTAGTTCAAAATATTATTTTTATATAAAATTACAATTTGAAAAATACTCATCGGTAACGTACATATGTTTAGAACGGGATAGCACGTCTTATCTTTATCTAATTTGATATATGGTATGAAGTTTAATAATCCAATTGGAATCATAATACTTGTTAATTTTTTGTTAGAGACTTCACTGCCGTAATGGATTACATTATTGTTGTTATTTTCTTCTAGAAAAGTTGTCTCGTATTTTAATTACGAGTGCTATTTGTTGAATTTTCTGTAAAGTACTAGAAATTGCTCGAAGGGGTCGAAGTACTTTTCTTATTTAATAAGTCAAAGAAGAATTGATTCTTTTTGATTTCCCGTTACGACGAAACAGTGTTAAAATTTAAAGGGAATTGTTTTGCTGTAATGCAGACCAATTTTTTTCTCATATCTCTGAAACCATACACTTTACTAAAAATTCTGAATGAACCAAAACATTTATTTATTTATTTTTAATTGCTTAATCAAAAGGTTCACTTAAACTAATTTTCGCCAATCTCACCCAAACTAATGAGTTTCAAGGTCATTTTAAAACATCCACATCGACACTGAACAATTTCCCGTTATAAGTAATTTGCACCTATCGCGCTGCAAGATAGTCCACGAAACAAGTCTCAAATTTATTAAAAAATTCCACCTTTATTTATAATATGTATATATGTATATCAAAAAAAAAAGTAAATTTGAACCCGTCCGGTTATAATGACATCCGGCTATAACGACAAACTTTTTTCAGTTCCCTCGCGGTTTGCTTTACGTGAATTTCATATATAACTTTTCTTTTTATTTATGTATTCAGTAGTTTTAATCGACAAAGGATGAACGACTGAAACAGGGCTACTGACCTAGTGCAAATATTGTTTTATAATATCACAAAAAGCAAAATAAAATTTATTTATGTAGATAGAGTTTATATCACACTGCAAACGTAAATAAATATGAATTTATATAATCTATATTCTCTGAATTAAAAAAGATTGCTGTCAGTTTGTTAATCTCACTAAATACTAAATACATTTTAATGTTTTGCTTTGCTTTCATAGTATTTCAACGACCAAGAATTGTTGATAAATAAAATCACAGTAACACATAAAACAATTCATTAGTAGGAAAATTTATGTTTAATTACAGGGTTACTCATCCAAATGTGATAAGATAATTAAATCGACTTCAAGAAATCTAAAAGATTTACATCTACATGCAAACAATATCAGAAAAGTTGTGCCAATTTATTGTTTACCATGGCACAACCCCCGGATATTCAAGTGTCAGGAAATTAGATGCCAAATTATGAATCACCCACACAAAATTTATACTTAAATTGTATTTCATTTTATTATTTGGAAAGACTCAACAAAATAACAACAACATTAAAAGTTAATTTGGTTTAAATTGACAAATTTATAGACACATGTCCACATAATAACTCCTGTATTCTTAAATGGGCCGTACCACATTAAGAACATAGCAGAAGCCATCTCTGATATCGTTCTTATGTATATAAAATGTGATGTGTAGACAAATTCCATTGTGTCTCTTCTATTTATTTATAACCATACCCATTCGATCTAATAAAATATTGAGATGTCATTTCCAAAACCAACATTTTTCTTTTCGTGCTCAAAACATATTCAGTCACCAGTGTTGATGATAGTAATCAATGAAATAGCAAAAACCAAATGCGAGAAATACAACAACAAAACGACGAATGAAAATGATTTTTCCATTATCCGCCTATTTTAGACTCGAATTATGTAACACCACAATTTTCGCCCGCCGTCACACATTAAACCTGGCATGTATGTACATATGTACTATTAGGCAAAACTTTTGACAAAATTATTATTATTTTTCCTAACAGAAGTTTGCACGCAGCTTATTGTAAAAAGCTTTCATCGATTTAGTGAATTGAATGAGACTTAAATTTTCATTAACACAGGGAAATGATTAATAGTTCATGTTTACTTATAAATTCATTAATCACCGCACAAGAAAATTTCCTTTCAATGGTCATATACCTTTTAAGATTTAGAGATTTGTTGCTTTGTTTGCTTAGTATAACAATATAACCAAACCGAATTGTGTATTTAGATGTGATTAAGAAGTCCTGGAATATATTGATCGGATTTTCTTTTTTTCGTTATAAATTATATTTAATAAATTGGAAAATTTCATTTAATGCCGCGCCATTATCCACAAAAGAAATTGATATAGGAAGATAAAAATACGAGTATAATAATAGAAAATGATGAGGAGGGAGTGGGCGAATTTCGTATAAAAGCCCAAGTTCATTTTGGGTATGATTGATATGGAAAACATAATTTTTAGAGAAATGATCAACAATTCATCATCATTAAATTATTCAATTCTCGGAAGAACATTTTGCTTCGCTATCATTGTTACATTATTGAAAACATGCGCGTCCAAGTTTTATGTGTACCGTTAAGGTACACTGGTGGAAAATGAAATAATCGCACACATCAAAACTTAATATCCTTAAAAATATAAAACAAGAAATTAATTTTATGATTTTAGCACATGTTCATATAAAATCAAAGAGTAACAATATATTGAGTGTAGGAAAAATACACTAACAAAAGGTGAGTAAAATATCTAAAGATTGAGTGGATTGACTCTTGTGGTGACTCTTGTGAGTCTTAACGATATGGAGATCATTGCAGTAAACCATTGTCGAATTACAAATTAACAATGGATAGTAAGCAAATTATCAAAGCTAACTCAACAGCGCCATACCTGTCTAAGAACGTCACACTAGCTGACATTATACGAATATATTTTCCTGGAAGATTTCGCTTATCAATCTTTAGCATTATTATAGTTACATGTTTCTGGGCATTAATAAGTGGAAAATTCTAGTAACGCATGTACGATTTTTATTTAGCTTTACACAGTAAAATGTGTATGTGTAGTGATATATACAACATGATAAAACCGCTGTGCCGATAAAATAGGTCTCAAAAAGTTCAGTGAGTCCATTTGCCTGTGGTTCCGTTACACGTTTTAGGGGCGATGCACCAAAACTCTAAAGGTGTCGATGAGAGTGTTATTCGAAAAAATCTTCTAATCAAGTCTACGTTGAAACGAAACAGACAATGATTTAGGTTAGACCAGTTGGAGTCTCACTTAAAAAATTCGTACTGGACCAGTTCATTTTGAAACAGAACTTAAGCCGTCTGATAAGTCAGGCCCATAAAAGTTTCCTATATATGATGAAATTTTGGTGAAATCTCGGAGATTTCTTATTATTGGCCTGAATGTTATATAATCAAATTCAAAAGGATCCTTTAAGAGCTTTACACAAAAAAATGTTTTATAGAAGCGCCTCGTATATGTAATTTGTATTAGAATAATTAACATATTTAATTTGTATATTAGCGGAATAATTAATTATTTTGAATTTTTTTTAGTTTTCGTTTAAAATTTTTATATAAGAATTGTTTTATCATAACAACAGTATGATTTTCAATAGATGCTTACTTTTTTTAATTGTTAAAAACGGTATCCTCATGATTTTTCTGGTTTGATGCAACAAGGATATTTTCTTGGAATATTTTTTTCTTATTTAAACAAATTTCAGGAAAATCAGTTTTATTTGTAGTTGTGTAGTGTTTTGTGTTATCACGTTTTGGTTTTTAGACAAGTGGCTTTTGGGATTAAAGACAATATATTTATAGATGAGAGAAGTGCGATGTCTTTTTCGCCATTTTTCACGGCATTGACGTGACACGTAAATATTCTAAAATAAAATTATTTGCCACCAATGTCGAAGGGGATCATTGTGAATCAAAACACAAATAATTTTGCTTTTGTTCCAAACGTTCTTAAACGTCTGATATTATTCAAACCCTTACAATGATAAGCAGCACCTATATATTATTTTATAAAATAACAATTTACCACCAGCGCCAGAACGCTGGAATTATGAACTAAAGTTGTACTGTCAAAATTATTACCTGATTCAATTTTCAAACGATTTACTATGCGAAGGCATGTTGGAAAAAACATGATCTAACATCCAAACTTCCAGATATTATTACGACATTAGGACAGACAATTTTTTGGACTCAGAGACCATAAAAGCAAAGTGATTTATAATTTGTATGAGGTTAGTTTTTTGCGAGCTCTTTCTGTCTTAATCTATTATTTATAGCTTCACTCTCAAGAAGCACGCTTGTGCATGCAATCCGTCGTTTTGGTGTAGGACTATGCACATTTGCTACAGGTCTCTAACAGATATTTAAATTTGAAAAATTTATATGAATGAATTTTGTTCCCATGACATTTTTGTCCATTTTCCCCAAATTCCAGAATAGCAGAATCGTTAGTGATATTGGCAGTGTTCAGATCGTGGTAGATCTCTGATGTATAACATTTTAAAAAAACGATACCAAGACACAACCTTCTATAACTGCTGCCTAGAATTTTTTAAGGTGGGTGTATTATTCTTCGCATTGCACTCGAAAAACCATCGGGCAGTACAGTCGTATAACTCTGAATGACATAAAATTGTTTTGACAGATCTCTATGAAGTTTGAAAATGATTCACCTGTGAAATACTTCATCAAATGTACTTTGAGGTACTGGTTGCCAATATTAATGCATATAATACGAAGCCTTCGTTTAGATTTTTGAGTGAAATTTGGAGCCACACTAATGAATTGTGCGTGCAATGATTCATATAGGGTTGGTGGTGTTGCCGTATATTTTGATTCAAATTTAGATTTCCAATTTTTCCAGAATATTGATATTCTTGGTCTTCCAAACAGCAGCATTAATTATATAAACCTAATGTCTTGTTTTTGGCTTGAATCACTGATTAATATTCCCACTTTTTTGCTCGGCTTAGATCTAACGATGTTTCAGTTATAACAACGTCGGCTTTAGACTTAAAAGTTTCTGACCACCATTTGATTGAGATATGGTTTAAGGTTTTTCAGATACTGTTACCTGGTTCTAATTTGAACCAAAATTCCACGAGAGAAAGAAAGAAGCTCAATCTTTTAATGTTATATGAAAGGTTGGATCTTATGGACTGGGGGTATATTTTTAACATCGTCAATCCATCGCCAGCTCTTGAGGTACTTTTGGATAATATTTCGATTATTTTAGAACGCTGCTACACATATTGTTCATCTAAAATCAAATGCTGCAACTTGGATTTCCTTTGACCTTGCACGAACCAAGTCTTAGATAACTTAATAATGCAGTACTTCGCGCAAGCTACATTAGAATGTGCACCATAATTAATGTGGATATAAAAAAAAAAAGGAAATCTATTATTCTAAGCATTTTCAGTTAACCGCAGTGATATAAAAAAACTGGATCTTAGTGAACGAAATCTTAGCTCGTAATCCTAAAACGCCACTAGTTAAATCTATTTTAGCACAGAATGGAGAACTTCTTACGAGTGATTTAGCAATTGCCAATGCGTTTAATTGTTATTTTTCTTTGTTTTTTTTATTGCTAAAGACCTAGGTGCCAAATTCGACTCTAGCAACACATCATCTAGTTCCGTTTTGCCTTTTGATTTCAGTCCGTCAACCTTTTTATGGTCCCAGTATCTAGCTTTGAAGTTTTTCCAATTATTTGTGCCTTGGAACCGAAATACTCAATTGATAACGTTGGCCTGAGTAATTATATACTAAAAGCCATTGCTGGACATATTAGTCCTGTTCTAGCACACTTTTTCAACCTTTCCTTTAGGCTGGGAGTTGTACCCGATCGATTGAAAACAGGAACTATATTCCCCTTTTTAAGAATGGTAATCGCCTCAACAAAGGTAACTATAGACCTATTACCTTGCAGCCAGTAATCCTAAAGGTTCTTGAAATGGCAGTTAAAAATAGGGTTTCTAGTTTTTTAGATCAAATGGGTATACTGAGTATTCATCAACATGGCTTTCGTCGAGGTATGAGTACTGAATCGGCCTTGTTGGAATTCTTAAGTACAATCAATATTGGTTTAAATAAAGGTAATACTTGCGGTGCTCTATTTATTGATACAGCTAAAGCCTTCGACATGGTCGATCACAAGCTTCTGCTCTCTATTTTGTATAATAAAGAATTTAGGAGAGTTTCAAATAAGTGGCTAGCATCGTATTTAGATGGTAGATCAGTGAGAGTTAAGATAAACGAAAAGTTAAGCGGCCCGAAATTTATTGGGGTTGAGGTTTCCCAGGGTTCAGTATTAGGCCCATTGCTGTTTCTTATTTACACTAACTCGGTGTTTAAACTGAATCTTCATGGTTATTCTACCGGGTTTGCCGAAGACATAGCCTTGGCTTATTGTGGGAATTCTCCCAGTAACGTTAATTCGATAATCAATACTGATCTAAAAACTTTACTCTCATGGTTCGACAAGCATCGTCTGATTCTAAGCCGAAAAACTAAGTTCATGTTGTTTAAATTGTCTGGTAATGTTAATTTGGCCTCATTGCCTCGCATCTATTGATTGCCACTCTGAGTGTTTTGACATCGAGCCTGTTGACTCGTTTAAATATCTTGGTGTCCACTTGGACACTTCTAAATTGGTAAACGCATATAAATTCAGTCAATCGGTATATGTCATCAACAGCTAGAATTTTTTACCTCCTTCGTGACTATTGTCCTACTCCGGTGCTAAAAATTGCTTGCTTATCGTGCACTAGTTATGGCTAAATTAGAATATGGATTGGCGTGCTGGGGTGGTTGTAATGCAGCTACTCTGTACCCGTTATACGTGCAACAAAAAAAGATTTTGGGAATATTTCTAAAGACACCACGAACTAAGCCATCTTGGAATTTATTCACCACAACCAACATCTTGCCGTACTTGTATGTCTATAAGGAATTGAGAGTTTTTTTTTTTAATGGAAGTGGTCAACATACTCGTATAATGAGAAGCGATTTTCGATACAAATTTCGCGGCAACCATCAACTTCTCTGCAACATTCCTAGATTTTACACCAACCACTTCCGTCGCTCTAATCTTGTCGCTGCGATGATCATGGGCTATCGAATCTGTCTAGTCATATTGGTGTCCATGTGTCAAAATCTGGAATGATGAACGATTTTACCGTCAGAGTAAGGGAAAAATAAAAATTTCACCCCTATAAACCCATCAGACTTACCCCTAACCTATTATCGAAATCTACCTATGGTCATGGGCTATCGAATCTGTCTAGCCAGATTGGTGTCCATGTGCCAAAATCTGGAATGATGAACAATTTTATCGTCAGAATAAAGGAAAAATAAAAATTTCACCCCTATAACCCCATCAGACTTACCCTAACCTATAATCGAAATCTACCTATGGTCATGGGCTATCGAATCGGCATAGTCAGATTGGTGTCTGGTTAAATCTATAACATCTATATAAAATAAATTTTTGAAAGTTGGCCGTATGCTGCTATAATAAACACATGAAACTATAGGTTAATTTCGATTAAATTGCAAATTGTATTTCTTGTTTGTTACGATACATATGTTTGAAGCTGGCTAAGTAGATTAGTCACTTTCGACTACGATATTTCAATTTAATATATAATTTATTAACTTTCGACTCAAGTAGTCAAGACACTATCTGCATTACCGATTTTTTCACTTTCGGCTGACAACTTTCGGCTAACTTTAACAAGGTTAATTTTAAAAATTTTCAATCTCGAGATTTTTGCAGATTTACCTTTCGCTATATCGCCAAAGTAATAAAATAGTGGGTTTTAAAAAGTTCCCTGTGTGTGTCTGTGTGAGGTGCTGAGCAGACTAGATGTTTGTTGGTTCTACCAATAAACCTGATAAATCTGATAAGAGTGAAACTTCATACTTATAATTTTGTCATAAATTGGAAGATTCCAGTGATTTTTGACTCCAAATCGGTTCAACAGTCAAAATACATCTTCTATAAGAAAAACCACTACAAACTAAACGATTCTTCATATTTTCTCTTTAATCACATGACACTATTTTAATTTTATTTTATCACAAGCATAAAAGCCACCTACATAAGCCCACAAGCATAATAAACATTCATATGAATAATAAAAAGGTTTCAAATTATTGCTTTTAGTTCATTATTTCTCCTCAAAATTCATTTTCCAGAGTTGAGTTTGTAGACTTATATGTTTTGAATTTTATCAAAGAAATATAAATTTGAAATAATTCTCCACAAAATGACCCCAATAGTTTTTGAGAAAACACTGTTTTTCAACATAAATTCTTCTGTACAGCCCAGACGGAGCAGGAGCATTTTGGTTTTTTGCAATTATTTTGAAAGTGTATCATTTACAAGAAAAACGATTATGAACTAATAAATTTTAATTTAATTTTGGAATAATATCGGTGTAATACTGGTCAGTTTTCCAAAATTTACGCAAAAATTACAATTTTTGTTCGAATTTTTTTTTATTATCTTTGCAATCTGATCTGGGATCGAGGCTCTCCCAACTCTTTCCGCTTTTCCCGTCCTTACTTTTACACGGTTGCCAGCCGATTCCAGGAAGTACGGCTATAGGTCTGATTTTCGTAGAACCATCTGCACATTCCATAGCTCTATGCCAGCCTATAGTACTGGACATGATAGATGGGTCGGATCATGAGTTTTGAACGCCGATAGAGGTTCATAGTTGTGCTTCTTTTCATCACAGATCGTAATATGTTGACCAAAATTCCCTTTTGATATCCTGCTTCTATCTGTGCCATTTGGTCGGTCAAAAAAGCTTTTTTAACTTAAATTCGGCCTCTGTGCCTTTACTTTTAAGCCTTTTCTATAAATTGGGAGGACCCAGTGTGTTGTTTGTTTGGTCGAAAAAGATTCACCGGAAGTGGTAGCTTCGATAGGAGCTTTTTATTTTAGCAAATATTTTAAAAAGTAAATAGTATTTTCGAAATTAGATCAGATTATTTTGTTAAATTTTCCCGGCAATGACGTATTGATAAAAATAAAAATTTATTTCATCAAAATTCGAGATGCAGTCAGTCCAGGCGGATTAATTATTCTGAATCAAACTTCGTACTTAACCTTTTTCCACATCGTGGAAGATCAATGCGAAATTTGGTGGAAATCTGTGCACCGGAGTAGCAGAGTCCATGGGAGGTCTTTCAATTTTTGCAATGATGTTGAAAAGTTAAGCGACAAAGAATAAAACGATTCCAATCAATTTAAAGAATAAATTTTCAACAAGGGTTGGTTTTGACAAGACAGTTTTACCAAAAGTCCTGTAAGTTTAATTTTTCTCTATAGAAATCAAGTTTGGAGATTCGATGCATTCGTGGTAGAATATAATCGGGCGTTGGCCACAACATAATTACTCCTTCATATTTTCTTTGGTTTTTCTAGCCCATTTCGCATACTTTGTTTTGATTTGGGAATTTGCAGTTTTGGTCGATTTAATCCCTTTGCTGCTTTCCAGAGTAAATAGTCCTTATTCTTTGTTTGAGTTATATGAAGAAAAAATTGTACACAGATTAATTAGAAATTCTCAAATATTACGATCTGTGATGAAAATGAACACAACTATGATCCCCTGCCGGAGAGCAGAACTCGTGGGCCGACCCATCTTCCATACCCAGTATAATAGGCTGGCATGGAGGTATGCAATGTACAGATAGTTATACGAAAATTGGACCTATAGCCGTACGTCCTCGATTTGGCAGGCGACTGCGTAAAGTAAGGATGTGAAAAGCGAACTGCGAGAGAGTGGAGAGGGTCTCGGCCCCAGAACAGATTGCAAAAATTTAATAATAATAAAAATATTGGTTTTATTTCTCACCTCTTTTATTAGTTGGTTTAGTTTGTTTCACATCTGTTCCACATAATTTTGTCTTGTGGGCACGACGACGGTGCCATTTTCCTCTTATTTCTCGTTTTTTTTGTGCTAGTTCCATTAGTTCGACGATGTTACCGGATCAAATATTTTTCCAATACTGATTGGAAATAAGATTTTAGAATGGCATTCCATGAATAAACAACGGCGTTATTACTTTAAACGTTAAAATTTTACAACCATCGATGAAATGATTTAAATGAAACCTTTTCCAGACAACACTTTAAACGTTAGTTGCACGTGTATTTCACTCCCAACCAATTTTCCCGAACTCCCAACATGAAACCTGAATATATTGGCCGTACATGTTCCAGTAAAGTCCCGAAATCGATAAATGTCCGAATAAAAATTAGAAAAAAATGTTTTATTGCTTCAAAATCTATTAAATGACAGTCCTATATTCTCAAAATTGTTCACCATTCACCCCATGGAGTATTATTTATGGTATTAGTGAAAATTTGAATTTAGAATAGAAGGGATTAACGGCTTTACTAACTCTCACGGGCTCGCTGGAAGTAATTGTGCCCCTCATGACGTTTAGCCCTCTGATGGAGAATAAATGAAACTACGGGGATGTAGGGAAGAAGACATTTACCGATTTCGGATTAAACCGTAGCAAATACGTTATGTACTATGTACATATGAATCTAATAAATTATGTCGGTATTTTAACTTTATTCTTGCTGTTTAGTATGAACGAACATGCATATGTTTTCGGCTGATTTTTGTAGGTTAGTTAAAAGTCGAAACACTATCTCAATTATTGCGTTTTGTCTCTTTCGGCTAACTTTAACAGCATTTTATTTTAAGCACTTAATCTTTCTTTGTCAAATATTGTAGTGAAGTATAAATTAATATAAAATTATTTATAAAATCGAATAAACAAGTTTGTTTGTGGGACTAATTGTCGTAAATGAGCACAACAGCAATATATTATAACTAGTCAGACTAGTCGGACATTGTAAGAATGATTTGATTAACCGAAGAGTTGGAATAAAAATAGAAGACAGCAGCAGAAAATAAATTAATACTTCTCTGTAATATTTTAACTTAGAAAAATAACTTGCTCCGTGTGCTGCTTAAACTAATACTGTGGTTGTCTTTGTTTAAACTTCCAACACTGTATATTTTGACGGCAGGAGGACTATCCCACAGGTTTAATTTTCATTGATACATTGAAAATTTTACTTATTTCTGTTAAAAACAAAATTTTTAAATTCGTTCTTTTTATTCCATGATATCCGTTTCTTCGGCCGTGATTAATCTTTAACAACAATAAGAAGTATTCATATTTTCAAACAGGAATACATAAACTAAACAGAGACCAAAGGCTTTTCCTACCCACTTTTCTTTCTGATATAAGAGTGATATGCTTCTTGTCCCTCCTTTCTAATCGTTTTGGGTATTGTATTGTACAAACGAAGAATGGAAAAAATAAAAACAAATTCTTAGAAAAACCAAAAATATGGAAATATATGATTTTTGTGTTCTTTAATTTCAATCATTAATCTTTGTAAATTGAATGAGCTTTTTTGTTATGCTGTGGACAAAAACCCTATCGAAACGGTCATTGCAAGGGGATGATGTTGGTAAACAATCTGTTTGTACAATGCACAGAGTAATGGAATGGAAATTTTTTATCCATTTATCGAGGATGAATTTTGTTTTCACACACTATATTCATAAACGAAGATACAGGTTGCTCAAGGGTATTGGATTATGTATTACACAAACTTTGTTGTTTTACGATTGAATCTAATGAATTGGAAGAAATAAATTATTCGAAAATTATTAAGTGATGACGTTTGCATGAGATCTAATACTCGCATAGTTCTTTATAGAATAAAGGAGTTTTATAGATTACATAATTTATCTTAATAAAGTAATAAAATAACGGTTGATTGAGCTTTGAAGTCATTGTGAACGAAAAATAATGTTAGAAAAATTTACGGTGTATATTAAAGTGGTTTAGAAAGTTACAGAAAAACTGTTAAAGAGGAACTGATAAATCTAAAATGAGTGAACGGATGAATAGTGCCCAGTTATCCACGAGTGTTATTTTGTACGAATTTTGTATTATTATATGATATGATACGATATGATAAGAGGCGAAGTACAAGCCAGTCATAATGGCGATCATAGGTATGCTTAGCACAATACTGGAGTAAGCGTAATCCAATATCAAATGCATATTTGAAAAACGAATCGTTCTCCAGAATTATGCGGGCCAAAGCCCTGTCTACATTCCCACATTGAAGGCAATATAAGGAAAAGATTAGTTATTTACAGAAACGACTAGGGCGCCACGCGGCAAAGTCGTTATCGAAGTACTTTGTTAATAAATTATATATACGTTTCTTAACTTTTACACATAATCCATACTTTTCTCTACATAGGATTTGTTAATTTATTAATTTGTGTTAGTTGTGATTAGGAATAGGATATCTAAATTTCATCATAGTTTCTATTGTCTTCAGTCGTAAACGCCTGGAATGATTAATCAATTACATCCAGGGGTCAACTAAACATTTGCTGTAAAAAGTTGCTGCTCTACACCCAACCCTGCACCATAAATTCCGAGGGATATATCTTCGTAAATGCACAGCATGTTTATACATATGATGACCTAACAATTTGTGGTCCATAGTTAATCATTAAATTTGAATTCAGTATTGTAATATATCTACCTTACTTTCTAGCTACCTTACGCATTATCAATCATTAAAAACACACGACAGTTAAATAACAGAAATTAACACTCTTGAATCCAATTAGAAAGAACATCGAATACAACATTATTTTGCAACAGGCCTTTAGAAGTTTATTTAAATGATAAAAACACGAGTTGCAAATAAAGAGATCGTTTGATCAAAAACGTTGCAGCTACAGTCTTCTCTTGAACCCTCATGTGTTTGTACTCGTATAATAATAATAATTTAACAAATAAATATAAATTAAATTAAATTTTCAAACGACGTTTATAATTATGTTAAAGCGTTGCGCTTTAACGAAAAATTCTCCGCTTCATCAAAATTTGAACAAAGTTTAAGATAAAAAAAAAGAATGGCCGGAGAACATAAGCAAATGTTGACCGTCACATACAACTAACTAAAAAGTTTGGAATACAGAGATGAAGAACCAAAACCCAAAAATTCGTTACTACGAAATTCTGATAAACTAAAGTAACTATTTCGGTTTGATCAAAACGAGATTCAGTAAGCAATTTTTTTTAAACGAAATAAGCTTTAAAAATAAATGCAACCGACCCAAAAACTGTGAAAACAAAATAAAGGTGATTATTGGCAATTCTTAGATTTAAAAAATTTGGGTGGACATGGAAATATGTATGTATGCAAACAATACATCGCAACACATATTGAAGTATCTGCAAAACAGTTCACCCTCGACAATCTTGTAGATTACAAGAAACAATACATGTTTTGGTTCAAATTTTCATTTAAAAGCACAATTATGCCCTTCCTGCTCTAAAAGACAAATCTAACGTATTTGGGTTTCAATCACTAGTCGAGATTTTTGTATTTTCTTATAAAAGTATTAAAATAAATAAGAAGATATAATTCACCTGCCCAAAAATCATACCACAATATTGCACAGCAAATTCATTTAATATACAATCTTTAAAAAACCTTTAGGAAGGTAAACTATATCGGTCAGTATATCAAGAAAATGATCGTGTTTGTGCTTTTTGTTTGCTTACCGAAACCAACACAAATGTATTCTACAAGCCATATTGTTGGAACATATACACAATTTTCGGTCGGCTATATCAGTACACATCAGTCATCAAATTTATGTCTACAGTTAATTCTTTGAACCGTAGACCGCAGTTGTATTCATAAAAAGAATAAAAGAAAATAAACAGAAGAAAAAAATATTTATACGAATGCTAAAAGTAAGGTTATAACTTCTCGTAAATTACACGAAATATGTAAACATTTTATGCGTGTTTATAATAATATTATGAACTAATACTTACCAATAGATTTTTATTAAATTTTAAAATATATTATTAAAATATTTTTCTTGTTGTTTATTTATAATTTTTTTTTGTCAATATGACTAAACTGACACAAAAAAAGAGCCCGTGAAGTTTCTAACAAAAAATAACACGTATACGTATACGATTCCAATTGGAAAACATGGCGGAACCATAATTCTTATTGGATTTTGATAGATTCCAATAGCCGCCATATTGAATTGTTTTAGTGTTGGTGAATTGCACTGTTAATATTTATAAATGCAAATTAGTAAAAATTGTATTAAAAATTGAGCCCGTGAAGTTTCTAACAAAAAATAACACGTATACGTATACGATTCCAATTGGAAAACATGGCGGAACCATAATTCTTATTGGATTTTGATAGATTCCAATAGCCGCCATATTGAATTGTTTTAGTGTTGGTGAATTGCACTGTTAATATTTATAAATGCAAATTAGTAAAAATTGTATTAAAAATTATTATCATATTAAATAAATTCAAAGTTTACAAAATAAAATAGAAAAAGGATAATAAATACAAAAGATATTAAAGAAATATTTAAATAACTTAAAAAAACTTAACAAATAAATAAAATTAACGCTTTAACAACAAAAAAATATCAAATGTTTATTGAACACTTTCACTCAAAATATTGAGTATTTTATCAATCTGGGCCAATAACAAGCCACTTCCAGAGATTAGGGCAAGACACCACTATATAGGTTAAATTGGCCGATCTCTAAAGAACATTTTCCGGTATAAGGTTTTCACAAGCGGAGAAAATGTAACCTTGTTAATAGGAATTTTCCACCGTAAATTTTGAGTATTTATCAATCTGGGCCAATAACAAGCCACTTCCAGAGATTAGAGCAAGACACCACTATATAGGTTGAATTGGCCTATCTCCAAAGAACATTTTCCGGTATAAGGTTTGCCCAAGCGGAGAAAATGCAACCTTGTTAATAGCAATTTTCCACCGTAAATTTTGAGTATTTATCAATTTGATAAATACTCAAAATTTACGGAGGAAAATTGCTATTAACAAGGTTGCATTTTCTCCGCTTGGGAAAACCTTATACCGGAAAATGTTCTTTAGAGATAGGCCAATTCAACCTATATAGTGGTGTCTTGCCCTAGTCTCTGGAAGTGGCTTGTTATTGGCCCAGATTGATAAATACTCAAAATTTACGGTGGAAAATTGCTATTAACAAGGTTGCATTTTCTCCGCTTGGGAAAACCTTATACCGGAAAATGTTCTTTAGAGATAAGCCAATTCGACCTATACAGTGGTGTCTTGCCCTAATCTCTGGAAGTAGCTTGTTATTGGCCCAGATTGATAAAATACAAAGTATTTTGATCGAGAAATTTCAATAAACAATTCTGATATTTTTCTGTTATAGCTTTTACTTTTATTTATTTGTTAACTAATTCTCACTTGATTTTTAATTGTTTTTTCTTATCTGTTTTAATAATCATTGCATTTCATTAATATTTTGTATTTTTGAATAAATTATATTTAAGAAAATTTAATTTTAAAATATCTTCATTCGGAAAATAATTTTACAGTGTAATAAATCTCACTCAATTTTTTCTAATAAGAATTTAATATTGAGTGCTACCAACACATATATAATTTGGCTTTTTTGTTATTTTTTGTTAGAAACTTCACACCGGTAAAAAAAATCAAAACAATCTTTATAATTTTAGTGCTGCCTATAATAGTTAAAGCAGTGTGGCCTGCAGTATTCTAGGTTCACTGGCTATAATGGTATTGTGACCCTAATATTATAACCCTAATGCTGCACCAGCACTTGTATTTGGGTGATCCAATGAAAATGGTACAGGAATTTTTTACAAATTAATTACAACACATCAGCATATTTCAACCTCCAAAAAACTACCCCTAAGGGGTGCAATTCTTCAAAACCCATATTTTTCGTTACAACATTCTTATCGCATTTCTGTTATATTTTGTTGTATCGTATTGGGTATGATACTCGCATTTTTTACAAATTAATTACAACATATTGGCATAGCTCAACACCCAAAAACTACCTCTAAGGGGTGCAATTCTTCAAAAACCATATTTTTCGTTAAACCATGCTTTTTGCATTTCAATTAATATTTGTTGTATCGTACTGGGGGTGGTACTGTAATTTTTTATAAATTAATTACAACAAATTGGCATAACTTATGTTTCACGGTCTGGATTTATTATAAAAAAACAATTTTAATTTAACCTTATCACAAACTTTGTTTAATTTATTTTTATTTAAACAGTTTGATTTAATTTTATTTATTTAAGATTTTAATGTTTCTAGCCCGAAAGATAACTTAATTCTAAATTACAATTATACTTAATTCTAAAACGTTGACATGCGATATACATAAATGCATTTATGCCAGATTGCAATTCACACGGTCGCATTTATGTATATTCAGCGATTTTGTTGCGCGTAGTTTGTAAGGCGTTACTCCGCGCGTTGTTTATGTATCATAAATAGAAAAGTAGTTCTGCATTCCATGTTACTTTGTTGTTGTGTCGCGTGTAGAGGATCGTAACTCATAGCTCAACCCCCAAAAATTACCCCTAAGAAGTATAATTTTTAAAAAAATATATTTTTCATCACACTGCGCTTTCTGTATTTCTGTGAATTTCTGTTGTATAGTGAGGATGGTACTAGATTTTATTTTATAAATTAATTACAATAAAATGGCATAATTAATCCCCTAGAAAACTACCCCGAACGGGAGCAACCATTTAAAATCAATGTGTCGTACTGAGGGGGATACTAGAAGTGTTTACAAAAAAAATTACAATATTCTGGAATAGTTCAATTGTCTGAATCTGCCTCTAAAAAGTGAAGCTCTTTAAAATAAAGGGCTGTTGTAATAAATGCAGGGATACCTAGTTCTTGCATAGGAAGGAAGTTCGATGCATTATTACCAATTTTTATGGATGTGGGCTGTTGTAATAAATTCAGGGATACCTATTTCGTGCATAGGAAGGTAGTTCGATACATTTTAAGTGATTTTTGTAGATGTAGGCTGTTGTAATAAATTCAGGGATACCTCTTTCTTACATCTGAACGTAATGTATCGAAGTTCGATACATTACGATCGATTTTTGTAGGTGTGGGCTATTGTAATGAATTTAGTGATACCTATTTCTTGCATAGGAAAGAAGTTAAATGCATTACGATCGATTTTTGTGGGTGTGGGATATTGCAATAAATTCCGGGGTTGTCTATTTCTTGCAA
Source organism: Nephrotoma guestfalica (assembly GCA_963691935.1). Classification (NCBI taxonomy): domain Eukaryota; kingdom Metazoa; phylum Arthropoda; class Insecta; order Diptera; family Tipulidae; genus Nephrotoma; species Nephrotoma guestfalica. The sequence goes on from OY829915.1 coordinate 114,555,170, forward strand.
AGGAAGGAAATTCGATACATTATTATCGATTTTTTTGGGTGTGGGCTGTTGTAATAAATTCAGGGATACCTAATTCCTATGCAAGGAAGGAAGTTCAATGCATTACGATCGATGTTTGTGGATGTGAGCTGTTGTAATAAATTCATGGGTACCCATTTCGTGTATAGGAAAGAATTTCGATATATTTTGATCGATTTTTGTGAGTGTGGGCTGTTGTAATAGATTCAGGAGTAATTGTTTCTTGCATAAGAAGGAAGTTCGATACATTTTGATAGATTTTTATGGATGAGGGCTTTTTTGGTAAATTTAAGAGGTATGACCTTAACAGAGAAACTTTATTTTAAAGAGCTTCACTTTTTAGAGGCAGATTCTGACAATTGAACTATTCTACAATATTGTAATTTATTTTGTAAAAACTTCTAGTATATATCTCAGTACGATACAATGATTTTAAACGGTATCTCCCGTTCGGGCTAGTTTTCTAGGGGATTAATTATGCCATTTTATTGTAATTAATTTGTAAAAAAATCTATTACTATTCCCACCATACAACAAAAATTCACAGAAATACAGAAAGCACAGTGTGATGAAAAATATAATTTTTTTAAATTACACCCCTTAGGGGTAATTTTTGGGGGTTGAGCTATGCCAATATGTTGTAATTAATTTGTAAAAAATGCGAGTATCATACCCAATACGATCTTCTTGCAAAGGAAGGAAATTCGATACATTATTATCGATTTTTTTGGGTGTGGGCTGTTGTAATAAATTCAGGGATACCTAATTCCTATGCAAGGAAGGAAGTTCAATGCATTACGATCGATGTTTGTGGATGTGAGCTGTTGTAATAAATTCATGGGTACCCATTTCGTGTATAGGAAAGAATTTCGATATATTTTGATCGATTTTTGTGAGTGTGGGCTGTTGTAATAGATTCAGGAGTAATTGTTTCTTGCATAAGAAGGAAGTTCGATACATTTTGATAGATTTTTATGGATGAGGGCTTTTTTGGTAAATTTAAGAGGTATGACCTTAACAGAGAAACTTTATTTTAAAGAGCTTCACTTTTTAGAGGCAGATTCTGACAATTGAACTATTCTACAATATTGTAATTTATTTTGTAAAAACTTCTAGTATATATCTCAGTACGATACAATGATTTTAAACGGTATCTCCCGTTCGGGCTAGTTTTCTAGGGGATTAATTATGCCATTTTATTGTAATTAATTTGTAAAAAAATCTATTACTATTCCCACCATACAACAAAAATTCACAGAAATACAGAAAGCACAGTGTGATGAAAAATATAATTTTTTTAAATTACTCCCCTTAGGGGTAATTTTTGGGGGTTGAGCTATGCCAATATGTTGTAATTAATTTGTAAAAAATGCGAGTATCATACCCAATACGATACAACAAAATATAACAGAAATGCGATAAGAATGTTGTAACGAAAAATATGGGTTTTGAACAATTGCACCCCTTAGGGGTAGTTTTTGGGGGGTTGAAATATGCCGATGTGTTGTAATTAATTTGTAAAAAATTCCAGTACCACCCCCAGCACGATATAATAAATATTAACAAAAATACGAAAAGTCTGGTTTAGCTTTGTCTAATGCCAGCCCACACACGAATTGCAGGATAACGGGACTTGTAAAAAATTTTCTAACTGTGTAACAAATTTGTAATTAATTTGTAAAAAATTCCAGTACCATCTTCATTGGATTGGAGTGCTGGTGCAGCATAAATATGTTCATAAATAAAAACGGAACAATGTGTAAACGAAAAATAAAATAAAAATTTAAAGAAACTTTACAGTAACAAGTTCGTAATTATTATCCTATACAGTATACTATAGTTTCCTGGTACATTGGAAATAAAATTGTTATTCGTTAATAAATGCAGCACAGTTATCTCAAGATTTCTGTGAAAAATGGTGCATTATAAAAAATTTGGTTTATTTCTTCATTTTAAAAAATTACAGCACCAAACATAAATTCTTATCACCTTTCTCCTTCGCTGCATTATCCACACTAATCAAACTAAAAAATCTAATTTTAAATTATAATGAAATCTGGCTCCTCCTCTTTCACTTCTAGTTTTTTTTTCTTTTTGAAATATGGATGTGTGCGTGTATAATGTGTTCTTATATTTATTATAAAATTGTATGAACTTTTCCTGTACTTTTTACTAATACAAATGAATGACTGAAATATTTAATAGGATCGGTGCATACTCAAGTACAGTTCGGCTTGTAGAATACATTTGTGTTGGTTTCGGCTTTACAAACAAAAGTACATAATGACCAAAATCTACTTAAATATAAGTCCTGCTAACTCCACACATATGAAATAAACAATAACTAACTAAAGATGTATTAGTAATTTTTTTCCATAGTAATTTTTTTTTTTAAAAACTAAGTATAAATATGTAGGTGCAGAAACGAACAAAAATGAAAAAAAAAAAATCAAATTTACATTGCATTGTTAGTGTATCCAACACACTCTTTGGTAGTTTTTTTATATAGGTATCTGTCAATGAGCGTTAGAGCAGGACTTATATTTAAGTAGATTTTGATACCAGGCAAAACTGCTTGATAAGGCGTCAAATTTAAGTCTACAGTTTATTTTCTGAGCCAGGAGACGGCAGTTATGTTCTTGAAAAGCATTCATTAAACGAAATGACAGAAAATATTAAAAACAAAAATAGTTTGATTCGAAAAATTGCCTGCCTTTGCCCTGTGTATTGCGTAATTCATAATCCGTAAATCTTCTTTTAATATTCTTATTTTATATTCTAAATCTAAGATTATCTAATTATTAAGTTCTACATCAGTTTTAATTACGTTTCTTGTTTCGTTGTTTATGGCCGTAAAATTATTTATTATTCCCATGAACAAATTGTTTATAACTACTTCTACATTGGTTATTTTTTATTTGCTGGCAATAAAACCTTCAGAGTCAGGATTTCCCGCAATCCATTTCCGTGCGCTACCTATGAAATCCAACGATCTTTTAAATTTCCGTGGTTTCATATTTTAAATTAGATTTTGGGACAAAAGTTCGTGAGAAATATAGGCAAAAAAGTAATGTCGCTTACAGGTGTCCGTATTAATAACTGAATGGATGTCCGAAGTAATTTTTGCATATTCGGCCAAATCGATAGCGTGCATTATTTTAAAATTGCCTGTCCGTAGGTTTGCTTGCCCCCCAATAATGAATTTGTGAAGTGCAATAACTGAACGCCAGCGTTTAAGACAATAAAGTAATATATTAAAGTAATATATGACTTCCATTCCCATGAGTTGAGTTGTAATCTGTTATAGGTGAAACACGTTACCCCCTGGAATGTCCTACGTGTGGGGAACAGATGCAGTCTTCCGTCGTCAACTACGCGAACGGCTGTTTTACTAATTTTGATGTTTAGAGCTAACCGAGCGACCTTGTTATTAAACCTGCTATTCATCGTACACTGATCAAATCAAGGATACAACTAAACCTGTTATTCAAACAACTACTACTCCGATTGAACGAAAAAGTACTAGATCAATGTCATCATCCACAAAACTGTAATTTGTTATATTTTTTGATTATTCTTATTTTATTATTGAATGAACTGATTTTATTTTTTTACTTTTGCATGAATTGTAAAGCTCTATATTGTAATGCGTTGTTGACATCATTAATCAGCTGATATTTGATAGTATTTATTTACATAAACATATGATACCCTCTTAAATTGTAACTCATTTTTGTACTTATAATATTTTCATATTAGATTACATTATGATAGAATGAATTTAATTAGTGTTTATATTATTATGATAGTTTATAGTGATATACTATAATTTGTGCGGCGATAATCTAATAATTTTTATTTTTGTAGTATTTTGTTTATTTTTAGTGAGCAAAATATTTCCTAATTTATATTTGCTCATCTTTCTTACGAAACATTCGGGAACTTCGTATGAATAATTGAGGAATAAATTCGTGTGCACCCTCCTCTTTAATTAAGAATACTGTACTTCTATAAATAGATGTGTGGGTCTCAATATCTCATTTTTAAACACTCGCAACATTTTTCCTAAAATTGATAAGATAAAACAAATGATAAATGGCGTGAACCTTGATATACTTTGTTTTGTTGAGACGTGGCTTCATGATCGTATTCCCGATGCGTCCATTTGTATTTCTGGTGTAAAAATCTGGCCTCTGCCTAGATTTCTGTGTTTAGGTGAGCTCCAAATATTCACTGAGAATTAAACCAACTTATTCGTTTATAATTCAATTCTATTTTATTAACTTGATGAACCGGGCTTTTTATACATAAAAATTGCTTACACTTAAAATCACAATATTACAACAAAAACACACAATGCAATATACAAAAAATTAAAAATGTGGAATTTGCTACAATATACAAAAATTAAAAATGTTGAGTTTGCTACAATATAATTACAATATTCCACCCGTGTCGATACTGTTTCATCGACCGCTTGGAATATTGTACTATTGCGCATGTTGACATTGATTCAACATATTCCCGGGCTTTACTGGTGTCGCACATCTGTTAAACTATGCTTTCGTTTTGGCTCGACGGTGAGGTTGTTGTCTGGATACCGGCTTGTTGTTTTGAGTTGAATTTCTTTCACTAGTATTGGGTTGTAATGGAGGCAGTGCTTCCTTCACTGCATCTTCGATCGGTAGCTTGGATAATTTTGTAATTGGCCTTTTATATGTTGTGTCCTGACATTTTACTGTGGCGACTCGAACCAAGCCATCCTTCCCAGTATGAGTTTCAAGAACCCGTCCCAATTTCCACCGGGTAGCAGGTAGTTGATCATCATTTATTAGTACTAAGTCGTTTACCAACAAATTAGGCTGGGTCTTTGTCCACTTGGTTCGCTGCTGAAGTTGGTGAATATATTCAGAAGACCATCGTTTCCAGAAATGTTGTATTAATTGTTCAGTCGGGTGCCATCTTGTTTTCAACTCCATAGTTTCGACGTTTGGACATGGTGGCGCCTTCAGTGAATCACCAATTAAGAAATGCCCTCGAGTTATTACTGCTAAGTCAGAGACGTCATTTGTTAGTGGTTTTAAAGGTCGAGAGTTAAGACACGCTTCAATTTGAGTTGTTACCGTGCACAGTTCCTCGAACGTTAATGTTGATTCACCAATAACCCTCCTGAGATGAAATTTTATTGACTTTATACCTGCCTCCCAGATAGCTCCAAACTGAGGAGTGTGAGGCGGAATGAAGTGCCAATTGGTTCCATCAATAGCTAACATTATTGCAATGTCGCTCGGTAATGTTGTCATAGCCGTGTGATAGTTATTTTTTAATACGTGGCGTTAAATTGGCGTTTGCTCCGACAAAATATGTTCCATTGTCGGAGAAGATATCGGTACACAATCCTCTCCTGGAAACGAAACGCTTGTAGGCAGCAATGAAGGATTCCGTTGTAAGACTGCTTACTATTTCAATATGGATCGCCTTAGTTACCATACATACGAAGAGAGCTATATATCCTTGGTAAGCCTTGTACTCCCTTCCTTTTGTTGTTCACAATTGGATGGGACCGGCATAATCGATTCCTTTTTTGGCAAATGCTCTTCCTGGTTGTACTCTGGCAGCTGGCAAAGTTCCCATTAGTTGTTCTGATATATGCTGCTTGTGGCGGAAACATTTTAGACATTTTTGAATCACGCTTCGCACCGCCCGCTTACCGTCAATAATCCAATATTTGTTCCTTAAATGTGACAAGGTTAATTTAATGCCACCGTGCAAAGTGCTGTGGTGAGCATCTTCGACTATTCGCAGCGTTAATATGTTGTGCTTGTCCAAGATTATTGGGCTTCGGCTGGCAGGCGTAAGGTTTGAATTTTGTAGCCGGCCATTCACTCTTAGTATTCCATTATTATCTATAAATGGATTCAAAGATAAGAGTCTATTTCTTTTTTCTAAATGCCTAAAGGATTTGAGGCACTGAATTTCGGTATGGAAGTCTTGTTCCTGGATGATTTTCAGAATTGTAATTTCTGCATCTTGAAGTTCTTTATTCGATGGTATACCTAGCTGGTTGGCTGTGGGCGGTTTGTGGTAAATAAATCTTCTGCAATACGCGATGATGTGTTTTAGTTTGTTGAAGCTTGAATGCCGCTCAAATAATTGTAAGAACGGGTTAACTTCTTTTATGCCAGCCAGATTGACTATTGAGTTTTCTTTTAATTCCTCCAGATGTACGTCATTAGGAATGTTGTTTGGTGTGAGTACATCAAAACCCAACTGTAATTCCTCATCGAGAAAATCTGGACCCTTCCACCATAAGTTGCTGTTAGCGAGAGCTAAAGGCTATGTCTGCCGGATTTTCAATTGACCTTACATGATGCCATGTAGTTGTTGGCAGCATACTTTTTATTGCAGAAATTCTATTGGCTACAAACGTTTTAAATCGGTTCGGCTCCCCTTTAATCCAACATAATGTAATAGTTGAGTCAGTCCAGGCGTAAGTCTTGATGTCATTGAGTATCATGGCACCTTGAGTATGGCTTATGAGTTTCGCTAGTAGCAAGGCTTCGTTAAGCTCCAGACGTGGGTTGATAATTTAGTTTTGATAGGAGCGACGCGTGTCTTTGTTGTGAGTAGGTGTATTGTAATGTGACCCATATTGACAGTTGTTCGACAGTATACCACCGCAGCATACGCAGACTCGGATGTGTCGGAAAATCCATGCAGTTCAATTGATGATTTTGTTGTTGCGACAATCCACCGAGGAATCATTATCTGCTTCATTATAGACATTTCTTCCTTGTAGTTCATCCATCTAGCGTTTAGTGTCGCTCAATCATCCCATCCTATTCCCATTGTCCATGCTTCTTGCATCATTAGTTTGGCCGTGATGGTTATTGGTGACAGCCACCCTATGGGGTCGAATAATTTGGATAACAATGATCGCTTGGTTTGTTGACCATGTGATAGTTGTAATCTTGAGACATCGAACTCAAACGCATCTGTAGAGGGATGATACACGATCCCTAAGGTTTTTACGCTGTCGGATAGTTTGATTTGTACGTTGTCCTTATGATGTAATTCGCCTGGGATATGTTCCAAAATTTCCTCGGAATTGGAAGTCCATTTTCTCAGGTTAAAACCACCTTCCTCCGTGAGTTCCCTTAATTCCTTTATAGTTGAAAGTGCTTCCTCTATAGTATCACTTCCAGTTAGCATGTCGTCAACGTAAAACTCCCACGACAGGATCTTGGATGCTGTTGGAAAAGTCATCTTGTGCCAGTTGCAACAAGGATCGCACTGCTCGGAAACTGGCTGCGGTAGTTCCATAGGTAACCGTGTTCAATCTGTAGGTAGCCATAGGTTTAGCGGGATCGTCTCTCCATAACATTCTCTGATAGTCTCGATCTGCCTCACGAATCCATACCTGTCTGTACATTTGCTCGATATCTGCAGTCAGTATGAATGTATGCCGTCGCCATCGGAGCAATATGTCCGCAAGATCTTGCTGCAATTTTGGGCCAGTCATCATTAAATCATTTAATGACACTCCCGTGGTGGTCTTCGCTGAAGCATCGAACACAACTCGGAGTTTGGTTGTTGTGCTGCCTTCCTTGAGCACACCATGATGTGGTATGTAATACATATTATCGACGCGCTCAACTTCTGGCTTTTCTTGTATTAACTCCATGTGGTTCAAATCTATATATTCTTGCATGAATTGTTTATATAATTGTTCGTAGTCCGGATCTTTGACAAATCTTCTTTCGATTTGCAGAAGTCTGGCTGCTGCTCTTTTCCTAGATTCTAAAAGTTTGACGTGATCGTCCTTAAATGGAATTTTTACTATGAATCGTCCATCTGTGTGTCGACTCGATGTTGATTGAAATGTCTCCTCAACTTGATTTTCTTCTGCTGTAAGGCTCCTTTCTTCAGGAATGCTATCAACCTCTATAAATAATTTTAGTTGATCTTCGATTGATTTTGTCGTCACCATGGCTCTTCTTACTCGGTTGTCCATGTTACTCATGCTGCCAATTACAATCCATCCGAACTCAGTGTTCTGCGCCATTGGCTCTCGGTGGCTACCTTTGATAATGTTGTTAGCTATTATTAATGGATATTAATCTGCGCCTAGTGTGATATCAATCGGTTGAGATACATTGTAGTGTGGATCTGCTAGTTTTATGATGTTGAGATGGCTCCATGTGCTATTGTCGATATCCGCTTCTAGTAGTTGTTGAGTTAATTTGTTTAATACCAAGGCTTCCACGTCCAAACTAAATTCTCCATTGAATCTTGGCACCAGCTTTATGCTGATTGTATGTTTGCAGATTCCTGCTTCACTACCGCCAATGCCTGAAATGTTCACATGTGTTTTTCTCTTTTTGATGTTTAGCAGATTGGCAGCTCTCGATGATATCAATGTAGCTTTGGACCCTGAATCAATTAATGCCCTCATTGTGGTGAGATGTCCAGTGTCCGTTGCTACTCTAACTATTGCTGTTGGTAGAAATTCAGGTCCTTGTTGTTTAACTACTAGAGTTTGTGTTGTCCCCATGTTGGTCGATGCCTTGTTGTTACCATGCAGAAGAGTGTGGTGATTTCCTTGGCACACAATGCATCGTATTGCGGATCTGCATGGGTTACTCCATGGATGTCGCGCTAAACAACGTACACAAGTAGTTGTTTCGTTGACCAGCTTGCTTCCGTCTAACGTTGGCATTAGCTTGAACTGATTGCAGTCTTGCAGCTGATGCTTGCCTTGGCATCCCTTTACTACACACTGGCTATCTACGGTTGTAGCGTGTACACGTTTCAGTGGTACCATTGGTTGCGGTTGTGTGTATACCACCTTGGTGAACCCCATAGCCTCTAGCGATTGGAATCTTCTTTCTATGAAGCTGAAGAATTCATTGATTCGTTTAGTTTCTCTCGGATTCTCTAATGATGTTTCGTAAAGCCTAGTGGTTTCCGGGTTTAGTTTTTTGCCTAGAATAAACATCACTAGGGCTTCAAACGGAGAGTGTAATTTTAACTTGTTGATGTTGTGTAATATTTCAACTGTAGTATCATGCAAATTACGAATTTCTGCTGCTGATGGTGCATGTATTGTTGGTAAAGTTAGTAGTGAGTTGAAATACTTATTTGCTAATAATCTGGGGTTGTTGTATCTTCCTTGCAGTATTTCCCAGGCCTTGTTGTAATTGTCACCAATTGTTGAGAGATGACTGATCAACTGGGCTGCTCCCTTTTGTAGATTTACCTTCAAGTACGTCATTTTGATTGTGTCCGATAGCTTATTGTTGTTGTGGATGAGCTCGGTGAAAATATCGTTGAAGGAGCTTCAATGCTCATAATCGCCATGAAATGTTGGTAGCTCTATCTTGGGTAATTGTACTTTGGCTTCTCCAGCCTGGTTCGAAGTCTCTTCTTTCCGGTTGCGCTGCCATCGCAATGTTGTTGAGTCTACTCTATCCTTGAGAGCCGCATAGTAGTTATTTTGGAAGTAGGGAGCTGTTTGCTCTCGCTCTCCCATTTCTACTAAGAGCTCTATGTGCAAATCGTCAATTGCCCCCATTTCTTGAGATAATTGAGCCATTTTTAGCTTTATAAGCTCCATTGGAATGTTGTTGTCGTCCAATGCATCTTCAATCGATTCTAATTTTCTGTGCATCCTCCTCATCAGGACATCTTGCTTCTTGAGCAGCTTCTGGTTGCTGTGTGCTACCCCTTTACTGGAATTTTCAGACTGATACTGGTGGTCCTTACTTGATGATTCAGATAATTGATTAGTTTTGTTGGTTGATGAAGTTTGATCACCTCGGTCATTGTTATTTGAGTCCTCGCCGGCAAGGTTGAATTTGAAAGATGCGTCTGAAGCTTGCATTGATGGTAAGGATGATGAATTTAGGAGTTGGCGCATATCTACAACATATTTTGTAAATCCTTGCCCTACTATTTGTCTGTCTTTATAGTATTGGTGTTTTGGATCTAGTTCAGGCTGGAACTCTCTTATTTGATTGTCCACATCGACGTATTCGTTGTACGTCCTTTTGAGAGTTGCTATTTTCGCCTCAAGATACTTTTTAGTTTTCCGAGCTGCACCATCTTTTTTGTAGGTCGAGATGATGTGCTCCAACCTACTGTCTTGGCATTTTGCTGCTGCAATAACCGCTCCATGTCTATGCTTTTATGGACAGGGGTGTTGGACTGTTGTTGTATGGCGTAGATTGATTTATTTGCCGGTTGTTGATTGGCCGTTGAATTTCGATACCTGTTGTTGTGAGTTCGATGCTTCGACGTATCTTGGCCTGTAGCAATATGTTTGTGGAACTGTTGGCTGCCGGTTGATGTGGTAGCTCGAATTCTCAATGTAAAATTCCTTTACAAATGAGTTTTATTGTCCGCCGGTTGTTCTGGAGGCTCGAAGGACCATGTAAAAATCTGGCCTCTGCCTAGATTTCTGTATTTAGGTGAGTATTTGGTTTACCACTGGTGAGCTCCAAATATTCACTGAGAATTAAACCAACTGTTGTTATTTGTTTATAATTCAATTCTATTTTATTAACTCGATGAACCGGGCTTTTTATACATAAAAATTGCTTATACTTAAAATCACAATATTACAACAAAAACACACAATGCAATATTCAAAAAATTAAAAATGTGGAATTTGCTACAATATACAAAAATTAAAAATGTTGAGTTTGCTACAATATACAATATTCCACCCGTGTCGATACTGTTTCATCGACCGCTTGGAATATTGTATTATTGCGCATGTTGACATTGATTCAACACCTGGGTATAATGTTTTACGGCTCAATCGTAAACTAGATAATGCAAAAGAGGCGGTGGGATTTGCGTGTACCTTAAATCATACATTAATTTCAAAATTATTCATCAACACTGTGCTCACAATTTGGAAATTTTTGTAATTGAATTGTCATTTGGTAGCAGCAAAATTCTGTTAATGTTGGTCTACAAACCTCCTAGGAAAAAATTCTGTGATGACTTAAAGATCATACATGAAAATTATAGTGTTGGTTATATCTCCACTGACCGGACAAGTGGTGCAGTGGTTAATGCTTCGGCACTTGGACCGGGAGGTGCTGGGTTCGAATCCCATCAGAGGCTTAGATGCAAATCGAATGTTCATCATCGATTACGATCGGTGATGCTAATAAATACAACTAAGACCCTCTGATGGAGTGCAGAATTCCGTGTCACGCGCCGACCCACCTTCCATGTCAATGTACAGGTTGACATGGAGCTTGCAATGTGCAGGTGGTATACTGTAGTTGTGTGAGTAGGTGAAGTAGTTGGGTTAATGATGTGGAGTGAATGAGTGGTATCACAATGGGCCTAAAAATTGGCCTAAGTGTGCAGTAAGCAACCACTGAAACCTAACATAACCTAACCTATATCTCCACTGTGTGGAGATTTCAATTGCGATCTGAATAACCTTAATACGAATACAAGAAAAATGGAAAGTTTATTAAACAAGTTTGGTTTCAAAACCGTTAACTGCGAGCCTACATGTTTTTCCAAAAATTCGTCTTCTTTATTGGACTGCGGATAATATCAAATACGGATAAAGTAACGTTTTTGAATCAAGTATCTGTGGGATTTACCGACCATGATTTTTTATTTTTCTCGTATAGTATTGAAAGCGATCCCCAGTTTTACTTTTCGCGACTTCAAGAATATAGATTTATCACTCACGTACAGCAAATGCGACAAATTAGATTTGGGTTTGATTTATTCTATTCCTGATCCCAATGGCAAAGTTAAGTGTTTAACGAAATTTATTAGAGCCTTGTTTGATGAATGCGTTCCACTGAGAACTGTAAACTTACGACCCCATCGTTCACCATTGAGTCAAAAATTGAGTGTTTATATCAAGAATATAGGGTTATGAGAAACCGAATTAATAACGTTATTAAGCGGGCCAACGCAAAATATTTTTCAGTGGTTTTAATTCATCATTACCATCGAAAATTTTTTGGAAAAACATCAGATCTGTTGGTACATTTTCTGCAACAATAAGCAAAGAAACTGCCCAGTTCTCTTCAGACGATTTTAACAATTATGTTTCATAACGGTCAACGCTATTAGTTGACCGTAGAAGCGTCTGACACCAATATTATGAATAATCTTATTAATACTTCTGATGCTGAGGGAATCTTCAGCTTCAGAAATATTGATTTTGCTGAGTTTATGAATGGTTTTAACTCGATTAAATCCAGTGCAACTGGTATCGATGAATTTCCTATAAAATTCCTAAAGTTGCTCTTGCACTCTCTAATAACGTTTTCCATTTTTCCATCTGAGTGGAAACATTCAATAATTGTACCTATTCCTGAAAAGAAGATGCCGACCAGTTTATCTGATTTTCGGCCTATTAGTTTGTTACCGGCGTTGTTTAAAGTATTATATGAAAAGATACTCCAATCCCAAATTTTGTTGTTTGTCGAATACAGCAAACTATTTTCGACATTTCAATCAGCCTACAGACTTAACCACAGTATTAGTACTGCTTTACTTCATATCAATGATGATATTCGCCGTGCTATTGACAAAGGTATGATATGTATATATACTTGTGTTGCTAGATTTCAGCAAAGCATTCGACAAAATTAATCACTCAATTTTGATTAAAAAATTGTATTCTTGTTTTAAATTCACGGTGTCGGCTTGTCGCTTAATCTTGTCTTATCTGCTGGTGCGCTCTCAATCAGTATTAGGACCATTTCTATTTATGGTGTACATAAACGATTTGCCATCTATAATTTCCAATAGTAAATATCACTTATTTGCTGATGTCTTTCAAATCTACAAATATTGTCGCCCTACGGAGATCTCGAATTCCATCACTATGGTCAATTTAGATATCGAACTGATAGCACAGAGGCCAATAAATAATAATTTGGATTTCAACTGTGGTAAAACGCAAAGCATCATTATATCTTCTACAAATCGTAATATCGTTAATGGAATAGATGTTGATCACTCCGATGCTCTTTGTAATTTGGGCTTAATTTTTGATAAAACCATGTGTTGGAAGTATCATATTGATGCTGTGTGCCGCAGAGTTGTGTTATTCTTGAGAATGTTGTGGTCTACTACTAGATGCTTCGACTCTAAAACAATAATCCAAATTATAAAATCGTATGTGCTTCCACATCTTTTATATGGTGACGTTGTTTTGTTTAATTCATGTTTAAGATATACGAGTATCTTTGGCTTTAGGAAATACGAGCACATTTCCCATCTCACTGATTCATTACTGGGCTTTTCTTTGGAGCAGTTTTACAAATTCAGAGTATGTTTGTACATTTTTAAGTTTTTGAAAAGTCAACATCCTTGTTATATCCTCGACAAATTAACAACCTCTTGCAATCGCCGCAACAATCTCTTGGTGCCTGCTATTAACAGGTGTAGGCTTATGAATTCCTCGTTTTTTGTTAGGGAAGTATGCATATGGAACTCCTTGAATTGTGTAATTAAAAATTCTAAAACACCAGTTATGTTTAGTAAAAAGTATTTCTCATCTTTGAATTAAAAATTTAAACGTTGTTGTTTGTTTTATTAGATTATCGCTTTCACTTTTATAGGTAATATAGTTAGTAAATAGTAGTTAAATTTAGGTTATTATCAAGTTTTGTTGGTACTTATTAATTGTAATCACGTCGCATAAAATTTCTTTCTATAACGGTTACAGATCGGATATGTGCTGTTATATAATTTTTTGTTCAGATTAGTGACCTCCATCACCTCCCGAATTTATTGTACTTACTTAAGAGTCACCCTTTATAATGAATATCGGAAAAATTTAATATGACAAAATATAACCGTTAGGCGAGTTAACGACAGGTGAAATATATCACACTGACTTTCTTATCGAAACAAACATTAATATTTATGCTCATTGAAAATTTGGCTTTATGCCAATGTCGCATACATTTTCTTTTAGATGTCGAAAGTTTGATAATATTTAGTTGAATTTTTAAAAAACCGCAAAAACAACAAAAATCTGCTATGTAATATGGGTACAATAAAATCTCCAGAAAAGTTACACATGCATTTTCTCATCTTTGCAATATAATATTATTATAGATATTTGTAATATGTATTCTAACATCGAAATTTAGAATTCTAATAATTCTTAGAAACAAAAAGGAATTTGTAGCGGTTTTGCATTTGTAACAAATTCAAAAAAACAATGAGTTTGAAATGTATCTGCAGACGATAATAAAGCATGAAATTTCTTGCTTTCTTTGTATTCTGCTTGTGTCTGAATTTCTCTGGGGTATTTGTATATCTTTTTAATTTAAATGAACCTAAACTAGTTATCCAAAATGTTGTAAAATTTATTGGATTGGAATAAAAATGAATCTCGTTATCAGTATGTTTATGGATTTTATGGAAGTGTTAGTTATTGGCTTTGTAGATAATCAAAAGACTCCACCGCAACCTTCAATTGTCAAGAAAAAACGCTATACCGAGTTGGAAATTTTGTTTTGGTACAGTTGATGGCTTGTGTATGGCCGGTTGCATCGTCAGTTCAAAGGCCATCACGATGTCATGTGATAGGCTTTGTTGCCTGATATCGCCCAGATTGCCTTGCTCCTGTGGTGTTTGTGCCATTCTGCTAAAATAAAGTACATATTGTTAGTATTTTGTTTCTTTATTTACTTGAGAATATGCAGACCATTTTCTTCACTCCCGATATTTGATCGGGTGAATTAAGAATTCCATAGACTGACTTGAGTCTATCAATAGAGACAGATTGTTGTTTGTCTGTGCTTGCAATACAAAATGTTTACGAAGACGAAGTCGTCGTATCACTTTGTATGGGCCTTCATAAGGTGGTGTGAGGCCTGTGCGTTCTTTATCTATTCGTACAAAGCATAGAGTCACAAATTTGCAGGGGCTTTGGTAGTTCGAGTTTGTTCATCGTGGAGCGCAATTGATCAATCGCTGTGTCAGTGGATACTTGGGGTGTAAGTGGATGTTCCACAAAGAATTCCCCGGGTAACTTGATTGTTTGACGGTACACCAGTACCTGGTTGGTAAACATTTTAGGTCATCTTTAACTGTCGCTCGGATAAACAACAATATGATAGTGATCTCTGAGCTCCAGTTGACGGTATTTGCCCGAGCTGTTTTAAGTTGGCGGTGGAAGTGCTCAACTATACCGTTCGCTTGTGGAGGATAGATAGTTGTTCTAATTCGACCATTCGCCCAGCGAATGGTTTGGATTCAAGCTGTGTGCCTTGCTCGGTCGTAATGTTGATCAATACGCTGAATCTAGAAATGTAGTGCTCGAAGAGTGTTTTTGCGATTGTTAATGCTGAGATGACTTTTATGCTGTAGTCTCCTGCCAACGCGTAAAACGATCAACGTAGGTTAAGATATATGTAAATTTATTAGATGGTGGAAGTAGTCCAACAAAAATATCTAAATGGATATATTCAATTCGGGATTCATGAGTTGATTTGGTGTGCCGTTGCACTTTACATTTTTGGCAAGATAAACGAAACTTCGCTCATTGGGTTTCTTCTTTGTTCATATTAGGCCAAAATTTATTTTAAAGTAAGGAGTTTGCGAGTTCCTCATTACACTTGGAAGTGAAATATTTTATATTATACAGAGTGTCGAAAATTGTTCAACGTAATGACTCTGGAATGTACGGGCGATTGTTACCTGTAGATATTTCACAGTAAATTGTCAAATTGATTAGTGGAAATTTATCTATTTACCATTTGGAAGGGCGCCGATTTGTAGCACTAGAGAGTAAGTCTTGTATTTACTGATTGCTAACTTTTGCCTTTGCGATCGTTGTGATGTCGTTGCAATTTGCTGCGGAGGCAAGCTCCTGGTCAGAAGTCCGAGAAAGTGTGTCGACGACCACATTGTCTTTGGCTTGTATTTCTGTCGTAATTTGTCGTTTCGTTTCGCTTTAGAGGCAATTGCTCTAGTAAGCGGTTTGTGGACGATGAAAATAGTGAATTCTCGACCTTCAACAAAATAGCGAAAGTGTTTCATTGCTTGGAAGATTGCAAGCAATTTGCAATCTGATAATTCCGAAATGAGGTTCCCATTGAGGTTCCCATGGTTCTTTGTTTAATTGCTGCAAGACCGCCCCTATTGCTGTGTTGGATGTATCAGCGGTGATGCGATATTTTGTTGCATTTAGAGGATGTGCTAAAAGAACAATATTTTCTAAGCTTTTCTTGAGCTGAAGGAATGCACTTTGACATTCTTCAGGCCAAGAAAAATTTTGAGACGTTTTGTGTTTCTTGAGAAGTGTTGTCAATTGTGAATGAATAAGGGTGAGTATCTCCGACCGAGTACCATTTCTTTAACAATACTCCATAGCCATTGTTGATTATGTAAAACAATAGTGATGGTGTATCAACGCGTGCTGATGTTCCATTGATAGTAAGCGTAGTGGATGGATCAATCAATTTGTGATTTTTCAGATCCAGTAACAAACCGATTTTCGTTAGGAAATCGGCGCCGATGATGGGGAGGTTGACATTGGATTTATAAATGTGTGTTTGAAAGGACGTCTTAATCCAATACCAACGTTGAGTACCAAAAGTACGAGTATGTATTGTGAAACCATTTGCTGCGCCAGGACTAAATCAAGATTACAATTTGTTCCGTAGCGATAGTATTTGTGGTACGAGATTACGGTTAGATTAGCGCCGATATCAATCAGGAATATGATGTTATTTTCCGAATCCCGTATAACTACGGGTTTGGGGAACCGATAGTGGCTGGTCTTGGTGTTGGCTAACAAAATTACATGGTCTGATGCATTTAGATGCTTTGTTACTAAATCGACCGTGATACCAATACCAGTTTTGTGGATATTGGTATATTGGTGCTCGTTTGTGGCTTGCGCAATTAAAACTTCCCTGATTTGAGGAAAATTGCCTGTTTCTCGTAGAAGAAAGAGTATGTCTCCAGAGGAATGGTGATCGCGAGGGTTGTCGCTGCGCACGCGACTATATCTCTTAGTCACTTGATTGCATTCTCAAGCTGTGTAATTGCTGAGGTTGCTATCTATAGCTCTGAACTAGGCGTATATTTGTTACGTTGTAGCGAACTGAAAGTATGAGTTTGAGGGCGAACTGAATCATGTAGCTTGTCGGCAATATCAGCGAGATCCTCTTCTTGTTTATCTTGTTGCTTTTGCTGTGCTGTTTGAATAAAGTCAAACAGCTGCCACCTGATCCACAATTTAGTGATGATGTTAGTTGAAAAAAAATTTCAGCCAACAACTTATTATGATGCAAATTATCAGGTGGTTTTTGATCATCAAATTCGATTTTGCTCAGAATTGTTTCCTATTTCCTCTACTCGGAAATGGAGTAACGATCAACTAAGACTCTTTTAATTGTCTAGTACTTTGCAACAATTGGAGGATCTTGTAAGATATAATTAATCTTCTTCGCCTGTGTTGCCGATAGTGCAAGTACTATGTGCGCAAACTTTTGTTTGTCGCTTGTTCACGTCGCACATTATTTCGGCCGCCAAGAACCAACTTTTTGGGTCACTTTCCCAGAACGCTGGTAACCTCGTCAACCGTTTTGCCGAGGCTATTTCAGCGCTATCATTTAAATTCATTTGCGGATGTTCAATTTATGTTAGCTACCATGTGGTAGAAATTTTCGTCAAAAATCAGACATATCGGAGTTCTCAGTTGCACACAAGTTAAAAATTGTATTTTCAGCACACGTGAAATCTCTCGGTAGCACTGGAGCTCTATTTAATCAGACGCTTAGCTCCATAGTTGATGTTTTTAATGTAATTTTTTCATTTACGTAAGTCAGAAGCTTGGCCATCTGACCTTTAATCGCTGTAGCGCGTCTATTAACAGCAGCTAACGTTTCAGTTGTTTCAGTCATTTTTAATAGTAAACTATGCTATACCTTTTTTAAAAAAATACTGAAATCGATGGTGAGTAGGCTTGATGATGCTGTAGTTTTTCACAAAATGTAAAAAGATGGCTTTCTGAACTGACTATACTCCAGCGTCAATAAAATTCACAAAAAGGACCAAACAAATAAATGAAACAACAACACAAAATTGACAAATTTTAATTTCTTCAAAATAATTTTAATTGTTTAAGTCAACTTAATCTTTCGACTTTACAATTTATTTTAAATAATTTCATTTTTATTACAATGACTGCTCTTTAAACATTTTTAACGACATCACCAGATTTTGAAAACTAATTTTTACTCTTCTAATTCTCTCAGATTGGTTATGGTGCCATCTTGTGATAATACAATTAGATCAAATAATTAATTTAGTTAAGTGTACTAGCGACATCATCCGATGAATAGACGAGCTCAACTTTATTTAATTATTTGATCCACATGCATCTTGCATTCAAATTGTTAAAGTCTAAATTTAATAGACAATAAATTGATAAATAAATAAAATCAATAAATTATTTGAATATAAGTTTGTTTTATTGCTTAATATAAATAGTTATAATTGTGTTTTTTTGTTCCAGGTGCATTTAAATATACTTGTATGATCATAGACATTAATTGAATCTTGAAAATTGAGAAGAAATTTAGAATTTGTTACAATCATTCCAAGTTCATCTATATATGTTATAGTAAGTCCAAAATCGGTAAATGTTTAAATTCGTTTACACGATTAAAAATCGGTTGTCCAGAGGTCCGATGATTACGAAATGTTTGTTGACATTCCCGTTTGTTGACGTTCCCGCGAACCCGTGAGAGTTAATAAAGCCATTAGTCTCTACTATTCCAAATTACAATTTGCTCTAACACTATAAAAAATACTCGTGGCGTGAAGAGTGTCCCATTTCGAAGCAATAAAACAGTTTATTCCCGTTTTTATTCGGACATTTACCAATTTCGGGATTTTACTTTTTATTTCTTCAAATATAATTTTATATTCAAGTCTATTCAAGTTTTTTATATTACTTGTTGATAATTCTATTGTTTAATGTTGAATTGTATCCGTTTTGTTGGCTATGTATTTTGTGATATTTAAATCGTCGTTATACTCCTCAGTGTTTAATCTATTGATTGTGTTTGACAATACCATACAACTATGATATTATGTTTATGAATTCTTTACTTTAATCCCAGACATGTTGGCACTAATAATCCCATAAAGCCTCCACGATGAAATGAAATTGAAAATTTTGTCTTCTGCTTATTTACAATATATATTTTAATTTTGGCATGTAAATGACAACATAAGCCTGATAGGCACATTTTTCCCCTTCAAAACGTCTATACAAAAGTTTAGTTTTAAACTTAAATTTCCGAAATCGACTAAAACGTATTGATACAAACATACGTAGTAATAAATATTCTAAAGGAATTTGTTGAAAACAAACACCTATAAACAGAATTGTCACAACTTTAAATCATATATGCAAATAAATATGTGGTTTGTATTTTTGTACGTACATGAGAATAAAACTTGCACCCCGCGGATACATTGATTCGATAATAAACGACCAGATACAGAAATGATATCGTATTATTTGAATCATATTTCATATACAGCTTCCTGTTCTTTCTACACAAAGTAAAAAGTTTGTCTTCCTTAAAATAAGAATCCGAACAAAAATATACATAAAAATATTTCCGTTGACACGCCAAAGAAAAATGGTAAGACATAAAATTTTCACCACCGTTTTCCGTTGTATTTTCATTTTTTCCAAGTTTTTCTTAAATATATTTTATCTCCGATTCAAAAACTTTATTCCACCAAGCTTGGAATGTCATACATATTTTTTGTAAAAAATGAAACATTTAAAATGTCAAAAACATATAAAATAAATTCGTTAGAATTAAATTCGAAAAAACGAGAAGTACGTAAACACATAAAGAATCAAAATTATTGTTCCAAGACCATCTAACATGGTATATTCTATTTTCAATATGTTGTTTTGATTTATATAAAATAATGTACGAGTATGTATGTAGGACGACCAAACAAATGTGTTCAATAATAATCCGACAATAATAAATTCTAAGATTAAAATTGATTTGCCTATTGAGAGCAAATCAATTTTTACGATGTGAATAGAATAGAGAGCCTTGAGCTTTGAATGAAAAAACTATCGAACATATTTAATATTATTTAAAAATAATTTCACAGAAAACCGAGTTTCAGCAAGGGAAGATAATTAATAAGCCGATTTCGCTAAAATTATATCAATATTTTATAATAAGAATTTAGCCAAATTTGTAACAAAATGTGACGAAACACTGCATTGAAAAATAGTCTGTCCTATTAACAAGTCGTAAAAAAAGTATTTTTACTCATGAGTTAGGAACTAAGTCCTTACATAGTTTTATTACAGAATACTATCACCAACCAAAATCGGTTAGCGACCCGTAAAGATGCAGTCAGCAAAGTTAAAATTTGCTTTCCATATTGAAATTATATTTAGAAACATTTCCAAAAAAAATTAAACTAGTTTTGAGCGAGTTGAAAGTAATAAACCGTAATAGGATATTGCTCTCAGGTCATTACCTCCTCGCCATTACACCCCGGCCTCTAGATTCATTGTCCTTTATCCATTTTTGCTAATTACCTTTTATCGGTTAGCCCCTTAGCCGATTATCAGATCCCACCCCACTCGCCAAATAAATACAATTTTATTTGGTATTATCATACATTGTTTAAATAATTCTTGTCAAAAACGAAAATTTTACAGGTTCGACGATTAAATATTTTCCTGCACTTTCAATAAATATGACAGTTATAAAATTATATTTTTATTTCTTATTCAATTCTACTGCCTATTTCTTATATTTCACATTATTCCGATTGTGATAATCTAGATTTATAAACGTAATAATCCTGTTTTGATGAAAATCGTGTAATGACAGTCCAGACAAATAACATTAATATCAAGAATTATGAATTATGAAGCTTTTGTCGTTTCCTAGGCTGTTCAAATATTTGAATTATTTAAATAAAAATTAATTTAATTAACGTTTAGTAAAGCTTTAGTAAATTGAATTGTAAGAAATAACTCGATATTTGCGCAATCCATTCTGCTCAAAATCAGTTTGCAAATTTTTTTAAGTATGCTGAATGGAAATGATTTTTCCGTAATCCACTTAGACCATTTCCGGTTTAATATATACTATGTTTCTGATTTATTACCGGTAATTGACGCTATGACTATTATTGAGATAACTTTATATTTATTTATTAGTGCGTGATAATAGTTAAAAGAACAATGGACGTGAGAATTTACGGTTGGGCTATGCATTTAGACAAATTTGTCGGACAGTTTAGAGCCATCTTAAATAAATACTAGTGTACTATGGGTATTAACCAGTCCTAGGACGGAATTTGTATACAATTTTTTAAATTTTTTATACAAAGAAAGTCCTAAGAGTGGGTACACACTGCTCCACTGGGTGCTATTGCGCTTAATACATTTTGTAATATTCAACATAGAGCTGATTTAAAAGATAAAATTAGATAAATAGGGTAAAATACGATTTCTGAATGAATCATTAATATTTATTTATTATTATTTCGGTATGTACTATAATGCGAGTAAATTGTTTTAAATCATTAAGAAATGATCACTGCTGTGGATTTGCTTCAATGTAATCGTTGAATTGGCTCGCAATTCGCGATCTTGTTGATGGTGATCACATAGGGTAAAATGACGGGAATTTGCGGCGGAAGGTAAATGGAAGAGTAAATTCCGATGATGCCAGATCAATTCAAGTGAACAGTACACTTGCTCCATTATTTCACTCTGACATTCTTTTGGTATGCAATGGAGAAATTAAGAGTATCATTGGGATCTTCAGTCACGACACGATAGAATCAGCGCTGTAATATATATTCTGTCAAAACAGTGATGGTAAATGTTCATTTAAAAAACCCGCATAAACGGATTGTAAAATTTGTTTGTCTCTAAGTTGGCACATCTGTCCTCTATCCTTGACGTGAAGTTTGAGCGCGATCTGTCATTTAGTCTGTTTACAGTGCTCTATTTTGTCAGTTCACCTCAAGTGTGTTTTGCGATTTTTATAATGAATAAAAATATCGAACAAAGAATTTGTCCCAAATTTTGTAATGCAATTGGAATTTCGTGTGCCGAATCGCTTAAACTGTTACAGAAGGCTTACAGTTCGACTTTATCAAAAATACGTGCTTATGAGTCGTATAGTGCTGAGTGCATCCGAAAGTGGTCGAGATATGGTGGAAGATTTGCCCGCACTGGTCAACCATTAACGTCTTCAACTGAAATTAATATCAATAAAGTGAAGGGAATTGTGACGGAAAATTGAAATTTTGATTTGAGAGAGATAGCCGCTGAACTTTCTGTGTCTTACGAATCAATTCATACCATTGCACACGATTGTTTGGGTATGAAACACGTTGCTCGTCTAGTTCCGAAGGATCTGAATTTTCATCAAAAACTCAATCACGTAAAGATCGCTGAAGACATGCTAGAATGAGTCAATTCCGACCCCACATTTATAAAACGCATTATAACTAGTGATGAGACATGAGTTTACTAGTATGACATACAAATCAGTCAACAAGCTTCGGAATGGCGCCTTCTAATTGAGCTGCAACCTAAAAAACGACGTCAAAGTCGATCAAAAGTCAACGTAAAGTTAACTGTCCTTCAATTATCGCGGTGTTGAGCACTCGGGATAGTCGTCAGAAAGTCAGATGGTAAATAAAGAATATTCTGTATCTTCTATATCTGGATGTTATGCGGCGTTTGGGAGAGCAAATTCATCGAAAAAGGATAGATTTGTGAAAAGAAAATTCATGGGTTTCGCACCACGACAACGCGTTATCTAACGACTCAGACTTTTTTCTCTTTCCAAAGACAGAAGACATAAAACGGAATTCGCGGCGAGAACTGAAGTCGATTACGGAAAATGAGTTTGAAAAATGTTTTGACGATTGGATTATTATTATAAATATTTTCTGTTTTATTGACCAGTTCCCGTTACTTTTTTGACAGAATGAATGTGTGCTGCACCGGCTATCATGTCTGTCATGCTCTTGATAACTCCTCAACGGATATCTGCTGAATGATGCCAAAAATGCTGGATATTAAATCTTCAGTTGTAATCATTCTACCTGGAATTTGAATAACAACTTCTCCAAAAATCCTTTGTATTTGGGACACAAATTCGAGTTCACATTCAATAGCCATTGATTGTGCCAGCCTGTCCTTCACTACGCATATTGATGGTAAGAATCAATTGAACAAAGAGTCTCCACAATGGACAAGATTTAATGCAACACTCGATGGTCTTTGTGCGTGTCCCTCAGCAATTCCCGTTGATACGAATGGCAAAATGAAATTTTATTTTCCTCTGAAGTAGTGTTGCGTAAAGGGAAGTTTATCTTGAGCCACCGGGACCATCAGGATAAAAGTGCTCCTGCTTTTCATGTGTGTCTCTACTATGGTCTCCACTATTCCCATTATCTTCATAAATCGTTGGTTTGGGCCGCATTGAGTTTCTTGATTTGTTCATCTGCTTGTCGAGCTTCTTTAGCTTGATCATAGATTTCTTCTTCAAGAAAAGTTAGGAAGCAAGGAGGTTTTCGCAATCCAAGAGCTGGACACAACATTTCATGTTGATTGAGAATACAATTTATGTCATGAAGCGCCTTATTGATTGATGCAGGCTCATCGTATGAACGCAAATATTCAAGTGTCAATTTTTTTAGAAGTAAACCAGTTACCCAGTAAACTTTGGCGAAAATCATCGGTTCACCAGAAGTAGCAGCTTCCACAGGAGCTTTATTGTTCTGCGAAAAATATTTTAAATAGTGAAAAAACGGATTAGAATCAAAAGGATTATATATGGTAACGAATGCAAGGAGACACAGTACATAAATCTATGTGGAATGGACAGTGACATCGAATCCGACATAGCCATAAAAATAGTTGACCTAGTCTGCAAACTAACATCTTTTATTACTTTATATAGCTGCTTTATAGATAAATCATTAAAGTTTTTACAACTTATAGCTTTTATTTGCATGGTGTCCGTACAATATGTATTTACTACTCGTATGTGAACAATGTACATACATAAAATTTGACGGGGCATGATAGCCTTTGGCTATTGATTTGCACATAAAAATAAAAATTTATAGTGATAGAGACCAATAAAGAAAATTAATTTTGCTAGGCACATTTTTTGTGGATTTTATGTAATTCTTTATCAAAAACCTTTTTACAAGAAACTTTTTTTCCTACTTTTAAGACACAATCCATAAATTTTCTATAAGATTTATCTTCTTTAAATAATTTTTTTGTCGGTTTTTACGAGCTGTTTGTTGCAAATGACTTTTATAATATACCGAATGATTATGTGTTCATGAAGAAACATAAAAGATATTCTTGTGTGGTGTGATGGTTTAAGATTTTTGTTTCATCTTATTTATTTTCGTTAGATTGAACCTAGTTATTATACTGTTAGGTTATAAAATAGCGAGAGATGCTTTTAAATGAGGATACGAAAAACAAAACCAGAATAATAGTAAAATAAAAATTATAAAACCCCTCGCTAGGATTTAGCTGGTAAATTAAAGAAATGTACGAAATCTGATAATTTATTGTATGTACATAAATTGATACCGCAATCTACTCGTAAGGTTATTGTACAGCATGTAACTCAATTGTATAGTTTTTATGATTCGTGCATAAATCATACATATGAATCATATATGAGACGAATATTTTACACTAACTGCATAACTTGAATTTGAATTACGTTTAATTTCATTCATCTGGAGCAAACAGTAATACAATAGGAAATTATTCGACTTAATGTAGGTCAAACCCATATAAAACCCAGAACAGAATTTATATAATTTTTCATGCATTTTTTGGGTTATAAACATAAAAAACTAATATAAACACTAGAAAAATCGAATTTTGAGTTTTGAATAAAAGTACAATCTAACTATTGATGGGTTTCCCGTTATACAGCTGGAAACCGTATAATCAAATAAAACGTTGTTTTATGTTTTTCAGAATAATATTTTTGTGCAAGTCTGGAATAAGATCTTCAAAATAATTTTTTATTCGTCTTTCATTGCGCTTTATACAGTTATCTACTCTAGGATTTGACATATCTCTTGTGCTTATTCTTTGCCATTTAAAGTTTTCCAATAAAACGGAAAGAAGATAAAATCTATTTGGTCGATTTGAAACCCCGATTTTTCGAAGAAGTTTTTTCTTTAGAGATTTTACGGTTAACAAGTTAAAAGATTTTTATTTTTGATGTTAAAATAATTGTGTTATAAGAATGAAACGAAAAATGTTTTGTTTTTTGTTCCTGTGTGTCGATTTTGTACGATAATCCGAGACACGAGGCTTGACGTTACGTATAAGAGTATAGTATACAATTTTATAATAGTGTGTGTAATTTTCTGTGGTTAATTTGTTTGTTTTCTGCGAATGTAAGCATCAAAAAGTATGAAAAATTAGGAATCGGTACAAATCGGTTCAGTTTTTTATGGTGCTTATGTCGTTTTGTGCTCTCACTTTTTTGACATCTCTCTCTTGCTTTTGAAACTGCTTTCATTTGTTTAGAAATAACTCGACATATTTTTCAATCCTCAACAAAACATTCCTTTTATTTATTTATTTTATAATTTTTACTTTTGTTTTCTATTGCAATGGGTTTTAAAAAACAAAAATAAAAATTATAAAATAAATTCGTAAAAAACACAAAAAGTTAATTGGGAGAATGAAACATAGATGAAAAATATGAAAGAATCGATTTCGTTAGGCTAGCAGTAATTCGCTAGTACTACAAATACATGGTATTGTCCTATATAAATAGACAGTATTCCAATGTAACTAATACAACATCAGTCGTCGCGACCTGATGGGAAGATTGATTTTTCCAAATCGAACTACCTGAATAAGTGCATCATTTTTCTTATAGCCTTATTCGCCAACAGGGTTGGCTATTCAGTGAAATGATACAGATTTACACTTTTCAATGTTGAGAACTCAACTCTGCATACTTACTCTGAACTAAACTCGTACCATAACGCTAGGTTGTCAATATTTTGTAGCTGTAGCTGTAGCTTATTGGCATAGTCGACTGACTCGATGACTTTGTAAATGTTGAGGTCATCTGCGAACATCATCAAGATTGTAAAAATAAAAGAGCCAACGTGATAAAAGGCCAAATGGCCAACCTTGTGGTACACCAGAGGTTGCTTGTATTCTATCTGAGCTTTTATCCCCTATTTCAATATATTGGATGCGATTACTCAAATAAGATTTTAACCAGGCTGGAAAATCCGAACTTGAAAATGTATTCCAAAGTTTTGCAGTGGCGGCCGGAGTTGAAAGCTTTTGCAAAGTCGGTGTATATTACAGCACCTTGCTTGTGCTTACATTTTTTTAATATAATAGCTAGTAAATTCTATGAGATTTGTAGGTATCTTTTAGGCATAAAACCATGTTGGTATTGTGATATCATATATACCGCGATGTATATACCGCGGAAGCCCTGCTTTGAATGAGTTGCATATTATTAGTTCAAATAACTTAGGTACAGCAGATATAGATGTAATAACTCAGTAGCAGGAAACATCATTTCTACGAGTAGATCAAGTTTTGAAAATAGGCGTCACTCTAGTTATTTTCCACTTTTGTGGAAACGTTGCCAATTTTAATGGTTGACGGAACAAAATGCTTAGAGGAATTACCAAATTTTCAGAATTTATCAAAAATGAAGCCGGAATACCATCAGAACCACATTCTTCTCCGAATCTTACCAATGCTCACTGGAGGTCTTCTGGCTCGATGTGTGGAGTAAATATGAATGTTCCATATTCACTAACGGTTGGATCTTTATATTTATCGATGTCTTCTGCTTTTGTAACAAATTATAAATTAACCGTATAAAATATGGAAATATGCCAACTAAATAAACAACAAATAAAAAAATAGTATTTTCAAACTAAATGAAAAGTTTAAAAGGTTTGTTTTCGTTGAAGGAATTATAGTTCTTTCAATTTCTTTCCATTTTATATACCGGGTGTTTCTTTTAAACTGAGACGATCAAATATCTCGAAAAAATAGCCACTCTACGGAAAAAATGTTCTTAATCAAAATTTAATCATACCGCGGGGAAAACACATTAGTGCAAAAAATAGACCCCCACCCCCCGCTTTGTAGGTGGGGCGGGGGTAACTTTTAAACTAAGATAAGCAGCCATATTTTTTATTGCAGATACGGATTCTACGACTAAACGTATGTTTGACGTATGTATGTATGTTTGACGTATGTTTGACGTACGTATGTTTGAATGAAATATTTTGTTCGGTTCATGATAGATGGCGTTGTAATCGACGAAGTTCAATTTTGTCAATTTCTCCTTCTTAGAACACACGCATTCGATTCTGCAATACGTTTGAAATAAAAAACATCACGTTTTCATTGGAAATACTCGAAATTCGTCATCAAAACAATTTATTAATGTAAATGGCAGGTGAATAAAATAATTTTAGCTTAAAATAAGTGTTCAAAATGATGGCCTGCGACTTCAATGCACTTATTAATACGCATTTCAAATGATTGTACACAACTGAGAAGTGTGTCTGGTTGAATTTCAGCACACGCATTTCTGATTCGCTCAAAAGTTTAAAAGAAACACCCGGTATATATATATATATATATATATATATATATATATATATATATATATATATATATATATATTTATATGTATATATATATATATATAAATTGACAAAAACCTTACAAAAGCTTAAAAGTGTAGGGATCAATAGTTAATGACAAGGCATCGTAGAGATGTCTACGTTTGACGGTATATGAAATTACGTTTATTAGACAATTCTTAATGTTTTCTAGAAGACAGCCTAGGGTTGGGGGGGACAGCCCTAGCCTTTATAGGGTGGGGCAGTCATAGATTTTTTTTAATTTTAAAAGCTCGCTATAGTACAAAGTGTAGTGGCGGTTCGATGGTCAATGACAAGGTATCGTAGAGATGTCTACGTGATCGCGGTTAATAGAACAATATCTGGGTATCATCCAGAATAACCCAAAATTGCATATAGAAATTGCACGTATGCGTCAAATACAATTGCTTAGCGAAACATAATAGTTCTCTAAGATATTGTGATTGTACTTTGGGTGTAAGTTCAAAGTATTTTCAATATTTTTGCAGTTTGGTCACTGCGCAGTCTGATGAGACCACCGAATTTTTTAATATAAAGAATTCAATGTTTCATTAGTTCGAAACCAAACTTCCAACGAGTTGAGTTGGTAACCTCACCTCGATATATTTAGAGCAATTTGACTTCAACTGAGTTTTTTGAAATTGTTGCCAATGTCTAATTCTTAAGATGCGCTTTCTTCTTAGATCTTTATTGTACCACGGAGGACTTGGAAAGATGATCTTTTGGCGAAGGTTAGATACTGATTGTTTGATATATACAAAAATTTCTGAGTAATAACATCTAGTCTAAATTTCAATGACATTATTTTTATTCAATGAAATCAATGTTAGCCAATAGATTATTGATTTTTTCGAAATCAGCACTCCCTTGTTCATAACAGAAGAACATTGAGAACGGACGATGGTATTGATGACCTATGGTGAATAAGGCTAGATTAGCTTCTATAACGACAATTTTAACGGCGTTCGAGAAAAATACTTAATCAAACTGCCTTTCTTAGTTATTTTGAAGATACCTGATCTAAGATAATTCTGAATTAAACTTACTATCCGAGACTAACGTTTCTTTTACAATGTGTGCATCCGGAGTATGTAATGGCGATCAAAAGGCGATCTTCTATACAGCAAAAAGTTCATCCTATCAATAATGTTAAACACAAATAAATAAAAAGCCTCCATTATAAGCTGATAGGTGCTAACTAGACTAGTGGGGTAAATGTAGGGCCAGAGAATAAAAATATTTCTCCTGTTATTATTAGTAATTCTCACATAAGGCAGCTTAATGTTATCGGTGTTGGAAATAGCAGCTGCTCTGTCAAAGTTCATGTGGACAATCAGAACTCCTCTTCCGGTTAAGCCTGCAAAGTGAGTAAATTACTATTTGTGATGAAAGCATTGCACTGTAGGTATTTTTTTTAATTATGGGCGGAATTATATTGGGTGAGGATGTTGCTTTTTTGTTTGATTTGCCGAGAACTGTTTCGAGTAAAAGTTCCTGATCAAAGATGCGTGTTAATAAATAATCGTTATTTAGGCCGTAGGGGTATTAAAAATCAAGAGATTATCAAACAAATACATTTCAAGTAAACATTTCAAGTTTGCATTGACAGTTTTACAAATTTGCTAACATAAAAATAGAGTGAGACCGATGGTAATTTTGCTGAATTACTGTTCTTTTAGCAAAACTGGATTTTTTAATAAATAAATTAAATTAAATTCAAATAATCCTTAATTCTAATTTTAAAACTGAAAAAACATTAAGAATTGTCTAATTAACATGATTTCATATACCGTTAAGCATAGACATCTCTACGATGTCTTGTCATTGACCATCGAACCGACACTAAACATTTTACAATAGCAAAATTTTAAAAAATCTATAACTACCCCACCGCCTAAGTATGTTGACTTCTAGAAAACATTAAGAATTGTTTAATTAACATGATATTATCTACCGTTATTCGTATACATCTCTACGAAGCCTTGTCATTAACCACCTACGAAGCCTTGTCATTAACCGAGACTACACTTTTTACTATAGCAAAATTTTAAAATTAAAATAATTTAGGTAGATCTGCTCACCGCAGAAATATACATATTGGTTTTCTAGAAAACGTATTGAGAGGTTATGGCTCATTGATGTGGCAGCTATTAGCATGTCATCGTGAACTTATTTTTATTAGCAGTTTATTTCGTTTTGCAAAACAAGTGTTTTTTGAAAGTGTAGGTTCAAAGGGAGTGGGCTGTTGTAAAGTTTTTTGTCATTTTTAGTTTGTCGGAAGTTCACTATACCTACCACTATATTCACTGTAGTTATGTATGTATATAGTCATATATTTACTTTGGTAACGGAGTAACGAGGTAAACTTCGCGAATGACAACAAGTTGGTTCGGCGAGCACCGGTAAGAGCAAATCGGGTGTGGTTGATGAAGGTGTTGGACGGGAGTAGTTCAATTAGTTTTTGAAGCGCGACGGCGATCATTTCGATCAAGAAAACAAAAAAATATATTTCGTAGTTGGTCGCAATGTGTTTAAAAAATCATAAAGACACATACAGTGAGTGGATCTGAAATTCGGACAAAGAACATGTAGCCTTTAAAATGCAAAATAACACCTAAATAAGTCAATGTTTTTTTATGTAAAAGACAACTTATAATACAAATAACCCAATTCTAATCAATATTTAGCCAAAATGATTTCTTAAAAAATATAAATGTTTTTATTCGAAAGACTCTTCCCATTTTTAGGTTGATTTAATATTCGGACAAAGTACTAATATTTAATTAAAACGTACTTCATAAACTAGCGAGCCAAGTTTTTTCGTAAAAATTGTTATTTCCCGTTAGGTAAAAATTTCAATCAGCAGCTGTGTATTAAGTATTAGTTAGAAACTGATAGTTGTGCAGTAATTATCGCCGGAAACTAAAATGGGAAGAAAAAACAAAAATAATACCTTTGAACAAAGACAATTAATCATATTTCATTACGACAAAAAACGATCGTGGAAATTGGAAATATTTTAAATTTAAGTAAAAGCACGGTGTATGACATTGTAAAAAGATATAAAACAGAGGATAGAATCGAATCAATACCTCAGAAAGGTCGGCTTAAGCTGTTAAATCGTAATGAAGAACGATGGATAATCAGTCAAGTACGGAAAAATCCGAAAATTAGTGCACCTAAATCGACCACTAAGCTAAACGAATTATATAAAAAATCCGTATCAGTAGATTCTGTTAGAAATGTAATTAGAAATAAAGGATACCATGGTCGAACACCAAGAAAGAAACCATATTAACGATGTTAACAGGAAAAAACGTATGGATTTCTGCAAGTTTTCAAACACAACATAGACAACAAAGACTGAAACATTTTGGAATACAGTATTATTTACTGATGAAAGTAAATACAATGTTTTTGGTTGTGATGGAAAGGTAAAAGTGTGGAGGAAATCCAATGAAGAATTAAACATAAAAAATATTAAACCAACAGTAAAATTTGGGGGCGGTTCCGTTTTAAATTAGGGTTGTATGGCTTCAAGTGGAGTGGGAAATCTTTAAATTATTGATGGAATCATGGATAAAAATGTCTACTTAGGATTTTACATAATAATCTGAAGCAGAGTACTGAAACATTGGGAATATCTGATTGATTTAGTTTTTACCAAGCCAATGATTCCAAACATAAAGCCCACGTAGTAAAGTCCTATTCATTATACAACTGCCACAAAGTTTTAGAGACACCACCCCAATCACCGGATATTAATCTGATCGAAAATTTGTAGGAGGAGCTCGACAGAAAACAAAACATTCGAAGTAAATCCAGTTCAAGCATATTCTACAAGAAGAATGGAGGAAAATTGAACCGAGTTTTAACCAAAATTTAGTAAACTCGATACCGAGAAGACTACAAGCTGTACTGAAGCAAAAAAGTTTTCCAACTAAATATTAAATGTGAAGTACGGACAAACGTTAAATTTGTACCTGACATTGTTCGAATATTTAATCGGCGTAAATTTAAAACTGTAATAATTAATTACTGAATTTTTAAAATTTTAAAGATTATTTAATTAAATTAATTAATTAATTGTGTACCTGTTGTATTAATGAATTATACTATGAATAAAAATTTATTTATGAGTATGTTTTTTCACTATAAAATCCAACAAGCTCTTTGTCCGAATTTCAAATCCACTCACTGTAAGTAGTAATTAATAATAATAATAAGAAACAGAAATCAATTATTGAATTGTATTGTGTATGTGGAACAATTATTTTTTTGTTATAAATAAAATGAAACTGGAAGTAAAAACCAAAATATATCAGAAACAGAAAAATTCAAAAATGTGCTTATAGTGCGCGAAATAAAAAAACGTTTAGTGCATATAATTTGAGGTTCTTTCTGTTTTGTTGACTGCCAATTGTAAATAAAATAAAACAAAAATCTTAAACGAACCTTTGACATGGTTGTCATCTAAATAAAAATTAAAGTTATAACTAATTAATTTTTAATTAATAATATATTATAAATTAAATGACGTGATCATAAGTCCAATATAACATCACGCATCAGCGGCTGTAATGGATCCGCAGCGGGGAATGCAGAGCGTTAATTTTTGGTTTTCTATATATTCTTATAAATTTTACGCTATTAAATTTGATTAGGACTAACATTAGGATTAGGACTGGTGGA
Source organism: Nephrotoma guestfalica (assembly GCA_963691935.1). NCBI lineage: Eukaryota > Metazoa > Arthropoda > Insecta > Diptera > Tipulidae > Nephrotoma > Nephrotoma guestfalica. The sequence goes on from OY829915.1 coordinate 114,587,624, forward strand.
TAAGGAACTGGAAACAATTATATTAAATAAAAATGTCATATCGGATTCCGGGATTTTGTTTATGTTAATAAATCGTTTGAACATTTTTGTTAATTTTTGCATTGATTTTTTTGTTGTTCATATTTTTTTTTGTGTGTGTGATGAGCAAACATCTTACATAATTTTTGCCTGATTCGAGTTTTTTCAACTTGTTATTTTCTTGTTTTTTTTTTGTTAGCTTTTTTCTAGTGTCATGAGGTACTATATATAATTATGAGGAAGTAAATTTGGTCTAGAATTGGTTTCGCTGGAGATGACATATAGCGAAGGTCTACCATACAATCTGCAGCAATTCAAGCTCTCCTGGGGTCCAGAAAGAACCATCCCTCCACCACTGTTACTAGCCGGCTGAGATGTGCTGCTCTGGAGTTTACCAACAGGAGAGTCTGGAACGGTTTTTTGGAATATTTTAATCTTAAGGGAAACTGTTACACTTTATAAACTGATTGGAAAAACTCAGCAAACATGTTGGTTATGATTTGTGGATCACAAGACTTTTGATTTTTAAATTTCATCCAGGCTGGGTAACCATCAGTTTCGCGTTTGGCCGCAACGAAATATCATTGAAATTACAAAAGTTATCAAATGTGTGTACTAACTACACATTTCGAAAGTGTGAGTCAATGTGTTAAGAAAAAAAATTTAAACTACACGTGTTACGATTTTAATTGACGATGCCGAATAAATGTTTTTTTCGCAGGAACACAAAATTTGCAATTATTTTAAAACTAAAATTAAATAAATTACATTTTATTTAAAGCATATTTACATTTACAAATTTTAAATTATAAATGGAAATGTTAACTAGAAATGTCATATCCAAAAAATTTAAGTAACGCGCATTCGCACTAACACAAACACACATACCACTACTATATACTTGCTGTTATTTTTTCGTTAAGTCTCGGATTTTGCACAAAATCGACCCCCTCTTTATTTCTAGATAATATAATTTAAAACTTATCCATTTTGTTCAAAATAAAACGTCCGGCTACTTAAAGATCTAGTTTTTGGCAATGCAAAGCTTTTTGGGCTTTGTTTGCCTCATATTTAATTTGTCTAGTACAGTAAAAAACATTTACTCTACGAGTTACGTAACCAGCATATCGATTTAGTCCAAAAATGTGTGAATCGAAATGAGTGTAACCGGAAAGGCGGAAAGATAAAGTAGTAGTGCATGTCACGTATCATTGTTTTTGTTTATTCACATTAACCATTGTAAACGCCATATTTTTGTGATGTTTACAAGATAGTGGTACTTTTTAAATAATTTACGTATTTTCGATTTTTTTATATTTAGTAAATTTATGAAATTTATTTATAAAGTTTTATTAATAGATATTAAATTAATTTATGATAAAATGAAATATATTTAATATAAATATAAAATATATTAGCATATTAAATAAAGACACTCCACAGCTCCAAAGCAGACGAAATGTGTTGAGAAAAGCAAATAAGCACCACAAGAATTAAACCGATTCACCGGGATCGCGTTATTTTGGTACTGTTCATCATAAAAATGACACAAATACGAACAAAAGAAAAATATAAATACAAAGACATAATTGTATATAATACACTGTGTACGTATTCGATGTTTTTTTGCTTCACTCATTTTAAATGAGTCACTCACGGGACAAAATCGATACTCAGAATGAACCGACCTTACACACTTCATAATTACATCAGCAATTTAACCATTTCTTAAACTTTTAATAATATTTCAAGATACTTATTTTGTTAGTCTTTATAAATTTAAAACTACATCCTATTGCAGTAATTATTTACATCTGCTTTATCTTAAGTTAATTCCAAGAACATGAATGAATTCGTACATATTGCATTCTTTATTTTTATTATTACCTTTGCAATCTGTTCTGGGACCGAGGTTTTCCTAATACTTTACCGGTTCGCTTGTCTTGTCCTTAATTTTACACCGTTGTCAGCCAATTTCAGGACGTACGGCTCCCGACAGGGGGTCATAGTTGTGCTCCTTTTCATCTTAAATCGTAATCTGTTGATGAAAACCCCCTTTTACATTCTGCCCCTGTCGGGATTCTAACACGGTACCTCCCGATCCAAACACTAATTCTTTAACCACTGTGCCGTTTGGTCGGTCATATTGCATTCTCTACAATATTTCATTATGTGAATTTGTATGTATGTATCATTTTATTAAAGTAGAATTAGAATTATTGACGGGAAACACCTAACAGTTGTAACAATTCAAATTTATTATATAAAGATTTTATACCGTCATTAAAAACCTATTTAATTACACTTAGTTTGAATTGAATTTCATAAATTCATCGCCCAAATAATAACATTTGAAAATTATGTGGAACGAAATTGGGGCGCAAGTATAGATACAAATTGAATGAATAAAATTAAGCGAACGTCTATAAAATTGTATCGTCTTTAATGTTAAAGGGATATTTACTCGATCAGCTATTTAACAAATAAAAATCGAATAGTGTTCTACACGACTACGCGACTAATATATTTTTAAACCAATTTCTATAATAAGAATTTACTAAATCGATTTCTTTAAATAAATAAATTAGAATAACAAAAACACTGTAATAATTTTAGTTCTAGACTATTTATAACTATGGAAGCTACCTAGACAGCAGCAGCCCCTGTCACCCCCAAAGGTATCACGGTCAGCATACCAGCATAGCAAATGACGAATTCCGGGGCAAGCTACAAAGAAAAATAGTCTTTGCAAAAGTATGCCAATGTTAAATATGTCTAATAAAAATGGCAATAATTGTGAGGACCTGTGTTTGACCGTGCTGAGTTTTTCGATTGATTTGTGTGTTAGTTTAACCATATTTATAGGTACCTTCTTTATAGACCAATAAGTAAAGTGAAGTTTACATTACGATTTAATAAAACTTACAATAGCTGCCTTAAATTCACGGTGTATGTATAAAGATTGTGTCTACACCATACTACAAACTCAACTTACTACTAATAATGGTTCAAGATGTTATTGTTATTGATTCGAGAAATATTAAAAAAATGCAATTTATTAAATTTTCAACAATAAAAATTTTTATTTTTCCAGTATTGCCAATAAATACAAGAGTCGGCAACAATATTTTTCTCTTCATATTAATATTTATGCCAAACGAAAAAGAATTAATTTATTATAAAGCAATATCGATATAAAATACCGTTCCAATTTTTTCTAATAATAATCGATTACAATCAACATATAAGTAGTTCAGAAAAGTATTAAGTACATATTACAATTCAATTGAACTAAAATAGATAAAATAGCTTTGTCCCAGTTAAAGAGTTGATTAACACTTTAACGCACAAAATTGATAATTGGAATATCTTGCTACACATGATACCGCACAAATCTCGAAATCTTAAGGAGAACAACTTTATAAAATTTTACTCAAATGGTGAAAAAGACTTTCGGGGCAAAATTTATAGATTATTCACAATTTTCATTCATTTGTCGGCCATTAATTTCAGCCTCATAAAAAATGTATATCTTCATCTATTGAAGTTGATGGACTGGAAAATAAGACATAGTTTAATACAATACATAATTTATACATTTGCGAGTAAAAAGAGGCAAACAAATGTGTGGTATATTTTATCATATGATATATATACTTACGATAAGATCTTATGAATTACATCACCCCACATGCCATTTGATTTATTTACTGGAATAGCGGCATTATCACCAATAGCACGTAATAAACATTCGGTACCATTAAAACCAGCTCTAAATAAGTACAACCATAAATTATTTAAGTTTAAATATTGCATCCAGATTATTTATTATAATGACAAATTACACATCCAATTTACTCTCGAGCATTTGATACGTTTCCGTTCGACTAAATAATGAAATGGTGATGCCTATATTTCGTTTTATTTTACTTGATTCCGTATTGTTACCCTCAGCCACAAGATTTTCTCGCCCTTCTGTTGCAGTATCGGATAATGTGGCCTCCGTTGTTACAACGAGTAAGTCAAGCCGCTGCCAAATATCGGGTGCAACATCTTGGGATGTGAATGGCATATTATAATTTGCCTCAAAATTATACGACATAAACACTTCTTGTTTGGGCAAAACGAGTGGGAGAGCTATGACGATTAGGATCTAAAATTATAAAAATTTAATATTTTATATCAAATTTATATTTCTACTTACACCTGTAGCACTGTTAAATGGAAAAATAAGGCTACGCTTATTGCGATTATGGTTTTCACTCAATGAATTTTTCACTTCACTATAGGCGATGTATCTTGTTGTACGAAAATTCTCGTAATTTTTTCACAACACAGTTGCACTAAAATTTAGTACGACTCAAATGCCAGTTAATTGAAGACTGATTATGACAAACGATTAAAATCGATTATTTATAGATGACGAGGTGTTAAAATGGTACCAATCGGTATGCAACTATGTAATACGTTTAGTGTGCTAGTTATTCGCATATCGATATCATAAAATATGTTGTGAGGAAATTTAAAATATACGAATCCATTCGGTTCTTTGAAACCGCTCAAAAAATTTGTTCCCAGCATGTCCGGTTTCTTTGGAAGACATTCCCATCAATTTTATGGCTACACCTTCTCTAGTTTTCTGGAATTTAGTATTTTGATCTTGTTGTATTTGATCTATGTTTGAAGTTAATTTTGAAAGGTTTTGTATTGTAAAGTTGATACTTTATAGGCTTTTTCGTATTTCGAAGCAACTATTATAAGATAGTGGAAAATTAAAAATGACACGAAAAGAATTCATCGGTAGTAAGCACGGTGGCTGAACACTGCGGCTTTGCTGTTTATTTTAAATAGCCGAAACCAAAATTTTAACTCCTAATCACATTTCCTCAGACGGCTTACCCTTTGATATATTTTTCTTATTTTTGCGCGATTTAAACATGTCGATGCTTGGTTTTTATAATTTTAAAATTACACAGTACACAACACAAACAAACTAATTACATAGTAAAAACAGTATTTGGTACTACAGTCGTAGGGGATTTGAATATTATTTCTGTATTATATACGAGTATGTAACTAGAGCCTTGTATGGATACGTTTTTCCGTATCCGCATCCGCCGAAAAAAATATTAATTTATCTTAAATTTACTCGCAAAAAATTTTAAAATCCGCATCCGCAAAATCGTATTTTTATGAATTTGCTTTACTATAAGTCTCAACCAGTGAACACACAAGAGTTTAAGTTGTATTATCGGTACGGCAACTAGTTATTTGGGAACCAACCATGTGTGCGAATATACACATAGTAAACATTTGGGCGGAATACTGGCAACAATTGTTGCTTGATTAAAATAGATTAATAATTTAAATTAATTAAGTAAATAGTCCCATATATATAGACATGGCTTTTATGATGGCCTTGGTATGTACTTTAATACAAAAATGCCAAATGGTCGGTCCCTGGGTTCGGTCATATGAATAACAAGCAATATCTGTAACAAGTGTTGCACGAAACTTCAATGAAAAATTTTGTTCTACAGAAGTCAAAAGTCCCACATATAGACATGGTTTTTAATGATGACCTTGGTATGTACTTTAATACAAAAATGCCAAATGGTCGGTCCCTGGGTTCGGTCATATGAATAACAAGCAATATCTGCTACAGGTGTTGCACGAAACTTCAATGAAAAATTTTGTTCTATAGAAGTCAAAAGTCCCACATATAGACATCGTTTTTTATGATGGCCTTGGTATGTACTTTAATACAAAAATGCCAAATGGTCGGTCCCTGGGTTCGGTCATATGATTAACAAGCAATATCTGCTACAGGTGTTGCACGAAACTTCAATGAAAAAATTTGTTCTACAGAAGTCAAAAGTCCCACATATAGACATCGTTTTTTATGATGGCCTTGGTATGTACTTTAATACAAAAATGCCAAATTGTCGGTCCCTGGGTTCGGTCATATGAATAACAAGCAATATCTGCTACAGGTGTTGCACGAAACTTCAATGAAAAATTTTGTTCTACAGAAGTCAAAAGTTCCACATATAGACATCGTTTTTAATGATGGCCTTGGTCTGTACTTTAATACAAAAATGCCAAATGGTCGGTCCCTGCATTCGGTCATATGAATAACAAGCAATATCTGCAACAGGTGTTGCACGAAATTTGTTCTACAGAAGTCAAAAGTCCCACATATAGACATCGTTTTTTATGATGGCCTTGGTATGTACTTTAATACAAAAATGCCAAATGGTCGATCCCTGGGTTCGGTCATATGAATAACAAGCAATATCTGCTACAGGTGTTGCACGAAACTTCAATGAAAAATTTTGTTCTATAGAAGTCAAAAGTCCCACATATAGACATCGTTTTTTATGATGGCCTTGGTATGTACTTTAATACAAAAATGCAAAATGGTCGGTCCCTGGGTTCGGTCATATGAATAACAAGCAATATCTGTAACAGGTGTTGCACGAAACTTCAATGAAAAATTTTGTTCTACAGAAGTCAAAAGTCCCATATATAGACATGGTTTTTAATGATGACCTTGGTATGTACTTTAATACAAAAACGCCAAATGGTTGGTCCCTGGGTTCGTCATATGAATAACAAGCAATATCTGCAACAGGTGTTGCACGAAACTTCAATGAAAAATTTTGTTCTACGGAAGTCAAAAGTCCCACATATAGACATCGTTTTTTATGATGGCCTTGATATGTACTTTAATACAAAAAAAAATTTCATGTATCTAATATTTCAGAGCACAACTGATTAGTTAACTTTTGCCGCAATCTCAAAATTAATAGCAGCGGTATGTACATATCCATACCAAGTGATAAGGGCCCGTCTGCGGGATCAGCATCATTTTTACAAAGGAGCTTGGGATTGTATAAAACAAACTTGGAGGCATTAAAGAATGCCAGGTTTTTATAAAGGTCTGGTACCATATTTGGCTCATGTAACATCAAATATTATGTTAGTTATGTTAATTTATGAAAAATTTACTGTGAGAACGCTTAAGACAAAATCAAATCACCATATCAAAAAAACGTCATTCGGGCATGGCGCATTTGTAAGCTAAGTCAAACAATGAACACGAAATGTCTGAATTTTTAATAAACTAACGGAATTCTTAATATTTGCTGGTGAAATTTATTATTTTATTTTAATATTAGATATATTATGGTGTTTAATACCAACCAAAAATTAAATGTCAAAATGATTGACTTGAAGTTGGTTAAAGTTGTTGTTCTAAATTTAGTTTTCTAAATTTCCCTGTATTTACCCTATATTTTACCGCGGTCTCGAACACCATATTTCAAAAAAACGCAGCAATAATAAATTAAATTTTTAATTGTATTACGTTTTCTAATCCATATTTGTTTCTTTTAGATTTGTTTCCGGATATTTCCGGATAAATTAAGAAGACTTAATGTTTTTATTAACAAAATTATAAAGTCGATTAAATCTAGCCACAATGATATCTTCTGCATCCCGAACATAAAATTAGCCTCCACATTGCATTATTTTGCCGAAGGAGGCTACCAAAAGGGTTGTGGAAATGAATTTATGTCCGGATTAGCACAATCAACATTTACTAAAATTTTTGCACAAGTAGTTGGTATTCTAGGAGAAGAGAACTGTCCGGAATTAATAAAATTTCCAACAACAAATAACGAAATCGAAAGTATAAAATTAGTGTTTTATACGAAATCACGAGTATCACGGGTATTATATTTTGTGTTGTAGAAGCCCATTTGAAAATTGCATGATCTTCTAAAGAAGACAGACAATTTTACCTGAAGAAAGGTTTTTATAGCTTGACCGCTATGCTAGTATGTAATTTATTGTCTTACGATTGTTTGAATAATATAAAATTTTAGGCATGTCATAATCGGATGTATTGTAGTAACTATCCCGGGACGAGCCACGATTGTTTTATATGGAGTTTTAGCGAAATAGACACGCACCTTCAAGCTAATTTTGAAAATGGTCAAACAAATAGTTTTCTTTTAAGTAAAAATTATGTAATTTCAAATATTTTTTATAAATTTAATTTTAATTGAAAGTTGTTGTAGATGACGCAGGTTATAAAAAAAAACTGTACCTAATTACGCCATTTGGGTCTTAAGCAGATGAATCTAGAATTGGCATACTTAACAATCGCTATCGTTGTTTAATCGACAAACTTCATTACCAGCCAAGAAAACCAGCACAAATAGCAAACACTTGTCGCGCGCTTCACAATATGTGTATACTTCATCAGAAAGAAATGGATATACCTAATATACTGCCTGATATTGAGCTACCAATAGATATTGCTACTTTTTGCCATCCTGCTTCATCCCGTGTTGGAGGTCCTAACGAATTTAGCTTAACGGCAAACGTTTTCAATGTCACATTAAATATATCTTGAAGCTGCCGAAATTGAAAAACCGCTTGGCAATAACTGGATTTTTTTCCAAACAGTCTACAAGGCATTCGAACTGCTTCATATTGGTGATTTTAATGTTTTATAGAAGTAAAACAAATTCCAATGAAATATTGCTGTAATATATTGTATTATATCAAAATAAATAGTTTTAAACCTACATTTTGTCCCCTTCCATGCTTGTACTGCCTAAAAAATTCACACGACTACAAATGTCACCTCAGGTGACATGAAAGTTTTTAAACGACTAACGGAATATCATTGTTGTCACTTCGAAGATTGTCGCTTCAATCGACTAAGAGGATATGAAAAATGATTGTCGTAAGGATCGACAGGAGACACGACTACGAGAATACTGTACATACTAACTTTTTTGTGAACACACGTTTCACCAAATTTTACCTTGGAGTTGAATTATAAAACAGATCGTTTAACGATAGGAATACTACATAAAAATATCGGGCAGCATTAATATTTTTTTGAAATTGAAAATGATACTTAATCTTAAAATCAAAATTTAAACGAAATATGTGACTGTACAAAATACGAAAATGGTATCGCTGGTAAATAACTAGATTTTACCCGAATTTACCTAAATGGTAGTATTTTCTAGTGTATTTTCTAATTTATTCTCTGACGAAATTCCCGTTCGGTCTCTATGGCGGTTACTATTTCTCTATGTACTACTCTATTTCTTGTGTACCGCGGTGCATAAACTATTCCACGTAGGACTTTGCTTTGGTCATTTAATTTATACAACCCCAGAGCAGAATACCGCAAGTTCACACAGGTTTTAGAATTTGCCGGTATAGTACCGATTTATTATGTAAAGTTAAAGAAGAACTTCTCTCTAAAAGCCAATCCATCTATCTGTATGTAATGTTTAACTCTTCTTTTTTCTTTATGACATACTTTTAACGACGCCCATTTAACGTTTGCAATTTCAACTACCGGTTATTTCGTGTGTGGCAACACTTCACTTCAACGTCATTCGTGTTATGACAGAAAATTAGTTTAATGTTTGACATTTACGGAATGGGTCGCTCGCTTTACGCTTGAACTTTTGTTGGGAAATATTGAAAACATACTTTCAAAGTGGTGACTCTTCTACCCAAACTGTAAGGAATGTACGTGAAAAATTCAGTAGAAATGAAATGCCTACAAGGTAATTTGTAGATCAATTTGTGAAGCGAGTACGTGAAACTAGATTGCAGTACTGGATTGATAAACCAACACGTGCACGTGCATCCGAGAACGTTGCAGCTGTTGCTCAGAATGTGTCTGAACATCCATCAACATCAACTCGCCATCTTGCTTAAGACTTGAATATTTCACGCAATTCTGTGATTAGAATTTTGCATATAGACCTCGAACAGGATTCATAATGAACCAAAAAGCAACTTCACAAAGGCAAGCGAAAGAGCGAAAACGATATTCGACCAAAGAGCGGATAGCGAGTGGTTTGCAGACGGAGATTTGGTTTGGCTGGTTGTATTGCACCCCAAGAGAAGAAGAGAAATATCACCGAAATTAGCACAAAATTTGAAAGAGCTTATAAAATCCTCAAACGAATTAACGATGTTGTATATCGAATTCAACCAGACCCTAGAAGTAAGATGGAATTTATCTACATTGATGGATTACGACGTTACAACATGAGGAAACAAGTGGGCGAGTTTGGGTAGTATTGCAAATTCTACTCTAGACTGATACAACACTTGGTGGTCGAGTGGTTAAAGTATACACCACTAAGTGGTATCATCTCAACGGTCGCGAGATCGAGTTCAACCAGAGGCAATAATATTATTGAGCAATAATTATTCTAATAATGCGACGATTTTAGAGTGGCATTCTTTGTGGAGAAGAATATCGAGATAAAAAGAAACAATTGTAAATGACGGCGAAAGTCATCATTAAAAATACTAGAGTTAATCGTCAAATAGAATAATCTCAGCACAAGTATATAAGCACGAGCAATTTTGGAACACAGACACAGTTGTAATTTAAGAGTGAACAGTGCAAGTTAAGAAGTAAAACGTGAAAGTGCGAAAAGGTAAGAGTGAACAGTAAAAGTGCATAGTGAACAGTGATAAATAATGAATTGTTCAAGATGTTATAGGCGTTGGTGTACATAAAATTTTAAACGCTGAGTGTTTTATTTGCAAAATCCATATTGAACGCCCAAAATTCATAACAGTATATACTGAAACTTCACCCACAACTTCAAGCAACCGTTGCTTGCGTTAGTACAAATTTGGGTTACCGCATGGGAACAGTATAAAAGTAATTGTAAAAATGAGAAAAAAAAGACATTAGCTTTCCCGGTTCGCCAGTATGGCTCATCCAGTAACAGCCAGAAGTACTAGGGCCTGGCTAGGATTCACTAGAACAATCATTCAATTAGACTAATGGCGAAATTCTTAACATGTAACAAAGGAGAAAAGGGGATAAACTGTTCCAGCAATGAAATGTTGGTATAGTCAAAATAGTAAAATAAAACTGTTGGTGTCTAAATTTTCACTATAGTAAGAGTTCAACTAGTGGATCTTTTGGGATTCTAGAATATTCAAAAGAGATTAAAACGATGCAATTGAGCAAGTTTAATTTAGTTGCAACTTTTCTGTGACTTGGTTATCTAAATTATCGACTGACTTTTTTTCAGATGTTAAATTTTGTTGTTTTGCTACACACAAAAGCAACGTACCGATGCATCGATATTTATTTTGGCAGAAAATATTTTTTTTTACTCCTGCGACCATTTTTCTAATAATCGAAATACATAAAAAGCGTCATTATATCGTAGACCAATGATGTAGTTTAAAACCTAGTGACTAAAATAGATGCGTTAATAAATATCTAATTACATTAGTGAACAATGTTTATACAAAATAGATTTTTAAAAAACGAATTTTCAAAAAAACTCGATAACAATCTAAAAATTACTCGTTTTTTTAAGAAACATATATTTACGAGAAACTTCTTGATAATAACATGACATTTTTTGTTAAAAATGAAATCGTAGAATGTGGTAATTTCTTCACTCGAGCAATAAATTCTTATTTTACTCCCTTAAATGTATCAAATCTACTATTAATTGATTTATTTTAAAATATTCTCAAAATGCAACATATTTGCTGCTGTACCACCTGGGGTGCTACATTCCGTATTTGTTATATTCATCTTGTTTTTTGTCAAGGTGTGTACCATGGGCGTTTGGTTTGTGGTAGGGCCTTGCTACTGCTGAAGAAGTACCCATATCCGCGGCACGTATCTAGGAGTACACAGAGACAGCCGATGTCCTTTGAGTACCCTAGGCTAAGAGGCGTAGAAAAATATGAAGGTGAACTCGCAGCGAAAAAGAAATTCGAGTGGGTCGGTAGGTAGAGAACCTTTAATTACACAAATAGTACTGGCCGTTGTTTTTAAAAGTCACTGCTGAACCAAACTTGAATACGTTCTAACATATTTTCTGAAATGCAACAATTCTTATACGCCTTATTGGTTGTATCCATACAGAAATATGTAATGGGAAGATAACTGTAAAAATAAATAATGACGGCTGCTATAAGGTCTTGGAAGAATGGAAGGCGCAACTTACGAAACCGTGTCGGAAGCTGAAATTTATTCTTAGATTCTTGGTGTGTGTTTGTGATGTTGTTACCTTCATAGTGTGTGTGATGCCGGTGCTCAGTTCGTGAGGTGTCTAGTGCGTGGGTTTGTATACACTACCTTAAGGCAACAATAATACCTAAGAATAACCACCATTCTCGATTCTACGTAACTATGGAATATTTACATGTATCGCGAAATGAATACAAAAAAAAATATATTTACAAAATCAAATAAATTAAATTAATTAATAAAATAAAGAAAATAATAATAAAAGAATTAAAATGATTATTTACAATGATATCGTAGAACAGTTGATCCAATATCTAATTTAGTTAAAATAGTACAGCATGCCTCCTCAAAATCAGCAATCGAAAATCTTAAAACAGTTGATCCAACATCCAATATAATAAACAACACAACACTCTTCCTCAAAATCAGCAATCTCAGTCAAATCAAATTTCCACAGAAATGTATTTGTTTATTTTTTTTAAAATTATTTTTGTATTTTGTTAATTCTTAATTTTATAATTTTTTAAATTGCTTTATATATTTACATTATCAAAATTAATAGTTTAAGATATAATTTAGTTTTGTATTCAGTTTTTTTATTTGCCCCAAAATCTTGGCACATTTATTTACACTTATACATTTCTATATGAAAATTGTATCACGTAATCCATATACATACATATGTTCTTATAAGATGTAACACAAATAAAAAAAATACCACAAATTTATTAATGTATATTAAATTTAAAAATCAAATATTTATAAACAATGTTTATCACCAGCTACAATTCAATACATTTTGATTTTCCATATTTTACATATTTCACAAATCTATCTTTTTAAGTAAAACAAAAATCACTAATTAGATTTTTCACAGACTTCGGAAAACTTTCCAACCGAACTAAACAAAAGTTTTTTTTTCAATCCCCCAAAAGAAAACAAAATCCGAAAAAGCTTTGGTAACTAAATTTAAAAAAAAAATAATTGACCGAAAACTAGATTTAAAATAAATTTTGAATTATAAACAAGTGGAAACTAATCAATATGCAAATTGCAACAATGTCTGTGTGGTGGTTGTTCTGTGTATTATATTTGTAGTATGTGATGTCTTGTTATATCAGGGATGCCACCCGTTCATGTTTCACGAGGATTATCCTCGTCTGACATGTTTATTTTAGTGACCTTGTCATTTACATTGATTGATTTGTTAGTTATTATGTAATTGACCCGTCTTCAGACACTTACGTGTCAGTATAATTGATTTCAATTTCTATATGGTATAAATTTCCAGCACTCAACATCCTGCAAAAAATTAACTTGTAATAATAATAAAGAATGATATAATGTTAGAATCCTGGAAACCTAAATAAATTAATATATAATAATTTAGTCCTTAATAAAACAGTTACTCAGCAATACGTAAGGTGATAGAATTAATACTCGCAATGAGTAGTTCATTCATGTCCAGAACCCTTAGATACCTAAATAACTAGTTTGTTAACACATAGATTAAATAATTAATTAGACCAGATAATATTAAAAAAAATTTATACTAAGTTAATAAATTTATACTAAGCAGCTGATACTATTTTGTAATCTAATAGGTACAAATAAGTTAATATGTGATAATCTATGGTTTGGTATGGTCTGGTTTTCAGCTTCGTAAAAATCATAGATTTACTCGTATTCTTTTAAATGCACCCAAACTACTGAAAAATAAGTTTTAAGAAATATTTTGACCTGGATTAATTAAACTGCAAGAGCTTTTCTGGAATTTAATTTTAAGTTGGTAATCTTCTCTGCCAGCACTATAAAAACCATGTCATTCTGAATAACTTAAACTTAAATCAATTTAACGAAAATAATTAATTCTAAACTAATTAGTACTTAACTAAAGTAATTTTAATTATAACTACAATCTGCAGTTTTATTGCATTCGTCTGAAAACCATTTTAATAATGTTAATTACATTATTAAAATGGTTCCATTACAACGAAAGATGTAAGTCAAAACCAAGCCTAGATCCAACTTTCGAAACTAAAACACACTATCAACCTAGCCAGAATTAATTAAATTTAAGATGAACAGAAGATAAAATCGGATAGTCGGGTATATATTTCTTCCTCAAAATTAAATCAACTACCATAGTTAAAAATAAAAGAGACATTCCGCATTTGGTCCGCTACCCAGTCTCTATTTCAACGTTCCGCCATCCAACAGTGAAATCCCATTTAGACTTTCCAGTTCCTTTTTGCTCGTTGGCACTTCAGTTTACATCAGTTTTGTTTTTAATTTTGGATTAATGTGTGATTGGCCCACTGAATCCTAGCCAGGTCTCAGGGTTGTTGGAAGTGCACAGTGCTATTGGATGAGACATACTGGCATGGCGGGGTGGGGCGGATGATCTAGTTTTTCCTTCCCCTTTAAATCGAGCCAATGGTTGATTCAAGTTGGTGGTTGCATTATTTCTCCCTGACAGACGCCCCCCCCCCGGTCCTCCCATTTTTTAACTTCTGGACAGCCAAAAATCAAAATATCAAGAGCACAGTCGTGAAAACTCACAATTAATGTATATATTTATGAATCAATAATCCCACTCGCTAAAGAGCACATAAATTGTGAAGCGGTTTTACTCTATTTCATTACTCTGAGTCAAATTTGTCTGAAAAAAGTTGACGAAGGTTTACATAAAGATCCCTTACACAGTCAAAATATTTAAAAAAAAATTATATTTCAATAATTAACATAAGATTTGATAAAGGACAAAAATCCGAAACCAAGTCGTTAATTATTTTATTTTAAAGTAAATAAATAAGAAATGTTAAATTTTTAATTGAAATTAAATTTATTTAATTTCAATTAAAAATTCGTTTTTTTTTCTAATGTTTTGATCTTTAAAATGTAACTTTTTGAACACTTAAAGCTCAGTAATAACAAAAATTCTAGTGGTAAACTTTCAAATTACTTTAAAATCGATCTATTTAAAGTAATTTAATCAACCTGCACAACCAGAGTAAACCTTTGCGGGAACTTGGGGCATTGTCGGCAAATCACATTCCAGTATCCATCGAATGGTGAAACATTTTGAAACCACGGTTACTTGGCTCCAAAACAACGACGCGGTCGACCAAAAAATATTAAGACACTGAGAAGTGCGGGAACAAAATTGCTGTCAAATTGTACGAAAGGTACTACATTATCCGAAAGTGAATTTAATTTATTCGGATCGGATGAACATAGAGAATTGTATGGTGGCGAAAAGTAAATAGCCAATTTGTTTGAAAAATTTGAAACCAACAATTAAACATGGTGGTAGAAACGTGATGGTTTGGGATAGCACAAGTCATCAAGTGGTGTAGAAAATTTAGTATTTGTGTAATCTACAATGACCAAATTTGTTTAATAAGACATTTTAAAAGTAATCTAAAAGCTGGAGCTAGTAAATTAAATTATATTAAATTTGAGTCGATTGATGGTTTAAAATTTAGGTAAAATTATTCTGTCCGCAGAATTTATTGGTATACAAATAGAATTTATTTAGAATTATAATTATCTGCGATCGAATTAAACGTAATGTTGTTTTGTTGCTGATTTTTTTTAAATGATGATCTTAGTCATTACGAAATATTATTTTGTGCCATTAGGATTAGAAGTGAATTTGTTTGACGAGCAATTTATTTATAGGTGACGCGGAGTTCAGCGTACTCGAGTACTCAAGAAATTGTGTATTTAAGATTTTGAAAAATGTTGTGGAGAAATTTTGTGTTACGAAATAAACCTTGACTTTTGCTTTAAGGTTGTTTTCCCAACACCGACTTATTTGTGGATACTAACTTATTCAAATAAGTCACCTCACGAGGAGGCTTATGTGAATAATCTAGTTTACACAGAAATCTCTCCAAAAATGTGTCTTGCCTAAATGTAATACATGCGCTTTTATTATCAAATCTAGTAACAATGCCCAACATGCCAAGAAATTGTTTTTCTAAACACCCTAAGGGTGTTTTCCAAACAATGACTTATTACAGACTTTTGAAATGGAATAATAAAAAACAAAACGCAATTTCTATTATATGGAAGAAAAAGAATTCTTGACATGTTGGTCGTTGCTACTAGAGTTGAAAATAAAAACTGCATGTATTACATCATCGAGGAATAAATATATAAGAGGAATCAAGTAGTGCAAATTTTATAAGCCAATTTCTCCGAGGTTAATCTTATATTATAGTTTTGATATATTTATATACACAAATTTAATTTTTTGCTATTTTTAATCTATATATACGTATCTTGTAAACATATCGGCATAGTTATTTTATAGTTCATTGTTCTTGTGAGGCTTATACAGATTGCCAATAGTAAAATAGATTAACCTTGGGATGTCTACATGAGTCCTCTTATGTATATTTTGCGTTATGATTACATTTAGTCAAGACACATTTTTGGAGATATTTCTGTATAGACGTGATTCAAATAAGTCTCCTCGCGAGGTGACTTATTTGAATAAATCGGTGTCCACAAATAAGTCGGTGTTTGGAAAACAGCGCAAGCCTAAGATTAAGGGTGTAGTCTAGCAACACATACAATTTTGTATTAGTAAACAAACGCAAACTATAATGCCTAATAATGATATTGTATTAAAATAAGCCAGTTTCTACTTTAAAAATTTAAATACGTAATTTGTACAGATTTGTCTGGTAGTTCGTGGTTAAAATTGCGTGTAGTATTTAGTATGTCACTGCCGCGCAATTTTGTCAAATAGTCAGCTGACTGTGGCTTTGTCCTATTTAAAAAAACAGGTCCAGACAAGAAGACCTAAAATTACATTTCGTAAAGATAAATAACTATGGAACCGACAGGACACTACTTGGCGCTGTTTTGATAAATCTATAAGATGAACCGTAATTTTACTTGGTACACATAGAACAACAAGTCAGTTTCAATTACGGGTTAATCAAAATATCTGTATAGTGAAATAAGATAAATCACGTGTGTATAAGTGATGTGCCTGTGATAATTGGAAATAATTTGAGCATAATAACTGTTTTTACTTTAATTTAACGATTTTAAAATTCAATTGAATAAGAAAATTGTTATAAAAGTTCTTTGAAGGGCTGATTCATTGATTCATCAAAACAAAATTGTTTCGGCCTAACAATGGTAGCTATACTAAATTTACTCGAGATAAAAAACACTTTTAATTTTAGAAAACTTTACTCAAACAATTAAAAACACTTGTTGGACAATATTTATAGATATATTCGCAATTTCGATTCAATTGTCGCCCATTAATTTCAGCCTCATAAAAAAATTGACTTAAATTTTCATCCATTGAGGTTGATGGTCTGAAAAATAAAATGAACTTCATTAGAATAATTTATCCATTTCATAACAACTAAAAAAAATTTGCTTTTGTATTTACTTACGATAAAATTATATGAATTATATCACCCAATATGCCATTTGATACATTTACTGGAGACGCAGCATTATCACAAATCGCACGTAATAAACATTCTGTACCATTGAAACCGGCCCTAAGTGTTTGATGTAAAATGAATGAATATAGATTAGTTTTAAACTTTATTTTAAACGAGTAACTTACGCGTTTAATTTGCTCTCGAGAATTTGGTACGTTTTCATTCGATTTAATAGCGATCCTCGACTTCCAGGTATATCTCGTTTTGTTCTGTCCGTCTCTATAGAATCGGTCTGATTTTCACTATTTAAAAGGTTTTGTTCACTTGCTGCTCTACCTGAGAGGGGTATAACACCTGGGAGATCAAGCCGTTGCCAAATACCGGGTGCAATATCCGAAGGAATCGTTGGCATATTATAATTAGCCTCAAAATTGTACGACATGAATACTGATCGTTTTGGTAAATCAAGTGGTATAGCAATTGCGATTAATATCTAAAACACACACATATAATAATTAATATAACGTACACTTTTAACAATTACAATTCTCTTACACCTGTTGCACTGTTCATTCGGAATATAGCGCCACGTTTATCACGTTCATGGTTATCGCTAGACGAATATTTTATTTCACTAGGTGACGTATGTTGAAGCACCAATAAAATAATAAAACAATAAATAAAATTTGTACGCATAGTTAAGAAGCACAATGATTTGATATATGATACAGTTACCAGTTAATTGAAGACTGTTTATTTCAGATGATTGGAATAAACGAGGTGTTAAATACATTTTTTTCAATTCAGGTTAGTGATATTTACCTTTAGTATGTTGCTTCATGCGGCTTACCTAGATTTGTTTGGTCAAAGTAAAAATATTAAAGCAATCAATATTGAAGAATATAGAGATAGAACAGTGTAAGGTACTAGCAATGAAAATAAGTACGTCGTAAGTAATTTTTAGTGTTCATAACTATTTATGTACATAAATGTAAGTGAAAAACCTCTCATTTAATAATCAAATTTCAATAGAGCAATTGCATCTTCTCAATATTGAATAAAATTTAACGATTTAAGCTTTAAATTCTTGATTTGTTTTACCTTGGTTTAATCTGCTTAATTCAACATATCGCACGACAGCTGTTACAATTATGTGTGTATGCCCCATTTAAATGGATGTTAAAGATCTAAAAGGTTCGCATCGGCAGAGGGGAAATAAGCACCAGCGCTTCTGATGTCTTTTATGGACCGCTTAATATAATTCATCCACACGTTTATTCTGACAACAAGCAGCTTTTAGCACTGATGATTGTAAACTATAAAATGAAGTTATTAGATGTGCAAATAGAAACTCGGTTCTGAAGTTGGTTGCATTAAAATATAATTCAACTCATCCAAACCGCCCGCCATTTTGGATATAAGTGCTTAGTTATTACTATTTTTATGACATAAGTTTCAGTCGTTCACAAGCTTACGTTACTGGATTCTATTCTGTTTTTAAATGAACAAAAAATGTTCCTCAAGCTATAAAAAATACAGAAGGAAGGAAAATGGATTCCACATAAACTGACCGAAGAAAACAAAAACCGACGAGTTAACATCTGCATGAGTTTGCTCCAATTGATCAAATTAAGTGATGCTCTTGAGAAAAAAAGATCATTTACCGGCCACGGAAGGCGGAAGGTAATGTTGCCGCATGACAACGCCCATCCACAGCAAAATCAAACTAGGAACTGAGTTCTTCTCCTTAGTGGAAAGTTTTGTTACATGTAGCATATTCACCAGACTTGGTTCCCTCTGATTATCACTTATTCAGATCGATGTCTTCATATTTGAAAGGCCAGCGATTCACGAAATTTTAAGATGTGCAAAAATGGCTCGATGACTATTTTTCTTCGGAACAACCAAGTTTCTATCGCAAAGGCATTCTTCTTCTAACTGATAAATGGCAAAAGACCATAGATAGTAATGGCGAATGTTTCGATAATTAATCTTTGTAACAATTATATTTTCAATAAAGTTGAATTTGAATTAAAACAGCAGAGTTAATACTTGCACACCTAATAAATTTCGAAAACCAGCTTTATAATCTATTTACTACCGAAGTGTCTGCTACAGATAATGAAAATTATTCAACTATTTCTACCAAATCATCTTTTAAGCATGAATCTTTATCCACCTGTTATTCGGATAATTCATATAGTTACATCATGAACGTTTTAACTGTGTAACGGGACCTCTTTCGAAAATGACTCGATAGCTAAAATTTGTATCTTTAGAGGTTCCGGTAAATGGTCGTTTGTCGGATAGCTCTCAGGAGCTTCTGGACTTTCCAAAACATGAAGGCCCCTCGAATGACCAAATAAAAGGAATTTAATCCAACGTTCATTCAACTCAAATTGATTTACCTACCAGAACCTGATTATCATCGCATCGTACTCGCTTGATAGCAAATTTAACGACCCATCCGAAACAAGTTAGTGAAAGATACGAATTATTGAAAGAAACGAAAACGTGCAAATTCTAATTAATTCTCTATAACATTAATATTTTAGTTTCTCAGACATTTTAAGAAAATCAAATTACTAAATTTTATATACATGAGCAACATAAGAATCATAACTGGCCTCAGTAGCAGTCCACAAATTTTTAAAGTCATCTTAATGTGAGATGTTTTCAGATTTTTAACAAACGTATTAGAAAAACCTCCCTGTAACAGCAGCACTACATAAATTGTCAAGGTCATTTTAACACTGAAAACATTCACATTAAAATGTCTTAAAATTTACAGAGTACTACTGTTATGTTCTTTTGCCTCTATATGCGCGGCTGCCACTTTCTGAAACCGGCAGTACTCAGTGGGAATAAGGGGGTCCGTTGCCGACATATTTACTAGAGACAACACAAAGTTATATGTCATCACAATTAACTTAAAAAAAGCACTAGCAACCTGTTGTATAAAGATACAGGATGGGCCATCTATTGGTTTGTTTTTAAATCATAGGTCATGGCAACACTGTTTTGAACGATATGCTTAAAATTTTGACAGCTCGTCAGTTTGATATTCCGCGTCACGAAACAGTAATGTTTTCGCTTGAGGAGCGTTTCAAACGATTGAAAACTTATTTTCAAAGTCAGTGTTGTGTAGCCGAAACCGTGCGAATTTTGAAAGAAATATGCGTCACGAAGCCGCTGTTGTGAAATTTATGACGAAAGTTCATGAGAGAGGCTTGCTATTGGATGACAGAAGTGGTCCCCGAGCTCGAACAGTGTGCATGCTCGAGAATATTGCGGCTGTGGTCAATAGTGAAGGAGAGAATCCATCGACCTCAACTCAACGGCGATCGCAGCAATTGGCCATTAGTCGCACCAGCTTGAGAAGAATACTGCATACTAACTCCGGGTTATTCGCCTACAAGGTTCAGATGACTCAACAGTTGAAAGCAAATGACAGTTCGCTTCGATATCAGTTCTCTGCGTGTCCATAGATGAACTTTATCGAAGTCGAAAAATCATCTTTTCAGACGAAGCACATTTCCATGTCGGGGCTATGTAAACAAGCGGAACTGCCGAATTTGGAAGTGGTGGCATATTTGGCCCACTTATCTTCGAAAACGCTGCTGGAAACGACGTTACGATCAATGGGGACCGTTACAGAGCCATGCTGACCAACTTTTTATGGCCTCAAATCGATGATATGCTTGTGAACAACCTTTGGTTTCAATGAGATAACGCCACATGCTATACAAATCAAGCGACAATCGATCTCTTGCGCGCTCAATTTGACAACCTAATAATCAGTCGTTTTGAAGATGTCGATTGACCTGCGCTGAGCTGCGATTTGATGCCGTTGGACTTTTTCTATAGACTTTCGTTAAGAATAGTTGTTATGCGGATAATCCAAAGACAATTCCAGCTTTAAAACATAACATTTCGACAGTTATTCGCGAAATAAGCGCCGAAATTAACTTGTAACCATCCAAAAAAATTAAAGACATTTTCGTTAACGGTATACTTTATAAAAAAAGAAAATTTTAAAAATGAATGAGAATTTCGGTTATTAAAACTAAATTCACGCGGCTTTCCGTATAGTAATCTGCGCAATGTGCGCAACATCAATGATGGATGCTGTATAGGAAACGCTACAAAAAAACTTGTACCTTTTCAAACACTTTTGAAATTAACAAAGTTAATCGTAAATAATTTTAAAGATAATTTTGTTCTTAATTTGTTTTAAATTTTCTTTTGAAATCACTTACAATAGTATTGATTTTTTACTTAGAATATACAAAGGCATACATTTTTATTTTTTTTTGTTTTTTATTATTTTAACTTAGCACTATGAACTTTTAAATCGTTTGGCCAAAATATGCAGTATGCACAAGCATGTCGTGTAATTACATTTTTTCTAAAAATTAATATTAATATTTATACAGTGGTTTCCAATAAAGGAAAAGTTATATTATTTCGTGGCGGGTTTGGCTTTCTACCTAGCCGGTAAAACTAAAAAAGCATACAATTGAGTTTGTGTTAGTAACACCTTTAATAAATCTGAAACACGAAATTATTAAAACACCATACATGCAATTCCATGCAACTAAAAATTGTGACCTTTCGCATCTCGTATTATTACTGAGTCAATTGTGAATACACCTAGCTTTTCGCCAGTTTATCTGATACACTACATGGAAGAAGAGTTATTTGTTCTGTTTGAATATTGTTGCGAGGGAGAAAAAATTATTTTACTCGGTACTAAATGCTCCTTAACGCTTCTTGCAGAACGCAGCTGTTGAATTATGGACGGAACTTTCGATGTACTCGTAGTTCCTTCCATAATGCGACAACTGCTTTCCATACATGGAAATGTTGAACGGGAGATAGCATCACTTGTATTTTGTAAAATCAGCAAAAAATTCAGAAAGTGCTACGATCAATTATTTTTTCAACTGAGGAGAATATGCCTTCCATACAAATTGAATCTTAATCCAGAAAAAACATTGTGTGAAAAGACTATTGCTTCGTCGACTAAAGCTATTTTCTGCCAAACAACTTTCAAAGACTGCCAGTTTCATTTTGAACAAATAATTTCACGGAAGATGGATCTTAGCCGCAAAATATGGTAATGCAAAGAATTCTCTCTAAAGCAGCACGTTTGAGGACAACGATTTAAAAAGATAGGGAGCTGGTTCAGTTTGGAACTGCAGAAAAATGTTCGGCGTACAACTGACTTTCGCAAGAGAATTGCGCAAAACATAATCCTCAATCAAGAGATTTTATAAACATATAAATAAGTAAATAATTTAAATAAGCCATGGTTTTATAGCTCTTAAAGTATTTTCTTATTATTATTACTTTATAGCTTTCGGAACCTTCTCGAATCCATTATCAAAAGTATAATAAATCATTTTTACAAAACAAAAAATTTTCTGTAAAAATAACAACGATATCAATGCTTTCTAAAATTGAGCTATTTTGTCATAGATATCGCTGCTACTCGAAAAAAAATTAATTTTAATTAGGAACAAAACCTAAAAGTGGTATGTACGAAAAAACACTTTACAAAATAAATATTGACTTGATAACTGTAAATTAAAAATGAATTGTTTTATCTTAAAACCAATGAACGAAATGCATTAAAGCAGCAAATCAAACCATAAAAATAGATCGTGTGAATTGCCAATATAAGCATAATCACTAATTTTGTTTATTGAATTTGGTACTGGAGTTAAGTAGTAGCATTTCCAAACTAGATATTTTTCTAAAAAGAAAAACGTTATTTTTATAAAAAATATTTTTTTTGTAAAAATGATTTATTATCAAAAGCAGAGCCAATTTGTACTAGCCGTGTCACATTATTTTTACACAGTATTAGTTTTGTCCGTTCGCATACTATATATACTTTAAAAACTTCCGTACCTATAATTTTGTTTTGCTTTTATAAATTCGTTTACGAAATGAAACGAATCAATTAAGTTGTTTGATTATCTTTTTATTTTGCTTGTTTGATACAGGGTGGTAATGATTTATTTTAATGTTTTGAATCGATGACGTTATCGATCTTTCTTACTCGCTTCCTCACATTAGTTGTGTTGTTGCATGAAAGTAAATAATAACACAGCCAAAGAGCCAAATATGAAATTAATAAATGAAATTAAAAAAAAACATTTTATTAAGTGTTAATATGTCAGTTGCCACTTTTAATTTTTTATGTGCAATAATTAATACAGTGATATACGAGTATTTACATGTGAACTTATAAAGATTTATTTGACAAACTATTTTAAAGAATACAGCGTTTATGGCGCCAAAAGAAATAAAATAATTTTAAATATGTACTAAGATAAGTTTTAAATAATTAAGCGCAAATATAATTGGTGGGCATTTTAATTTAAAATTAACGGGTTTTAAATATTAATTAAATAAAAGAAGATTTATAAGATGTTAACTAAATTTTTCGCAAGAGGAGTTGATTGGCTGAATTTTTTTTAGCGCAACTATATTTGCAAATTGCATGGTTTAAAAAAAATTATATGGTTAATATATGAATAAATTTACTGTTAATTGAAAAAGTTAATTGAATTGTTTGTGTTTTGGTTTGTATCAACTCGGTGGCGAGTTATGCGACGCATGTGAATTCAGCTGTTGTGGATTATGCAATTAAATAAATCAGGTATGTTTATGTACAATTTATACGTATTTAGTACACTACACTACACTACACTATGTCGTAAGGAATCTCAATTATTTATGTTAAAGGTGAAATTTCGGTTTATCAAAGGGTTTTTGAAAATTGTGTTCTTTATGAAAATGTAGAACACTTTAAATTACTAATTTTATTTTATTTTATACACCACATCAAAAAGGCGACAAGTTTTAAATTACCTGATTTGGAGATTAATCGATTCTAAAATTTGAAGCCAGTTTCTTTCTTTTTTATAGAACATTACGCCTGTTGCGCTATTCTGATAATTCCCCGGGAATAGGGAAGTGGAGAAAGAATTTACATATAATTTCTGTTTAAATTATGTTTTTCTGCCATACTAAGGTAAAAATTTAGTGGAAATTCTTTTCAAAACAAAATAAAATTGGGAATAATTTTCCCTGCCAATTTCGCTATGGAAAGATCATTCCCAATTTACATCTAACTTTTTTCTCAGTACATTAACGCAAAAACTCACGGTATTCTCTTAGTATTCAAAAATCTTCAGATTTCATTTGGTTGTATGTGTTCGACTTTTGTGTAAGTAAAGTAAGTACGGGTATAGGGTAGTACGTTCATAAAATTCATTAGTGCCGTAGATATTATTACTTCTCTAACGGTATAATAAGGTTACGCTCAGAGAAACAATTTACTTTTGAAATGTTATACCATAGAAAAATAAGTTTACCATAGATTTCTCATTTTGATATATCGAGAGATAAAAATGAGTTGCGTAAAAAACTTCTGATAATTCCAATATAAAATCACACGCAATATAAGATCACAAATACAATCATGACATTGGAATTATCAGAAGCAACTCATTTTTATCTCTCGATTTATAAAAATGAGAAATCTATGGTAAACTTATTTTTCTATGGTTATACCATATAAACATGTTATTCTAGTAAAATGTTTAGATGTGATTAAATACACAATTTGAATTTTCATTTGGTAATTATTTAGTTTATTTATGGGATATTATTTTGTACCTGAACTTAAATTGACTTATAAAAGTGAAGACGTATATCATTTTAAATTTAAAACATAAATAATCGAATCACAACTCATAAAGAACCATTCAAAATGCCCATTAAAAGGTTACAGCACACTACTTACATAAATTTCCGTAAGAACTGCCTTATTACCATCTCAATGACTTCTTTACAAAAAACGTCGATGAATTCATCGATGGGTTATACAGTAAATTAATATAGAACATCATACGTTAGATCAGGTAAAACTTCATTAAATATATGAATAACTTTAATCCCAGGCACAGAAGAAACTTCATGTGGTGAGGCTTCATTGGAAGATTCACGATGACCTCATCGATTACCTTCCAGTAGGGTAAGCCAGAAAAAAATGATTTTATTATTTTTACTGTTTATTCCTATATATAAGTAAAATTTAATTGCTTACAATTTGAATGCAGAAAATAAAATTATAGAAATAAACTGTATAGTGGACTCCTATTTTCACAGAAAATGTATCGGATTCACGATTCTTAATATGAAATATAATTTAAATTAAGAATTAAAAATATTGTACACGACGATCTTAGTCTTAAAACCATTTAAATGTAAATTATTAAAACCAGTGAACGTAAAACCGTTGTTTGAGACTCGTAAGATCATGATTAATCAATTATTTTAAGCCATCTATATTTGAGCTCAAATAAATTGTTGCTATATCGTCTGCAAATGCAACTGTTTTATCTCCCAAATCAAGACTAAAAATAGAATTACAGTTCAAGATATACGATTTAATTAGGTTTAATGCAGCTCTTCTCACCCCAATGTGAGACAGTTTAGATAATAATAGGTTATGATTTATTGTATCGAATGCTTTAGAAATGTCGATAAACAATGTTTAATAAATGATACAAATGAGATAAAAAAGAAATAAATGCCTTTTCTGTCGATGAATGTTAAATAAATCCAAACTGCCTGGTATCAAGAAATTTAATCTTCCCTAGGTGTTATGACTAGACAGCTTGCGGTTATATTCGCATAAGCTATGTCTGGTGTCGTCTAATATAATACTTATTAATAGGTTACCACTGGTGGGGCCTATTAATGAGAACAAGTGTTTAAGTTGAATTTTTACTTTATTCTAGCATTTTTATTACATTACAGCTCTTTTTATATAAAATTTACTGCTGCCTAAGCAGTTTACATAAAAAAATACAAAAGTATGTAAATGCAAAAAGTGTTTATATTACAATTAAAATTAAATTAGATCCGATGGTATATGGTATCTGAATGTGCAGCAGTCTGATGATGTATATACATGTTGTATTCACAACACTAGGAAGTATACTACTCTAACTTTAAAAAGTTTTTCGAGAATTTTTGAAAAGGAACTCAGGAGAGTAATTGGGCGATAGTTAGAGATATCCTTTTTAAATCCATTTTTGAAGAGAGGTATAACCGTACCTAGTTTAAGTCTATCCGGAAAAACACCTGTAGTTAAGCAGAGATTAAAAATAAAGGTTAAGATATGAGCTATACTAGAAATAGAATAATTTATTGTTATATTAGATATACAATCAACTCCATAAGAACTACTAATTTTTAACTCGTTCTCAGAATTCGGGAAAAGAAACATGTTTGAGGTACATAGTATATATCGTACGAGACATTAACAAAATAATTTTTAAGTTGTTGGCCAAAAGTAATGGATCAGATTGAACATGGTCTCCAATTGTAATTGACAGTAGAGCATTATTACTAGTATAGTTACCCATAACGCTATTAATTTATAGACAAAAGCTATATACATTCTTTATCGGTTCCCCATTCGCAGGGAATTACCAAAATATACTGATATCAGAAATCAAAAATTAGTCTAATTTACTTTTCTAAAAATTTCACATACAATTTATTTATTTATTTATTTATAAATGATGCCTACAGTGACTACAATCGGCACAACAAAACAATTAATAAACAAAAAGGAAATTACGGCGCATGAGCTCGACTACAAAAGATTATATAAAGCTTTCTTGAATGAATTTCTCGACAAGTGATAATCGAAAGCTCCGTAGGCCTTGTTGAAAGACCGTAGTTCGTTACCGCTCGGTCGATGAATAAAGCTCCATCGCGTTGACGCATTCGACGTTCGGGAGCGTACAAGTTGATACGTGCTAGTAACTCGATACAATCGACACGGGAATTGTTAATATGAAGCACAAACAGCGCGGAAGCTACGTCTCGGCGATTGACGTTGCAGTTTCAAAAAATTACATCGATTCTGATAAGGCGAAAGAACGTAGTCCACGGCACCACTGGATGGAAAACGTCGTAGCGCGAACAAAATAATTTCTTTCTGGAGACTCTGAATCCTCTCGGAATGACAGTGGTAGGAGGGTGACCAAACAAGAGGTGCATACCCCAAAATAGACCGAACAAAGCATACGTATAATGATGTCAAAGTTAACGGGTCACGAAAGTCCTTGCAGTCTCGTTTAATGAAACCAGCGTTAACATGTCTGGTAAATGTAGCGTCAGATTCAAAGATAACACCAAGATCCGAAATGAACTCAACCCGTTCAATGGTTTCGTTGTACAGTTGATATTGATAAAAACAGGCGGGGCGGATACGGAAGAAAGAAATAGTTTTGCATTTACTCACGATTAAAGCCAGCAAATTGTTAATTGATCAGCTGAAAAATCGGTTTAAGTCATCTTGTAACATTTCGCAGTCTAAAACGCTAGAGACCCGGGCGAAAATTTTCATGTTATCTGCAAAGAGGAGGCAGTTGGCAAACTTAAAATATTTTACAACGTCGTTAATAAATAATGAAAATAACAGTGGGCGATATGGCTATATTTAGGCACGCCGGATGGCGCCCGAAATAATGGGGAGAATGAATCCAGAATCATAACAGATTGCGAACGATCTGAGAGATAAGAACGTAACCAGTCGATGGGAATGAAATCACAATCGAGACTCTCCAACTTGCTAATAAGAATGGAGTGATCAATCACATCGAAAGCATTTGCGAAGTCTGCGTAGACAACGTCAAGCTGCTGCTTGGAGTTTAGACTGTCAAATAGATGACCTCAAAATGAGGACAAGTTAGACACGGTAGACCTACCGGGATAAAATCGATGCTAAGAAATAAGTTTTTTTTAGTATGAAAGTCCAATACTCTGTGAATCATCGACTCAAACAGTTTGGGTAAGACACAGAGAATGGCGATCCCACGATAATTACTTACCTCACTTCTATTACCCGCCTTGAAAATTCGATGAATGCATAATATTTTCCAGGGATCTGGAAAAATATCACGACGAAGGCTTTCGTTAAACAAGAAGGTAACTGCAGGGGCCAGACTTACGGCATATCGTTTGAATAGGATCGGTGAAAGACCGTCATAACCCGCTCTCTTGCTAACGTCGAGAAGGAGCAATTGATCTAGAACCTCCTGTTCGGTAAGTTTGAAATGATCGAGTACAATGGAGGTGGAACTAGTAGGAGACCCGGTGTCTGATGATCGAAGTGGCTTGTAAACCTATGCAAAGAATTTAGCACACAAATTGCAAATGCAATTTACACATACATACGATACAAATACAAAAAATATTGTGAACCATTTTTATCAGATTTTTAATAATACAGGAATGTTTTATTTCAGTAACTCAAAATGCTGTGTACCAGCATGCAAAACTAATTATCCGAGCACCGTAAAAACTGACGGAAACGTCTCATGTTTCCGATTTCCTACATCGGATTCCCTAAGACAGGCTTGGATTAATGCTATCCACCGGAAGGATTTTTAACCAACAAAACACTCACACGTATCTATTAAATATTTAATTAACGACAACATAAATGTACCGCTCGAGAATACCAAAAAATATATTCAATAATTAAAGGTTTGTTGCGACTTCGGTGTTTGCAACAAAAATCCAAATTCTCTATTCAACCCAAAAATACTATGACCAGAAAAGAAGGAAATCGACAGCAAAACATTTTTCTCATTCAAAACAACAATATTTTCCTTTCCAACAACAATTTTAACACTTTTAAAAGGTTTCGTGAACAAAGGAATAACTACCCAACGGTAGTGATGGCCGAAAGTCACATGCTCGATAAAAAAATATCGAACTAAAAATGGTCGAAAATAAAAATTTTGTTTTGAAAAGCTCGAAAAAATATTATCTCGGGAAAAAAATCTCGAAAAAATTATCGATTTTGGATCAGATTTAATATTTATAAATATTTAAAAAAATAAGACAAATCGATCATTTGCTTACTGCTACTGTTGTTTGTATTGTATTGAGTATATTACCAATATGTCACTAATCGAAAAAACCATTGCTGGTAATGCAAAAAAAGAAGACGACAAGATGTTTCGAAGAACAAAAACATAGAAAACATTTTAACAAACAAGGACTCTTTGAGTCCTATTAATGTTTTGAAAGGTTTGGCATCAGTGTTGTGCCGTATTGTCTACCCCGCGTAAATAATTAATATTCTACACGTGTACTCAATGTATGTAGAAAATTAATAAAATGGTGTCGACAAAGTAAAGGGTGTAGACAATGTCGAAAATTATTATTTCTGTTAGCAATTATCAAAATTCTATTGCTTCTTTGTAATTCAAACCATTTCAAGATGAAGTTCATTCTTTCTTCACATTGAAAAATATTATAATAATGAAGGACATTTATTTTTATGTTACGGTTAAAGTGCGAAATCGTCAAATGAACAAAGCTAAAATTTTTAAAATCGTTTACACGATAAAAATCGGTTGTAAATAGGGCCTTTGTTAAGCGCATTAAATGCTGGAAGGGAGGTGCAGAAAATTGCCACATGCTCATGAAAGTTATGTCGGCCGATAACCTTTCGTGGTAATTTACCATACCCTACTGAACAATTCACAACAGTTTTGACAACATCTAACAACATGTCCACTATAACCGTCCTCTCTTTACAATATTCACAATTAATACCTCGCAATAAAACGGTAAAACATAAAAGAAATTTGAGACAAATAATGACCATACGAGTACAAGTTCCTCGGGTTCATAATCCTAATAAATACCAAAATATGACTGAAGACTTACTTGATATTTCAAGCAATATTTTTCCCCCTTATCTCTAATTTAGGAGTACAGGGAGTCTACTGAGATGGACCATAAAACTCTGCTGGGTTATATTGCTTTGATTTCCACCCACAACTTTCCGAGTTGTTTCGCTTCTGCTAACACCGTTCGTTTCCATGTTAGAGCTGGTAGTCCTACCTTCCTTCTCTTTTGTGGGCTCCATTTCAGAGACCTGTTTGTCATTTAATTCTGCGACTTCCTCAATGTGGATAATTCATCCCAAGGAGCTCAATATTTGTTATTTTGTTGGTATTCCCTTAAGGCATTTATTTACAAACACATGTAGTTTACGTACAGCAACACTGATTTCACATACGTATTAAACATTCTTAGTTTGGTATTTGCGGGATAGGACAGATGTGTACCAGACTTTGTGTAACATGTTCAATGTTATTCCTTTGTTGATTTGTTTTTTATATCTCTTTATCTGTGCCACCAGTTTTCGCTAAAGTACAACCAACGTATACGATTTCATTGATGTGTTTAGCCTCATCGTCTAGTTGGCTTGATATTTATTTTGAGGCCAACTTCTTCTGCAAGATCTGAGTAGGTGCAGTGGTGAATTCCATTCATTAGACTGCTCAATGAAGATGCGTTTTGTTTTAATATGATAATATTGGTGTAACTTGGCCCTGGTCTGAAGCCAGCTTGTTACGTTCTTAATTTCGGATTGACTGTCGAATGACTGATGAAATTCTATAGAGGATGACCATTGGTAATATCTTTATAGTTATGTTGAAGGGGGACGGATATGTGTCCTGGTTAGGTCACATTTCTTGAGAATCGTTATTGATCATTGCACACGCATTGATTAATGTAGTACGCGCATGATTTATTCCAGGGGGTTTGCGTATGAATTCTTCGTCCACGACCCGAGTATGTTAGTTGGTTGCAGTTTCGAAATAAGTTTCTTACATTTGTTTCCACTGTTGCTCTACACTGATGGCTGCTTCTTCGTTGGCTTCGCAGAATGTGGACACAAGAATCCGGCCTTTTTTAATCTGTCGGTGTTTAATTTTTTCCGATTTATCTTGATGTACAGTGACAAGTTTAATTTTGAATTATGATATTTTACCGGTTGGTTGTCACTGTAAATGTCTGCACCACTCGTTGCCCTGACATCTTGTAATGGCTTGAGAAATTTCTTGTTAGTCATTACGTGACCTATATTTGTGTGATCTATTTGGTTCGTTGTTCTACTTCAGATGATGTCTTGATTTTTGTTTGGAAATTTGCTGCCTGCTCTGAATTATTTGATTTGTGACGCAGTAGTCGATGTGTCGTTCTCCATTATTATTACGCACAGAGTCTAAAATATTGCTTGTTTACCCATAAGATCAGGTCGATTTTATATGTTCCAATTTTTGGATTGAAATCTCTCCTTGTATTTTGATCATTTTATTGTGTTTCCTTTGCTATATATATATTGTTGGATTGTAGCAATATTAAAGGTTGTGTTTGCATTTTTGAATGGAATCCTGTTACGATGCTACGATTATTCTGCAGGTTTCTATTCCTTTAATGCGCCTTCTTTGCTCTAGCTGTTGTTAATATGTGTAACATACCGCCTTATTCATCGCAAACAGGGAATATAATAAGTAATTGCCCTTGTATTTATTTTACCGCTGATTTTTTATTTTATCTTTGCAATATGTTCTGCTATAGGTCCGATTTACGTAGAGCCATTTGCACATTGCATAGCTCCATGCCAGCCTATATAATAAGTACTGGCATAGTTGTGTTCCTTTTTAAGTTCGTAATATGATAACGAAATTTCTCTTTTGCATTCTGCTCTCCCACATCGTGATCGAACTCGGTCCAAACGCAAAACCTTTAACCACGGTGCCGTTTGCTCGGTCACCACTGTTTTATAACACTACACTGGTGCCGAGAATTTCGTTTGCCTTCTTTTTCTAATTATTGCTAAGCCTTCATCACCGTTCCCGTTAGAGTTTTGATGTTTCAATTCGTGTCCGTGTACGATAAAGCCAAGTGTCGGATATTTGCCGCCGCCGGGTTGTATAATTTAATTTAGTAATTGGTTTCTGTAATGATTTTGAATGCGGATCAATGAATGATTGATCCGTTGAATCCTAACCAGCTTATTGGGCTTTTGAATAAGGTATACTGGCCAGGGAAGGGGAGGGAGGAGAGGTTTCATTGAGTTTCATTATTCACTTTTTTCTATGATGTTCACAAGCGATCACTCAAACTTGTAATAATCCAAGCAATGGTAGCTTGACGCTGGTGATGAAGTTGTCGTTGTTTTATCTATCTTTGCCACCCGCCCCTAACTTCAAGAAAGATAACTCCAGTGAAAAAGACCAGGAAACACAAACGTCTATTGATAATCAATTGGTGAATCTCTGAAGGACTGAGGATCATCATCACAGCTATCAGACAATTTTAGTCTGAAAAACAATATTATCTGTAAGAAACACCTTTCTTTTTTGTTTTTAATTTTGATCAAACCAACCACTTTGTAGTAACCCCAAATTTTGCGGCACTTAAAAGACGATTATAGTATATAATAAGCTCCATTGGCCATTATACATATTAAATACTTACGTCGGGCAACCCTAAAATGGTGACATCTGAATGGTGTTAAAAAATTTATTTTCATTTGTAAGAGAAAAAGTACCCCATTTGTTCAGTAATGCATGTAGTATGTGGAGCTGGAGTTTGCTAATGAAAACGTAAGGCATTGCAAATAAAAAATTTGAAAATGAATTATAATATTTTGAAAAATTTTAAACATACTCTAATCTCATATATTTTGTTTTTATCCCTGCTATCTGTTCTGGAGCCAAGGCTCTCCCAATTCTTTCGCGGTTTGCTGATATTAACGTCCTTACTTTTACGCCTGTATCGGCCAATTCGAGGACGTATGGATATAAGTTCGATTTTATTACCATCTGCACATTGCAGAGCTCCATGCCAGGCCTATACTGGCATGGAAGATGGGTCGGCCCATGAGTTTTGCACTCCGACAGGGGTCATAGTTGTGTTCCTTTTCATCACAAATCGTAAATTGTTGATGAAAATTCCCTTTGCATCCTGCCCCTATCGGGATTCGAACCCGATACCGCCCGATCCAAACGCCAAAGCTTTAACCACTATGCCATTTGGTCAGTAATCTCATATATTTGTGTTGTAAAAATTGAATCATAACTTTCACAACATTGGAAATTCGCATTTTCGCATTCGCAACTGAAAAACTGTAAGATGACAACCTCGTGAAAACAATGGATGAACCAAAAATACAGTAATCTACATTGTCTACGAATATTCTACATATTCGACGCATAGACGACATTGTCTACGCCAAAATGAATTGTCTACGCTATTTTTGACACCAACGTGTCAACAATTCCGAATTACGCGTAGGCGCAGAACACTGTTTGGCATTCAACATAAAGTTAACTTAAATAATTATATTTAGACTTGCTAATAACTATTAAAAAAGAAAATATTAATGAATTATTAATTAAAAATAAAATTGAATTACTATAAATTTACTGGTTTTCATTGTTAAATACTAAATTAACAAATTAACTGCTACATTCAATCTGAGTAATTACATAATTACAAATCTCGAATTCGATCATGAATTTGGTTAGAAAATCGAAGTTTTATATTCGAGATTTTAATTTTTCGACTAATATACATCGAGATAAAAAATTATTATTAATTATTATTTTCGATCACTGATTTACTTCGAGATTTTTCATGGGTTGATTTTTTTTCGTTCAACTGATGTGTTCCCAGAAATGACAACGCCTTCATGACAACTACATAGTAAGTACTGTTACCCATGTAGAGCTAACCACACAACCAAAACGTGAGGCCCCTCCAATCGCAAAAACCTCAAAAACTCGAAGAGAACGCCAGCCGTCATATTGCCGACATCCAAGTCCGACAACTTTCAATATCATAAAAATCTGAAAACTATTATATTAAAACTATTGTATTGCATAGTTGACCACTTTAAAGAAAGCACCAGCTTGCTTGCTTGCATCCGCGGCCGAATTCACAACATTACCGTCACAAATCTCTCAATCGGCAAACAAGTGCGACACGCTGCGCACAGAACCGTAGCTGCAGCCTCACACTCAACATTATCAGGTCCCATGGAAATTGTTTACAACACATCGAGAGCAGGCATAACCACGCAAATGATAATCGGGCTATCCACCTGTTTTGGGTCATTTATTTATTCACAACATCCCACCACACTACCATGTACCAAACTGACTACAATAGGCAATCACACACATCAAACCTAGTGAACTACCACTAATTACGCTGAGAGTGTTGCCTACAAAAAAGTCGTAAATTTCAATCCAAAATGGATTTGGTCCGCCAATTGATTAATCACGGGTTTCAGTGTCAATGAAAACACAATCGCAACGCATACCAACGAACATTGCAAAGAAAAGTATGTCTCGGTAAGCATCCTTCACGTGTATGATCCGGCACAAGATCAAGGCCTAGAACTTTAAATATTTTAATATCTGATATGGTCGATTCGACTTATAAGATCCATTTAAAAACTGAACTTTGACTTGGTTCTCGTAGTAGACGAGAAAAATCAACGTAGACAAAAACGCTATGCAAATATTTTTCTCAATTCTCAGGGACAGCCGGAATAGAGATAAGAATAATAAGAATAATCATACTGCAGTATTGCAATTATTGTGGGGTCCTGCATTATACAGAACAAGATTATGCGCCAACTAAAAGTTTAAATTAAAAGTTAACAATTTAAGTTAGCGTAAATGTGTACTAGCAAATACATACATTAGATAAAGTAAACAAAAAAAACATTTTTGATCAAATAAAAACTTACGTATTTTTAACATCAGCTAGAATATTATGATTGTGATAGACAGTGGCGTTCAATAAAATAGGACAGTACATCATTATTTCATTCAATTTTAAATTTCTTTAATTTTTTACAAAAATCTACTAAAAAAATGTAGATCGAGTAATCAGATAATTTTTGCATATTTCGGGGAAAACAATTTTTTTTTACATAGCTAGAAATTTATCGATGAGTCCGAACTCATGTATTTTGAAGCCTGAAACCGGTCTCAAATGAGGCCTCGTGTACATTCATCCAATGTAATTTAAATTCATGTATGTATTGTAAATATATAATGTCGCTCATTTGCTGCAACAGTGACACCACTCAAAATTCACTCATTTCTAAGATATTCGAGTCAAACGATTCCAAATAATTCAAATTTTTATTATTTTGTAACAAAACGTACTCTCTAGCTCTCTAACCACATAATTATTTTTAGCAAATTAGGTAAAATTCCGTATACAAATTTCTTAATTCGTGAAAGCAATTAACATTTTAAGATATTGGAAACTATCCTAAGAAAATTTGCAAAATATTAAAGAATTATAGAAATTGAGATCCGACTGTGAATGTAGAATAAAAAATGTATTTTACTAATCAGAATGTATTTTTATTTACTTTTGAAAAACGCCATTTTTACAAACAATTTTGATATTTTCAAATCGCTCTACTGAAAAATTCAAAATTTTGGATTGTATCACGCTTGCGGCAAAGCAGCGATATGCACACACATTGATAGCTGGTATTTTTATTTATTATTAAGTGTTTTTAATGTTTTTTTAATTGGTTTATGATTTATTTAATTAAATTAATTTTCTCTCTAATTATTAATAATGCACGGTGAAAATTTGTACTTAATTTTCAATTTCAAATAATATAAATAAAACATATTTTTTGTAGACTGGTTTAAAGGAGTTTTTTTGAAATATGGTGTTCGAGACCGCGATAAAATATAGGGAAAATACTGGGAAATTTAGACAAAACAATTAAGAACAACAACTTTAACTAACAACTTCAAGTCAATCATTTTGTCATTTGATTTTTGGTTTATAATTAAACACAATACTATCCAATATTAAAATAAATTAATTAATTTCACAAGCAAACATTAAGATATCCGTTTTTCTTATTAAAAATACAATTCAGTCATTCCATTTTCATTCTTTGAAATTTCCAGTTGTAAATGAAGTAAGGAACAATCAAAAAATTGTGTACTAAAAAATCAAAATATAATTTATCGCGATCTAGAGTAGCTGTTTCAAAAAAACGGAGCATTCATATGTGTTACGGCATGACAAAGGGAAAATGTTTTTTTTTAATTTTTCTGTTTGTTTTTCGTTTGTATCGACAAGTAAATCTTTGATGTGATATGCCTCGGCCTTTCAATGTTAACTATTTTTAGATTGCTTACTGCTGGCACTATTTTTTATGAAAAAATTTATCTGGCTCAACAATATTTCTCGAAACAGGGTCGCTATTGCATGGGAACGTCAAACACGAATATCAATTGATTTGAGTTCTAAATACTAATCAACGATTTGCTCATGCACCAATTATGTAAGAAGCCTTCCGCGTGATTCTATCTTCCATTCGTGCCATCACCTCACGTAAACCTTGATCTTTTTCGATTGACTGAGATGTGCGGAATTGTCTCAGTAATCTGTTTTTAGACAGTATACTGCGGAAGATGCATAAATTAATTTGTGCGTGCAAATTGGGCTGAATTTGAATTTTAACAAATTTTAGTTTTAGGGAAGCTGAATTTGACTGGGTCATCTCTTAGCGAGTTGAGACCAAATTAGGTTCGGCCATGGTGAATGGAAGAGAATTCCTTGGCCGATTATTTTCAAATTTATTTTCTAGAGAAATTCAGAACTTCATCCGGGATTTATGTTGGAATCTCGATTCAGCTCAACATACCAGATTCGAGCATATTTGGCCGAACTCCAGAATTTCTCTAAAATATATTTTTAAATCGCCACCCAATTGAATAGCTGATTTGACAATTTTTTTTTTTTTTTTTTTGATATGGCCAAGTTCCATTCAAAATGATTGAAGTTCTACACTTCATCAAAAAGACACGTTAAAATTCCAAAATAAGCTGACCTTTTTATTAGAATCCTACCTCAGCTCTGCAAACTAAATTGGAAAGTTATCGGTTGGGAAACGGCCTGGTTCCATTTATTATAGCCGAATCCCAGAAATTTTGTCAAATTCGGCTTTGCACACCGAATTTGACCATCATTTGTTGAGAGATCGCCTACCAATTATACTTGGTAATAAATCGAATATTCTTTGGTGACCAAAATTAATAAAACATTTGACATTTTGGCGAAATAACCTAAATCTACTTGAAATAACCAATCCGGTAGCTAATCTGGCATTGAATAACACTCATAGTTTACCGAGGACTATTGCCTTTGGGAAGTCTCACATATTTTTTGCAATTTTTTAAAGATATTTCGTGGTTGTCAATTCAAGGGCGTGGTGGCCAATTCAATTCATTTAATACTAATGAATTTTAGAGTAATTTTTAATATACACTGGCGAGCAAAACTGAGTGCATGTTTTTCATATTTCTACATACAGGGTCATAAAATGATAAATAATAAAGCAAATTTTATGAAACTTTCAACTATTATTTTTTATTATTTTAACAAACAAATGTAGTATTTCTACTGAATAATAATATAACAAAAACAAAAAAATATATACAAAAACAAAAAGCAACTCAATTAACTCAGTTTTGCACGTTTTTGTGGTGCAACTATTTATTAAGTATTAGTATGGTATCCACAATCCCTTGTTTTTAATAACATTTTTCATACGTCTTGGCATACTTTCCACCAAATTTTCTTTAATTTCACTTAGAATATTTCCCCATTCAAACTTCACCCTGTTCCAAAGTTCCTTCATGTTGCTAGGCGCTCGATTGTGTTGTCCTAATCGTCTCTTCAATATTGCCCACATATTTTCGATTGGGTTAAGATCTGGACTTTGTGCAAGCCATTCCAGCATTCGAAATTTTTGCCTAGATAGCCAACTTTGGACAATTTTCGCCGTGTGTTTGGGGTCTCCGTCCAGTTGGAAAATAACTTCTTCCTCGGGATACTCGCTATGATCCACAAAATCGGGTAAATTTCATTGATTTTTACAAGTGGTCGCAAATGCCACCAATTGAAGCAACCCCAAACCATCAAACTATCTCCACCATGTTTGATAGTTTGTTTCACATGATGCTTTTGAATAATTTCATAAGGTCTACTCCAGAAATATTCCTTCCCATCTGATTGGAATCGATTAGTTTTTGTCTCATCAGACCAAATAACCCGTTTCCAATCCTCTACTTTCCAATGCTCATGTTATTTGCAGAATTTCAGACGCGCTTTTATATTCTTATCGGACAGAGCTGGTCTTTTTTTTAACTGTTGCTACTAAGCCGATCCTATGGAGCGCTCTACGAGCAGTCCGTTCACTTACATGTTTATTTACAGCATTAGCAGCTTGCTTAGGTGTTTTTAAACCTCTATTTTTCATCTCTCGTACCATTAATCGCGCGTCTGAATCTTTTAATAATCTTGGACGACCTCCAGTATTCGACATAGAAGTTACATTTCGTCGTTTTTGTACAACAATCACGGTGCGTTGACTCACTTTTAATTTATCAGCAATTCGCCCGGATGTGTTTCCACTTTTAGTCATAGCTATTGTATTATTTTCTGTGTCTAAGGCAATTTTCCTCATTTTTCTTTATTTTATTATGTAACAATACTAAAACTGATTAAAAAAGACCTCACTTAACAACACTAAAAACAGAAAATAAATGGCAAGCTACCAGACATATGTATATAATGGAAAATTTGAAATTTCTCAATTTCTCTCTCACTTTGTTTTTATTTATTCAAAACGTGCAAAACTGAGTTAATTGAGTTGCCTTTTGGTTTTGTACATTTTTTTTTGTTTTTGTTGTATTATCATTCTACTGAATACTACATTTTTTTGTTAAAATAAAAAAAATAATAGTTGAAAGTTTCATAAAATTTGCTTTATTTTTTATCATTTTATGACCCTGCAAGTAGAAATGTGAAAAACATGCACTCAGTTTTGCTCGCCAGTGTAATTTAAATAACTATGGTTTCAGGAAATTCTATTGTAAGTTGTGGAATTGCAGGATGATTAAATTAATAAATGTTTATATTACTTAGGAAGTCGGAAAATGTTAATTTAGAATTAAATTTCAGGAAATTTCCATATGTACGTGAAATAAATAATAATTTTTTCTCAGGTTGCTAATTCAGAGAAGCAATTGTTGAAGACCAATACCATCGTTATTCATTAAACCTATTAAGCCTTTATCCTTCGCCTAGCAGATTAGAAGTAGCTTGTAATTGTGTTGTGCCGTACGATCGCTAGTTGTTTGAAACCGGGTCGTTCAGTCCCAAAAAAAAACCTTCCTATCTTTCCTATTGTTATGTATAAACAGGCTGTAGGAATAGGCCCGACGTTATCCGGGACACTTGTCCAGCACTTGGTCTTACAGTCCAATCAATCAATTTCGGGGAATCACCGAAAACAAGTATAAAAATATTATTTCTGCATTCAAAAAAATAGAACATCAGTTTAATTTAAACTTCGTGAGATACACATATAAAAATTTATTAAAATTATTACAAATGAGATAAATGCAATTCTTAATATAAACAGTATTTATTAAAACTAAAAATAAATATCCAGAAATGGGTCGTGCAAAACACTGTAACAATGAAGAAAAGTACTGTAAGAAGAAGATTACTAGAAAACAATTTAAGGGGTTGTGGCGACCAGCATGTCCCACTTTTGCCAAAAAAGGATATAAAACATAGGGTTAGCTTTAAAATAAAGCCCTAGTAAATACAGAAAATTGGGAGAAAGTGTTATGGACTGATGAAACCAAAGTAAACCTGTTTGGTTCCGATAGCCGACATTATGTACGACGGCCACAAAAATACACAAAAAATGGTCAAAATACACAAATAAAACTATTAAGCACGGTGGTGGATCAATTATGGTATGGGGAGGTTTTTCGTGGTATCGTCCAGAGCCAATACGTTGGATAAAGGAAAAGATGAATGTGGATGTGTACGTTGACATACTAAATAACGTAATGCTAGACTTTGCTGAAAATACAATGCCCTCAGGTTGGTGTTTCAACAAAAATGACCCTAAACATAACTTGAGAAATGCGAAACATGGTTAGGCAACATGACGTAAAGGTTATGGAGAGCTCAATCATCCGATCGAGAACTTATGGAGTATCGTCAAGAAAACAAGGTCTGCCTGGGAACAAATTCCAGTTAACACTTGCCAAAATTTAGTGGAGTCTATAGACCGCCGTTGCAAAGAAGTGCAGAACAAGAAAGAATCATTCTCCTAAATATTAACGATTATTATTAAATATTAGCGATTCAACTATAAATATCAACTCAGCATAAAAGCATTCAATGTAAACTAAATTTCACACGACCATCTGCAGAAGCCAATAGGTATTAAACATGGGATAGTCCCATTATCATATACCTACCAACACCGATCGACTTAGAATAAAAACTAAAAAACTTAGAAAAAATAATGTAAGCCAATAAACACTTGAACACAAATGCGATTACCACAAAGAAAAATTCGCTAGAAAAATTGAAAAAATTTTGGGAAATAAAAGATTTACGCACCCAATTTTTTCCAGTCATGTTTGGAAGTAATTATTTGTTATAAAAACGGTGTCCCATGTCTATCAACATTATTTTGACTTGATATGATAATTAACAGTCCATTTATTGTTTCTCACGGCTGCTTTTAAAAGTTACTTTTTATTAATGAATAATAAATTAAACAACATTTATTCAAATTAACGTATCATTCAAAAAATAATGAAAGCAATTAGTGTAACAATCTGACATTTAAATGATTGCTGAATGCCTTATTTGCCTGTTGTTTTTAAAACTGTCACAAGTCACACCATTTCAGACTAAATTTTAATATCAACTCCAATTCGAAGGTGGTCTGTTTATCAATTGGTATCTTGACATGCTTTTGGCAATAATTCTGAAATATTATACGATACTTACGTATCAATTTGTGAATTTATCTTTTTACTCGAAAATATAAGTCGGTTACAATAACTATAAAGAGAAACAACCACGTGAGATAATTTTCGATGATAGACAAGTATTCTGATAAATGTAGTTAATTTTGAACAGTTTAAAAACCTCATGTAACCAACCAATCAACGAATGAGCTCCTTTAATACTGTGTGAATTAGATTTTACGGTTCGCAAAATTCATAAATATCGAAGTTATATTCAAATTTTAGCATATACTCGTATACATATATACATACTACACGTAATATAATATTCTAACTGATGACTTTTAATCAATTACAATCTGAAAATACATAAAATATTTGTACCGCATCTTCGTATATACATATTTAGTGTTGTGTATATATTTACGTTACGATGAAGAAAGTATAATCAGATACACAAGGAATGACTTAAAAAAATAGCCAAAATGTGTAACAGTAATGTATAATAATATTAAAAATGAATTTCAGATCATGAAATAATGATTTATACAAATAGCAACCGAACGTTCGCAGAGCCAAACAATGCTAGAAGAATGAACATATAGGGTGGCCCAAATAAATTTTTTTTTTAAATGTAATATATAAAACAAAAAGTTCTCAATATTTTTTCTTATTTATTTTTGTGATTGTAAAGAATAATCCTTCCGATTAATTATAGAATACTATTTCATTCATATGACTGCCTCGGCTGGCCTTGACGTACCCCATACGGTCGGTCCAATTTTTGAGCACATTTTCGATGGTATGCGGCATTATGTCTTCAATGGCAATGCGAATATTGATCTTCAGAGCGTCAATCGTTGCTGGTTTATCGGCGTAACACTTATCTTTGACGGCACCCCAAAGATAATAGGCCAACGGCGTCAAATCACAGCTCCGAGGCGGCCAATTCACATCAGCATTTCGGCTGATAATTAGATCTTCGAAGTTGATAATTCGATCTTGCTGTGTGGCACGGAGCGCCGTCTTGTTGAAACCAAATGTTGCCTATGTCCTCCTCTTCAAGTGCCGCGAACAGAAAATCGTTTAGCGGTAGCGCTCACCAGTGACAGTAACGGCGGCTCCTTGCTCATCTTCAAAGAAAAATGGCCCAATGATGCCACCGGGCTAAAATCTGTACCAAACAGTCACTCGTTGAGGATGCATCGGCTTCTCTACGATCATGTGCGGGTCTCCGTGCCCCAAATGGGACAATTCTGCTTGTTTACATAGCCGCCAAGATGGAAATGCGCCTCATCCGAAAAGATGATTTTTTTGCCAAAATCGGCATCTTCTTCAAGTCTATCGCAAACCCACTCAGCGAACCAAATACACAACCATTTTCGTTCAGGGGAAGGATAAAACTAACCTTCTGTCAAATCAGAAGTGACATAACCCTTACCATACTCAAAATAACCGCTAGTTCAAAAAAAAATTATTT
This sequence comes from Nephrotoma guestfalica, assembly GCA_963691935.1. Lineage (NCBI taxonomy): Eukaryota > Metazoa > Arthropoda > Insecta > Diptera > Tipulidae > Nephrotoma > Nephrotoma guestfalica. The sequence goes on from OY829915.1 coordinate 114,630,344, forward strand.
GGCCCACCCTTTATACGAAGAAGCAAAAATAAATAAAAAATACTTGTTACATTTCAGATTAAAGGCTTAACAATTTTATTTTTTATTTTCGCCTCGTTATATTTATTGCATTTAACAATTTTTTGTTCGTTCTTTCTTGGTGTGCTTGCCTTAATATTTTGCTTTATTTTATTATTTTTTGTAAATGAATAATTGGTTGGTCGATTATTGTGTGTGCGAGCAAACATTTGAAGTTGTTATATGTTAGTAGTTTTAATGAGGTTTTTCTTGTTTGTTTTATTTGCGTCTCTGTTAAAAGTTTATTGTTGAGTTTTATTTGACGATAAGAGAAATAGTTGTATTTGACAACAGGATTGTATCAGAAGAACAGAAGTAACGCTTAATTTCAAAAATTAATTAAAGAGAGCCAAACCTCTACCAATCAGGTAGTGATTGCAATCCCCGGCCCAGGATCCGACTCGTATTTGAATCCAATAATCACGGGATTTTTTTAAAACGAATCTCGGGATTTCAAAAAAGTATACTTAGTTGAAGTAACTTTTTTAAATGTGCTATATGATTGCCCAGTAGTATGTATACATTCGTAGTAAAGAAAGTCAATCCAATTTTTTGCATGTAAAATATAGACTGGATCAATACCCTATTAAAGTTAGCCGAAACATGATAAGTGTATTTGCTACCCCATCCGAAAAATATTTTAAAGACGACAGATATATTGCTCAAGATACCATTTTGCCAGATTGGTTCTAATCCAATGGCGTGTATATTACAATAAATTTCGAAATATTTGGAAGTTATTTAATTTGCATGTTCCGTAACTTTTGAGCTACCCACTTGTTCATCGATCTTACTATGTCCTTGAGGTAGGTCATAATGCTGATTGTATAAATTAATAAAATATTGTGTAACTTTTGAGTTATCCACTTGCTCATTGATCCTACTATGTCAATGAGATAGGTCATAATCCTAGGTAGTCTCAGGCGGAGTTTCGATCAAGTCGTATGGGGATAGGTGGGTTAAATTGGTGTGATTACTAGAAACTTTCAAAACTAAATTAACAAAATTGTCTGTAAGTTTTGAGATAGCCACTTGCTCATCGATTCTACTATAGCCGTCAAATAGGTCATAATTCTAGGTAAACTCAGGCGAGTTATACTCTGTTCTGAAGGGGATAGGGTACATAACTGTACCTAAACATGCCCCAACCCATAAAAAAATTTACAAAATAAATAACCAGGCAAGGCACACGGGACAAGCGCTTCACTGCTGGCGGGTCGATTTGATTGTAACTAAATATTAATACAATGAATATAATAGATTCAGTTTAACTGAAATCACACACCAACACCAATTTAAACAGTTTAAACTCAATATGAATCGGAATTAGAAATTTTAAACTATTATTAAATAATCATAATTACACTGAGCTGAGACTAGTAAATGATGATACATTTTCTAGCATATACATCACGAAGAGGAAAATGTCAAAAGGAATGATCGATTTATTGTAGGTGATTGTACGAGTAAAACAACAAATAAACAAAATCAGCAACTGATAATTCTCGGTGAACGTATTATCAGATTGGTGTATACGTTACAATTCATTCGTGGGGAAACCTACCCCTGAGAAATCTCAAGCCAGGTTAAAAAACCACTGTGCTAATATTTTTACTAATCCGAGCTGTTGGTGCTAATTTAGGAGAATAATGTTTAGTTGTGCGTCGCTTTGCTTTAAACACATATACTGGATTTCTTTTTTGGAATATTTTAAATAAAGAACGTAAATTTTAATGCTTGGCGCTGTTCTTGCAAGTGCTTTAAATCCGTGTTTATTGTTATTATTGATGGAAAAATAGTCAGTTTAAATAAAATCCAGAAATTCAAGTAATTTGTTCTGACCGTTTTCTTGACAATACATGTTATGATTCTGACCAAAAATGATACCGGGTGACTGACACGACGTGTTACAAACTTCAGACTGTCATTGCCGTCAAACCAGTGATGACTGAGCGCTCAAATTTACACTAATGACAGTTCATTCCATTGTTTACAAGCTTACAAAACGGGGAAATATTCAGAAAAAAGTTATCCGCAATGGAATTCAAGCGTAATAGTGTGATTGCTCTCTATTTTGCTGGAAAACCACAGCCGCAGATTGTGAACCAGTTAAAACATCTGCATGTGAATAAAATGTTTGTGTATCGCACCATAAATCGTTATAACGATACTGGCAGCATTGCAAAACGTCATGGTGGAGGACCGAAATGCACTACAACATCACCGGATATCATTCGGAAGATGAAGGCCAAATTGGCTCGGAATCCGCGCCGTAGCGCCAGAAAAATGGCTCGTGAGCCGAACATTTCGCTCGAACGAATGCACCACATATTGAAAGATCATCTTGGACTAAAGGCCTTGAAATTCCATAAAACGCGTGGTCTCACCGATGCTCAAAGAAAAGTTAGAGTGGAAAGAGCAAAGGAGTTGTTACGCTTGCACGAAAGTGGCGATTTGCCGAATTTGGTTTTCTTCGATGAGTCACTGTTCGTTATTGAGCAAGATGTGAACTAGCAGGAAAACCACCGGATTTACTTGCCCGGCCGTTCTACTGAAAATTTGGACCAACGGATTGCCACTCGAAACCAAGCGCCGCCGATGGTGATGGTTTGGGCCGAAAGCCGTTCACCGCTCGTTGTTTTGAATCGTGGCATCAAGATAAATGCTCACATTTATCGGGATCGTGTGTTGGAGGGAGTGTTGAAGCTTTGGGCACAAAAACATTTCGACAGCAGAGTCTGGACATTTCAACAGGCCTCGGCGCGGATTCATAAAGCGCGAATTACGTTTGCAGGTGTGGCTTATTAAAAACTTTCACTTTTTATTTCTTTTATTCACAAAACGTAATAAATTTATTTTTTGTACGTTAGAAGTAATACAGTTACACTGTTCACAGTTCTAGATCTTAATTATAAATTTTGAGTTTATAACTATAATTCAAAAGTGTGGGAATGGAAATACAAAAATGATATGCAAAATAAAGAATTAGTAAGATGAGGAAAATTATAATATTGTTTTGACTTGAGATAAGAAAATATGAATATGATTGTTTTGATTTAAAATTATTAAGAAAAATATTAAGAAAATAAGAATATGATGATTTTATGTTGCAGCTGTATTTATTTTATGATGTTGCAGCTGCACCGATTTCCGTTGAAGTGGTAGGTGGAGGCGTGGGACGTAACTTCTCCCCCCTAAGAGATGGCCATAAACGATGTTTCTGGACATCATTAGAAGACTTGTTATCTTCTATAGGTTGCAATGGAATGTTGATATTTATTGGTGATTTCTTCCGACGTATTTGTATGCCGGTTCTGGTAATGTATACTCCTATGAGTATGATGATGATAATCATTGTTCCTGAAATTATACTTTTATGCACAGTGTGCGTTATATTATTAGCATGAAGTAATTTGATTTCCTCGTTGTTCGTAATTGTCCAATTTTGCAGGGTAGGTAAATTGATGTGGATGTCAATGTTTGAGATGTTGATATCGTTGTAGGGTGATATAAAGATGACTTTATCGTAGTAGATATTCGTTGGGTTATCATATTCCACATTATTAATAGTGATGATACAATTCGTAAAATGGATCAAATTGATTCCTTTTACTGATTTTTGCTGTTGTAAACATGTCGAGCTGAATAATAATTCTTGTTGAGTTGCTACGTACAAGTATTCTGGTTGTAAATAGTTGATCTCTGGTTCGAATTGTTGTTTTATGAAATCACATCTTGTGGGTTTATTTAGTATAATATTTGGTATGCAATTATCTGCTACTGGTTGTAATTTCTCCTTGTCGCAGTATTGGATTTGTTCGACATCGATGCATGGTTTATAAATACATATATTGATATAAATGTTCATTTAATAAAAGGATTTGAGATTCGGGTTTTTACATGAGTGTTTGATTTACAGGTATAGGTTTTATTTTATAGTACGAAATTATTTGAGGATTGAAAGAAGGAATTTGGATGCTAAAGAATAATTTAGTGTCGTTGTAGTACGCTTGTAGTTGTAATAACTGATAAATGTCTTCTTCTGATTTAATATTTATGTTGTCCCTAGCTAGTCTATTGTGTATGTATTCTATTTCTTCACTATATAGTAAATGCTTGGATATAGTTTTCAATTTTGCGAATGTTATTGTTTCCGTTATATCTAAAATATGGTTATTTAATGTGTCTATATTATAATTGATTCTATTAAAATATTGATCTATCTTTAGAAATTGCATTAAATTTTCAGTATAGTCCTCAATTGTTCTAATTTTGAATTCTATTTTGCGAGTATGGTCGTTAATATATTTTTGAATCTCATTGAATCTTTCTATCATTTTATTATTAACTTGAACTTTAGAGTTATGTTGGTCTTTTAACTTTTCCTGATTATTCTATAATTCTTCGATCGCGTTTCCGATTTCTATATAATCATCGTGATCCATGTTGCCAGTAATTGATTTTATTACTGTTCCCAGTCCATCAATAAGTCCTCGTTGTCTGTATTTTAGTCTAATGTGATCTAAATTTCTTGTTAATTCGTTGTATTTTGATGAAAGTACTTCTGTACGTATTTTATATAATGTTCTTAAAGAAGTGCTGTTTGAAACTAATTTGTTAATTGATTCTATACTATTAGCTAAAGTTTTTATGTTACGATCATAGATGGTACCGTGACGTATATCGTTAGATTCGTTGGAGTGTCTTTTATCCCCCGACCAACATACAGACAAATTCTATGACCTTTTACGGAAATATCTCATTTTCCGTATTACCTTCCATGCGATTTACGAGTATAGATTGAACGGCTTGCACTTGGTGCTGATATTAATGTTAAAAGCGATTAATGGTACCGTGACGTATATCGTTAGATTTGTTGGAGTGTCTTCTATCACCCGACCAACATACAGACAAATTCTATGACCTTTTACGGAAATATCTCATTTTCCGTATTACCTTCCATGCGATTTGCGAGTATAGATTGAACGGCTTGCACTTGGTGCTTATATTAATGTTAAAAGCGATTAATGGTACCGTGACGTATATCGTTTGATTCGTTGGAGTGTCTTCTATCACCCGACCAACACACAGACAAATTCTATGACTTTTTACGGAAATATCTCATTTTCCGTATTACCTTCCATGCGATTTGCGAGTATAGATTGAACGGCTTACACTTGGTGCTGATATTAATGTTAAAAGCGATTAATGGTACCGTGACGTATATCGTTAGATTCGTTGGAGTGTCTTCTATCACCCGACCAACATACAGAAAAATTCTATGACCTTTTACGGAAATATCTCATTTTCCGTATTACCTTCCATGCGATTTACGAGTATAGATTGAACGGCTTGCACTTGGTGCTGATATTAATGTTAAAAGCGATTAATGGTACCGTGACGTATATCGTTAGATTCGTTGGAGTGTCTTCTATCACCCGACCAACATACAGACAAATTCTATGACCTTTTACGGAAATATCTCATTTTCCGTATTACCTTCCATGCGATTTACGAGTATAGATTGAACGGCTTGCACTTGGTGCTGATAGTAATGTTAAAAGCGATTAATGGTACCGCGACGTATATCGTTAGATTCCTTGAAGTCTCCTCTATCACCCGACCAACATACAGACAAATTCTATGACTTGTTACGGAAATATCTCATTTTCCGTATTACCTTCCATGCGATTTACGAGAATAGATTGAACGGCTTGCACTTGGTGCTGATATTAATGTTAAAAGCGATTAATGGTACCGTGACGTACATCGCTAGATTCGTTGGAGTGTCTTCTATCACCCGACCAACATACAGACAAATTCTATGACCTTTTACGGAAATATCTTATTTTCCGTATTACCTTCCATGCGATTTACGAGTATAGATTGAACGGCTTGCACTTGGTGCTGATATTAATGTTAAAAGCGATTAATGGTAGCGTGACGTATATCGTTAGATTCGTTGGAGTGTCTTCTATCACCCGACCAACATACCGACAAATTCTATGACCTTATACGGAAATATCTCATTTTCCGTATTACCTTCCATGCGATTTACGAGTATAGATTGAACGGCTTGCACTTGGTGCTGATATTAATGTTAAAAGCGATTAATGGTAGCGTGACGTATATCGTTAGATTCGTTGGAGTGTCTTCTATCACCCGACCAACATACAGACAAATTCTATGAACGGCTTGCACTTGGTGCTGATATTAATGTTAAAAGCAATTAATGGTACCGTGACGTATATCGTTAGATTTGTTGGAGTGTCTTCTATCACCCGACCAACATACAGACAAATTCTATGACCTTTTACGGAAATATCTCATTTTCCGTATTACCTTCCATGCGATTTACGAGTATAGATTGAACGGCTTGCACTTGGTGCTGATATTAATGTTAAAAGCGATTAATGGTACCGTGACGTATATCGTTAGATTCGTTGGAGTCTCTTCTATCACCCGACCAGCAAACAGACAAATTCTATGACCTTTTATGGAAATATCTCATTTTCCCTATTACCTTCCATGCGATTTACGAGTATAGATTGAACGGCTTGCACTTGGTGCTGATATTAATGTTAAAAGCGATTAATGGTACCGTGACGTATATCGTTAGATTCGTTGGAGTGTCTTCTATCACTCGACCAACATACAAACAATTCTATGAACTTTTACGGAAATATCTCATTTTCCGTATTACCTTCCATGCGATTTACGAGTATAGATTGAACGGCTTGCACTTGGTGCTGATATTAATGTTAAAAGCGATTAATGGTACCGTGACGTATATCGTTAGATTCCTTGAAGTCTCTTCTATCACTCGACCAACATACAGACAAATTCTATGACCTTTTATGGAAATATCTCATTTTCCCTATTACCTTCCATGCGATTTACGAGTATAGATTGAACGGCTTGCACTTGGTGCTGATATTAATGTTAAAAGCGATTAATGGTACCGTGACGTATATCGTTAGATTCGTTGGAGTGTCTTCTATCACCCGACCAACATACAAACAATTCTATGACCTTTTACGGAAATATCTCATTTTCCGTATTACCTTCCATGCGATTTACGAGTATAGATTGAACGGCTTGCACTTGGTGCTGATATTAATGTTAAAAGCGATTAATGGTACCGTGACGTATATCGTTAGATTTGTTGGAGTCTCTTCTATCACTCGACCAACATACAGACAAATTCTATGACTTGTTACGGAAATATCTCATTTTCCGTATTACCTTCCATGCGATTTACGAGTATAGATTGAATTGCTTGCACTTGGTGCTGATATTAATGTTAAAAGCGATTAATGGTACCGTGACGAATATCTTCAGATTCGTTGGAGTGTCATCTATCACTCGACCAACATACAGAAAAATTCTATGACCTTTTACGGAAATATCTCATTTTCCGTATTACCTTCCATGCGATTTGCGAGTATAGATTGAACGGCTTGCACTTGGTGCTGATACTAATGTTAAAAGCGATTAATGGTACCGTGACGTACATCGCTAGATTCGTTGGAGTGTCTTCTATCACCCGACCAACATACCGACAAATTCTATGACCTTTTACGGAAATATTTCATTTTCCGTATTACCTTCCACGCGATTTACGAGTATAGATTAAACGGCTTGCACTTGGTGCTGATATTAATGTTAAAAGCGATTAATGGTACCGTGACGTATATCGTTAGATTCGTTGAAGTCTCTTCTATCACCCGACCAAGATACAGACAAATTCTATGACTTTTTACGGAAATATCTCATTTTCCGTATTACCTTCCATGCGATTTACGAGTATAGATTGAACGGCTTGCACTTGGTGCTGATATTAATGTTAAAAGCGATTAATGGTAGCGTGACGTATATCGTTAGATTCGTTGGAGTGTCTTCTATCACCCGACCAACATACAGAAAAATTCTATGACCTTTTACGGAAATATCTCATTGTCCGTATTACCTTCCATGCGATTTACGAGTATAGATTGAACGGCTTGCACTTGGTGCTGATATTAATGTTAAAAGCGATTAATGGTAGCGTGACGTATATCGTTAGATTCGTTGGAGTGTCTTCTATCACCCGACCAACATACAGAAAAATTCTATGACCTTTTACGGAAATATCTCATTGTCCGTATTACCTTCCATGCGATTTACGAGTATAGATTGAACGGCTTACAGTTTTTTTTTGTTTCACTCATCAATTATTCCTCATTTGTTTATTTATTTAACCTGGAAATTTCTCTCTCGATTCCTAGTACTTTTCAACAATTTTTTATCGAAAACGACGGGACTTAGAAAAAATTTAAAAACGTAACCTAGGCCCCAACGGGGGGACCTGTAAACAAGATTTCCTTAAACTGAGACCCAACCCAATCGTTTTCTGGTACTCGGAAACATCCTTTCTGCAATTTTTATTGAAACCGTTTGAACTAAAAAAAGTGGAACCTGGGTCCCGACGGAGGACCCTGTACATTTTGTTACCCGAAATTAATACTCAGCACACTCGATTCCTGGAACTTGAAACCCTCCTTTCAATCCTTTTTACCAAAATTGTTTGGACTTACAAAAAAATTTAAAACAGAATCTGGGCTTCGACGGAGGACCCTGTAAACAAAATTTCCTTAAGCCCTACAATCAAAATTCCGTTAAGCTGAGACTCTAAAATCGCCAGCCGCATTTGTGCCAAGAAGCAATTTTAACCGCTCCTTGGAGACTTTGAATCCCGAAGCTGATCTGTCATCTTTGGAAATATAAGTACGATCCGATATTCGCTCCCAATAAAGGTCAGTCTCATCGACGTTAAACACTGGTTCGGGAACATATCCGACGGCTTCTATGACACTTTTTCAAGTATTCAGATTTTCAATAGCAGCATTTTCATCAGTAGTAGCTGCTTCTCCTTTCATTTTAATATTATATAGGTTATGTCTACCTTTAATTTTGTCGAACCAACATCGACTTGCCAGGAAGGAAACATCCCCGTCTGTTTCATTCGTATATGCAGTCTTGGATTGTCATTTGAATAATGGGCATTCTGCGATTATTATTATCCTCAATTCATATTAATAATAGTTTTCCATATTTTCAAAGTTATTTCTTCTCTGGTAGTTAGTCTTGAGGTAGTTGATACTGTCAATTGTGAACGCTCCTTGAGTTTATCGGCGTTGTCACAGATTGTTGGGACAGTTCATTTGGCAAGTCCCATTGCGTTACAAATGTGCACGATTTTCTCACCAGATTCAATACGGCACAAAACTTTTGTAGATTTACAGACACACAGTATCACTTTATATCCCCCTTCCTTTCTTCATTAGAAGTGTGCTAAATAAATTAACCAAAATACATTATTAATTAGTTTGTTACGGTTATTAACATAAATTAGTTCAGATTAATTAGTTACTTAAGTGCAAGCCGTTCAATCTATACTCGTAAACCGCATGGAAGGTAATACGGAAAATGAGATATTTCCGTAAAAGGTCATAGAATTTGTCTGTATGTTGCTCGGGTGATAGAAGACACTCCAACGAATCTAACGATATACGTCACGGTACCATTAATCGCTTTTAACATTAATATCAGCACCAAGTGCAAGCCGTTCAATCTATACTCGTAAATCGCATGGAAGGTTATACAGAAAATGAGATATTTCCGTAAAAGGTCATAGAATTTGTCTGTATGTTGGTCGGGTGATAGAAGACACTCCAACGAATCTAACGATATACGTCACGGTACCATTAATCACTTTTAACATTAATATCAGCACCAAGTGCAAGCCGTTCAATCTATTCTCGTAAATCGCATGAAAGGTAATACGGAAAATGAGATATATCCGTAAAAGGTCATAGAATTTGTCTGTATGTTGGTCGGGTAATAGAAGACACTCCAGCGAATCTAACAATATACGTCACGGTACCATTAATCGCTTTTAACATTAATATCAGCACCAAGTGCAAGCCGTTCAATCTATACTCGTAAATCACATAGAAGGTAATACGGAAAATGAGATATTTCCGTAAAAGGTCATAGAATTTGTCTGTATGTTGGTCGGATGAAAGAAGACACTCCAACGAATCTAACGATATACGTCACGGTACCATTAATCGCTTTTAACATTAATATCAGCACCAAGTGCAAGCCGTTCAATCTATACTCGTAAATCGCATGGAAGGTTATACAGAAAATGAGATATTTCCGTAAAAGGTCATAGAATTTGTCTGTATGTTGGTCGGGTGATAGAAGACACTCCAACGAATCTAACGATATACGTGACGGTGCCAGTTATCGCTTTTAACATTAATATCAGCACCACTCGTAAATCGCACGTAAGGTTTTACTCAAAAATGAGACATTTTCGATAAGTAGTATTGTGAAATGTTTCTGTGTTGGAAAGATTACGGCTTAGAATTTCGCTCGAAACCTTTGGCAATGCTATAAATTTCATTTTTAAAAGGTTCTTATTCTTTCGTCTATATCAAGTTTTATATATTAATTGATTCGCGTAATTTATTTGTATTTTATTTTAATTTTACGTACAATATGATGTCTTGGTGCATTAAATATTTCTCGGTAGTTAAATAGGTAATATAAAATTTTATAACTATTCGTTTCTACCCAATTTACATATAAAATAATTTTAAATTTTAAAATTCGTTATAACGAGAGTTTAACCCATACATACACATTTCTTAAGATTAGAACAAAGTTAGGACATACTTCACACCCGTACTGTAGTTAAAGCAGAAAAAACATAAAATCATGAAAAAATCAGAAGGTGTAGAATAAATAAATCAATTTAGACTAAGGGCCTTATTATGTAATGATTGATGCAAAAACAGCGCAAAGGATGATATCAATAATATTATCAAAAATTATCAAACAAAACAATGTAAAGATAAAAGAAATAACTGAAGTAAAAAATAGCGCGAGTTAAACTTGAGCCAAAAAATGTATAGATTTGTAGAAAAAACGGATCCGATCAACAAAGTTTTTGAAAACAACAACAAACCTTGGTTTGAGGAGCTATTAGAGGAACTGTAAACGAATTCATTATAAAGAAATAGCAAAAAATAAGGGAAGAGAACCTAGCCTGCGAGTACCGCTATAACTAATATGGAGATTATTCAAACTTGGGATCGAATGAACAAGACTTTAAAAGACACAAACTTCCTGAGAGTCAAATTTACGGGAAGTAACTTTCCAAAAAATCTTGCTTCTTACAACGTCAAATTAGAAACCAACATTTATTTATATGCCGAAGCACACATTTTCAACAAATATTATATAAATAAACTAGTTGACTAAGTGGAAAAGTCCCATATCGAAAACAAAACTAACAGAATCGTTTCCTAAAATTAATTATCTGTAGAATTTCTCACAATACAAACACAATAAAATGTTACAAATAACTATTTGTACCCTAAAAATTAAAATATCTTTTGTGTAAATATATATTTGCTTACCATGTACATAAACAACAAACAAATTCTACTACATACGTATGTACATTGTGTATACTGCAAAATTCAGAAGGAAACATCTAATCATTTAAATAAACCACAAATTAAAAATTTAAATAAATTGTCTTCTTTTTCCAAACGTTTTCCCACTTGCAAATTTTTATTTGAGTGTTCTTCTGTTGTTTCATTTCTATAGATATATGTAACATACTTTCACAAGCACGTACATCGTTAGTACTTATAGGTAACTTACATAATACATAGATAAAAATTTAGTTTATTAATTCTTAGACACAACCGGAAAGACAATTGTTTCCAATAATAAATCTAATAAAATATGTTCTAAATTTTATTCTGCAATTTTTGATTTTTCAACAATTAAAATTTGAATAAAAACAAATGAACTGGTTGATAAAACAAAATTGCTCTTGTTTAATTTTATTTCAAAGGGGAGATTATTATTGAGAAAATTTGCATAGTTTTGTTACTTTATGCCAATTGAAGATTTCGCATGCGCGAGTTTCGTCAACATGAGGAGGGAAATTTTGTTTCCTGAAAATTTTCATCGATTTTTGGGAATTTTGATAATTTAAAATACCAATGGATAATTGAGTTGTAACTGGAGAAAATTTCCCCTATATTCCCCTCTAAACTAACTCTCAATCAAACAGGAAATTATAAATTTCCCATTTCATTACTGAATTAGGAGAATATATTTTTTAGAATTCAAACATATTCAGCACATGTTCCCCTTTCAAAACAAAAAAAAATATTTATCACTTTTATCCATTTATATTACTCATTGATTGTTGATTGATTAATTGGACTGTAGGACCAAGTACTCGTACGGCACAACAAAATTCTAATATACTTCTAATCCTAGAGGAAGGATAAAGGCTTAATAGGTTTAATGGGTAATGATGGTATTGGTCTTCAAGAAAGGGTGACGCCGGGCCCACCGTATACTGCTTTTTACATACATAACACAACCGAAGGATTGGATAGGTTAATTAAGTGGGACAGAATCGGCCCTGTTACAGACACCTAGGTATAGCCGATAGTTGGTAACGCAAAGACAACACAATACTAAACTACTAGGGGAAGGATACAGATTTAATAGGTTAAATGGTTAATGATGGTATTGGTCATCAACAATGCTTCTTTAAATCAGCAACCTAAATAAAACTGTTATTATTTCATATATATCTGGAAATTTACTGAGATTTTATTCTATAATAATATTTTTCGGCTTCCAAAACAAAATTGATTAATTGAATCGGCCTGGTTACATACACCTAGATAAAGTCGACAGTTAGTAACACAATGACAATATAATTCTAATCTACACTTTCAGCAATTAAAAATACAAAGAAATATTATTTCACAAACATCCGCAGGCTTCCTGAAATCAAATACTAAATTAATATGTTCCTGCTACCTAAATCACATAAAAATTTATGAATTTAATTCTCTCCTCCTGCAACTTCACAACTTACAATAGAATTTCCTGAAACCATAGTTAATTGATTATTTAAGACAATATACGATATAATAAAATTATACTTCAATAAAATAAATGTAATCATTAATTACAATATTAACTAAATTAATTATTGGTTCTCTTAAAACAAATAAAACTAAAATAAACTAAATCGAATCCAAATATTCTAATATCAAAGCAGGAAAGGCACGCACGGCCTTCCAAACTTCTAAGTCTGTTGATTTGATGGATTTATTTATAAAAAATATTTATGAAAGTCACTTGTCACCCCTAACCTAATACAAATATATTTATTTATAAAAATAGAAAATGACCAAACAAAAACTGGTTCCAAAAACAGTTAATCTGGGATCTGTAAGGTAATGTTGTATTAATAATGAATGTTTTTGACAGCTTTAGAATCCCCAATATCTTAACAAATTAAACCAACATTAAATAAAACTATTAATCAGGAATCTGTAGGATGACAGAATTAAAAATAAGTAGCTAGTACATCTGTCGGATCCATGATAATCAAATAACCCAAACAATTGTTCAATGCTTTAATTATAAAATAAATGACTTAGAAAATATTAAAATAAGACACAACAGCATTAAATAAATTATAAATCATATAATCGACATACAGCAATAATTATTTATCCAACCTAGAACAAGCTAACCAAAACCTTTACCAAATTACAGTCTTCCGAATAACCTAGAAAATAATTTAATTAAAAAGTACATGATCCCGAAAAACTATCTAAGTACAGCAAATTTGACTGCATTTCAAATTAACTCCGTAGCTTTCAAGCTGTCTGTAATTCTAAAAATTCAAATATTCGCTGGAATGGCAAAGTTATTAGCAAACCCAATAGCCATTATGATGCCTAACTTGTTTGGTCCCATAAAAAGTTTTATTGTATGCAATTAAAATTTAAACTTCGAACATAAAACTAATTAATACTCTAATGCAATGGGAGTATGATGGGGGTCGCCATTTGCCCAACTGAAATTCCCTGAATCTAGAGATTATACAAATAAAATCAATAAATGTAAATTTAAAAAAATACAACTGCTTTCTAAATTAACATTTGTAAATCTAGATTAAATAATTCCGAAAAATTATAGTTTTAAAGTTAAACCAACAATTCCAAATCGAGCACAGCTTCCTACCTATACATGTCCTAAACCAGAGTTGCAAGTCGTTAAGTTATTGTTATCACGTTCAAAATAAGAAATTTAAGAATTTTAATTTTACACTAAAACCTAAATTTCAAATTAATAAATTATTAATTTATATTTCTACAAGAATCTATATACTCGTACATGTATGAGATAATAATTAAACAATCTGACTCCTTCACACCAATATCCGTGTATTGATGAAACTTTATTAATCTGACAACACTCCAATCATCATCTAGAATGTTTAGAAATGATCAAAACAAAGGCTGGAAGTACATATGCATTTGCCATTTCATCCTTATTATAGTGAGCATCTTTAACAAAGAAAAGTATTTCCACTCAAACCAAAACGCACTTTTCTCCCCACTTCAACCAAAAGCAGCACCACATTCATTCAAAAGTCGAAAATAAAACGGATCAATACACCACAGCAGAAACATTGATGTACTCCATTCGCTAGGGACCACAGTAGATGGCTTACCAGACATTACATTTTAAAAAAAATTTAATAGCTTTCATACAAAATTGCTTTATGAAATCAAATCTAACGAGAAACCACCCGCTGGTATATTCTATGTAAGAAAAATTGTATTTACTATAAATCACTTGAGAAAAACATCTTGCCTATAATAAAAGATGTCGCCGAAGAAACATCGCATGCAACACAAGAGCAAGCACCGATTACTGCTTCCATCCAGCAACCACCTGTGGCTCCCGGTCCCGACTTCAGACGAGTAACTCCCCACTTATAAAGAAATATCATCGCTAGAGCAAAATCAAAATTTGGACAAAATAGATTCGGAGCAATTCGCTTCGTTAACGCAATTTACGCAATGCAGACAATGCCCTCGTTCAGCGGCCTCAAAAGACACGATCAAGAAAGCTGCGGTTAGTCAAATCGGAATTTCGAAATTTTATTAAAAAAGTTTGGGATAAGAAAGGGTGCTTCTGGATAAAGCAAACAGCTTGTTTCCTGAAAAAAATCACCCAGAACCAACCCAAAAAATTCATTGCAACGAAACTCCTAGAACCCGAAGTAATTCTTTCCGGATTAGTCAAAACGAGATTCCATTCCGTATCATTAGTACTCCATAGTGCCAATTTTTTCCAGTACAAATACTAATAAAGTAAAGGTCTGCGCAAACAACGTTAAACTTGTTACGACTCCACGATTTAAAACGGACTAAAACTAAAAAATGACAAAACTCAACTCAAAGCCTCCAAACCCAAAAATATGTCTACAGAGTCCTCGAAACACTATAATTTCAGATGAAGTATGAGAATACACCACCACCACAACAATGACTGCTGCTGAACTGAACGAGATCCATTATCGTGAACGAACATAACTGTTACCAAGAAACCAAGTAGGTCACGATACGTACCCCACCTACCATGCCATTGCCTTTACCATATGCTATTAATCAGCTCTCAATACGATCGCGCAAGAAGATTGTAAAAATATATAAAAATATAAACAAAATACACAATGGCGATTTTTGGCGCCTTGCCATCTAATAGCCCCATTGTTGGTTGCAAAACTACATCATCCTCACACAGAATAAAGAATAAGATTTTAATCTCCAAAATTAAAAATACATCCATCCCCCCGATTTTCACGGTACCTTTTACACGATTTTGCTTTACCAATTGTTGAAAAAAAACACAAAACAAAATAATATTTTAAGTTTTTAATTATTTCTAATTTATACTAGCCATATATTTTATTTTAAAATAAATAAATTATTAAAAACCAAACGATAATTTAAGAATTTTATTGTACTTTTTCGATTTATACAGGTTTTCATACAAAAATCGTATTTTTGGCTTTACACGGTTTTCTGCAGAACCAATCTACTGAGTAAATCAGAGGATGGGTCAAAAATTAATAAAACAAAATTAAAAGAACAAAAAATATCACGCGCGTCAACGAATTCATCCGTCAAGGAGAAAACAAATAATACAGAATAAACCACGATCACGCTTGCCCAGTTTTCATCCAATCTCGCCACATATATATTTATCCCCTCAAAACCTTGTACATACATATATTCCACTTTTTTATTTGCTGTTCACTCCCTTTGAAACTTGGAAGGGATAAACTATAAAACACCAAAGCACGACCATAACAATCCATTTTCTCCCAGCAAACAAACGCAAAAACAAAAAATAGAAATGTATACAACCAATATACTAAACCAGACATATAAATGAAATGGTACCTCATTCCACGCTCCTCTCCTAACAAGCTCGCGCAAATGACTGCCACAACACTCAAAAGCGTGTTCCTGAG
This sequence comes from Nephrotoma guestfalica, assembly GCA_963691935.1. NCBI lineage: Eukaryota > Metazoa > Arthropoda > Insecta > Diptera > Tipulidae > Nephrotoma > Nephrotoma guestfalica. The sequence goes on from OY829915.1 coordinate 114,646,830, forward strand.
TAACACACACATTTAGAAAGTGTGCATCAACACTCCAATTGACATGTTAACTCGATCATCCTTCCATACAGCAACCAACTATTATGTAATAAAAACAACACCCATCTTACGCATCCCTTGGAATCAAGTCCTACACATTGAAAATGTACACACAATGCGCACGATGCACTCAAACAACGGTATCAAAATACATATAACCGAAATTGTTACACCCATACTCCACGCCATTGCAAGCGCATCGTACACAAATTAATATAACAATACAATAAAACCTCGATTTAACGGACTGATTGGGGGTGTCCATTAAATCCGAATGTCCGTTAAATCCAAATGTTTTTTAATTTAATCGATCCGATCGAATTTAATCTGGGACGGAAGTCAGCCGTTTCTTAGCCGATTATATTGAGATTGTTTATAGTGGATGGAAATGGGATTCTTAATTGATTTTGGGAAGAAGTTCTGGAATATGACCACCTGGGACGGAACTCCATTTATTCTTTACCGATTGTAATGGGGTTGGGTATGTTGGAAGGAAATGGGATTCTTAAATGATTTTGGGAAGAACTTCTGGAATATGGCCACCTGGGACGAAACTCGATCAATTCTTAACCGATTATAATGGGTTTGGGTATGCTGGATGGAAATGGGATTCTTAATTGATTTTGGGAAAACGTTCTGGAATATGGCCATCTGGGGAGGAAACCAATTATGATCGGATTTGGTATGTTGGATGGAAATGGGATTCTTAAACGATTTTTGGAAGAAATTCTAAAATAAGGCCACCCGGGACCGAACTCAGCCATTTCTTAACCGATTATTATGGGATTAGCTATGCTGGTTGGAAATGAGATTTTTAAATGTTTTTTGGACGAAGTTCTGGAATATGACAAACTAGGACAGAAATTGGACATTGTGGGTGAAATGAGATTACTAAATAATTTTTGAGTTCTGGAATCTGGCCATAATGATTAAGTTTTTGTATTGCAAGTACCTCAAAGGTGTAAATTTCCGCTTGGTTCGAAAGTTCAGAACCTTTCATGGTCTTAGAAGGCATCATAATTCATGTTCCCGTGAACAGTTTTCGAAGCCGTTGTTGATAAGAATACTAAAAATTTATCCGAACCCTTTGTGTAGGGTTCATAACGTAATTTTATGTGAGAATATGAAGTTGGCCCGCCGCTCAACCTACCAATTCCATGAGTGTGCGTGTTCGAGTGGTTGCATACTGGTGATAGATGTTCAGCATTATCAGAAACTTGTTAGTATTACGAGCCGCTTGCTTCAAGAAAAACGCCAGCTTAATACCGAGTTTCGAGGCCATATTCAAGCAACATACCAAATCCGATCATAATCGGTTAAGAAATGGCTGGGTTCCGTCCCAGGTTACCATATTCCAGAACTTCTTCCCAAAATCATTTAAGAATCTCATTAACATCCAACATACCCAATCCGATCATAATCGGTAAAAATATGGCTGAGTTCCTTCCCAGATGGCCATATTCCAGAACTTTTTCCCTAAATCAATTAAGAATCCCATTTCCATCCAGCATACCCAATCCCATTACAATCGGTTAAGAATTGATCAAGCTCCGTCCCAGGCGGCGATATTCCAGAATTTCATCCCAAAATCATTTAAGAATTCCACTCCCATCCAGCATACCCAATCCTATCATAATAGGTTAAGAAATGGCTGAGCTCTGTCCCAGGTGGCCATATTCCAGAACTTCTTCCAAAAATCATTTAAGAATATTGATTTCCATCCAGTATACTCAATCCCATCATAATCGGTTAAGAAATGGCTGAGTTCCGTCCCAGGTGTCCACATTCAGGAATTTCTTCCAAAAATCATTTAAGAATCCCATTTCCATCTAATATACCCAATTCCATAATAATCGGTAACCGAAAAATGGAAAATAAAAAATTGCCCGTTAAATAAAGAAAAGAAAATTAAAGGAACTGTAACGTCTACACGGCGCTCTTATTGAGGGTTGAAAAGGCTTTACTGCAGTTTTATTTTATTTGTCATGCGGCAATAATTAATGATCATGGTGTTGACGTTTCTGGAGGGGAAATGGCTATAAATTAGTTGGTTTTTTCGTAGATCGGGGAGTCTTGGTTTGTGTTTTACGAAATCGTGCGCTTTACATAATTAATTAATTTTCGGTTATAATTTTTTTGAGAAATGTAACAATTTGTGGTTGCATAAAAATATTATCTTTGCGAATCGATATTGTGTGAGGTATTTGTTTAAAACGCGCAAAATTGAGTTGTTCTAAACTTAAAAATACAATTGTGGTCTTATACAAATTAATTTTCTAAGTTCAGTTTAATTAATGGAAATTGTGAATAAATTAACAAAAAAAAACTAATTTTTGAGTATGTTAGTTTTAAGTTTACAAACTGTTAAATTGTGATGTATACATAATTAATAACGGACTTAAAAACCGAAAAGAAAAAAAAATCTAAATCTCGTGCAAATTAACCGAAAAACTTTCCGAAATAAAATAACGTGCAAATAATATGTCCACATACATAATTATGTACCGCTCAATATTTTAAATTAAAACAAACAAACAAAAAGAAATGCTCAGAATCTAATGCTATGTAGTGGTTGAAAAAGTTCTATACGATTTATAAACTGTATACTTATAGTTATAAACTAATTTTGATAAATCGTATGCAGAAAAGTGATTACAATTATATTTAAGAATCAATAATAAAATACTGAGTGCTTTTAATTAGTATGTGTATAAACAGTGCATAGAACAAAAATATTTGTAAAGCATGTTCTACCTCACAAGTACGGTGCGAATATTCGAGCACTTGTAACGCTACATGTTAGTGCTGTTTATAACATTAAACTTAGTGGACTGTGAGTATAAACTGTTAACGCGATTAAGTGAAAAAAAAAACATAATTGTGCTACTGAGGCGAACATTTTCTATTTAAAATTTAAGTGTCTAATTTTATACCTAATTAAATTTTATCAATATTTAAATGAACTTAATAATAATAACTAATTAATATCTACTATAATTAAAATCATATAAAAAAACTGTTCATCATAAAAAAAATCATATATAACTACTGTAAAATAAAATGGTGGTGCGCTCCTGTGGATTAAGTATTTGGATTATCGGCCGCAACGCAATGTAATATTACAAGTACTGATTTTTTTTTTATTAATTTATTACTTTAATTAAGATTATTTTTTTTGTATCTGAGAATAATTCCTTGATTAATTTTATTTTCAATTAAAAATTTTGTTTTAAAACTTTTAAAAATTCTCTAATGGTGATTGGTCTTTAGTTAGATATTTTAAGATTTTTGCATTATATCCTTAGTTAGTGAGAGAGTCATGACGTTAGGTAGAATAACTCTAGTTTATTTTTGTTTATTCATTCACAAACAAATTCTGTTTCTTATAATTATTTTTTTGAATAAATAATGTGTTTTATAGTTGTTAACAATTTAATTCAGAAATTCACAATCTTTTATTTGACTTTTGTTTTGCTGTGTTAATTAATTGATTTTTCCGCTATATAATTTTCATGTTTCGCTTTGATAATATTTCACTTCAGTATATTATGATTTCAGAATCAGATAGACGTAGTCTAAAGAGGATGGGGTTAGTAGATTCGGTTTAATCAGCAATGAGGTGAGTTGGTCCTCACTTATTTTCATCCCCCCCATTTCCTATCCTGGTAGTTTTTCCTAATTTCATTTCACCCACCCCATCCGCTGAGCTCTAGTCAGGCCAGTGACAACCACGGACCAGAGCCCCCAATCCGATATAGTATTCTGCTAACGAATCGATGATTTACGGGATTGGATATGAGAATGGGGCGTGCTTAAGACCTGGTCTACCATTGCTCATACCCCTGACCCACTCTCATCCATTGTGTAATTCGTTACAGAACCGTATGTATGCCCACTTACACCAACCTGCATCTCTTCATGGTCTTCGTTTGGATATTAAATGGCTTATATTGTATTGTGCAATAAATACGAATAATCACAACACAATTAATTCAGGGAACGTTCTTTATGATGTCACACATTTAGAGGAGGGGTGGGGGCTTGTGCCAGAGTGAAAGGGGGCATGGAAAGATTAAACGAAGCCAAAATGTATAATACTAAATGAACCTTTAAACCACAACTTTAAAAAGTTAATTTGGTTGAGAAAATGATAGTCACATTAATTTAATTTAAATAAATTAATACATACCAGTAGAATGTTTGTTTGACCGACGACGAGAACAGTCCAAAAGTAATATGCAGCAGAATGAAATAAATAAAAAAAATTGTAATATAAATATATGTTTGGTTTATTTATTTAATTTTGTTTGTATTAGTGATAGTGAATAAAGTCGTGTGTCGGTTTTATGGCGGTTGCTGATAAATTAATCCAAAACCAGAGAATTTTATTTTTATTTAAATCAGGGACAGGATAATGTTCCCATTCGCAACGTTATTTGATAACATTATGAAAAAATCGTTTTTTGTTAACATAACGTTATAAAATAACGAGTATCGGCTAACATAAGATATTATAACGCTACGTAACGGTATGCAAAGCTAAAGGAAATGTTATTTAAAAAAATATTTTTACAGCGGAAAAATAAAATTCAACTTTAAATTTACATTGTAGTATAAACAGTATTTGTGTTGTTTTGGTTTGATTCCATTTTCCACTACTGTTTAACTTTTGCCACGTTGAAATTTACATTACAAACAATTAAAACAATTTGTAAGGAATAAATAAATTACACATTGTTTTAATTAGTTATTAAATATGAACAGTAATAATTCACTTTATTGAAATAAAATGAAATGGTACATTCTTACATTCATTGCATTGGTATCAAAATAAAAATCTAAAAATTTAATCAAACTTAACAAAAAACTTATCGGGGGGGGGGGGGGGCTATAACTTTTGTCCGACTGTTACCTGACTAGGTGGAACACCAAAAATAATATTTGCTAGTTGGTAAAGAACTAGTTTAGCAGTTTTTCCTTGTTCCAATATTCCAAAAATGAACTTTTATAGTTATAACTATTTTATCAGGTTAGTTAACCTGAGAAATATTATCAAATTCCTCCAATAACGAAGCAATATTTATATCTTGATTAGGTTGGCTCACTACGGAAACGGCATTAAAAGAACTTTTGGTTGACGTATTTTGAAATTCATCCTAATCGTCGTCATCGATATGTTATTCGTTAGGCTTTTCTCGGGAATTTTTGACCACCGAACACTATGATTTCTCGCCTTTTATTTCCTGTAATTTAATCTAAATTTCTTTTAAGTGCTGTTCAGTTTATGTGCGGAGTTCAATCGATAAAGTTGATTGATACCTTGATTAAAGAAAAATTGCTGACTTGATGGTTGTGTTATCTATCAAACTGTTTTCAAGTTTTTCCAAGTTTTCATTAACTATTTTCGCGAATGTTGAACTTAGTTTACCTGTATTCAATTTGCATTTCAGCCATTCTCCATAACAATCCGTCAATGTCAGTTGCTGTATTTGCAGAACATTCATTGCACGTGCTGCTGGTTCTAAGGAATCTTTAATCTCTTTCGCCCTGTCCAATGGATCGGCAAGTTGAAACTCGTTATTTGTATTAGCAACGTTAATGAAAGAATCTTTATGCTGGAGCATCACGTTCAAAATATTATACGTTGACGACCATCTGATTATGCAGTTCAATGTATAAACTGAATCACCTATTTCCTTCCTGGAGCTCTATCGAGCTGTTGCTATAGGCATTCTCCCAATTAAAGCAATTTTTGAGATGTTTGCGTCGATCTACATGTTTAAGTGTCTACACATCCCATCTTTAACTGCGACTTTACAATTCGAATTTCTAGGTCTATTTAACCAGAAATTCTAAACAGTTGAAGTGCCCCCAAATTAGAACTGAGTTTAAATTATATTTATTGTTTATTATGCGTAAAGTAGTTTTATTCACTATGACACTATATGCTGTATATGTTTTGTACATATAAGTGTGAATGACGAACTAAAGGACATTAAATCCACTAGTAGTCATTCTCACTTTAATATTTATTATATATAAAAATTAATGTTATAAATATAAGTTAAATAAATTAATTAATAAATAAAATTAACACATACGAGCCCTTAATTAATTAATACTTAATGGGGGAATAACCAAATTATTATCTTTAAGGATCTAACGATCGCAGTTGGCTTACCAAAACTAAGAGTGTGTTCCAATTGGTTAAAAAGCCGCATAAAAAATTAAAAAGTTAAAAATTGGGAAGAATTAATATGCTTAACTTTTTACCTGCTTCAAAAACTGTTAGATTTAGCTGATACAAAATATTTGTTTGTAAACAGAAATTTGTCATGTACAAATTTTGAGAAAAATTGCAATGATCCTAACCGATGAAACTAACCGTATTTGACTAATATATTTTTAAATAATATTAGGTACATTAGGTTTACAAGTAGTCATTGCTGTTTCAGTCATTTACAAGCAGATGTCATTCCGTCTTCATGAAGTTTAAGAGATGTATAGGGTGGGCCAAATAATTTTTTTTTAAAAATGCAATAAAATAAAAAGTTCTCAATATTTTTTCAATTTTAATTTTTCATTGTAAAGAGCAATCCTTCCGATTAATTATGGAATACTATTTCATTCATATGACTGCCTCGGCTGGCCTTGACGTACCCCATCCGGTCGGTCTAATTTTTGAGCACATTCTCGATGGTATGCGGCACTATGTTTTCAATGACAATGCGAATATTGTTCTTGAGAGCGTCAATCGTTGCTGGTCTATCGGCGTAACACTTATCTTTGACGGCACCCCAAAGATAATAGTCCAACGCCGTCAAATCATAGCTCCAAGGCGGCCAAATCACATCAGCTTTTCGGCTGATAATTCGATCTTCGAAGACAGTGCGCCAAAGATCAATTGAAACGTGTGCTGTGTGGCACGGAGCGCCGTCTTGTTGAAACCAAATGTTGCCTATGTCCTCCTTTTCAAGTGCCGGGAACAAAAAATCGTTTATCATGGCGCGGTAGCGCTCACCATTGACAGTAACGGCGGCTCCTTGCTCATTTTCAAAGAAAAATGGCCCAATGATGCCACCGGACCAAAATCCGCACCAAACAGTCACTCGTTGAGGATGCATCGGCTTCTCTACGATCACGTGCGGATTCTCCGTGCCCCAAATGGGACAATTCTGCTTGTTTACATAGCCGCCAAAATGGAAATGCGCCTCATCCGAAAAGATGATTTTTTTGCCAAAATCGGCATCTTGTTCAAGTCGATCGCAAACCCACTCAGTGAACCAAAAACGCAATGGGTGGTCTCTTTGCTTGAATTCCTGAACCAATTGAACTTTATACGGTGTCATACCAAGGTCTATATGCAGGAATGAAGAAACAAAATTTTCCACAAATTACGGGTGATGAAAAGAGGGTTTTGTACGATCCAGGCTAGCCATCAACATCAGTTGCAAAAATGAATATTGATGCCAAGAAAGTGTTACGGTGTGTCTGATGGGATTGGAAAGGAGTCATTTACTACGCGCTTCTGGAATCTGGTCAAACCTGTTACAGCTGAACGTTACCAGACCCAATTGATCAAATTAAGTGATGCTTTGGAGGAAAAAAGACCACTGTTGGTGACTCGACGCAGTCTACTTACAAAATGCACAATACTGAAAAAATTAGATTAATTACAGAAGACTAAGATATAATGAGTAGTTTCTATTTCTCACGAATCGGCTCTTGCTATAGATTGGATGTCTAATTGTACTGTAAAAAAACGACTTGCGTTTTGGTTGAAGTATTATCATTTATATTTAATCTAAGTGTGGATATAGGAATTTTTCCGTCTTCCTTAAAGAAAACCGTGGTAGTCCCAGTATTTAAAAAAAATGATAGAACGTCTTTCAATAATTATCGCCCAATCTCACTCCTTTCAATTTTCAAAAATATTTGAAAAGTTTTTTAGATAAATCCAATTTTCTATCTCCCTTACAATTTGGTTTTAGAAAGAACAGCGATACGGAGCAGCTCTATTGCCATTTTTATAACAAATAAGTATAAACTTTGGCACAGTCTAAGGGCGTCTATTTTATTTACAGATCTGACTAAAGCCTTCGATAGAGTGGATCATCCTACTCTTTTAATGAAGCTTGACCGCATTGTCTTTCGCGATACGATCCATAAGTAGTTATATTCATATTTAAATGGTCGTACTCAGGTAGTTAAAATAAATTATCATTTTAGCCATGTTGTGCCGAATAATGTAGGGGTTGCTCAAGGTTCAGTTCTTAGACCTCTACTGTTCCTAATTTATGTAAACGGCATTTTTAGCAAACAATCTTATGGCTCCCCCATTGTATTTGCTGATGATTTTTCGTTTGCCTATAGTAGTCTTAGCATTCAAGATAATATTAAGTATATTGTTAGTGATTTAAATATGCTCTCGGTTTGATTTAAAGCGCATAATCTTCTCCTAAGTGATAAAACTAAAATAACACATTTTCGTCATCACCAACAGCCATTAATTACCATTAGTATGGTTGCAATAGAATTTGTAATTCCAGTGGATGTTTCTTGGTGGACTTGGTTCATGTATATCGTTATCTTGGCATTTTGATAGACGAGCATTTAAATTATAAGGCGCATATTGAAAACTAAGTTTTCAAACTAAGTTTGGTTTGAAAACTAAGTTTTTATTGGTAGCAAGGAAGATGTGCGTTTCCATATTATCCACTATATTTACTGAAAATTGTGTATTTCGCACTAGTTGGTTCATTTCTGCAATACGGACTTTCCTGTTGGGGTAGTGCATGCAAAATCACGTTAATACCATTATTTCATAGACAAAAACACTTTGCTCGAATCATGAGTTTCAAAGAAATGTGATCACCCTCCCGGCCCATATTTCAAAATCTCGCGATTTGGCCACTACGTCACATGTTTGTCTTCAAGGTTTTAAGAATTGTTTACAATATTAGCGGAAACTCTTTTATTAACTATTCAGACTATAGTCTTTGATCTAGTCTTCTATTCAGAAAAATATTCCAAAATATAATAGAATAAAAGAATATTAATGGGCTCTTCAGCTTTTATATTTGAAACTGGTACGAATAGAGATACACTGTCATAAGTTTTTGTGCAGTGATTGTAGTATTATTATCATTATATATTTTACTATTATTAAACGTTTCATTTGATAGTGATGAATGATAGTGTTATGTTACATTTTATTCTAAATATTTTATAAATTACATACATATTATCGTTAAAACGGAATCTGTGTACGTGGCGCGTGTTCTGTTGAACCAAAGGTACACTTTTCTTACCAATTTATATATTTTAAATTACTGTATACTTGATGTAAACAAAAATTGGCAATGATTTAAAAAAAATGTACGGGCCAGGGAAGGCAGAAGGAGATATTGCTGCATGATAACGCTCGTCCACATACAGCAAAATCAACCGAGGAACTCATCTTGTTCTTAGGCTGCGAAGTTTTACAGCATGCGGCTTATTCTTCAGACTTAACTCCTTCTGATTACCAGTTATTCAGATCGATGTTATCATATATGAAAGACCAGCGGTTCACGAAAGTTGAAGATGTGCAAAAATGGCTCGATGACTATTTTGCTTCGAAACCACCAATTTTCAATCGCGAAGACATTCATCATCTAACTGATAAATGGCAAGAGACCATAGATAGTAATGGCGAATATTTCGATACTTAATCTTTGTAATAATTATATTTTCAATAAACTTGAATTTGGCCAAAAAAGCCGAGTTTCTACTTGCACACCTAATATTATTTTTACATATTTGACATTTAATTTTGTTATACGTTCACAATTACACATGCCAATTGAAGTGCATGCGTGCGCTGCACATTTAATACTTTGCATATGAGTGTTATTATTACTTACAATAATATTTTCTAAAAAAAATGGGGGATTCTTCTCTGTGGGTTAATATTATATTGAGATACTATACCGAGCACTCCTGACGACAAATATTCACCCATATGTCTGCTGTTAACTCTAACATTGCTAATGTCCGTACAACGAGAGTTTTAAATAAATTGAATGTTAATTCCTAAATTGATCGATTTAGATTTGTTGCGAGTCTAATTTTCCTGAGATCAGACGTCCTTTTACTTGTTTATAAACTTACCTAACTTTACTGAATCTGCTTCGGATCTCACAGCAATTTTTATATTTTTAATGTTAATGTGCGTTTTGGAACATTGGATATGAATCCAATATCCAATCACAGATCTCAATATTGGAACAAATATTTTATGAAAACCTGTACCTTCTATTGCAGGTAAAGGTCTGTCAGGCGTTGCGGATATCAGCTAATAAAAGTTTCACGTTAAGGAAATCGAACCTTGGTGTGTTGCAATTTAAAAGAGTAAATTCTTTTTATATTTTAGGTTTACTTGTCCTCACAATCCAAAATTCAGCATTTGTCTTTTGACTTGCTCTTACGTAGTAAGTTAAAGTAAAGCTATCATGGAAAATTTCGTCCTCGAGATTTTTGCAAATTTCCATTCACTATATCGCCGAAGTTAAAAAATAGTTTTGGAAAAATATATGTGTATGAATGCATGGTTCCATGCAAACTAAATGTCTGTTGGCTTTCCATAAATCGGGAGATCCTAGTGATTTTTGGCCAAAATCTGTAAGAATAAGCAAGTGGCAACTTCTATATGAGATTTATCGTTTTTTGCTATTATTTTGAAAAGTATATCTTTACGAGCAAAACGAATATAAACTACAAGATTCTAAATTAAATTTGCAACAACACCGGTCCAAATCAGTTTTCAAAAATGTAAGCGGAAATGACGAATTTTACCAAAAAAACTGTTTTTTAACAAAAATACGCCCCATGAGCCGAGATGGATTAATTGATCGGGATGAAACTTCATACTTAATCTTTTCCACAAATTGAACGATCCCAGTAATTATTACTAAAAATCGGTCCACTGAAAGAGGGAGCTTTTTCGATTTTTGCACATATTTTGAAAAGTATATAGCGTTTACGAAAAACTTTTAAGACCAAAAGATTATTAATTAAATTTCAAAAAAAATTAGTTTAAATCTCTTTTTAAATTTTACCAGAAATGACGATATTTGATAAAAAAAAATATTTCACCAAAATCTGGCATCTCTACTGCGGATTGACTATTACTACTTCATAAGGACTTAATTTTTAGTGAACAATGGTTGACATTGGTGATTTTCTGAAATTAAAGCAGGGGCAATGCTTTTTGAAGTCAGTTTTACCAAAAGTTCGATAAGTTTAATTTTTCGCTTTAGAAATTAAGTGTGGTGTAGAGATCTATGTATACATTTGTGGTAAAAGAAAGTCCGGTGTTTATCACGACACATTTACTCGTTCGTTTTTAAACGCTAACGAGAAATTGACAAACATGGTATGAAGTGTATACGTAGAAGCCACTGATTTGTAACTTTAACGTATTCAAGGTCTGGCTTTCATTAACGACCTACGAACGAAAACTGAACTGCCCGATAGTTCTTATTTCCTCTATTGTTGTTAAATCTTTAATGTAATAACTAACTCACTGCGAGCAATTGAAAATCCCGGTTTAAATTCACGTTGATTAATAGCATTTTCGTTCGAAAAGATCAATTTTATTTTTGCCAGAGAACACAAAACAAAAGTGACGTTCGGGTCTGTGTGTGAGTGCAAATAGAAAATAAAAATTTTGTGTTTATGTTTACTGGGAAGACGACTTATCATTTTTGTTTTTCAAAATGGAATAATACGTGTCACAATTTAAAATTTGTGTAGATGAAAACGGTTTGGTCATAATTGAAAATGGTAATGGTGATTGAATTTATAAATGAAAATACAGGCGTTCGCTTTAAAAAACACATTTGGAATGAGAAAAAATGGCGCGCCGTTGTTTGTTGGCAATTTCAATTTGAAGTGTGATTTTTTGTATATGTGTGTGTAAACGTCAATGAAATCCAACAAATTTTTCGGATTTTTGTAATTGATTAGTTGATCCCTAATGAAAAAGATCAAAATAAAACAAATACTGATCAAAACTAATGTCAAATTATTGATCTGTGATCAAATCTTTTTTGCCAACGAAAATGATGTAAGTATTTTCGGCTGTAACTGATATTTCCTCGAAGCAAATATTTTGTGCTGACAAATAAAACAATAAATAAAACAACAAATAAAAAATGTCTCTAGCCGATTCCCTTTTTGGTGAGTCAAAAAAGTAAAGTATACGGTCTGTTTTTATTATAAATTCCAAGCCAATATTCTAAACTTCAATAACACCCATAATTATCATAACCAGTAGCGGGACCTCTAGTACTGTTATCAAATATTTGGTTTTCGTCCATTTTAGTCATGGCGAACTATGCAAATATTTAAATGAATACGGAAAGCTGTTGAATTACAATTCACAAAAACAATTTAATATTTTAATTTAGCGGAGTATATCGATTACAAAAACTGCCGAACAAAAAGACTGAACCTCATATTTCTTAAATCATTTTAATTTCATTTTGTTATTATACACTGCTGCAGATTTAAACGCTTGTATTTTGGTGAAATAACACGTTTCAAAAAAATAATTTTGCTTCTAATTGAGGGAAATTTTGTCTTCTTTTCGATACTGAATCAGTTTTATTTTATTTTGTTTTTTATGACTTTTTTGGGTAAAATAAATATTGTTTAAAAGAAAAAAATATGCTGCTGCTTGAGACTGTAAACCTTGAAAATGATACTGTGGAAATATCTGTACGATGGCTCCTTGTCGATTTATTGGAATTTTAGCGAGAAACGTAACCAAAAAATGAGACACGCTTATCAGGCGTATTTTTGGTGATTCAAGATTAAGGAGAAAACAAATTTTTACAGTAAAAAAATGATTTATTTCAAAAGGAATATTGCAACAAAAATCATTTTAAACTTCATTCAAACGTAATAAAACTAAAATCTACCAACAAAACGGAGTTTTTAGTATCACATGTTGCCTCCTCTATAATGCGGACTTTACATCATAAATACGCCGTGGCATATTTAAAACATTGTGTCTTTGTTGCGTGGTGATTTGTCGGAGCAAATTTGTTGGTTGTCTTGCCCGTTAGTACCATACTGACCGGCCATTATCATGCATAAAAATAATACACGCCCAATTTTCCTTTTCATGCAAAGCATTTATGAAGCCCTAAAATTTCTTCCACATATCGTGTTGATGTTAAAGCTGGATGTGTTATTACTACCCAACCTATCTTAATTCCACGAAATACCCGCCCAAACCATCAACCAACACCGAACCTCCATGAAATGCTACGACTGGCATCTCACAATTAGGGTTCAGTCGTTATCCTGGTGAACGCGAAACTCTGCATCGGCCGTCTTATGCATACAAATTGAACCGTGATTCATTCAAAAAAGGACATTGCAACAGTCCCTCTGAGTCCAGTTTCTGTACTTCAAAGAATAATTTCTTCGTTGCCGACGATAATTGTCAGTCAGAGTACATCTGACTGATAATTATCATCGGCAACGGAGAAATTATTCTTTGCAGTATAGAAACTGGACTCAGAGGAACTGGTGTAATGTCCTTTTTTTTAATGAATCGCGGTTCAATTTGTATTCATCAGACGGCCGATGCAGAGACAAAAATTGAACCATATAATTTCGAGATGCCAGTCGTAGCATTTCATGGAGGTTCGGTGATAATTTGGGTAGGTATTTCGGGGAATTAAGACAGGTTTGGTAATAATATCACATCCAGCTTTAACATCAATACAATATGTGGAAGAAATTTTAAGGTTTCATATATGCTTTCCATGAAAAAGAAAATTAAAAAAAATAATCGAGGAAAATCTACAAAAATATAAGTAAATTTAACTTAAAATCTCTGTTGAAATTTTGAATTGTGAAATTAACTTCATGCTATGTAAGAATATTTGATAAAAAAATTATGTCGTTGCTTGTAATATTTACGTCTTCGCATTTTGTTGATGGAACTTATTGGATAAAATTAAATAAAAATAAAAATACGTTAAATTACAATATGTGTACCTGTTGACTTAAATTTAATTAATTTAATTAAGAATAATATAAACAAAATATCTTGCAAATCTTAGGAATATGCTAATTTTACTTATAGCAAAATAGAATTATCACACGCACAATGAATTTTGGTCCTTTTGGATGACAACAAAAAATTTGTTATCACATCGAGATAAGATTATCACTCTCGCCTTTTCCAAACTATAATGAGGTAAAAATGTTGAATCTTTTTAATTAAAAGATTAGATTTCCTCATCAGATTATGTTTATGTAGTTATCAAACTACAAAAATAATGTTTTACATATGATTTTAAGTGAAGTAAAGATCAATAGACCTAGCGAATTATATTAAAGCTGCAATAATAATAGTTAAACGAATGAGGATTTTTTGATTCTCACGTATGGTAAAGATCTTTTAACTATTTCAAAGGTTTTATTTCGTTTTATTTCGACAAATTGTTTTTACATTTTAAAAATTGTTATTTCAACTTAGGCTAAGTAATGAGAACTTTTTAAATGTTAACTTAGCATGGGTAAAGAATGTAAAATATTATGTTAGTTTTACTATTTAAAATTTACTTAGCAGATTAAGTAAAAATCGCATCGATTATTTTTCAGTATGCGAAACTCTAACAGTGGCACTATTCTGGTAATTCCCCGAGAATAGAGAAATGGGGAAAGAATTTATATTTAATTTCTAAATTGGCAGAGAAAATTATTCCCCATTTAATTTTGAAAAAAAAAAAAATAACACTAACCTTTTACCTCAGTAAGCCAGAAAAAAATGTTTAAATAAAAATTATATATAAAATCTTTCCCCAGTTCCCTATTCCCGAGGTAATCTTAGTCGATAAGCTTTTAACCGATTTATTATCATCTGTTATGAAATCTGGTTTTGTACATTTACTTTTAATTTTTTGTGCACTGCTTGTCCTGTTTTTTGTCGCATAACGTGCATCTTATATGCATCCTATATGCATAGCTCGATCTTATTTTGGTGTAGTTTTTCTTGGTCGACCAGATCCTTCACGTCGAATCACACTACCCGTTTCTAAATATCGACCCCAATCCCGGTTCACAACAGAGACACTAATATCACAGATTCGCCCAATTTCACAAAACCACATTTTTTGTAGCGAGAACGAGTATCGTTCTTTTCGATTCATCTTGCTTGAATCTTCAAATAACTATGCGATAAATTAAATTATTGTTTTCCATAAAATGACGTAAAATTTAAAAAACTTAAAATTTTATCGTAG
Source organism: Nephrotoma guestfalica (assembly GCA_963691935.1). NCBI lineage: Eukaryota > Metazoa > Arthropoda > Insecta > Diptera > Tipulidae > Nephrotoma > Nephrotoma guestfalica. The sequence continues at coordinate 114,662,174 of OY829915.1, forward strand.
AGTGGTTAGTTTGCAAGATAAAAAAAGGTACTTGTTAACGTTTATACGCTTTTTGGTACGTTTCTCGCTAAAACTTCGACAAGGAATCGTCGTACAGAGATTTTCAGCATCATTTTCAAGGTTTCTAAATTATCTACATACGAGTAATTTAGAAATAAATGTAACTATATAACAAAATAACTAATTTGGATTTCGAAAGGAAATATCGAGCACGAGCAGGTTCGTTTACAGTCATCAACAGCAGCATATTTTTTTCTTTTAGAAAATTTTTATTTTTTATTTTTACTCTATTCCAGTATCGAAAAGAAGACAAAATTTCCTTCAATTAGAAGCAAAATTATTTTTTGGAAAGATGTTATTTCACCAAGATACAAGCGTTCAAATCTGGGTATTTTTTCGAAAATCATTTCTGTTCCGTTTTTTTTGGCGCAGTGTATATAATGATGCTAACATTGCAGATTGGTGCGTAAAGGCTGAACGAAGCATGTGAGAAATTTACCTAGAAATTGATATGTTAGAGTTGAATAATGCTGATAGTGTAGTATATATACAATGATGAAATATATGTATATATATATATATATATATATATATATATATATATATATATATATATATATATATATATATATATATATATATATATATGTATATATATATATATTCAAAACCGCGTGTTACTTATTCGATACACCATATAATAAAAGACCTTTTTTATATTGCAAGACTGACTGCACACGTACAACCTGCTTTATTAATTAATTATACAAATGCTATGTTCATATAGCTACAATTTTTGTTTTTACATTTCATAAAGCACATCCTACACTACTGAATGGGATTTATATTTTGTATTAATCACAATAATTGAATTTACTAAATGTTGTATAATAACCAACAATTGCGTGGAGTGGAATATTTAAATGAAACATACGAGTATCTATATCGTCGAGTAAAATAAAGTTATCAAATAATTTCGAAAATTTTATTGTACGGGAGGTAACCGAAATTATGTGTATGTTTCATGTCTAGTTATTGGAAGCAGCTTTTCACGATACAGGATGAACTTCATCGGCAAATCATTCCCAGTTGCACATTTAGTCGACGAATATGTTGCATGTGCGGATTACTGACCATTTCTACTACAGAGGTGACCTTTGTAATTTTCTGGTAACAAGCATTTTATACAACCACACAGAGACATCTCTTGAACACATTCAACTAAAAGTCGCACATCGAGATCGTTTTCGAGATAGTTTATAACTTACACCGCCCATACTCAAGGTGCGATCTGTATGGTACTGGTGCCTCATTACCTATTTAGCCTAGTAGTATTGATTATAGTGATATATCACATAATGTAAAAACTGAGCGAAATGTACGGACGGAGAGAAAGATATTTCAGCCAAAATTGGCTTAAAAATATTCCGACATGCTTGGAACTTTACCATCAATATTTTTCATAACATGAATAGACTGGAAAGATAGAATATAAACCAATCTATGCGAAAATAATTTTTTTATTAAATTTTTTTTAATAATGTACTACTTTAAACTATTTATTAAGGATTTATTTACCGCAATAAGAAGTAGAGGCCACAAGTTTTAAAATCAACATTATCCCTGCATGGTCACATGCGCACCCAATCGCTTGAGAAATATCACTGAACTGTTGGCGTCTTTCGGTATACACAGTATAGATATACTATGTACAAAATTGTTTCAGCATACATAATCATTTCAATAATATTAAATACTAGATATAGTAGGTTTACTGAAATTGTATGTATTACCAGTATGTATACTTGTTTTTTATGCATTAAACCAAGAATGTGTATATTCGGATTAAGTGCTAGTAAAAGCAATTTCGTGCATTACGTATTATTTAATTTGTATGCATTCCAGCCATAGTGTCATAATACCAACAAATATCAGCCATAAAAATCAAAATTATATAAAAAAATATGTAACATCAACAAGTTGTAGCAGAACAAAAAATATTTTATGAAAATTGAAACCTCTCACATCATCAATAAAAAAAGTACTTAAATAGAAAAATGCGAGCAGCAAGTACGTATAATAAAAAAAGGTTGATCTTCCGGCAATTTTATATCGTTCCTCTTAAAACATCATCACTTTATATTGAATTTTTCCATATTTTGTGTGTTTTCAAATTAAATTAATATATTTTTATGGCAAAATAATAATTGAAGTGATAATTTTTTTTACATACGAGTATGAATGAGTACAACATATTCGCATTTTGAATAAAACTTTTTATTTGAACATTTTGATACGAACCAGACATCATTTCGTATTCGTATGTAATGCACAAATAAAAAATTACGTTCATATACCGTATCGCCGAGGAAAACTTGAACCATGTACCAATACCATGTAGTACATTACGAGTATTCCAAGTTTTAAATATTCAACAGGAGGGTTAAATATTGTTCCATATTTTTGTTTTACTGGATTTTTATTACATTTTAAATGATTTTTATCCTTAAATTAATAATATTGCATATTGTGAATTATTATTATGATTATAAATATTACGTATATTATAATTATACAATATTTTCTCAAAAATTATGATTCGGTGTAAAATAAATATTTGCTCGAAGAAGATTGAATCTAGTAAATTAGTATTTCAATCATATGCTGTACTATGTAACTGTCATAACACAGACTGATTTTTGAAAAAAATAGTGTTTGAATCGTCTTTCTACACATTAGTATTTCGATGGTTTTACATTGCAAACACTAATTTTATTTAAAAATGGCCGGTGCTAGAAAGGAAACTAGCAAAGAAGAACGCCAAATAATAGTTAATAAGAAACGTACTGAAAAATCTGTCGCGAAATTGGAAAATTTGTTGGCCGAAGTCATTCTACAGTAGCCCAAATAATATTCAGATTCAACGTCACACAATCGGTTAAAAACGGAAAGTGAGCAGGCCGACAAGCATCATTTACCAATAGGGACAAGCAAAACATTTTCGATTTAAAAGAGATACAGAAAGAGAAGATACTTAATAAAGCTATCCACCCCAAAATATTAGAAAAGCTAAGTGGAAACATGGATATCATGGCCGTATGCCACGCAAGAAGCATTGAATTTGCAGAAGAATTAAAAACAAAAGACTTCAACTTCTGGCGGTCGGTTGTGTTTACGGATGAAAGTAAATTCAACATTTTCGAAGCCGACGAAAGAAGTAGAAATTGGAGAAAACTTTTTACAGCGCTGGAGCCAAAACACATCGGCCCAACTATTAAACATGGTGGTGGTTCAGTTATGGTAAGGGGTTCAACTTTTTGTAAATTTGTTTTTATAAATGGAAATATGGATCGCTGGGAATACCTGGGTATTCTAAAGGATAATTTGAAACCATCACTGGAACAATTGGGGCTCGGGCCATCTTGGATCTTCTAGCAAGACAACAATCCTAAGCACACGACACACATTGTGCAAGAATGGACTCTGAAAAACGTCCCAAACCAGTTACATTCACCACCCCAATCGCCTGACCTGAAGCCGATTGAACATTTATGGTATCACCTGGAACTCCAAATTAGAAAATACGGGATTACCAGCAAAAAAACGGTACAAGAAATAATAATGAAAGAATGGGCTAAAATTTCACCGGAAGTAACCAAGAAGTTAGTAGAATCGTTGCCCATATCGAGTTGGAGGACCAACTCGATATTAAACAATTTTGAAACATAACTTAAATGATGATGTAAATGATTTTAAAAAAAAGCATACACTTATCCATGATTTTTTTATTATAAACGGTAAATGAATTTCTATTTTCTATTTTTGGATTTGTTAATTTGTAAAATTATTTAATCTAATAAAAAACTGCAAAAAAATAATCTTTATATTTTGTAAAGTTTTTTTCAAAAATCAGTGTGTATCATTTTCGTTACAAAGTGTATGTGCTATAAGAATTAACTAGAATTCCCCTCCCATTATCTTCTCATGCGAAATCAGAGATTCATACCTGCTCGGAGTACTCTCTGACTAATTCCAAATGAATCAGGCAGTGTAGTGGAAGCCAACACGGTAAATTCTGCTTATAATCATTGACACTACTTGTCACGGCGAATTGTTGCCAATGTAAAACCAATACCAAATCAGCGACTATTTTCCAAACTAGGAGCGGCTGAAGCGGGCATTGTTCTATGTGGAGTTAAAGTGAGTGTTATTTTTTTACATGTTAATTAAGCAATAATCTTTATTTGTTTTAATATTAAATTAAATGTTACATAAACGATTAAATTTTAAGTTAAGATTATTTAATTAAATTATTTATTCGATTTCGTTCATATTGAAATTAATGAAAAATTCTACGGCTCTAGGTCGGTGGTCGGAAAAGAACTATTTTTGTCGATATTAAATGATACTTTATGATACAATGACATACTCGTTTAGAGGGTTGCAGCCCTCTGGCTAGTCCCTTTTACACTTTTAGTATATTTTTAGTCGGTCTAGATTGGATCTGGTAGATCAAATGGTTTCTTTCTTCGCAGCCGTCTTACTGGGTTTGACGCAGCATGGGTTGCATGTGTTTTCTCGCGTATTTGCTTATTTCTTAACCGACGAAATCCATCGTCAGATCTCTATCGAGGTTGTCATTTCTTATGTACCACGGTGCATTAACTGGATGATATTACCATTGGTTTTCTTTGTACAGCCCCAGAGCTAAATACCCTTAGTTCGCACCGGTTTTAGAATTTTTCGGTTTAGTAGCAATTTATTATGTAACGTTAGCTCAGAATTTCTCCCTAAGAGCAATCCACCTTTCTGTATTTAATGTTTAACTCTTGTTTTTTCTCTTTGACATGCTCTTTTCATTTTAGTTTCGCTTCTAGAGTCATACCTAGATATTTTGCCGAGATTGCGGAGGGAATTTGCTGAGAGTTCAGTTCAACTGGTATCCAGTTGACGGTTTTGTTGGTAAGGTTTACGTGAACAAATTTTGTTTCATTAAATTTTATTCGCCATCTCTTCGTCCAGGTACTGAAAAAATTATGCTCCATACATGACATCGGAAATAAAAAGCATCACACTCGCTCTCTCACTCAAAATCAATCAAATTTCGTAAAATGCTTTTTGCACCGCCTACTAGTTCCGCACTCGACTTGAAATATTTTTAACTTTGTTGTTGTTTTATTTTTATTTTAATCCATGCAATCTTTTCTGAGGCCGAAGCACTCCCTGCTCCTTCGCGGTTGATTTTCCCGTCTTACTTTACGCATCCCTGCCAAATCGAAGACGTACGGCTATAGGACCGATTTAAGTTACCATCTGCGCATTGCATAGCTCCATGCCAGCCTATAGTACTGGACATGGAAGATGGGTCGGCCCATGAGTTTTGCACGCCGATAGGGGGTCGTAGTTGTGTTCCTTTTAATCACAGATTACAATCTGTTGATGAAAATTTCCTTTTGCAACCTGCCCCTATCGGGATTCGAACCCGGTACCTCCCGATCCAAACGCCAAAGCTTTAACCACTGTGGCATTTGGTCGGTTGTTGTTTTAATACATTCAGTACGATACCATGGTATTTTTTCCGAACTAAATCCCGATGTCATGTACGCAGTCTTAGTAGACCTTTGCAATTTGCTTGTGGATTCTTCTATCCGCATCAAACGGCCGTATCAAACGTTGCTAATTAATCCGAAAGTGTCGGTTAGATATATAAAATTTTAGTATATATTTCATAAAACAAAGCAGCAGTCTCTTTATAATTTATATTCCAAGCCTTTATGCCATACTCTGTCAAAGGCCTGTGCTACATCCAAGAAGACGCTTGAACATACTTTCTTTTTTTCAAGTACGTCTTCAATTATGTTTGTAATTCGGTGTACTTGTTCTATTGTTGAATGGTTTTCTCTGAAGCCAAATTGATGTGGAGGAACAAGATTTCTTTCTGCTATTATTGGTTTTAGTCTCTTTATTAGTAGTTTCTCGAATATTTTTGTAATTATTGGAAGTAAGGAAATCGCCCTATTCGAATTTTTGTCATTAAGTGGATTGTTGGGTTTAGGTATCATGCTTGCTTCTAAGATTTTCCATTGATTTGAAATGTGTTTTAGTCTGAACACTGCGTTAATTGTTTGAAGTAGTTTACGTAGTCCATTTTCAAGAAGAGCTTTTACTATTTGTCCTGTAATTAAATCATATCCTGGAGATTTCTTTGGATTTAGGTTAAGATTGATTTCCTCTTTTAATTCTTGTAATGTATCAGGAGATATATTGCAGTTATCTATTTTATTTACTGGTGGTAAGTTTTACTCTGCTGTTTGTCTAGGTAGAGGCTGGAACGTGTTCTCGAGGTAGGTTGCAAACAACGAAGATTTTTGCTTTGCACTTATAACCCATGTGCCATCTTATTTTTTTACACCTGGTCTTTGTAGTTTAGGTCGTTTTAAACGTTTTGTCGCTTTCCAAAGGAAGTACTCGATATCTTTTTCCCCAGTAAGGCCACTCAAGTATTTATTAATGTATTCGTTCTTGATTTATTTAATTAGCAACTTTAGTTTATTGGATAAAAAATTTAGAGTTCTTTTATAATCTGGCGCTCGACTTCTTTGCCAGGCCTTTCTTGCTTTTCGTTTTATTGCAACCAGCTCCCTAACTTCCAGAGGATAAATAGCATTTTGGCGCATTTTATTTGAACTTGAGGGATACTACTCCACGCCGCTTCATGTATACTGTTGTTGAGTTGTTCTAGTTCTTCGCTAGCAGTATCGGATTTTTAATTGGCACCTTTAAATCAATATTATCCTCAACAAGTTTCTGGAATTTGTCCCAGCAGGTTTTGCTATTAGCTAGCCAATTTGGACTAATTTTCTTAACAATCGTTGCACAGATTATGATAATAACATAATATATGTAGTTTACGTCTATACCTTTGGTGATAAAGAAGTCTATGATATAGGGTATTTTGTTTCTATCCGTAGGCAAATAAGTTGGTTAATCTCCAGAATAAAAATCGCAACTGCATAGTCCTCGAGCTGCAAACAGCTCTCTTCCTTTTTGATAGGTTACTCTTGATCCCCAGTAGGTATTTTTTGCATTAAAATCACCTCCGATTATGAAACTTGATCCAAATAATGTGCAATAGTCTTCCTTAATCAGGTTATATCTTGGGGGCAATATATTCACGATACACTATATTCTTTGTTATTATTTGTATATAATTTAAAGGTGACTAGTTGCATCAATTCCAATCAATTTTAAGATCTAAAAAGTGTTTAATGTTTTCTTTTATAACCACCGACGATTCTCCTCTTGCTCTTTCTGCTGGATGAATGGCGTGGTATCAGCTGTATCCATATATTTTAAGATATGAAGTTGAAGTAAAATGAGTTTCTGATACTAGGCATGTATCTATTTTTGCAGGATTTAGGAAAATTTCTAATTCTGGAATATGTTGCATTAGCACATTTGTATTCCAGGTTACTATTCTTAATGTTTTATTTGTGATTGTTTGCATCATTAGCCCTATTAAGCAGGGATGTCATTTCATTTAGAGAGTCTTGCTTATCTAACCTGTTGCTTAGAGCTTCAAAGCATTTATCTTGTTTAGCTAGACGAATGTTGAGAACTTCCATACTCTTTAGTATCTTTTGGAGCACTGTTATATCTTCCGTAGTGTCCATCGAATAACTGGTTTTGTAATTACCACATGCGAGTATAGCTTTTGTTCTCCCGTTTAACTAGCATGAGGTTTTGGTTTCTCTTTGGTAAAAATTAATTTTTTTCGGTATTCCATGATTTTGATTTCGCTTGTTATTTGTTATTCTTTGTAGCTCCCTAGCTATTTCACATCCTCGATACTTTGCGGGATGTGGCTTCTTGCAATTAACATATTTAAAGCAATATCTTTAATAAACGGGCATACTTGGGCATGATGCTTTCAGGCACATTTCACGCCTCTAGTCTTTCATTGGTAATATTTCTGCTTATTATTAAAACATTGACATTTTTTGCACTGTGGTATTAGACCGCTATTTTTTTCAACGGCTCTATTTTAACTTTCATGTTAAGTACTGCCTTCGGTTCAACCGCCAATTTGTTTCTCTTTCTAATTCCCCCATGGAATGGAGTAATGTCATCATCAATTGCAGGGTTAGATGTCGTCCTAAGTGCTGCACGTATTTCAACTGTTTTTTTAGTTCTTCATTCTCTTTCTTTAAAATTGTAAATTCTTCTTTTGAATTTAGTTGTAAATTCCTTTATTTCTCTTAATTGTTCACGGAGTTCGGCTATTCCTTCTCGTACTGAAAGATATTTCCAATTGAAGTCCAGTTGAATCTTGGGATCTTGATAATATGGAGCTTCGTACAAATGGGTTAAATAATGATTGGCCCCCAGAGACCGTTAAGTCTCCCTCCGAAGAGTGCATATTTGGCAGCATCTCTGCTACTGTGCTAGCTTGGGTATTAGATTCAGAATTTGTTTTACTTATTGTTTGTTTGTTTCCGGTAGCACTTTGCTACTGCCGGCTACCTAGGTCTTACCTAGGTGTAGTAAGAGACGGTCAAATCACTCTGGGTGCCCTAGCCTGAGGGACTAACCATGGGGGTGGAAAATTATTTTGCTTCATTTAATTTTAAATTGACAAAGTTACGAATATATACCGGTGTAAAGTTTATGGGCATGTACAAATTCTTTGGACAGAAATTTATGGACTTTTACAAAAAAAAAATTAAGTATTTGGACAATAATTTAAGAAAGTGTGCTTTTTTAACAGTGTATTTTAATAAAACGAAATATCAGTTTCAATTATAATAATCAATATTCGATCGTCTTTAATCATATGCCGTAATATACTAGGTAAAATAACAAAAATGTCAGCTATTGGCTGGCATAATGACTAATTACGTTTGAAAGAGAATACCTACATTAAAATATTCAAATCAGTAATCCGTGTTTCGATATGCGCTGGAGGGCTCAAGTAATGAATTGCTGAAGTTTAACTGAAATTTGGTTAGAAGGACATGAAAATAAATTTTATAATATTGATGGGTTTGATTCTTACTTTTCTAATCGACAGAGTGGCTATGGTGAATGTGCGATTTACATACACAAAAGCATCTTCTCTGCAAAATTGTTTAGTGGCAGTAATGATTTTTGTCAAATGTTGACTGTTAAATTAATATTACCAAACATTAACATAATAGCTGTTTAACGTTCACAAAAAAACACAGTTAGTAACTTCCTTAATTTAGCGGAACGATGCAACACTCTCTACAAACGTAATTAAATCATAGGCGATATGAACCCAAATCTGTTGAGTTGTACTGAAAGTCTGAAACTAACATTATTTCCTACTCCGAACTTTTAAAGCAAGGTTTCTTGATCTTAAACAAAATTTGTAATTATCATGCAAATAGAATGAGAAATACTGTCGGAACAGTTGTAGATCATGTCATGACTGATATTAATATCAAACACAATCGACAAGAGGATATTCGTGAAAACTATTTGCAAGCAACTGTTATCTCAATCCAATATAATGGCGCAGATCTAAATATTGCAGCAGCGTACTGTCCTCCACGGCATACACCAACGAAGTTACAATTTAATAACGTCTTCAATAAGCTCGGTCCAAGATTTATTATTGGAGGGAAATACAATATAAAACATACAGCTTGGGGTTCCAGGCTTATTTCTCCTGGGAAAGGTAACACCTTGTTCAATGCCATTCATGAAAACAAATGCGAATATCGGTCCCCAGGGGGGCCAACGTATTGGCCAACGGATGCAGGAAAAATACCAGATCTACTGGATTTCTTCATCATAAAAGGTATTCCTCTAAGTTACACTAGAGTCGAAGGAATTAACGACCTAACATCTGACCACATTCCTGTACTGTTGTCAGTAAGCGCTACAGTAATAAAGAAACAGAAAAGGCAAAACCTTACTAATAGATTCACGGATTGGGACATCTTCAGAGAAAAATTGGAAGAGCTGGTTGAATTAAAAGCTAGTATTAAAAGCAATGAAGAATTGGAACAACAAACAAACAATTTTATTGAATACACTCGAATGGCTGCCAGACTAGCTACTCCTGAATCAAAGGACAAAGCGGAGATTGAAGTCAAATACCCGGCTGAAATCAGGGAACAAATCAAGGCAAGAAGAAGGGCGAGGAGAATATGGCACCTCACCGGAAATCCCGCTGACAAGACAACTTTTAATCGAATAAGTAACAAAGTCAATATACTAATCAAAAATTTCAAACAGAATTGCCTCGATAACTACTTAAGCGGGCTTGGTCCAGAAATGGATAAAGACTACTCGTTATGGAAAGCAACCAGAAGATTTAAACGACCTGTAGTTCGAGTACCACCTTTAAGGAATGCTCAAGGCAGTTGGGTTCGACAAGACAAAGAAAAAGCGGAACTCTTTGCTCAACACCTAGCAGCAGTGTTCCAACCCCATGACATTCAATCCAACATTGATGTAACACCTGTTTATCAACGAAATCAGGACTTTAAAAGGGTCACGCCAATGGAAATTGCTAAAGAAATCGACAAAAATCTTAATCATAAAAAAGCACCAGGAATTGATGAAATATCACCGGGTCTATTCAAGGAACTTCCACGTAAAGCAATCATCTTGATCACATACTTATTTAATGCCTGTATGAGATTGAAGTATGTACCCAAATGCTTCAAAATGGCCCAAATAATTATGCTAAAGAAACCAGGTAAACCAGATGAAGAAGTAACATCATAAAGACCAATCTCACTGCTTCCGACCTTATCAAAGCTGTTCGAGAAACTGCTACTAAAACGTCTAAAGCCAATGGTAAACGTTCCTGATTTCCAATTTGGATTCAGGAATAACCACTCCACCATAGATCAAGTCCATCGAATAACTGCGGTAATAGAGCAAGCGTTAGAAGAAAAGAAATATTGCCCCGCCGTATTTTTGGATGTATCCCAGGCCTTCGATAGGGTTTGGCATGAGGGATTGACATTCAAAATGAGCAAAATTCTACCACAAAACTATTGCCAGCTGCTTGAATCATACCTCTCTGATCGTCAATTCAGAGTCATTCATGAAGAAACATGTTCTGACTTTTATCCAGCGATTGCGGGAGTTCCGCAGGGAAGCGTATTGGGTCACCTCCTCTACCTTCTTTATACTGCGGACATACCTACAACGAATAAAACATTCATCGGCACGTTCGCTGACGACACTGTAATTATGTCAGTAGACGAATCTCAACCAAGAGCAGTGGAAAATCTTCAACGAGCAATGGACAAGGTTACTAAATGGACAATTGACTGGAAAATCGCACTGAATGAGCTCAAATCAACATATGTGACATTTACGCTCCGACTTAAAAATAACACTCTTCATATACACCTCAATGGAGTGCAAGTGCCGCAGGCTGAATCGGCAAAATACCTTGGTCTACATTTAGATTCCAGGCTCAACTGGAAACATCACGTGAGACAAAAAGCTGAACAGATACGATTGAAACAACGTCAAATGTACTGGTTAATTGGACATCATTCCAAAATGAACCTGTATTGCAAAAGACTGGTATATCAGACTACCTTCAAACCAATATGGATGTATGGTGCGCAGCTATGGGGTTGTACACATAAATCCAATAGAGACATTATACAACGAAGCCAAAATAAATATCTTCGAATGGTCACCAACGCCTACCGATTTGTGACTAACAAGGAAATCCACAATGATTTAGAAATACAATTGATAGACGACGTTATCCGTGAATGTGCCATAAAACATGAGAAGAGACTTCTTACCCACACCAATCTTGAGGCCGTACAACTACTGGACAGTACAAACGAAGTAAGGCGGCTCAAACGAATCAAACCACATGAGCTAACCGTATGAAAATTATAAACCAAGGGAACTGGACACTGGTCCAGCAGACCCACACAAGTTTATGCTTATCTCATAAGTACTAATGTCAACCTTACTAATGAATTAATAATGTTTAAGATTGTAGTAGCCATATCAATAAAGTTGTTAAAAAAAAAAAAAAAAAAATGACTGATATAACAACATTCAGCTTCCAAATTGATCTTGATGATACCAAATTATCAGACCCTAGGAGTATATATCTTAGAGTTGGAAAACTAATTGTTAAAAAGAATGCACCTATCCTAGAAAAGCGAGTTCTTCAGTATGATGCATGTATGATTCAGTATGCCTTCAAAAATGGAAAATTCAAAAATTGATTATATGATACTGATTTGAATATCTTAACGTATTCTCTTCCAAACATATGGTATAGTTACTATATCGGCCAATCTTTGAGATTTTTGCTATTTGGCTTAGTGCAGTGGCCAAAAATGTTTTAATACAAATCCAATACACGATAAATTGGTTAAACTTCAAAAATTCATTACATGAGCCCTACGGCTCATATCGAAACACGGATAACTGATTTGAGTATCTTAATGTATTCTCCTTCAAACGTATTTAGTCACTATACCATCCAATCCTTGAGATTTTTGCTATTTGACTTATTGCATTATCCAAAAAAGTTTGGGAGAGAGAGAGAGTAATATACCTTGAACTCGAGAAATATCCCGAGGAATATATACAGGCAACTAGCATTTGCTTAGAATAATGGTGCGGTAAATACACCATATCCGCAGCCTACTGTACACCAAACCATTTAACTAAAAAATAGAGGGATGAATATGTTGTGGCCAACACCCAACTATCGTTTTCCATGAATGTATTCATAGGTCTCGAATACACCACACTTAAATGCTAAAGGGAAAATTAACTCTTAGTAAAACTCTTGTAAATATTATCAAACACATTTTCCCTGGTTATCCCCGGTACACAATTTCTACCAAATTTCGCAAGGATCTCCTAATTAATTTAAAAGAATAAGTATGAAGTTTGCTTCCTGAACGTATCCGCCTAGACTGTAGAGAAGCCGAATTTTTGTAAAACAGAGTCTTTTTTATCAAAACTCGTCATTGCCGATAAAATTTAAAAAAATGATTTGAATAAATTTTGTTTGAATTATAATTTATAATCATTTTGTTTTAATAGTTTTTTCGTAAATGCTATATAATTTTCAAAATATTTGGAAAAACCGAACAAGTCAAAGATCAATTTTGGAAAAGCTTAAGTATGATGGTTCATCCTGATCAATCAATCCATATGGTCTGTACAGGGTTGAATTTTTGTTCGGAAGACCAATTTCAGCCAAAATTCATTGGGATCTCTCAATTTTTGAGAAAACCTTTAGTATGAAGTTGTATCTCAATCACTCAATCCGTTGGCCTGTAGAGAACCAACAGACATTTAATAGACACGGTACAACATACGCACGCACACAGATTTTTAAAACTACTTTTCTTTACTTCGGCGATATAGCGAATGGTAAATCTGCAAAAATCGCGAGGCCAAAATTGTTCATGATTACTATGTATACTTACTTTTACCACGTATAAAAAGTACAAGCAACAATTTGACAAATTCCTTGCAGGAGAAGACTATATAACTCCAAACAGCAAGTGTTCAAACTGCCTCCTCGCGGCGGCCACCAGTAACTACTCCGTAAATGGGATAGGCCAAGTGTGTGAGGGCTAAACAGCATTCTTAGACATCGCTCAAGATTTTAATAAAGAATGACGTTAAGAACTTATACATAAAGTTAAGACACAGCTACCAACGGACTGTGATTATCATAAATTACATTTACCACCGGAAATTTTTGTGAAATATAGTAGCACATCTTCCAATTTAAATTAAACATACGCAGTGGTTCCACTAGACAGTGTACTGAATCCAATGTTATATATAATTCATTCTGCGGAACTTCCCATTTTAGGTTATGTAACAGTTTAAACATTTACGGATGCTACAAATTATTAGCTACCCATGAAACTCAAATAGCGTTACGTAAGACCACTTAGAAGAAACATAGCTATGTGGCTTTGCAACTGGAGACTCCTTAAATATGAAACTAAATAACATCAATCAAAGGCATAGATAGAAGAATGAAATGGAAGAAATAAGACGAAACAAAATGCCTAAAAATGAACTTCAAATGTGTTAAAATAATTTGACTAATCGGAAAACAGTTAGCACAACATCCCAACAAATTAGCTCAGATCTAGCTAACTAATTAATTTAAAAACCTATCAAATATTAAGATCTAACATAGAGTGAGTCTTAAGAAATCGTGTTTAATTGGTCTATATGATTTGTAAACTTCCCAAAGTGAGTTTTCCAAAATGGGAAAGATTCAAGAATAAAGCCAAAGACATAGTACCTAACATCTTCAATTTAATTACAGTTAGTCAAGCTAAACTTCTATTCTTCACTACAGAACATTATCAAGTTGTTACAATCGACTGTTAGTCCAGACCATCTGAAAATGGTAAAATATCTTCAGCAATAGTTCACTTCTCGGTGAAACAGGCACCCAAAATACTAAAGTAATGCAAAGCACACACCATTTTTGACGTATGTGAAGTTATCCCACGATTCCATCCCAGAACATAAAAAATTCATTGGGCAACACTAATCAATAAAACCCCATTTGCTCTTGTGTGATGTTAGCCCAGACCAGAAGTTATTAAAAAAAAATAACGTTAAGTACAAAAGTTAAATTCGTTACATTTTAATTTTGCGAATTTTAGCCATGCAACCGTTATTTTAATAGAACTGGCACGTTAAAAGTATAAACTAGTCGGATTAAGGCTGAGTAGTTTTGAAATGATCAAACTCGTGTCCTACTTTTAGAAAAGTTAGAAAAAATCGTTCCGTGGCAACTTTGCGAAATTGGACCCTGATTATCACCTGAAGTAACCCACTAGTACGCCCAATGAATAGTTTCTGAATTAACCTTTAATTAACCTAAGTTTAACCTTTCTCTATCACCTGATGTAACCCACTAGTACGGCCATTGGCCAACGAATATTTTTAGTATTTTAATCTCTATATATAGATAAAATAACCTCATTTAAATTTTCATAATTTAGATTTGTTATAATTCTGTAATCTGTTTATACAAAAATTATTATTAATAAATGAAATTTTATTTCAAATACGAGTTGAATGGATGTATCTCGCCCAGGGTAATTTCGCAATGTTGCCACGGAACGATTTTTTCTTACTTTTCTAAAAGTGAGGTAGGAATGTTTCGATCTCAAACCACATAGCCTTAAGGCGACAAATTTATACTTTTAACGTGCCAAATTTAATTGTAAGGTTAGTTCAAATACGAGTTGCATGGATATATCTGGCCTAGGGCCGTAATTTTGCAAAGTTCCCAAGAAACGATTGTTCAACTAACTTTTCTAAAAATGAGGCACGAGTATGATAATCTCAAAACTACATAGCCTTAATCCGACAAATTTATACTTAAAACGCGCCAAGTACCTTTTTTAGTTCATACAAATACCTGTTATATTGATATAACGGTTGATTGGCTAAAATTCGCAAAATTAAATAGTAACGAATTTAATTTTTGTATTTAACGTGGTTTCTAATAAATTCTGGGCTGGACTAACTCCACACAGGAGCAAATGGGGCTTTCATTGATTAATGTGCCTGATGAATGTTTTTTATTTTCTGGAATAGGATCGTGGGATAACTTCACATGCGTTCATTTTTGTAATTTTTTTATAGTGGGTGTGTGTGACAAAATATCCATTTGTTTAATTGTACTCAAAATTCAAACGATGAAATCAGCAACATAATAAAAAATTTCTGAATTTATTATTCATTTTTCAATTTATATGAAACTGAATACCGAAAACGTGAAAAAACCAACTAAATTTATTTTAAATAATTAAAGTTATTTTTACCACTCTACCCAATATACGTTACATTGTTAAACATTCGTTACGTTTAGCCATATTGTATCTATTCATATTGTATTGTATTGTTATATGGAACACATACGAGATGAGTTTGTTTATATTTATGTACGTAGCTCGTAGCATACAAATAGTTACAATTTTACTCCTTTCGGTTAAATGAAGCTTTGATTATTTCCGCGTTTATGGCGTAGCACTCGTACGATGAAATCATTAAATTATCTCGTAGTGTTGATGTTGATAGCAGATGGAAATTTGAAAGTTTTATTAGTTTTTATAAATGAATATTGGGAGAAAATTGTTTTTTTCCACTTCCCCCATATGCTGAATCGAATACATACACAAATGACGAGTTTTGTATGTTATAAGGCACATATTCTATTTCAATTATTTTAAATTGGATGCGATAACGTTTTTTTTTTTAAATTAAAATGTTTAAATACAAATTATTTTAAATAACGTGTCATTAAGTTAATGTAGCTGGTTTTCAGCACAAAATACATCTATATACTGAATATAGATTATGCATGAATGTATATACTCGTATGTAATTGAACTAGGGTCAACAAAAAGTTTAAATTGTGTTTATATGGCGGAGTAGCTTTATACTATGTACTGCAAATATTTAATTGAGTTTTCAATTTTAATCCCAGTTTTATATGTAACAAAAAATACAGGGCGGGACACGATCATTGGCACAAAAACAAAACGGAATACTTCTGTTGTTTTTAATTTTTCTTATTTCTTTATATTTAGAATAAAAGGCGGTATATAAATTTTTTAAATGAACAGATTAAAGACGCAGGTAGAATTCGAATACAAGTGTATTATGAACTAAAGTTTCCAATTTTGGTATAGAGGGCATTTAGGACTAAAACAAATCGGGTTGTGCCCAGCCGGTGGATCATCAAAATCCAATAGCCCGCACATCAAACATCATCTCGGCAGTGACCAGACAGGCGTTCCAACAGCATTTCAACCAGATAAATAGCGTTGAATACAGTTGTCTGTCGAAGGAATGTTTCTTGTATTTTTATACAAATATTTGAATGTCTTATTAAGTTCAACTTTCAAGCTCGAAGATCAATCAATGCGATCAGAGTTCTGCCAAAAGTTGTGCGTTTTGTTGAGAGCGATGTAAGCTTCATAAATTGCTTATTTATGTCTGACAAAAATAAGCAAAGTTGTCGTATAAGGCCCAATGGATATCCACAAACCGCCCAACCAGTGAGGTTGCATGCAGAATCTATGACTCTGTGGTGTGCAGTATTTGCCAACTGTATTGTCGACTCATACTTTTCCGAAATGTATGGTTTCAACAAGATGGAGCAAGTGGTCACATAACAAGTCAAGTAATGGTGACTATCTGCGAAAAAATTGGTAAAAAATAATCTGACGAAACACAATTGGCACTGACAGCATAAAATAAATTGTTTAGTCCGCATACCATCATTACATTTAGTGAATGATTTCCGTGTCTATCGACAAATAAAGCTTCGTTATTTGTTGGTGCATCAATAATGATTATTGTACCATCGACACATCTACAAACATTTGGAAGTCCTCCTTTTATTAAAAAATTATGAGCAATGGCCGGCTCGTTATCCGGCCAACACACAATTTGTGGAAATAAATTATCCACTTGGTGCAAACAGTACCCTTTATAATGCCGTGCATGGTACCCACACCATGGTATTTACTTCCATTGCCAAGTCAATGAAGACACGATAATAGTTGTTTTGGAGTCAATGCATTATTTTTTGTGGTTTTGTGCTTAATTGCATCCCCGAAATTTGTAAAAAATATTCTGCTTGGTGATAACTTATACAGAATGATTCTTTAAATGCAAATTCGTTGGATATACTACAATTTATCATCTTATTATACATATTTTTATTTCGTGCTTCGGTTCCGAATAATAATTAACGTCGAATCATGTTGTACGACCTATATATACGATTAACAAGTATCAACTAAACTTATCTCAAATTGCAAAGATAATTTTCCCTTAGCAAAAAATATTATAAAATATCAAAATAAACACCGGTTAACTGTGTGGTTTTGTATAACAATTTTCAAAGTCTTTTCATTTTGCAATGCGTATCTTAACAAATAACTTTGTGCTAATTAGTTTTTCTCAAAAAATTCATTGTTATTTCAATAGTTATATACTAAAAATATAAACCAAAATATTTTTGCAAAGTTTAAACAAAATATAAATTCTTAGCACGTACCAAAACTGCGCAAAGTGCAAAGTATGAAGTTTCTGGTTAAATAGACCCCTGGTCCTACATCGAAGCCACTCTGGGAAAAATAGGAATTTTAGTGTTTCTAAATTTAAAGATTTTAATACTATTCTGTCTATATTATCTAAATTGAAACGAATATTGGCCCTATTATTAAACGGTGCTATAATGAGCATAAAAATATTAAAATACAAATAAATCAAGTTTCAATTCGCCAATTGTATCGTCCGACACTATGTAGAGATAATTTTTACTCATTTATCAACGATCCTAAGTAACCGAACTTCCTCACCCATCTCATTTACAGTGTATGTGTCCTGAACTGAAGCTCATTTTTTGAGCGCGCACTTCTCTCCATACACGAATGGTCTTCTATATTTAAACATTTAAAATTAGATGTGGGATTAATGGATAAATAAGTAAATGTAAAATTAATTTAAAAATGGAGAGTGAATGTGTGGCCAACACCCGACTCACTTTTACCACGAATATACACATAGATCTCGAATACACCACATTTGTTTTCTACAGTGCAAAATTAAACTAACTTGCCGGACTGTTAGTAAAACTGTCTTGTATAATCAAAAACCATTATCCCTGTTTAAATTTCAGAAAACCAACAAGGTCAACCTCCTCGTTGGTTGAAAATTTAATCTTTAAATTTATTAAAATATATTAATTCCTTGTCGTTTTTTATAAATGCTAAACTTTTCAGCATCACTGCAAAAATTTAAAAGCTCATATTGAAGCTGCCACTTCCGGTACACAGATTTCAACCGAATTTTGCAAGAATCTGGGCTGTACAGAGGGCGATTTTTTGTTGAAAAACTGTTTTTTGTCAAAAATCGTCATTTCCATCACTTTTTCAAAACTGATGTGGATTGATTTTGTTGCAAATTTAATTTAGAATCTTTTCGTTCATAATCATTTTTCCCATAAATGAAATATTTTTTAAGATATTTGCAAAACACGGAAAACCTTATATGGAAGCTGCCACGCTCGGTGTACCGATTTCGGACAAAAATTACTCGGATCTCCCAATATATGAAAAAAGCTTAAGTATAACGTTTTTTGATAAGTTAATTAGTCTGGGCTGTAGAGAGGGCACAGACATTTAGTCTTCACAGACACACAGATTTTTAAAACCACTTTTTTTTATTTCGGCGATCTAGCGAAATTTAATGGTAAATCTGCAAAAATATCGAGTTCAAAATTGTTCATGATCACTATACTTTATTTGGGTTACCCACGAAATCTATTACGTCACAATTTTCACAAAATCCATCTTGAAAAAAAACATTTTTGCCATAATCCTCTTGTTTGCGTTACTGCGATGCACAAAATACCTAAAACAAAAAATTTATTGTTAGAATTAAAATTATATAAAAATTGTACACACAACTTATCTTAAAATTTAAAAGCAGATGGTCAATTTTAATCTAGAATCAAATAAGAAATATTATAGTTACTAAAATTATTTACCTTAATTTAATTAGATTTTATTTAATTTTCTTACCTGTAGATTGGTTTATGATCTTTTAATGACAGAACATAATTAATGTATACACACTAAAACGTTATAAATGTTTAAATACCTTTAAGAACATAACAAATGTAATCTACTATAAAAATTTCTTGCGTAGAATTTTGGCCATCTTTGTACAAAATTAAAATCATAATTGTTTACATTCTCGTAGCATACACGTAAAATAATTGCAAAACATAAAATAAAAATTATTCTTGCATCAACAACCAAAAATTATTAATAATAAAATTGTAAATATTGAACCTTCATTTTGTGCCAAATTTTGTTTTGATCGTGGAACCCACAACCTGTTGGCACAAACATTGGTCCTTTGAGCCGGATCGAGAATCGCATAAAACCCAGCCAAACGCAGTACCACAAAATCAATCACCGAGGGAAATATATGAATTCCATTGTACGCATTTGGAAATTATAACCGCATGGCCCGCATAACAGCATGGAAAGCATAAAAACCGCAAGTATAATAATTTTATTAATTTATTTAATAAACAAAAAGTAATAATTTCTAAAATAATAAAATACATACAAATAATTGTTGATGTTCTAATTGTATTGCAAACCCATAAAATCATAGACATAGTTCTAACTCTCGAATTCTTACGCAAGAAATCTTGTTGGTTTGTGGTTATAAAAATTTTCAAAATATGATATGATATGATAGAGGCGTACAGGCCAACCATAACGGTGATCCTAGGTACGTTACCATAATCCTGAAATATCAACAATCAAATAACAAATTATATATGAATGTGAATAATATTTCAGCATCATGCGGGTCCAGGCCCTGCCTGCATCCTTAACAGATAAGGTTAGTTAGGAAAGAATGTTAGTCACAGAAACAACTAAGGCGAACCACACGCAGTAAGGTTATTTTCCAACTACAAAATGTTGGTTTGAATTATATTCACACTCTAGATTAGAATTTGTTAGTTTATTAATTTGGGTTAGTTGTGGTTGAGGTAAAGGATACTAATGTTCATCCTATGTATTCGGCATCAGTCCTACTAGACTGATTAGGTTATTTAATTCACATCTACGGGTCATCTCATCATTATTCTCATCATTGTATCAGTAACCTTATTTTTCCCTATCTTTCCATCCAACACCATCTAACCACGTTCGTAATGACTCGGCAGTATTCTCATACAAATGATGACCTAAATATTCCGTTGATATTGTAAAACAAAATTAAATTTGGTATTGTCATTCAGCTACCTATATTTAAATTCATCCAAATAAAAGCAGGGTTAATATATATCTAACGTTCACACAACTTCACTAAAACATAACCTGAATGCAACCATAAAGATCGTCGAAAAACAACATTCCATAGCAAAAAGTCTTTGGATCGTTAACATATTTGATTGTATTAAGATTATGCTCAAAGCGTAAGTAATTAAATAGACCCCCTGATCAAGAATGTTGCAATCACAATCTTCCCTGACCTTCCGGTAAAAATAATAAAAATAAATTGAATTATATTTGCCGACAACTTTATTGTTTTAAGTCAGGACTTTCGACAAAATTTCAATTTATATGTAGAATTGTTTAAGTAAGGCCGTGTAAATCGGAGGATGGGTGTATAAATATTCAAAAAATAATAAAATTAAATTAAAAGAGCAAAATAGATCACGCGCGTTAATGAATTCATCCGTCAACAAGGAGAAAACAAATAATACAGAATAAACCACGATCATGCTTGTTTAGTTTTTATCCAATTTCGCCATATATACATTTATCCCCTCAAAATGTTGTTTATGTATTTTATTTTTCTATTTGCTGTTTACTCTTTTTTAGTTGAAACTTGGAAGAGATAAACTATAAAACACAAACACGATCATAATAAACTATTCTCACCCAGCAAACAAATGCAAAAACAAAAAATAGAAATGTATACATTTAATATACTAAACCAAAATATATCAATGAAATGGTATTTTATTTTATTTATTTATTTACATTTTACAATTTTGAGTAGCATTCCAACCACATTTTGAGCTTATAAGCTCATTTATAACGTGGTGTGAACTATATTAATGTTTCCAAACCAATGGCTATTTTTTAAGTGTCAAACCCCATGTTTTAACTTCTGCAACTACGAGCAATTACTTCTGCTGCTCCACGGAATCACAATTTTACGAAGCTGTTATATGTTAAATTATTTACATTAGTAAGCCCATTAAAATAGTTGTATGCTTGTGGGCAGTTATCAGCTATGATCATTCTGTGAAGTCCGCTCGATAAAATCAAATCTCCGTCTTACAATTATGGTTGGAAATGAACACAAAATGTTGATTAAAATGGAATTGATCAGCAAATATTATAAATAATCAAAAAATACAATTTTGAAAATTGAGGAACTAAATTTAATGTGACTGTTTGTTCCTGAGTACACATATTTAGAAAGTGTGCATCAACGCGTTAATTGTTACTCATGTCGTTTACCATGTACAGTACAAACAGAAAATTTTCAAATTTGAAACACATATTGGTATGCAGTCATAAAATAAACGCAAACACCAAAAAATAAATGAAACGAACGAAATGGCGAATTCATCCAGGAGAACAACAACAACAACAAAAATGTATCACATGACAATTGACAATGTGAACTCGATCATCTTTCCATATAGTAACTAATTATTATGTAATAAAAATAACACTTATATTACGCATCTTATATTGGAATCAAAAAAAGTCCTACATATTGAAAATTTACACACAATGTGCACAATCAAAATCTACTTAAATATAAGTCCTGCTAACTCCACACATATTAAATAAGCATAACTAACTAAAGATGTATTGGTAATTTTTTTTTTTAAAACTAAGTATAAATGTGTAGGTGCAGAAACGAACAAAAATGAAAAAAAAATTCAAATTTACATTGCATTGTTAGTGTATCCAACACACTCTTTGGTAGTTTTTTTATATAGGTATCTGTCAATGAGCGTTAGAGCAGGACTTATATTTAAGTAGATTTTGGCACAATGCATCATCAAAATACATATAAACAAAATTGTTATATACACATTCTACGCCATTGCAAGCGTACCGTACACAAATTAATATAACAATTCAATATGTATAGGTTTTCACTTTACTTATTAAAAACACACAGTTATTATTAATATTATATTAGTTAAATAATCAATTAATTAATTTCAAGCATTTAAACTATTTATTTATTTATTTATTTAGAGGAGAGACACAAAACACGTCTTTCCTCTACGACGTTCAATCGCCCACCGGTTATAAAAATTCTTAAAATATACAGTGCTGGGAAAAAAGATTTGAAAGCAATTGGCTTATTGTTTCATTTTAAATACATGTATGACGTAATTTTATGAAAAAAAATTACCTGCAATTTAGGGGAAGAACCCCGAAAAATGCCAAAATATCCAAAATACCTTGATTGGAGTTAAAGTAATGGTATAAATTAAACACCTATTTTTTAATTTTTTTTTTGTTTTTTATTGATTTATAGAAGTTCTATCTTTAATGTGAATATTTTGTTGGACCGCCATTTGCTTTTATTACAGCCATACAGCTCCGATTCGTTGAATTTGATAAATTTTTCAAAGTAGTAGGAGGTATGGATTCCCAAATCGTCATCAATAAACTTTTTAAAGCTTGAATCGATTCTGGGCCGTTTTTTACTACTTCTAGCTTCATTATAGACCAAATATTTTCAATGAGATTTAAGTCTAGACTATACGGGGGCCAGCTCAACACATCGATACTTCTTTCTGCGAAGTAGTTTTTTATCTTTAAATAAAGAGATAAGAAAAAAAACAAGTTTTTAACAAATTTTTTATGTTTATCTGAAAGGCAATTTTTCTATCTACAATTCAAAATTAATAACTCACAACTTTGGCGGTATGGCACGGAGCGTTGTCCTGTTGAAAAATAAATTTGCAAATCTCGCCAAAAAGCATTAACACAGAAGGCTCAAATTCGTTGTGTAGGACCTGTAGATAAACAGCTGCTGTAATGCTGGAACTAAGGAAGCACAACCGACCGGTTTCATTTCCAGAAAAGCATCACCTGACCATAATTCCTTCATTTTTCGGTGGAAGTCTTAAAAGACATTCGTTGCTAAGCCTCTCGTCCGGTTTTCTTCTTACGATAATTCTTCCATCTCCAACATACAGCTTGAATTTTGATTCATCGGAGAAAATCACATCATTCCACATCTCTGGAGTCCAAGAAACATACTCCTGGACCCATAGCAAACGTTTTTTTCCACTAGTAATGTGAACTTAGACTTCTGGACTGGTTGAAGTGCCTTCAAACCAGCTTGTTAAAGTCTTTTTCTCACTAAACTGGCTGAAATTTCATTTCTCGTTGCTCGATCAACATCCCGTCTTATGTCCGATGAAGTTTTAAAACGGTTCCAACGTCATTGTAACATTATGAAACGATCTTCCACTGGCGTTGTCTTTCTGGGCCTTCCTGAGCCTTTCTTTCTTTGTGTACTGCTCATCTCTCGCATTTTTTTAATATTCCACGCGACAGTACTTTTAGGAATGTTTAATCTTTCTGATATTTCACGCGTGGTTAAATTTTCTCGCGCCAAAATCAACGTATTGCTTTTACGCTGCTCACTAACTTTTCCCATTTTATTAACTAAAATTGCACTTTATTCTTTATTTGACTAGGATCACTTACAGAATAACTTAATCTCACAAAAATATGCACTATTAATACTCAAAAAAAAAATACAGGCAATAAAACATCTGCACCCTCATGACGGCCAAGAACGGTAGGCGTAAAATAAAATAATTGCTTGACCAATTTTTTTGCACATCAGTTGCGGGGTTGTACCTGTGTAATAAAAACAAAAGGCGGTCTAACAAATTATATTAAAGATAGAACTTCTATAAATCAATAAAAAACAAAACAAAAATTAAAAAATAGGTCCTTAAATTATTCTATTTCTAACTCCAATCAACGTATTTTGAATATTTTGGCATTTTTCGGGGTTTTTCCCCTAAATTGCAGGTAAATTTTTTTTCTTCAAAAAATTACGTCATACATGTATTTAAAATGAAACAATAAGCCAATTGCTTTCAAATCTTTTTTCGTAAGTTTTGTAGTTTTAGCAAAAGAAGACTCCAATTTGCAATAAAATATGTTTGCCCAATTTTTTTCCCAGCACTGTAAATTAAAAGAAAAGTGAATTGTGAAATAAGTGCTAATTGAATCTCAATAAAAGTCAAATCTACGCATCAGCATATCAGGCGGATCATACGGAATGTAGTCGCACAAAACACCAAGGAACAAATACAAGTAGATATTTTAAATAACATTAATTTATTTATCCAAACCGATGATATAATGATACACGTGGTGTATCGTGTTGTAACCACATAAATTTGTAAGTTTTTAGAACAGTGGTACGTACTGTGCTACATTTATATCAAGACATTCTAGTTTATTAATTTACCGGTATATGTGGTGTGTTAAGTGTTAATTTAATTTTTTAAACCCCTTATCAAGAATGAACAACGCACTACTTAAGAGAAGCAGTTTTATAATCGGATTATTAACTAGAATGAATGTCTTTGCAAGCACACTTTCCCAAAAACCGGTGAAGAGGAGGTAATAGTACGGGCGTCACATGTAAGAGAACATTTTAAATCATTCGTTGAAATCGAAAAGAAAATTTTCCACCATCCGAATTTGAAGAATTTGAAATCTTGTATTACCGTGCAATTAACAAACTAAACATGTTGCAATCTACCAAATAATGAATCCGTTACATATCTGCACGAAATATCCAATACAAACCAATATGTAATTATACGCATCAAGAATCTATCTCATCTACAGAACCGCAGTCGTACCGTGTAATGGCGGATTCAAACCAAAACCAATTCTTGCATGAGAGCAATTGGATCAACAACTGACTTATCTCATCTACAGAACCGCAGTCGTATCGTGTCATGGCGGATTCAAACCAAAACCAATTCTTGCATGAGAGCAATTGGATCAACAACTGGCTTATCTCATCTACAAAACTGCAGTTGTATCGTGTAATGGCGGATTGAAACCAAAACAGATTCTTGCATGAGAGCAATTGGATCAACAACTGCAATCTAAACCAACAACTGTTATCAACGAAATACCTGAAATAGACCAAACCATAACGGGGACCTGTATATGCATACCTGACTGGATTAAGTCTTTCAAACCAAATTATTTTGGATGTAAATAACAGTTGCGTACCTCAGGTGACGTCATACCAATCAAAGAACGTTATGGATGAATGCCGATTAAATTACATACATCTTTTACCCAAATCGATTCACATAGAATACCCACCTTAATGAAGTCATCCGGATCAATTTTATCTACTTGACCTGGTTCCTACTACCATGGAAAATAATACACCAAACCAAGATCGTACTGGGATAACAGACAAATCGCTCCAATTATCTAAGGTTACCAACCCTCAGTTTATACAGGGTGTCCGCCGGGAAGGTATACTACTTTGTTTGTTTATGATTTTTGATTAAATGAAAGAGAATGGATCTTATATTGATAAATGTTTTATTTAATGTCGGCAATTATGTATGGAATACAATATCAGATAAATGTCCGCCTCTGTTAGCCTCACAAAGGCGAGCCCTTTTTAACACATTTTTCATTACATTCTCACACATTTCACGCGGTATTTCATTAGTTTCATCACGAATATTTTGTTTGAGTTGCTCAAGCGTTTCTGGTTTGTTTGCATAAGCCTTGCTTTTTAGATATCCCCACAAAAAGAAGTCCGGAGCAGTCAAATCAGGCGACCGTGGAGGCCAATCAACATCACCATTTTTTGAAATAACTTGTTGTGGAAAGAGTTCTCGCAGTAATTCCATTGTAATCCTGGCTGTATGCAATGTGGCACCGTCTTGTTGATACCACGTGTTAATCAAGCCCAAATATCGCTCCCCATTCACAGTTACCGTTACGCCGTTTTCATTTTCAAAGAAGTAAGGTCCAAAGATTCCTCCTGACCAAATTGCACACCAGACTGTCACTTTTAATGGATGTAAAGGTGACTGATGAATAATGTGAGGGTTTTCCATTGCCCAGAACCGACTATTCTGTTTATTCACATATCCATTTAAATGAAAATGTGCCTCGTCACTCATTATGATTTTTTCATGAAAATCGGGGTTGTCATGGGCGAGCTGTAACATCCTATTGGCATATGTACGGCGGCGTAAATGGTCTTGTGGAAGAATTTGCCACGTGTATACTTCACGACTGTCAAGTATGAACTGTCAATACTAATATTCGCCTAAATGGCGGCAACACAAAGTAGTATACCTTCCCGGCGGACACCCGTTATTATATATCAAGCCATGTAACAAACCGTACTAATGAAAGAAATTTTCACTTAATGATTTTCGAACGAGATCCGCTGACTGTCAAATCATCATTTGTCAACCCATCTTTGATTCGAGTTCAGAATACCATAAAAATACACAATTTAATTAAAAACCATATAATGCATGCTCCAGCCAGAGTTCAACAAGTGTTAAATATAAGGCACCATCTACAAGTAACTGCGATAACGAAAACGCCTTTAATCCCAACAAGTACAAAAACATCAACCATCCATGAACAATTACCACTTATCAAATCAAACGGTGCGGCAAAACAACAATCAACCACAGCAATCGTGAAAAATACTCTTGCACCACAACAGAATCTATACATAATTACCCATCCAACATTCATCGTTAAAATTCCGTCATTACAAAAATCAAACAATATATTCACCAAAAACAAAAATCGGAGAATAAATTAACATTTAAGAACATTTCTAATAAATTCTTATTTTTCGCTACACAGCAAATCCAGTGGGGTTTTTCAAGTACAACATCGTCATTTCGAGGTCAATGTAAGTCTGCCGCTCGGAATTTCAAATGTCATCTCAAACGAGTTATGGGGAAAATTTATTTCCTTTTTAATGTCAATATTAATGCTATATCAACAATTGATGCAGTATCAAATCTTAAATATTGGCACGGATTCTCAAATGAAAGGGTTTATTCACCCACACAAAATCATATCGTAGTCATATCGTCAGTTAAATCGATACGTGTTACAAATTTGTAGAAAGTATCCAGGTCTAAAGGCAACAGATACCACACACACAACACCTTACACAAATATTAACAATCGAGCAACAATACAATCGAACCAAACCGCCAGCAAATAAACCTTGCACAAATTTCGATCAAATTTGCAATAAAGGCGTCGCTGGATCAGCTGAATAATAAAAAACCCAGCAGCCGAACATTTCTTTGATGCTATTATCTACCAGTAATATAATTTACGGCTTTTAAATAATGCTGTAATTGTAATTTAATTAAATTATCATAAAATGCTCGCATTAATTTATTATGAACTTTTAACTCAATAATCGCTTTTAGAATGACTATCCAGAAAAATATTTTCTTACTTAAAACTAGTTTAACCAATTCAACAAACTAATACTGATTCTATCTATATGTTAACATTTATACTACACAAGCAACCTTTATGTACTAAAATTAATTTGAGTAGACTAGCGACATCCTTCTGTGACTAGACTACTTAACAATTTTTAATCTAGTAATAAATTTTGTGTATTTGATAAATCCATTTTGGGTATTAACTACATACTATGTCATTTGACATTTTGCATTTCATTATAAATAATTTTAACTTACAAATTGTTTATATAAATATAAAATTATAATGTTGAATTGTTTGTACATTTTAGGGTTACTTCTGAACATTGAATATTTTGAACATTCTCCCAGCCTTAACTTCTTCCAATGGCAGTAACAGAATTTTATTTAATGGTCGTTTGAATGTAATGCTCGCAATTTTTATTGTTACAACTCTGACATATCCATCTCCACCCGGATGTACTTCTGAAACACGACCCAATGTCCCATGGAGGTAAGTACTGTTCTTTTATTAATACGACGTCACCTATTTGCAAATTTGGGTTCTCGGTTTGCCATTTGTTTCGTTATTGAAGAGTATGCAAATACTCTACATTGAAACTCTTCCAGAAGACAAATGTTCGCCGTTGAATCTTCGTTCACATCTTCGAAAATTGTGTTGTACTTTCTTCCTGAAATGGTTCTGGGAGACCTGTGATCAGTGCACCAGTTAAAAAATGACCTGGAGTTAGTAGTTCATATGAGTCATCATTCGTTGATGATACCGTAAGTGGCCGAGAGCAAATAGCTTTGATATTGCAGAATAATATTGACAATTCCTCATACGTGAGATTTATATTACCGGTTACTTTTGCCAAATTTGTTTTCACTGATTTCACCGCCGATTCCCAAATGCCAGCAAAATTTGGAGTCAGTGGTAGAGTGTAATGCCAGATTATTTGGTTTTGTGCCAGAAAATTGCCCACTTCAAGTATAAAATGAGTTGACTTCATCAGTTCTTGTAAACCAGTTATGTATATAGAATTCCGCTGCCTTGTACATCCGACGTAACTTTTGATCAGTGCCCACAAATTAAGTCCCATTATCATTGTCCCATTGATGGAAGACCTCTTCTGGCAATAAATCTTCGTAGAGCTGCAATGAATCCATTAGTACTACATTCTGTAACGATCTCAATATGAATAGCTTTAGTAACAAAAAAAATGAATATTGCAATATATCCCTTTGACATTTTCGCCCTGCGCCCTCTTTTGTTTGCTAATGAAACTGCCCAAGTGAAATCAACACCGGTATTCTCAAACGCTCTAGCATAATTAAGTCGCACCTTTGGTAATTGCTCCATTAATTGATTTGGTGACTGACCTCTATACCTCGCGCATGTTACACATCTTTTTATCGATTTACGGAACTTCTTCCATTTATGACCCAGCATTTTTGTCTTAAAAGGTGACAAAGTAAGGGAAGGGCCAGGATGTAGGAATTTCTTGTGAACATGGGTAACCAAGAATTTGCTAAGAATTGAGGATTTATGCAAAATAATGGGATGCTTCGTATCAAATTTACAGGTAGCTTTCTCGAACCTTCGCGTAATCCTTTGCATCGTCTTTAAACTCTGTCCTTCGACATTTCTCCCGCGCTGATAGTTGAGGTTGGTCCCTCTTCTATTTCCCAAAATCTTCTAAGAGTTTCATCTAATTTTGACTCTTCGGTAATTGTTACGTGATTGTCAGGGTGATTATTGAGATTATCCGTTTTTCCTCCGAACACAATATAACCGAACGCAGTATTTTGCGCAACTAGGGCTGAGTTCGAGCACGTCTGTTTTCCATTTCGCAGTACATCAAAAAATATATCTGCTCCCAATAACATTCACTAACCCAACCTTACCACTCACAAACCGTGTAATACTACCAGTATTTGTTATAAATAGTCTCAGTATTTTAGCATTTCGTGATATTTTTATAATGTTATACTTGGAGTATGAACCTCAAAAAAATGTTGGTTAATTAATTACAATTAAAACAATAAAAATTGAAAAAACTGAATGAACTTCTCTAGTTTAAAAGTTAGTAGGTATAATCCCACGCCATTCGTGCCTATTAATTTGAGCTACCGTTACTGACAGGCAAAATTTTATTAACTCGTCGTAACAACCCTGAAAGACAACTGATTCCGTGTGGGCTTCCTGAATAAAGGTTCAATTTCAATGACACCGCACCGCGCCGAATCGTACCGCATCTTTCCGTCATTACGGATTGTCAAACACAGTGTGTCCGCTCCATTCCAGAAAAGTGACAGTTTCACAACATAAAATATTAAGAATAATTTCAGAATTAATACAATTTTAACGAACAATGAAAACGAGAGGCATAATAGGAGATTTATCAAATTTGATTACGCTGTATTTTTTATATAAGAGATACAAAAGGTATAAAGCAAATAAGTATTCTAGAAAAAGGTGGGTGGGTAAGACCGCTAAGTCGTAGTCAAAATTTTGATTGCTATTTTATTTCGACATACAAAAAAATGAAAGAAATGGACAGTGAAGTATTTTTCTTACATACACGAATGATTAGGCTGGTTTATAATGTGCTGCTGAATTTACTAGAAAACGATCTTACAAACTTTCAATTAGACGTCCAATAAATTTTGAATGCAGATTGGCAGTTACACTTTTGTAAGCATATAATAAAGTTTGAAGTTTAAAATTTGGAAATAAATGAGTTTTATTCAATTCAGATATTTGTCACAAGGTGTGTCTCCCCAGTTTCTTGCCTGGTGCTACAAAACGGGCAAAACGACTGTCAGGACCATTATTTTTGGATACATGCGAGATAATATGGAAAGTTCTATGCTATCTTCAACTTATTGCGTGTCATTGAAATTGAACCTTAATTCACCCTTTATAAATAAGTATAAAATTTAATATTTACCCCATTCCAAATTGGGTGCTCAAAAGGATGTGCTACATGCATATACCAGCATATATGTAAAACGATACATTCTCTTATGAAATATGACAACTTAGGTTAGATAACGAGAAAAATTAGTTTACTTGAAATTGATTTATTACCGACCTATTCAATCACATAAGTAATAAAATGCAGAAAACAACTTATCTAAGATATTTTCTGAAAATTTCAATTATTATGAACGGACATAGATAATTAGTTGTACCCATAATGAAAAACGTTTTATCTGGTCAACATATACTAGTACTATCAGTGATACATTTGAATTGATTGGTTTAGGTTGTTCTAAAAAACAACGTTAGTTTGAATTGTTTATTTATTTTCATTAGAACATAATCTCTTACTGGTAGAAATTTAATTAAAATGTTTCTGAGCTCGTAAAACAAAGAGGCATAAGTCGAGTTGTGCTTTTTGTTAAATTATCAAATATTTACATTCCCTAAACTAAAACCTATGTTTGATTCTGATCCATTCTTTTAAAAGACATACAAAACAATTCATCGTTAAACATCAAAACATTCTTATTTTAATTTAGTTCTTAATTAATTTACGTAAAATTCAATATTTTAATACTCGTATCACGTATACAAAGCAAATTTTAATTATAACGCGAGTTTATGTCAATATTCGAGGGCCGCCATCGAATTTGATAGGATATTTTAAAATAGCTTGTAAGTTAGTTACAGCGGCGAATTTATTTCGTATTGATTTACAGTGGCGATAGGTCTACAATTTATGAATATCATATTTTAGAACACTGTATCTTTTCCTCTGTAAGCAATTTCTATAAAGTTGCAGCTATAGAATTTCTACATTTTCAGAATCGGGCCACAAATCTTCTGCACATAACGATTGTGGAAGTGATAACATTAAATATTGGAAAATACACATCAAACATCAAACATTTAAAAATATACGAGTAATTAAAAGCGAAAAATTAAACTTAACTAACTAACTGTATAATCTAAATCGTTATTCTTGCATAAAGTTCAGAAAACCATCAAAGTCAATCCTTGTTGAAAATTTAATCTTTAAATTTATAATAAATAAAATTAAAATAAAAAAATGTAAAAAATTGAATAAAGGCTAAGTAGGAAGTATGATTCCGTATAGTCAATAGAGATGTCGAATTTTGGCAAACTGACGTTTTTTTTATCAAAACTCGTCATTTCCGGCTAATTTTGTTTGAAACTTAATTTACAATCATTTTGTTTTTGTATCTTCGTAAATGATAAGTAAAAAGCTCCTGTGGAAACTATCACTTTCGGTGGAAAATCATTGCGATCTCCCAATTTATGGAAAACGCAAGTTTTCAAGTATGAATTTTCATCCCGACAATCAAGACATCTGGGCTGTACAGAGTCCAAATTTTTGTTGAAAACAGTCTTTTTTGTCAAAAATTGTCATTTCCATTTTTCATTTTTCCTCAACAGTAAAAAGAACATGTGTCAAAAGATGTTCCAATTTAAAATAAAAATAATAAATCAAAAACAACAACCAAATAAAAATAGAAAATAAATAAGTATAGAGGTGTTACTTATTTATTTTCTATTTTTATTTGGTTGTTGTTTTTGATTTATTATTTTTATTTTAAATTGGAACATCTTTTGACACATGTTCTTTTTACTGTTGAGGAAAAATGAAAAATGGAAATTACAATTTTTGACAAAAAAGCCTCACAATTTCCGCCGCCGCCAGGTTCTCATTCTTGTAAACAAGAATAAGTGAAATGAGTAACCTAGGTGTGGGGCGGGTCACGCTAACTGGTGGCGGATGCGTCGGATCAAGGTGTTATGCGAACCGTGCCGGTGATCAGCCAAGCTGGGGACGCATCTAAAAATAATTGCCCAGTTGTGAACGGAGCCCTCTGGATACCTGGCGACCTCCAGTTGTATAAAGCCTTACCCGTGTGCACGGATCTCTGCACGGGTGGACCATCATTTTCTCCGATACTCGTGGGGACGAAATAAATTAAGTAGCCAGCACTTCTCAAATGCTGGTAAAGACTGTAACTGGGTCTGTAACTCCAGCCGTCGGTGATGCTAGGACTGGTTCCGAGGATTGCTAGCCAAGGAATAGCGATAGTAACAAGAAGGAGAAAGTTATTGCTCTGTCAGTCCGGAGATGCAGGACTAGGCGTTCGGCCTTCCTTGTCTTGGACAGACTGGCTGCAGCCCCGGAGGAGCACTGAACTGAAGAACAGAGGAAATCTGCCAACTGGGTTAAGAGCTGTATTACCGATGTGAGCAATGCACGCAAGGAGGATCTTGGGTCTAAAAGGCGGAGATCCAACGAAGAGGAGCATGTAGGTTTGAATGCCGAGAGAAAACGGGCCGAGTTTCATGTGGGACAGTCGCCAAAAAGGCATAAGCTTTTTAACGAAATCGTGAAGGAGGGGGAGTTGGTGCTAGTCGTCTTGGACGAGAGCCATGAGGGCGGGAGCATCACAGGAGTAAGATAGAGGTTGGTGTTTAATGCACTTAACCTCGTCTTTCTTAAAGTCTTCGGACAACATCCGGAACATTCGCCAATTTGCAGGGACGCAGGTTGGTATCAGCGACGATTGAACCTGACTGCCTGCGCCGTCAGAGATAGGTTTTCTTGTACAGGAAGGCAATCGAGAAGTTGGGCGAGGTATAGCCAGGAGCCAAGCCCAGGGCAGTTTCTAAAGAGGAAGTATCAAGCAGACCTAGGGCAATGACCTGGATTCCCACGGAGCTGGCAAACCTGGAAGAATTCCTGAGAATTATCCAAGTTTGCAATCCAGATTTTTCGACGGGGAACTGAAAGATTGTAAAGCAGGAGGAGCCTAAGGGCAGCTATACATTATCCATCATAATAATCAATAGGGAGACCGGCGACAGCGTCGGATCCAGCTAATCGACGTAGCACGGCTGTCGTAAGTGGAAAAGTGAATACTGTTAACAATGATCAGGTTTGTGCAGATAAATTTACACCACACCAAAGCTGCTTCGACGGTGCTACTTCTCAAAATTGCTAAGTCAGGGGAGGAGATAGCTCTGATCCAAGAACCATGGATCAAAAATAACAAGATCTGTAGTCTGCGAGCGAAGGGTTATACCCTATTATACACTTGTGGGCGGATAAGATCAGATCATGTATACTGGTGAAGAATAATATAAATATTTTTCTACTTCCGCAGTATTGCCATGGGAACATTACTGCAGTCTGCATGGTTACGGAGGGTAGGAAATTCTGGCTTGCAGCCGCATAAATGGACCGCGAGAAGCCAATGCCGCCAGATAAACCGGGGGCACTTGTTTGTGATGCAGAAAGGAGGAAGGTCGGAGTTATCTTGGATGTGACGCGTACCATACCATCTGGGGTAGCTCGGACATCAATGACAAGGGTGTCACGTTTGAATTTCTTCTAAAAACTAACCTCATTATTAGTAATATAGGTCAGGAACCCACCTTTATTATTAGAAATAGGCAGGAGGTTCTGGTTGTTAATCTATGATCAGGGAATGGAGGGTGGCGAAGGAGCATTCCTTCATGATCATCGGTATCTAACGCTTAAGCTTAATCTCCAAATTACAAATCAGTACGTCTTCAGAAATCCCAGGAGGGCAGTTTGGCACGTATATAGATATATATTGGAGAGTAGCATTCTATCTAGAGTTCCAGGACTTCCCGACACGGGTAGTGATCTGGATTAAATAGTTGATACTCTTACTAGGGCTTACAATACCTCTATGAGGGAAGCCTGCCCATTAACAAAGCTGAGGGAAACCCGGAAAAATGTTTGGTGGACCTCGGCACTTGCGGAGTGCCGAAAAGTCTGCGGGCCTGCTTTCAATAGTTCAACATTCTCTATGATCAGGGAATGGAGGGTGGCGAATGTGCATTCCTTCTCTGACCATCGGTATCTAACGCTTAAGCTTAATCTCCAAATTACAAATCAGTACGTCTTCAGAAATCCCAGGAGGACAGTTTGGCACGTATATAGATATATATTGGAGAATAGCATTCTATCTAGAGTTCCAGGACTCCCCGACACGGGTAGTGGTCTGGATTCAATAGTTGATACTCTTACTAGGGCTTACAATACCTCTATGAGGGATAGCCCATTAACAAAGCTGAGGGAAACCCGGAAAAATGTTTGGTGGACCTCGGCACTTGCGGAATGCCGAAAAGTCTGCGGGCCTGCTTTCAATAAAGCGAAAAGATCGAGAGAAAGTCAAGACTGGGACTTCTATAAGGAATGCCTCAGAGAATATAAAAGAGAGACAAGGAAGGTGCAAAGGTATTCCTGTAGGCTCTTCTGTAATAGAATGGAAGGGGTGTCGGAAACCTCGCGCTTAAGAAAGATTCTCTCTACCAGTGCAGCTGTATCAGGCTATCTGATTAAACCGGATTGCGAGTGGACGGTTTCTAGTGAAGAGACTCTTAATCTTCTGATGGAAACTCACTTCGCGAGAAGTGAGGATCCGTCATTTGCGGAGGTGGATAACTGCGGGTCTATGGATAACTACGGGGTCCAAATATTGTATACAGAGGATATTCTGAATACACAGAATAAAATGGGCTATTAAAAGTTTTAAGCTCTTTAAATCAGCTGGTCCGGATGGGATTGTATCAGCAAAAATTCAGAAGAACTCGGAGATATTGCTTCCCTGGCTGGAGGTTATCTTCAAAGGGTGTCTGAAGCTGGGGTACATCTCCAATAAATGGTGGGAGGCTAGGGTGATCTTCACCCCGAAAGCAGGTAGAAGCTCGCACAGCATTCCTAAGTACTTAGGTCGAATATTTCCGCCATCCTTACTGCTGAAAATGATGGAAAAGCTGCTGGATGTCTATATTCGTTCGTGAATTGTACCCAGAAACTGAGCACAGTTTCAACTCAGCATGCGTACCATAAGGGTAAGTCCGTGGATACGGCACTACATGCCATGGTTCGGGAAATTGAGAAGTTACTGGACTTTCCGGAATCCTTGCTGGTGGCGTTTCTCGATATCGAGGGCGCTTTTAACAACGTGAAGATGGGCGCAATTAGGGAAGGATTGCTGCCACTCGAAATTTAACACTCAGAAACCAGGCTAATTTATCACTTGCTGGGAAGCGGAAGGGTTATTGCGGGGATGTAGGAAGTGTCCATCAGAAGGCGGGTTGTTCGGGGACCACTTTCACGGAGGTGTCTCCTCTCCCGTTCTTTGGAATGTAGTAATCAACGGACTACTATTGGAACTGGAGGGGTGGTTGCTTATGCCGATGACGTAGCGTGAGTTATCTTGGAAAAGCACCTTGGTACAATTAGGGATGTGATGCAGAATGTGCTATCAATCACTGAGGGTTGGGCCAGTAGATATGGTTTGGGGATCAACCCATCTAAAACAGAGCTGGCTCTGTTCACTAGGAGATATAAAATTCCGGAAGTGGTTCCACCAAGTCTGAATGGTACTATGCTGGCCTTTACTGATAACGCGAGATTTCTAGGGATTCTTCTGGGCAGTAAGCTCAGTTGGAAACCAAATACGATAGAAAAAGTTAAGAAAGCCACTGTGGCACTCTACTCTTGCAAAACTGCCATTGGAAGGAAATGGGGTCTGAAACTGGAGCTGGTGCACTGGCTTTACACAGCAGTAGTAAGGCCTGTACTTCTGTATGGTGTGAGTGTATGTTGGCCAGCTCTGGAGAAACTATCATACAAGAACATGATGGGGAAGGTGCAGAGAGCAGCCTGTTTGCTCATTAGTGAGACGCTGAAAACGACACCCACTAGTACCTTAGAGGTTATGCTGTACCTTCGCCCGTTGGGTATTATTAGTAAGCAAGTGGCAGTCAATACGGCAGCTTGGCTATCAGTGGCTTCGGGGTGGAAGTGCCTCAACTACAGTCAATTCTGTGAGGCATGACCTAGTGAATTTGGATTATATAACACCCCTGTTGTGTTTTGGCAAGCTTTTTAAGATGATTCTCTCCTCTAGGGAGGATTGGAAGCATGGTCTCTTTGTGGAGACCGGGACAGTTAAATTCTTCACCGACAGTTCCAAGCTCGACGGTAGAGTGGGAGCTGGTATGTTTTATGGGGAATTAAATATGGGTCTATCCTTTCGTCTCCCTGATTACTGCAGCGTGTACCAAGCTAAAGTTATAGCGATTGATGAGGTCATGAACTGGTTGAGGCATAATGTAATATCGTTGACTGATATCACTATTTACGTTGACAGTCGGGTGGGTGGCCATTCTTTCACTGGATTCAGTTCTGGCGTCAAGGGTGGCGTTGGATTGTCACACATCTCTTAACGAGATGAGTGAACTATTCAATATCCAGTTGGTCTGGGTTCCGGGCCATTCAAATGTTGATGGAAATTGCAGGACAGACGAATTAGAAAGGGACGGTACGATTCTCCAACTGGAACCAGGAAGAGAATGTGTAGGTAGGCCTACACGTTATCTCCCTGCTCACAGCACAGACACTGAAAACAGCAAGCCATATGGAAGCAGATGTCTTGGCAAATGCTAGGTGGCTCGCCAGTCTGACTGGCAGGGTAGCGAAACAAGTATGGCCTGAGCTGAACCCGATTCGCTCCGAGATCTTAATCACTGAATTGTACGGGTACTTACCGGACACTGCCTCTTCGGAGAACATGCGAGAAGGCTGGGTCTGGATGTAAATGGCGTCTGCAGAAGCTGCAAGAACGAAGAGGATGAGGAGTTGCACTAGCTGGCAGAAGATATAAATCCAATAATTAGTAACTCCAATAATAATTCCAATAATTCCAATCCAAATCACTTGGGCAAATACACTATGGCCTCTCTGATTTGCCTTGCTGTAATGTGCGAGATCTTCTTCGCTATATTAATAGCACTAAATGGTTTTAAAGGGAGTTTAATGATGTAGGATCCTGTGGTATCACAATGGGCCAACGTTGTGCGATAGCAACCACTGAAACCTAACCTAACCTAACACTTCTAAAAAAATGTAAACAAAAAGAGGAAAAATGTCGTTTATGGTCTTAAGATCTAAATTATGTGGTTTGTGTTTAGAATAAAAGAAAAAGGGTATACCTTTAAAAATACAAAAAAGTTAAAAATAACTAAATTGACAAAGATAAACCGAATTATTTTTTTTACTTCAGTAATATTTTCAAATAACTGAAAATTATTATTTAGTCAAAAAGGCACATCATTAGTTGGGTCTTTTCATTAAAATAACATATTGGATAGTTTGTGTTTTTTCTCAATTGGTGCCGTTATAACAAAAAATCGTAACGGTTTTTAAAATAAGTTATTTCATGAAGTCGAGTTATGTCTTTTCTGTTGAAATAATATTTTAGAAATTTGTTTGTTCAACTTAATTTATGCCTGTTTAACAAAGTTTATTGTGCGTTTTAAATAAAATTATTCGTGTTGTGTCTAAAACTATTTTTATTAGTTTTAATTCTTCAACTAGTAAAAGGTTATCATTCAAAAATTAAAATGAGCCAAAGAGCGGTAAAAATGTTGCCACTAGTACAACAAAAAACCGGTAATCCTAAATTTAATGACGAAAATGTTCAGACTCCTGAGATGGCTAACAAAACAGATGGTAAGTAAATATATGATTTGGATTCACCCACTTAAATTAAGCAACTACCTCTAAAAGTAGCAGCTAAACATTGTAACCTACAACTTGAGGGTGACTGCCCAAGTAACATTTTTAAGAGCTATAAACAGCGTTTAGCTCTATTTCAGTTCTAAAACAGATAATATGCCACTAGCAGTTGCACAAGGTAAATATAACACAATATTTCTGCTACTTTCAGTCATTGTTTCAGGATATAGTTTTATTAGTAAGCTCTATAACCACACTTAGAGCTTATCTAGGTTGTTTTATAGAGCTCGTTGTATTTTAGAATAAGTTTCTATTAGCCAAATTTTATCTTGTATTAAAGCTATATTAGAACTGATTTAGAATTTATAGCTTCTTTAGATATATGCTCAAATGTAACATAATTTTACACGACTTTAGTGCTCATATCTTACAAATATAATTACAATATCCTTATACCAGAGCTTACTTATACAGTTTAAATTCTTTTAGAGGGCACGAATTATTTTAGAGTGGTGTAAAGCACTTTTCATTTGTTTAGTTAGCCGCTTCACAATTTTTATGAGTGCATCGAGTTGTAAAGTGGCAGAAGTTGAATAATATTGACAATACGGAAGAAAAAGACAGAGATGAATATACTACAGTGGGGAAAAAGTAGTAAGACTTTTTAATTTAAATTTCGCGCGGAAAACCATTCGTCGAAATATTTTTTTTTTCTATGTTGGTATGGCTGTCTAAATAGTCAGTGACAGCTGATTAGTAACTCTGCAGTGACGCTTGGTCTTTAAAAGCGTCGACATTTCATCGAACGATCTTTTGTGCTTATCTATTGAACGTAGATAACAGTTTCCACTTATATTTGAATAGGACAAGCACATGACCGCTGTCCATGTCTGTATCTCTGTAAGATCTAACATCGGATATGCTAGTGGTAGGTGGAGTGTCCCTTAGATACCCTGACGTGATCGAATTGGTTTGCCGTTCTTTCATCATTCGATATCCACGTTACTTTGTGGATTCTCTTATGTGAGAAAAACGTTCTTGATACAACTAAGTTACGGATAAAAAAAGATATGTATTTTTCAAGGTACAAGAAAAAAATAAAATCGTAATCCACGACGAGAATTAATGTATACTATGTACTGTAATTACAAAAGGTAATAGCTGTTGCACGATAACACCACAGGGAGCTTCTTGAGTCTAACAGTTAAAAGCCGAAAGGCTTTCTACCTCCCCACCAGAAGATCTCTATTCCAACATTTGATAGTTCTAGAATTTGACGCGAAATAAAAACTGTACTTATATAACAGGTTTGGGTAGCTCTATGAACTGGAACATTCCTCCAGCTCAGCGAAATAAACTTTAACCCATAGCACGTTTTTGTAATCTCAAAAGTCCGCAAGTGCCCTTGGTTCACCAGAAGCGCTTGGTGTATTTATCACTTTCTAGTGATTAGTTCAAAAAGTAACGAGCGGTATTTTCCATCGTGATTGCGGTTTCTGTCGTTGACTGGATTTTCGTTCCTGATATTCGTGACAGAATCATTTTCTTATTTTCGTTACTTATATCTTATATTCGGGACGAACCCCGAAACTGGGCCATTTTTCGGTAGACCTGTGTACCTCAACACCTGAAATATTCTTATGCTTCTTTGCTGAGTTCTCTGGAGAGGCCGAGGTAGTAATTTACCTTATTATTTTCGGAGCACCACTTGTATCTTTGCAGGTGGATTGGGCACATTTCAAGTTTTTATACAAATTTGAAGTAAAATTTAGCTAGCTAAAAACATTTAGCTCACGATTTCGCTGACAAGTATCCTGCTCACTGCTAAAAATTCAGTTTACGGATTGTGCCGTAAGATAAATAAGATAAATTTTGTCATTCTGAATTTTAGTTTTCTTATTTGTTCTTTAAAGGTGCCCCCTTTAAAACTTAGTTTAGCTCGAGCGGCATACATAGATTAGCTTAATGAGCAATTGTATTCTATTTTACCGAACCATTTTGTTATTCAACATCTTTAAAAATTCGTTTGATTACTATAACGGCTGAACTAGTCTGTATGAGCTTGCACTCAGCTTGGGATAGGATATATCAAACTTCTGATGTTTAGAAATTCTACCGGAGATGGTACAAACCGAGTGTTAGCCTTAAAACTAACGAATTAATTAAAATTTTTATGGATTACTATTTATATTTTGTTGTAAAACCATTGTTTTACAAAACCGAGAAATGGTTGTTTTTGCAATTGGATTGGGTTTCATTATCGCCTAAAATTGAAAGCAATATTCATGATCCGGGCCTCTGACGAAAGGATCAACGGGCTTTTTAGTCCATTAATGGATAATCCCAAACCTCTACATTAACTTGGCTCTGTACAGGAACCATACGCAGATTTTAGCGAAAAAACTAGATATAATTTTTTTAAACTAGACTACTTACAATCTTTGCGTTTAACTTCGCGCTTTAACGCGAAGTTAAACGCAAAGATTGTTTGAACAGTTTGAAAACTAGATTTAAAATTCGTTCTAAAACAACGAGTGTCATCTAAACGACTGAGTACTGCGCGCGCATGTTGACTTGTTGATTCACGTATTTTATTTCCTTTCTACCCTCCGGTTGTAGTTGGCGAGCTTTCCCCAATCCCCTGAAGAAGAGAAATTATGAATGAAATCTACCTTAAAAATGATTAATAATTTATTAAAATTAAAGATAAATAAAGTTCACGTTCAAGAGAATGAAAATTTATTTTACTGACACATTTTCGAGATATAAATAAAGTCAAAAAAACAATAAAAAAGTTCTTTAGCAACTGTATGTGATTTTTTTATTGTTTACGTTTTATAGGCCAGCATACAACAAACTTTATAATGTGATGAGGCCGTACTCAAACTTCGTTTCTTTTGGTTTTCTTGGTAAAGGGGAAAGGAACGAAGTTTGATACCGATATCATGAAATCCTGTGCGAAAGCGTAGATATACATACACAAGCACAGTAAAAGTAAATCGCGCCATTATTTTCAAATGTGGATTCCCCGACAACTATATTAGTACAAATTATAGTCACGTAGCACGCTGAAAACCTTATAATTTTGACGTGTGACATTTATTTTATTAAAAAAAAATTTGTTTTCACCTTGAAAAAAGTAAAATTTAAAAAAAAATTGTTTAAATTTTCAGTTTTAAATCTTATAATTATTATAATAAACAATGGCCGCACCAGTTATTATATCAGCATCAGCAAAGCATACATCGACTGTAAGTGAAAATCTTATTTTTCTGCTTTTTAATGGCATTCTGTATCCAGAAAATCAATAATTTTTCTTGTTTTCAACTTGTTCTTTGTTAGCTTATATTTTTGCATGGATTAGGTGATACAGGGTAAGTAATTAAACGTAATGAATATTTTGCGTTATATTCGTCACCCGGAAAAAATATTTAACCTCACTTAATTTTGTTCTGACTTATCTAGTAATGGTTGGGCATCAGCCATGGCGAGTATAAAAACTCCAAATATGAAAGTTATTTGTCCTACTGCACCGACAATTCCAGTTACATTGAATGCGGGTTTTCGTATGCCGTCGTGGTTTGATTTAAAAACATTAGATATAAATGGGCCCGAAGATGATGCTGGAATTGATAGAGCTACTGAAGGGATTCATTCTCTTATAAACAGTGAAATACAAGGTGGCATCGCTTCAAATAATATTATTGTTGGAGGATTTTCGCAAGGCGGAGCACTAGCGTTACATGCTGCATTGACCTATCCACAGCCATTGGGCGGTGTAATGGCACTCTCGTGCTGGTTATTACGCCATAAAAGCTATCCAGTTTCTCGAAAATGTCCTGATAGTATTCCTGTAGGTTATTTTGATTTAATTTGTCGATATAACATTAGTGCTAATTTACCATACAATTTAACTTTTCAGATATTCCAATGTCACGGCGATTGTGATCCAGTTGTGCAATATAAATTTGGTCAAATGTCTTCCAGTTTACTAAAATCGTTTATGAAGAATGTTCAATTTGTTACATATAAAGGAATGACACATTCATCATCCGACGAAGAATTAGCGGACTTAAAGAAATTTATTCTGGCAAACATTACGAATTAAAAAGGATTAGATGTAATAATTTATTGTTTTTCCTACCTACATAGTGTTCTTGTTTGATTCTTTTAATGCATTTGAATAGTTTGTAAATTATAAAACAATTTCCTTTTAAGATTTTTACGAATGGCCAAAATGATATGATCAAAATCGTATCGTCTACATAAAATATGAAATGAGTTATTTATTTAAATATGGAAAGATTTTTACTTTGATATTTCTATAGTACAATAATTTTAACGTTTACCTACATACTTTTTGTGTGCAATATAGACTGAAAATCTGTACTATTATGTAACATGTATTATGCAATATTTTGTTTCTAAATTTGAATAGCAATCATCGCCGTACACAAATTACACTTATAAATGAGAAATGGCCTAAAACTATTATTTCCTTATTTGCTATTGTATTTTTCAAAAATGGATATTAAAGTAAATTTTGTTCAATATCCATTTGCTATATTTAAATTTAAAATCATATGGTAAATAAAATACATAAAAAATATTCTAAACATTGTCAAGTAATTAAAATTGCGTGCGTTTGTAGAGTAGAGAGGGGTAATAAGTTGTCTTTTCTATTACGTGCGTATAATCGTTTAAAATATGTATCTATAATAATAATAATGATAATAAGAAATTAATATATAAATAAATAAAATATCTTTAAAATAGCTATCATACGTCTTAAATTTCCATACACACACACGTACACATATGATAACAAGTAAAATAAAATAAATTAAAAATCATAGGTCGCCATAATCATAACTTATTTGTGTAAATCATAAATTTTTATCTTCAATTTCAAATTATTTCTTCTGCGAACTAAAGAGAAAACTAAAATTCTAAATTCTAAAAGAAAATGAACTTGGTACATGTGTAAGCAAGCACTAACCGCTCTACTTTTAAATTTGATGTAGTAATTGCATGATTTGTAGATACACATAATTCAATTCCGTCTTATAATATTATTGTTTAAAGTATTATTATTAACTTTAATTAACATTTATTATACATTATTATTTGGCCGTATTAATTATATCAAGATAATAACAAAAAATATATATTTTAATTTTAAACAAAAACATAACTTTTATTTATACAAATTTATAGCGTTCTTATTCTTATAATACCAAACCGATAGTTTCTCGTCCCAGGATTACGTACCAGCACCATAAATTGTTTGCGGCAATATTTTTGGTACTGCTCATAAAATTCAATAAATGTCTTAAACCCATGTGATGTTACGTAGCCGATGCCAGATCCTTTGCCATCGGTGAACGAATATTCTGCTTGTGTTAAATATCCAAATACCTCCCGTGAACATTGATTTCGTATTTTTTCAGGGTATTCATCATTTAACCACAACCGACACATGTTTTTAAACTGTTTGGCTATTAGTTGGTTAGTTTCCGGTTTACGTATCAATACTCGAAGTTTTGAATTCTCTTGCTTTTTGCGTTTTTCACGAATACGACGATTTCGTAACCGTTTTAATAATTTTTTATGATTTTTACGTAGCGCTTTTCTTTCGGTTTCGTTTTGATCAGGTCGCAATGGTTCCACATGAATAGGATCGTTTCGCAAGCATTTACGAAACTTTATGTTTGTTTTTAAATCACGCTTCGATGGTATACAAATTATTGCATAATCTTTTGAATTGCCACGAGATTCGAGCGATAAATAAATTGGAATTAAACTATTTTCGGGTAAATTAACATTTTGAATGCTCATTTTACCGTTCAGTACATTTTGTAACGATTCCAGTAAATTGTAATTTCGGATAACAAAAAATTTTGAATCATTCAGTGTTGGATACCACTCCCTGATAAGCTGTTGCCAAGGGCATTTAAAGGGGCTCGCTATTGCAAATTTGGTGTAATTCAACCGTTTGTTTTGCGGTTTCCGAAAATATC
Source organism: Nephrotoma guestfalica (assembly GCA_963691935.1). NCBI lineage: Eukaryota > Metazoa > Arthropoda > Insecta > Diptera > Tipulidae > Nephrotoma > Nephrotoma guestfalica. Next base: position 114,706,828 of record OY829915.1, read on the forward strand.
TAAAATTAGGAACAAAAAATGTTTAATATGTACGCCGAAATAATGTTTTAATACTCACAATTCCTTTAATTCCAAATGTCTTCGTTCATTTTCGAGCGATCCCGCTTTAGTATCTGGCAAAAACTCATCGTACCCGTTTTCCCGATTAATTGAACGAGCTTCCCGAAGACCGCCTGCCCGGGCTCCCCACATCACGAGACACATCCAAGTTACTACCCCATAGCCAGCCGGAATTATAATGTCCCAACCACAGCCATATCCAATCGATTTATGTTTGGAATTTTGATTTCCAGGTCTCTGTACCAAAAGCACAGTTACTCCTTGTAATGCATTCTCAAATTCACATCGTTCTCCAGGCACTAGACACTGTTCATTTCTTAGTTCACAAAATCTATAAGTTGGCATCATCGTTTCAATTAAACTGTGACGAAAATTTTCATTCCAAATTTGGCTGTGATTAATATTCTCGGGAATCGTAAGTAAATTATTGTTGAATTTTATATTAGTAACTATTTGAACTGGATGCGTCCGAAATTTGGGTCGATTTAGCCGAGGATCTTCAATAGTAAGACCTAAAATCATATTTGGTGGCAATTCAGATGGTGAAGTTATATTCTTTAACTCGTTCCAGAAATTCGATTGTTCCGCAAAAAACAAATTTTCATCAGTCTTTTTGCATTTAAGCGCACAGTTTAGAACATGTTGGGATTGGGGTCCCGTTAATCGGAAACGATTAAAGGTATCTTTTAATTCAGTAAGAACAATGCCCGTATCGGTGTTTGTATACTTTGGTGTACTGTTAAATTTGTAATCTTTAACAATATATTTCGGGGTATTTGTTGAATCTTCTGATTCTTCTTGCTCTATCTCGATCGAATTGGACTGCGCTTGGAAAACTTCAATCAATTCGTTCAATATTTCTTTGTAATAGGATGGGTGGGTAAAAATCCACAATGCACGTAATTTGTCGGTAATACTAGACGGTCTCCAGAAAAAGCTTATCTTACCGATTGCGTTGACGGGATAGGAGTTTCGTTTAAATACTTCAATCTGACCTTCTCGAAATCCATCTATGTAAATTTTAGCTGTTATACTTTTCCCACATTCTAGACTAGTAATTTGTTCAAATTTCGATTTAATTTCGTAAATCGTGCCTAAAATTTCAATACATCCAAAATAAGAGATGTCCTGTAAAAGAGCATGCTTTTTGGTTGCCCGATAGCAAGCTCGAAAATTTTTATCACATGGTGCAAGTGGAATTTTATAGCCCCACTTTTCGGTCATGTGAAATCGTTTCGCATGCCATATATGCGTTTCAAGCCAAACATACCGCCGCTGGCGCCGAATATACTCTTTCATCATGTTCGAAGGTTTCCGGCGAAATTTTCTCGATGGCCGTTTTGTTTTATGAGGTAGTCCACTTTTTTTCATCTGTGCAGTATGAGCCTGTCTAAATCTGCGAGGTAGTCGTTTGGCGTTATGGGTCATGGTGCGGCGCCTCATGTGTCGTGGTAAATTTTGAAACACTAATTTAGTATTATTAGGATTATTGATGTCATGAATTAAGGCTTTTATTTCTTTGAGGCGGTCGGCGGCATAATGGTAGTTCTTCACAAAATCTGGTAGCTTTGCACAAACTTGTTTGGAATCTGATGCCATTTTATTAATTTAACTTTATAATAATCTCTAGAACTTTATTTGAAATTCAAAATGATATTTATTGCTAATTGTTTTGTTCAAAATATAATAATTCACAAGTAAACAATTCTCTCGCAACTTTTAAGGTTATGTTTTCAATATTTACGTCAAAATCATGCTTTTGGTTACAATAGAACTACTATTTTGTGGATAAATGACATAAAGTTATAAACATTTATTACAGATGGCAGTTCGTAAAGTGAAGATAAAATTGAATTTTAAAATGTATATACAGTTGGCATACAAAATACCAAACGAGTTCTCTCCGAAATGTGTTAAAGTGGATGGTTTGTCAGATTTGTAAAAATCGATTTGGAGATTTTATTTTACTGAAATTGATCTCTACAATTTTAGAATCATCTATACAGTAGGTGTGATGTCTCCTATTTTGGACCAAAGCCTGGACGTGTATTCAACTTCACTTGTTAAATTCTCCGTTTCCGTTTCTAGTTATAGTTCGGTGTCAACAAAGCTGTCTTATTCACTTAATAATGACTGTGACTCAATAATCAATTCATAAGTTTGGTTTTACTTGTATGGTAGATTTATTGTTTGACAACATCCTGAAGCAACATTTCTCTAGTACTAATGATATCAGTTCGAAAAACGGTGTCAAATCCGGACGCACTTAGAAAACACGCAACTATATGTGTACTAACATCGTTCTTGAAGTATGGCGGAATTATTGTCAATGACATTTGGTAAATTTTTGTTAAAACAATGGTTTCGGATTCAGGTTTAACTTTTAGAGAATGGTTTTGTTTCAGTTTGTATGTGCATTTTTCTAACTATCGTATGTACCTACGTATTCTGTATTTAAGTTAGCAATGGTATGTGATACCATAAATTTAATTCGAGTAACTATTCGGCATCGGTCCATCATTTACAACTTACGACTGGTACTGTTGACTCCATTTGTCTAGTATTTATATATAGGTTGTCCCAGAAGTGAACGAACAAACGAAGCAGAGTGATAGTGGAGCTTATTTCCTACAAAAACAGCCAAGAATAGTTTTTCGAATTGTTGATGGTGCAAAAATTATTCCACTTTTAGTGTGAATTCGCATGCACACCCACTAAAAAATTAATTTAAAAAAAAGACACGATTACTTTTGTTTAACTTTCTTTTTTAATACGATCTAGAAGAGTGCCTTTCCAATAAAATCATTTTTATTTGGTAGTATTATCTTTTGTCAAATAAAACCAATGGTTTTGTAAAGTTTTTTTGTTTCTCAAATGTTGTTCATGTGTAAGTTAAGCCAGAGGGAAAACAATGTACTACAGAGAATTGAGCCACTTTCAGAAAAATATGCAGATTTTAAATGGTATCACACACCGAGCTATTCACAACAGAATGTTTTTTATCAATTTTTTCACAAAGTAAGCCGTGTTTATTAAAAAATGCACTTAACAAAATTTTGAGTTCTAAAATAGATGCTTTGACAGAAATAAAATAAAATGAATAAAATATTTTTTTTATTAATTTTAAATATTATAATAAGTGTCCACCATTTGCCAAAATACATAGTTGGCATCGCCGTATAAAATTTGCTTAATCCGTTGAAACGCACGTTCATTATTTTTAATAATATTTTACGCTCCGATATACGTTGCCGCACTTCCTGCTCGGTCTGGTTTACTCTTTCATAAACCAGCTCCTTATAATAACCCCACAGAAAAAAGTCTAAAGGATTTAGATCAGAAGACCACGGTGGTCATGCAATGGACCCTCCCCTAAAATACAGCTCCGGGATAATTTACGTTAAGGTATTGTCTCACTACTAGTGCATAGTCAGGTGGAGCTCCATCATGCTGCAGTCACATATTTTCTCGTGTTTGTAGGGAGACGTGTTGTTCTGTAGAACATTTAGATAGACTTCCCCGTTGACCAATCGATGAATCAATTTTCCGTCGAATATTCAAGCCCACATGTTCACTCCAAATCAGTGTTGAAACCGACTACGCCGCCTACTTTTGAATTTACGCGAGCCCAATAGTGCAAATTATGGATATTAAATATCCCTTCCCTTTTAAAACATGCTTCGTCACTCCATAAAATGTTGTTAAAAATTGCGAATTTTCTTGACATTGACGCAGCATTTCTTGACAAAATTGCATCCTTTTTTCATTGTCAGCAGGTACGTTGCACATTGTACGTTGATAAACGTGGATCATCTGTCACCAGGGTCAAAACCAGGGACTTCGCCTTCACTGTACATTTGATGTACGTTTGAAATACTCTGTAATCGGGAAAGCGTTGCCGATTTGGATATCGTCTCTGGTATTCTCTTGATGCAGCTCGGGCGTTGCCATTACATGAACCATAAATGAAATGCATTTCTGCATATTCGCGGTGGGAATAAGCCACATGGCTTATTGACGTTTCAATTATAAACGTTCGAGTATGTATGGAACTACTAATATGATTTGCAAAATGTTTTTCTTTCTATACCACACATTTTGTTTAGTCCGGGCTACTAGATTTGCTTAAAAAATTGGCATATCTTAGTTTACCATTGTGTTCATAATTTTGTTTTATTTCTGATAAAGCAACTATTTTAGAACTCGAAATTTTGTTAAGTGCACTTTTTAATAAACACGGCTTACGTTGTGAAAAAAAATGATGAAAATCATTCTGTTGTGAATAGCCCGGTGTGTGATATCATTGTAAAATCTGCATTAGTAGTCTGCACATATTTTTCTGATAGTGGATCAACTTTCTGTAGTACATTGTTTTCCCGCTGGCGTCACTTAAACATCAACAACAATTTTTGAGAAACAAAACGACTTCACAAAACCATTATTTTTATTTGACAGAAGATAATACAACAAAATAAAAACAATTTTATTGGAGAGGCACGCTCTTCTAGATCGTATTAAAAAAGAAAGTTACGCAAAAGAACTCTTGATTTTTTTTTAAAATTAATTTTTTGATGGGTGCATACTCGATTTCACTAAAAAACATTAAAAGTGGATAACTTTTGCACCATCAACAATCCAAAAAAGCTTTACTTGGCTATTTTTGTTGGAAATGAGCTCTCTTATCGTCCTGCTTCGTTTGATCGTCCACTTCTTGGACACATTGTATAATTATTAAATCACACTCAGATACATCTTCTCTTCTTGTAAATAGCCAGCATCCATTATATGCTCATTAAAAAATAAACTATTATTCAATCATGATCAAAATTTTGGGCACCAAAAAATTAGCACTCATATCTATTTAACAATAAGATTATTACACATTTTTTGCATTCGCTTATACCTATATATGTACCATATGTTTATCTTTGAGATGTTGCAGAATATCGTTTACAGATTAGCAATATTAGATAGTTAAAATTCACTACAAATTATCACACAACCGATAATTTTCGGTAACAATAGGTTTATTATAGCAACAGCAAAGTATTGAAAATATTGTTTGTTACAAAAAGACATTACCATGAAATACAATCTATTTAGGTTTGACGAAATATAATTATCTAATATCGATTGATGAGTTGAGGTTGAATGTACAATCGTGGAATATACACTCGTTTCAAGGCTAAAACTGTGGTCGCCAAGAAATAAATAGCTTGTGGCAATATACGTCTTGAACTTTGGTAAAAATATTTGGGAGATCCTGTTATTATACGAATATGTCTCTGTTATTCTTAGAAGATTCCGTTCTCACCGTTATGATTCAGCAAAACTATAGAATTTTCTTGCAACTATGTACTCGTATATGCTTCTTTTCACATGCGATTATTTAATCATCTGTGACCAAACTGTAAAATCATTTTTCTTTTAATTAAGGACGTATACTTGGATTTAATTGGTTTCAAAGCAATTTACAGGATATGTAAGAATGATTTCACCTAGAGTGCACTGAAGCGCATCGAACGAAGGAGTTTAGCAGTCGGATGCTTGAAGACAGTGCGGAAGTAGAAACAAATTCCGCCTCACATAATCTTGTTATTTGGTTCACAAATTGACTATGTTGCCAACAACTTTGAGTATATATCCACTATAGTTGACTTTCGAGGGACACTGTCATTTACCCAGACAGCGTCCCTCTCTCTCATTCTAGATTTCACATCCCATGCAGCTATTTTGCCTCCTGCACTGTGGTTGTTGGTGAAACACTTTATTGATCATTCGTTGTTGTGGGGACAACAATGAACAATGAAAATAGCATGAAGCTGTTTTGCCTACTGCACTGTGGTCCTCCATCCGTCCCGCTCCATCGCACTCGTCCTCCAGTTTTGACATCCTAATATAGACGCATTCCGGCTGGTTGTTGGTGAAATACTTTATTGATCATTCGTTGTTGTGAGACCTTGTAACGCGACCGAGCCATCTCAGCAATCCGATGATATCGCTACCTCCGAAATGTTGTTTTATTTCATGATAAGCAATTTGTTTCGTGCAAAGCTTCCCAACAATAAGTACATCAGACTGCCCAATAATTTACGGTACGGAGAATTTGTTAATTGTTCGTCAGTGCCCTTGTTGAGTTAGTTTCAAGTTTTTGAGCATTGGTGTAGTGATCATAGATGAGTATGGCAGAAATGTAGTGTGATTGATCAATAATTTAAACGTTTCCATGCACATCAACTTCAACATTCACTCCCACGAACGGCTTAACAATGTCCAGATCCTTCATATCGAATTCATCGAAGAAAGTTGTTTTAATATCAGGGATCTACTCTTCATCGTCCCCAGTAATTATCATGTCATCAACATAGATTATCATGTCATTATCGTAGGCCTATTACTCGTTCGAGTGTACAGGCAGTAGTCAGCGTTTGATCGTTCAAATTTCAGTTTAGTGATGAATGAATGAAAGCGGCCATTCCAGCACTTTGGTGGCTGCTTCCAACTGTTAGTTTTTTTATATTAAAACAACCACAAAATTCAAATTTTTTTTATTGAAAATGAAACTTGGTTCTGTGCCATTTGTGTATGGAATACAACATCGTTCAAGTGACCACGACGGTTCCTGTTACAGGCCTGTAACAGGATGTAAGGATGCATGTGTAAATCAACGTGTAAAATTCGATGTAAAGTAATTAACGACGCTTAATTGTTGTGAATGACACCTCAAAGAGATGCTTAACTTCTCGAACATTTACAAGTACGAACTGGACGACTGGTGTTCATATGCTCTACGACCTGCAACCATTTATATGACCATTTTCGTAATTAAAAAATTTGGAAACGTCTTGTTGTATTGTAAACGAACACATGACTAAAGATCGCATAGTTTTGATTTTTCATTTGTCAAAAAAATTTCGGGTTGAAAGTTAATCTTCAGGAACTTTCATAAACAGGTCTTCGGAGAGATTTCTATGGAGAGAAGCAGTGCCAACATCTATATGATTCATTTTGAATTTTAATTTAACATCCACAGACATCAATAGACGTATAGTAGCAAGTCTGGATACTGGCGAATAAGATCCCTCATAATCTCTCCTTGTCGTTATGCATGTAATCTTTTGCTAGCAATCTTGCTTTATATCGGATTGAATTTCTAGTAACATCCAGCTTAGTTTTGAATATTCATTTTGAACTTATTATCTTTGCACCACGTTCAAGCATTTTTATCCAATAAAACGATCAAATGATTAAACTTTTTAGATTGCTCTGCACCACTCTGCCTCATCATTTCGTCCGGATACATCTTGAGGGTCCTTTGGAATCCATGGCATTCTAGTGAAAAATACCATATGACTTTCGCATTCATAATAGTTGAGATATACAGGTCGTCGGGGCATTCGTTTGTTCATATCATGACTATCATGTTTGTGCTATCAGGAGTTACAAACGACGGGTTTCCTACGGTGATCAGATCTTTCTGAATCGTGCTCACAGTGATATTTTCGACATCTCTCGACTCATTGTTGCAAGCCACTCCATAGTGAAATATTGTGTTTTATGGATTTGTGTGTGTTGTAATCCCACACAGCATCGATTCTTCGAAGAGTGCATGCCGTTTTTCAAATATGCGTCCATTTTCCTTATCAAATAATCGATAACACTCGTAATACTGAGAATATATATTCGGAACTTCTGTCTGATAGCTTTCTATCTTCCGGTTATCAGCAACACCATTCATCTCAGGATTCTACGCTGCTGTATATTATACCATTTTTAACAGCAACAATTCCAAAATTGATGTGTATATTCACCTCCTTGATCGAAGGTATTCAATTTTACGATTATAATTTGTATTGGAAATCGCATGATATTCTTTAAATACTTCACGTAACTCACATTTAAGTTTCACAGAAGTGAATATAGTCAACCATAAAGGTTCCGAAATATCTGTATCCATCATGTGTTTCAATTTCAAACGGGCCACATAAATTGGATTGCACAAGTTCCAAAGGTACACAGCAGCACCCAGCATTCACAAACCTCAGGAAGTTCGGAAACAAAGGCGGTTTGCCATTCCAAGGTGGGCGAAACGACGAAGCTATAAAACGCTTGCTTCCTTCTTACCAATTGTAGTATTTGCATAGTGCTCTCGAACACTGAATGTCACAGAGTACATATAAGTTCTTTAGCGAGCATACAGAGTACATATAAGATCTTTTATGTTCATCTGAGCTTTCGGATGATCGGTGAGCTTTTTATGGTCATTCTTCTTAAGTTCTTTATCAAACGTTAGTTTAGCTTCATTTAGCGTATAAGACAAAAACCGCTGATTCATACTTGTTAGGTACTTTAGATAATAAAAACGTCAATATTTTATCATTTTACATCGTACCACCAGCACTCTTATATTCGCAAAAAGTACAATCAAACTCTCTGAAAAACGATTGCCAAGATGCCAAGATCACACACATTTTTCCAAATATGCTGATATTTCCTTTAACATATTCTGTATAACAGGGATCAAGGCATTTAACATTAACGTTACGGGCAGCTACATTATTATTTACATAATTGTTCGTCTTGTTAATCTCATCAGTGGGCTCAGTCCTAATACTTTCTAGTAATTTCTTGTGTTCCAGTAACAGTTCAACTCTGAACTTCCAGTCAACAAAATCAGTCCATCTGAAAATGGGAATTACGGTTAACTCACGTGTTGAGTCCATAACCTCTTAAAAATATGTGTTCACAGCTACAAACCATTCCACTATCAATGAATACTATAAGCTACTGATAATTTACAAAAATTGCGTTGTGAATCTAGAATCTACTTTTCCTTTTGTTCATTCTAATTCTTGATTCTGTAATTTGCTAAATAAAATGATATTTTCCGACTAGCGTCTCTAGTGATATTCGGCAACGCAGTAATATTCATATGAGGACAAGTTTTCGTTTGTTAAGCCTTTGTAAAAGCCTTTTCAAGTCTCTAATTACTAGTTAGTTTTATCACACTCACAGTAGTTTATGAGCATCCGGTAACGGAGTGGTTCATGTGGAGGTTTCAGATCAATGTGTGAAGAATGGTTTTCCAGAAGGTCATCCATTTTTATTAAACAATTTTTATATCGGAGCCCCAGCCTGAATAGTATACCAAACGTTCTAAAGAAATAAAACTCGAAATTTAGAATGTGTTAGTACGACCAAAGCAAACTCGAAATTTACAATGTGCTGGTATGACCTTTTGTCACATTGGTTGTGAGTCTTGGAAGTTAACAGCACCTACCTCCACAAGGCTTGCTGTAAATGGAAGAAATAATCTTTTATGCTTTAGCCGATTACTACAAAAGATGAAACAGTAAAATAACTGGAATAAGGTCTAAACGATCTCAAAGTCGGACGAGGGCTAGGTGACATGAAGAAAAGGTCATCCAGGCCGAATAGTTTGAATATTACTGTTGAGTCACGTTTAAAAGTTTAGATTCATTCACAGGATGTCGAGGAAATCAAGAAAATTTCATTTATTTCAGAATAAACCTTTTTTCAAGGATAATTTTGATGGGGTTTACTATATTTCGTAGATAAATCTAAGAACTGTTCATTAGTTTTCTTTGGCTAGCCACGTGACCCTGCTTTAGTGATAAAGATCATCTTAACTTCTGACCACTTAAAGGGAATATACGTGAGCTCCAAACACCATTTGAAGATTATTTCCCGGAACCAACCTATGGGTTTTCCGAAGGAGCTAAGCTATATTTTATATTTTTCACATAAAAGCTCCAACCTTAAGCTTCTTTTGCGTTTGTGGCTTAAATTTGGCTTTCTCCTACAACGAACAATCCGGCACAGCTAGAATATGAATTACAAGAGAGCAAGGAATCCTGACAGAGAAGTCGAGCTCCATAATATAACACAATGATTAATTTTCTTGTTCACCAAACAACTAAGGCCCGCGTGGCCTTCCTTGGGGAGAATACCTAGTTTTCCTCTAAAGAATTTCACTGGTCAGGAACATGGACTATAAGTATCAAACAGAAAGATTCTTTGTTTGAAGTTTAGCTCGCTAACACATTTCACCCTCTACCTACCGCATTGCAAGAATGGAAAGAACAAATCAGATTTAACCTAAACGCAGAGCAATCTTCAGTCTGCAGGATATAACTTAATTACAGACAGTACAAATAATAAAAGCCCTTCCAAAAAAAGGAAATTTTTCTAGGATTTTATTCAGGCTTCAATAAGTTCCAACCCAATAGTAAGCCGCAGAGGTTATGATATTTGGGGTACAAATAAGTTTTGAGCGATTTACAAAAAATGGCGCAACTAGTTAGTATCAAATCGCATCGGGCCATCTTGGCACTATTTTCATGTTAAAGCGTCATCATTTCGTTGAAGTATAAACAACATATTTTTTGTGCACTAACCATGTCAACCTTTGTGCCAACAAAACACAATTTGCGGAAGTGCTGCTTTTTTGGTTTAATTTGAATAAAATTGCATCTGATGGACATCGATTGCTGTGTGAAGCATATGGGGAATATGCTCCATCAATAAAAGCTTATGAATACTGGTTTTGCCGTTTTAAATGTGGCTATTTTGACACCAGTCACAAAAAAACGCGAAGGGAGATTAGTAAAGTTTGAAGACGCTGAGTTGGAGGCGTTATTGGACCCAGAGTCATGCAAAACTCAATTCTCACTGAAACTTTGGGAGTGACTCAGCAAGAAATTCAAATCCGTCTCAAGACCATGAGTATGGTGCAAAAAGAAGGAAATTGGGCTGCGCATGAAAGCCAAGAGACGTTTTTTCACGTGCGAACAAAGACAAAATCTGTAGATGCACATTCAAAGTTGAATTCTCCAATAAAAAAATTGTCGCAGAATATTATTTTGTTTAATTAGTATTTAATTGATTCACTCTGGCTGAAAGTTGTAAGATTAGTAAGATTGTAAGGCCGAGATTACCAGAAAACATGTTATTTTAACTTAGTACTAAAATTATATAATAAAAGTTGTACATAAATGGTGCTATTCTAAATGAGCGAGCCTACATTAATCTATTACAAATTACTTTTGATAAATGCAGTAATTTCAAGTTATCTACATAAGTATTGGTTTTGTTTATGTTTTCAATATAATTCGAATGGAAAAAACCATTAAATCCATTAACAATATAATAATTCGATACAATTATAATTTCAGTTGAATATATAAGTAATCAATAATATAATTGATAAGTGTATATATGTACAATAAATTGTTTGAAATATATAACGGTGTTACCGATTTTTTGGTGTTTATACATCGAAATTGTTTGTGACGTCCACAACAGACGATGTGGTGTCTTTAATTTGGTGTATTCCAAAACTTATGAATTGGTTCGAATTGCGAATGTGTAATATTAAACACAAAATTATACAAAATCGGAAGGGTTTTTTTGCATCGAATCGTGACGGTTAGTCCGGTCACGCATCAACTTCAGCCATTAAACCGAATATACATGGCAAGAAGCTAATGCTGTGCATCTCGAAGGATCAGTTCGGAGTGATCTACTATACGCTACTCCAGCCTAACGAAACCATCACTGGAGAACGTTATCATTATCAATTGATACAATTAAGCCGAGCATTGAACCTCAAACGCCCACAATATGCCAAAAGACATGACAAAGTGATCTTCCAGCACGACAGCACTCGGCCACATGTTGCAACAGTAGTCAAGGAAACTTTGCAGGCACTTCAATGGGATGTCCTACCCCACCCTTCACCAGTCATTGTTCCTTCTGACTACCATTTGTTCCAGTCGATGCCTCATGGACTGGCCGAATAGCAGTTCACTGCTTACGAAGAAGCCATAAATTGGGTCGATTCTTGGATCGAGGAATTTTTTCGACGCGGAATCCGTATGCTGGCTGAAAGCTGGGAAGAAGTCGTAGCTAACGATGAAAAATACTTTGAACAAAATACATTGTACCAATTTCTCTGAATAAAGAATCGAAGTTATAAAAAAACTTTAAAACTTATTGGCTCCCCTAATACTAAAATAAAACAAATCGCCAAATAACAAACATTCGAATATTCTGATTTCCTTAACGTCCCACAATTTTTAAATTAATCGTAAATTACTGCTTTAGAGGCTCCAACCAATGAAAAAGTATGAAATCTTATTAATCCTCGTGAATTTGAAGAAAGGGTGTTCTTATTTGTTATTAAATTAGTGACATCTAGGTTCAAGTATCTGTAGTAGTAGTTTTATAACAGTTTTAGTGTGGAATAGATGCTTCGCGAAAATTCTGCTGGCACAGTCACCACGGTACATAAAAACTAGCACGATGAACGCTGGGAGCGGAAATAACGGAAAAATTGTTAGTGGTGAACAAAGTGAAGTTAGTTGTATGATTTAAATTAGATCGGGTGAAATGAAACAACAAATAATTGTGGAAATTATTATTGTTCTGTTTTAAGTGTTTGGTGGATATTTGGGTATTTTTTGTGAGAGTCGGTTGTTTCCGTGCTATCAACCAGTAACGTGATTTTCGTGCTTTATACGTGAGATCTATAATAAAATTAACTGGGATACTAACCAAAATTTCCTAAAAAAAATGGAGGCTAGTTGCAGAACATATGTATCTAAAATCACTAAATCTCCAGCCGCCTCATCATTTCACAAATAAACAAAAAATCAAGGGTGCCACTGACCATCTCCAGCAACAACTGTATAAATTAAAATAAATCCGGAAGTATGTATTTCATTTTTATTAATTCGATCAAACGAAACCAGAATGAAACAAATTCTAAAAATATTTTGTGGATTGAATACGACGAGCCAAATTTATATTCACACGACCGTACATTTACTACTACACGTGACTACAGCAATTTTAAACAAACCAAAACAAAAAATTGATAACAAAAAATATCGCGTCGCAAAACGAAATTTAAAAAAATAGCGCGATCGTGATCTCGGGACGGGAGAGACAAAATAAGACGTTAATTGAAGTTCAATAAATTAAAATAAAAATTTTCTTATTTTTTTATATTCATCATGTCCAATCCATAATGTGCAAGACAACAATTTTTCGAGGCATAACTATTTCAGTCTTATTTTTTCCGCGATCGCGAACGGAGTGAAAAATCAAATATTGTGTGCGTTGGTGTTTAAATATTTATTTTTATTGTGCAGAAAGATAAAATTGTGAATATAGAAAAATAAATTAAGTGTTTATCAACTACGAGTATATATAGTTGCAACCAAAAAAAGGTTCAAATATAAATTTGTATCAAAATATTGTGTTTTATATGAAATTGATATAATTTTTTGCCGTGCTTTTAAAATTGAAGAGAAAGTTTAATTTTTTAAAGAGTGTTTCGTTAATTTTGTTCTTTGCTTCAAACTATAAGGTGAGCAAATTCTTTTTATTGTTAGAAGAAAACCAAAAATTAATAATTTTCTTTGTGTTCATTGCAAAAATATATAATATTCTTTCGATCAACGTTTTGTACGCGACGTTGATCTTGATCTTAATATATGTACATATGTATAAAAATGTACGGTAGTTTTGTTTGATAGTAAATAGAAAGAATTATGTATATGTAGAGTTTTTGTGTTTGTTTACTGCCACTGCGATATAACCAAAAATAAATTGGCAACCAAAATCAAATCAAAACTAAAAGTATGTAGTTTGTTATTCTTAGCTATATGTTGGGGTTATTTATACTGGGAATTATTTATATGGTTTATAATTTAATTATTCGTTATGCAAACACGTAAACAAAACAATAGGTGTCAGTCTACTGCGGGCACATACTAGTAATGTATCAATATATCAATTCTCGTTCATATAGGCTGCTTCCTTCAAAACTATAAACTATACCCAATACTAAGATTAGATTTTCAGAATTCTGGAACTTTGCAATGACAAAATTTAGGTCGCTCTTAGTAGTATTTGGGCTATCGGGTAATTAGGTTATCTAAGCATAAACAATAAAATTAATAATATTTATTTTTAAATGTATTGGAATATTATCGAGCCATTGAATTATTTAGCAAACAGTACGACGAGCCATTGGCTTACAATGCTGATACAATTTTTAATAAACGTTTTATGGCTATCGCGACGCGTCTAATTATTTTATAAATATTTAATTGTACATTTATTGGATTGTTGATTAAACAGACATACTCGTAATACTGCGTACATATATGCAATTTAAAATAATTTGTTTATGTTTTTATGTGAAACGGCGCGCGATTTGAGTAATTTTATATGAATTATTGTAGATTAACCTTTGAAATTACGTTTTAATTGTTATTACTTCGCGATAACAGGATAATCGTGACAATTGCTGCCAGAGCAAGTAGTATATGGTTTTCAATTTACTAAGGCGAGAATTCATTAATTATTTTAGTTTAAAATCCGTCCCAGACCGAGTGTTTTCGAGTTTAAAATAGTAAAGGAGGCCTCCTGGACGGTATTCTGAATTTGTCTGACGCACCTCGAGGAATCCTTCGGACAATAAAAATCATATTATTTTATCTTTCTTCCTCTCACTAGTTCAGTGCTAAGTGTTGAAACCTCATGAAGTTATCAAACTTCGGCAAAATAGACAACCATGTGTAAAGTCGTGGGAAATTTGGGAACATCGCGATTAAGAAAATTGTTCGCAAAACGGCTCAGACAAATATGATCTTCTATCATTGATCTTATAAAAGTTTGATTCTTTCGTCATCAATGGGGTGGTAAACTGTTTCTAAAAATTTGATGGGAAATATAGGTCTATGAAGAAAAAATTGGCTTAGAAATTTTTTATATAAAATGAAAGAGTTTTATATTACTTACTATTCCGTTAATCCCTCATCGTTTGTTACCTCAAGAAACAATATTTCCTAAGAAACGTTAACCGACTCCAACAAAAATATTTAAATTTTATGTTGTTTCTTGTCAACAGGTTTCATTTCATCAGAAATACCCAGCAGGAAAGTCATTGACCTTATTGTAGGTTGGATCTAGTAGATCAAGTGGTTTCTTTCTTCGCAGCTGTGTTACTGAGTTTGGCTCATACAATATAAGACGTATCTCAACATTTTGGGGTAGACTAATACGATGCATGTGTTTTCTCGCGTGTTTGCTAATTTGTCATTTCTTATGTATCGAGGTGCAATATCTATTCCACGTAGGACTTTGCTTTGGAATGACTGGATGATATTGACATTGGTTTTCACTGTACAGACTCAGAGCTGAATACCGTAAGTCCTTACAGGTTTTAGCATTTGCTGGTATAATAGCAACTTATTATGTAAAGTTAGCTCAGAATTTCCTCATAAGAGCCAATTCATCTTTCTGTATTTAATGTTTAATTCTTCTTTTTTATTTTTGACATGCTCTTTCCATTTTAGTTTCACGTCTAGAGTTATGCCTAGATATTTTGCCGTGTTTGCATAGATAATTTGCTGAGAGTTCAGTTCTATTGGTATCCAGTTCAGCTTTCTGTTGATGAAGTTAACATGAAGTTTTCGTTTCATTCAGTTTTATTCACCATCTCTTTGCCCAGGTACTGACAATATTAATAGCTCTTTAAAATTTACTTGTGGATTCTTCTATGATATCTGCGACTGCAGATCCGTACCATCCGCAAACATGGCTATATTGGTACCACAACTCCTGTTGATATTTTCTTTATTTCCGAATATTCGCCCTCAGGACTTTTTGTCGCTTTCTAAAGGAAATACTCGGTATATATTTCCCTAGTAAGGCCACTTAAGTATTTATTAATGGATTCGTTCTTGACTTCTTTAATTAGCAACTTTAGTTTATTGGACAACAAATTTAGAGGTGTTTTATATTCTGGCGCTCGACCTCTTTGAAAGGCATGGTTCTTAATTTTCGTTCTGCCGTGCCCTAACTTCCAGAGGATGCCTTTCGACGCAATTCCTTTGAACTGGAGGAAGTACTACACACCGCTTATTTTATACTGTTTTTGAGTTGTTCTAGTTCCTCTTCTAGCTGTACTGGATTTTTAACTGGCACCTGAAGATTAGTATTAACCTAGTTTCTGGAATTTCTCCCAGCAGCCTTTGTTTTTAGTTAGCCAAGGTGGACTAGTTTTCTTAACAATCGTTGCACTGATTGCTATAATCAATAAAATCGTCATTAAGTCATAATAGTCATAAATGGGTCAAGAGTCATAAAATCGAGCCGTAGTATTAGAAGGGATATTTCGCCGCAATTTTAAAAAGAATAGGCAAAGAAAATGCTTCTGTAATTGGTGTATAAGTCCACATTTTATTGTTAAATATTTGTTTATTTGTGATTAAAAGTGTGTTTAACAAAATTTTCTTTCATCAATTTCCATTTTGAACTGCCACTAGATGTGAACTAGCTTTGTCTCAATTGCCTCAACTCATCTCTTATTATCATATTTATCTTCACAATATCCTCGGAATCAAGCTTACACTACTTTATTGTATCTGCAGTTAAACTTGTTCTAGCTGCCTCACATCTAACGCCAACACCAATACTTCATTCATGGTTTTACCTCTAGTATAATGGTTGTTAAATGAAGTTTCAGATGCTCATCTTTGACAGCACTGACAATAGCGTTCACTTTCGGTCCCAACACAACTGCAGGTGCACTGCCGTAAGCTTGACGCGCTAAGTTCATTACTTCTTTTTCTAGGACTTGCAGGCTTTCCCAATTAAATTGGGCTTTAAAATTCTCAAATGGCATCTCGTCATCGAATGTCGGAGGTTTTAAAATCCCCCTTGAGCTTCTTCCGGTAACTGGTTCTGTCGAAAACGTTTCATTTAGCTGGTCATCTTCAGTAGTTTGCGAGCTATGTTTTTCAAAGCGAGTCACCACTTGTTTAATTTTATTTTCAAATTCCTGCCTGATTTGTCCCTCAAATTCCTTGAGCTGGTTGTCGACATTTGTCTCAAACGATTTTATTTCTCCTCTTGGCTCTTTGACTTGCAGATCCTGGGCGTTGTTCAGCTTGTAGTTCTTCTGTCAATTGTGTACTTTGCTGCTCAGATTTGGTAGCTTGCTGATGTAATTTGGCGCCTTTTTCTGCTGGGAGTTGATCGAATTTAGCGCTTTGTTGGTCAAACTTGGCTGCCTGGTCTGCTCTCATTTCCTTCATTTGAAGTAGCGCTCTGCAGTCTTGATATCAGCTCGTTCTTATTGCATTCCCTTATTACCGAGGCTCTGCAGCTTTTTCCTCAATTCTTGTGAGATGCTAAATGTTTTTAATCTCTATTTGACACCAAATGTTACGAATTTCGGGCGTTCAATGTAGATTCGGACTCGATTTTGCAAATAAAACACTCAGTGTTTTAAGTTATAAGCTGTATTTCCCAACACCTTTTAAATTTCCTAATTTAAGAATCTCTCTGCAGCTCGGATGAACCATATATTAGGTGCGCAAGTGGAAGCTATGCTTTTCTTGGTTAAATTCATTATTGAAAATATAATTGTTACTTAGTTAATTAACGAAATATTCGCTATTACTATCTATGGTCTTTTGCCATTTATCAGGTAGATGATGAATACCGTCGTGATAGAAACATGGTGGTTTCGAAGCAAAATAGTCATCGAGCCATTTTGCGCATCTTCAACTTTCGTGAACCGCTTCAAATATGATGACATCGATCAGGATTCATGATATTGTGCAAAAAATATTTTCTTTTGTACCGAGAAAGTAAATTCATGCAGATGTCAACTTATCGGTTTTTGTTTTCTTCGGTCAGTTTATGAGGAACCCATTTTCCTTCCTTCTGTATTTTTCTCATTGCATGGAATCGAAGTGATAGGGGAGTAACTTCCATCTGTTCTGAAAGCTCTTTTTGAGATTGACACGGATTTTCATCCAGTAAAACTTTAAGTTGTACGTCTTCAAATCGTTTTACTGCACCTGGACGTGGACCGTCTTCAAGACTAAAATTTCCATCACGAAATCTTGCAAACCACTTTTTACTATTGAATGACTCACAGAATGTTCACTCAAAGTCGAATTAATCAATTCCATAGCAATGACGTAAATGTTGCTTATCGACATCCACCTCTTAAAATTGATGCATACGGAACGACCGCTTGTAAATGACTGAACTTATGTCATAAAAACAGCAATGACTCAGCTACATATATCGAGAATGGCGGGCGATTTGGATCAAGTATATTTTAATGCAACCAATTTCAGAGCCGAGTTTCTACTTGCACACCTATGTGATTTTCTTGAGATGTGATGTTTAGTTTAAATCACCATACTGTTTTCTTTTCTTTTATTTTATTATCTATCACTGCAATCTGTTCTGTGGCCAAGGCTCTCCCAACTCGAGGGGATTTGATTGATTTTTCCGTCCTTCCTTTTATGCCAGTGTCAGCCAATTCGAGGACGTACGGTTATATTTATTATTACAGAAATTTGCTGGCACTCGAATCACACACATTATTTTGAGTATTAGAGCTCGTTTATAATAAGATGTGTGGGCCACAGGAACCAAATACATTTGCCATTTCGCTTCTTTAATAGTTTTTTTTGCTTCTCAATCAATTGAACTATTACTTGCTATTTCATCTTTCAAATTATATAAAATTTAAATTTAGAGAAAACTGAAAAGCAAATCGGATTGACTTGAAAGAGACAACTTACCATCGGATAGGTTCGATTATGTCACCATTTGCACATTGCATAGCTCCATGCCAGCCTATACTGGCATAGAAGATGAGGTCGGCCCATGAGTTTTGCTATAGATGTGTCATAGATGTCATAATTGTCATAGATGTTCTCTAATTCATCACAGATTGTAATATGTTGATGAAAATTCCCTTTGCTTTCTGCCTCTATCGGGATTTACCCACTGTGCTATTTAGTCGGTACCGCATACTGTTTATTGAATACATTCATTAAATACAACCATCATAGAGTAACGTTTGTTTCCTTTCAGCTTAATGTGATTAAATTAATTATTTATTCTGTTTCAATTAATAAATAAAAATTATAAAAGTTTTATTTCTGATTTGCATATATTCAAATGATCTTATCTAAATTTATACCAGTTATAAATTGTCTGCATGTCTATCGTGAATTGTGATGACAATGCACTTATAGTTACTTTTTAAATGCTGCAATTCCACTTTTATAATGGCATGTTAGGATCATAAAATTCTAATTGGAATTCAACAATCTTTAATGTAAATTTAAGGTTAAGTCATCAAACAACGAAATACGATAAATTTACTAATTCAATTTCCCATTGGTGATGAGTTGATGACTGATTGTCGTGTATAATAAAAAAAATCACATTCTAAAGTGCAATTGATACATTGAGAGTCTGTAATTGATCTCAGATCTGGAATCTGTTGTGTGTAGACTATTTTAAATAATAAATATTATGTAGGTCATGCACGGTGATAAGATTAGAATGAATTTTTTATTACTGAATTTAAAAATATTATAAAATATTTAAAGTGAGCAATCAGACAAAAGAATTGATTTCGATTTGTTGACTAATCAAGAATGCGTTAGTCACTTAGAGGCGATAAATTAAGAAATAAATTAATATACTATGGGAGGAAATAGTTATGTGTGTTTCTTGAGCGCAAAACAAGATTTTTTTGTTCGACCGAATCGTTTATTGAGCAAGGCTGACTGATGCGTTACACATCTATGTATAATACATTACGCTAACCTAAACAGTAATTTACATAATAACAATAAATAATAATTAATAATAATAAATTAAGTATCAATAGAAACTTTGCAACAATTTCTTGGGTCACAGCTTAATCTAATTTATTGTATTTGCATAAACGTGCAAATAGCTATCACGTTATAAATCAATTTAAAGGTATAATCATTGCTGTTTCCGCGTAAGCAATATGTACCGCTTACTAATATTAAGGTACACACACGTTTTAATCTTTAATATATAATTGATCTGATATAATTTTTATATAGTTAAACTACCTGTACCCACATAAATTATTACTAATTAATATAAATTAAAATTTATAATACACAATTGGACATAATCACAGTATTTTGTACCTTGCCGCGTTGTCAAGGTTCAGAAAATACAATTTTTTAATCATATGGAATTTGTGTCTCTATTATATAGCTGTTCGATGCAAAACATCTGTAATGTTTAATCACAATGTTAAACTATAATAAGAAAATACGGTAACAAACAAATTTTTATAGTGTTTAACGTGGCATTTCAAAAATGGCATACCTTGTAGTTCCAGTTCCCGTAGGTAAAACGCCCTGTTCAATGCAATAATGTTGTGTTTTTTTATCATTATTTTCTTTTCTCGTGGTATGGCTTTAAATCATCAGTAAAATATAAGTGCCATAACCTTTACTTGGAAAGTGTCAATGATTATTCGGCAAATATTAGGCATATGAAGCCCAGTTTTTCATCCCAGAAAAAAAAACATTTCCTTAAACAATACTATTTCATTTCATCCCAAATTTTTTCTATTTAAAATTGTATAATACGGAAAATTTTTGGTAACAGTACGAGCTTACAATGAGGGCTTACTAAGAGAGCAGTATCAGCCGTATGGTAGTATTGGCGCAAATAGCCAAGTTTTACATGGACGCATATAAGATTATGAGAAAATCATGCAATTGTCTAGCAATATGATTTGCCGGAAATGATTGATATTATTTTAAGTTGGTAATATTAAGAGCTTACAATGACTATTCTTAACTCTATGACTTATTCTTATGTTTTATAAGGATATATAGAACATAGAAAATTCCTATCATACGTCTAGTAAAGACATACGGCTCACATTGCAATTATAAACTCTTATTATTACCAACTCAAAACAATATCAATCATTTTCGGCAAATCATATTGCTAGGAGAATGGCAATTATTAATTTTTGTATTAGGCCAGATAGAATCTGGCCGATTGCGCCAATCCTACCATACGATACGGCTGGTGTTACAATTAGTCCGTCTTAAGTTGTTCAAAACATAAAGAATATTTCCGGCAAATCATATTTCTAGGAAAATGGCATGATTTTCTCATATTCTTATATGGGTGCATATGGAACTTGGGGCCATTTGCGCCAATACTACCATACGGCTGGTACTTAACTCTTAGTCATCGTAGGCCCTTACTATTACCAACTCAAAACAATATCAATTATTTCCGGCAAATCATATTGCTAGGAGAATGGCAATATTAATTTTAGTATTGGCCTACATGGAATCTGGCCGATTGCGCCAAGAAAAACTATTTATAATCATTTATTCATACGTAGAGTAATAAAACAACAATTAAATGGAAAAAATTGGGATGGATATTTTGCTGTTTTTTACTCAACTTAAAACAAAATTTTTCCGTGTTATACAAGTTTAAATAGAAAAACCTGTGATGAAATGAAATAATATTGTTTAAGGAGATGTTTTTTGTTCTGGAATGAAAAACTGGGCTAACTTCATATGCCTCAAATATTGATGTATCGCATTCAAATTCTATTAAAATATACTTCAAATCAATATTTGGGGTATGACCGATCTAGCTAAGTTCGATAAGTCATTACTTTTTATAGAGAGTCTCAAAACGGACATACATATGGGGTATTTAACTCAACTTTACAAAAATAATTTATTTCTGCTTTAGCTTTCGACACCCTTTCTGTTTTATTTTCAAAAGCACTATAAAGCGAAAAAAATATTTTTTATAAAAACAAAAAACCGATAAAGCAAAATCTGGAAAACAAGGTTTACATAGAAAACGGCTACTCAGACACTTTCAAAAAAAAAAAAGTTTTCGCCAAGTACCTACGGCGCATAGTGTTAAAAGTACTTTCAATATTAATAATAAAGTTTTTACACGTCTACAAAATAATTTTATATTTGGTGTGATTAATGAAGAAATCTGTGAAACTATTAAACTCATTAAGATAACCAAAAACAGTTTGAATGCTGCACAACAATAATAAATAACAATTTCCATTTTAATAAAATAAAGGCATGACAAAAAACCAAATTAGACAATATTTTGTTAACTAATTTAAGCGTAACTTCGAGTAATCTAATTACTCCCTTTGAGTAATCTAACGTGTCTAATATAGATCTTCCAAATAACGTTAAGTTTAGGCAATAACCTTTAGCCACCTACGATTGATAAATTTGTACCATTTTATGAAATTATCTCGGATGTTGAAAGACGAAAATGACAAAATTATTATTCGAAATCGTATTGCAAATATTTTAACAAATTTCAAAAGTAATCAAAATTCACAACAATTAACACCCTCGGAAAATCAAATTTTATCGTATGTAAAACAAACTAAAACATTTTTGAGAAATAATCCTAATTTTATGGTTACACGAGTCGACAACAGTTGTCACCTTACGTTATTGATTATTTAGAAAAAATGTATAGTTTATTGAACGACGATACTACGTATATACAAGTGTCTTGAAATAACACAACCCCTATACAAACCCCTATCAATAAAATGGTAAAAGAATGACATGATTCTGGAAATATTGATTTGTATACAAAGAAAAAATTAACGAACTATAAATCAATAATTTCAAAATTATATGGTTCACAAACCAAATTTACCATATCGACCTATTATAAGTTCTATAGATGGGCCTACATATCACATCTTATTTAGGAAATATGTTGCAACATAGTGTCGGAAAAACATATTCGTATGTTCAAAATTCAGAAGATTTCAAGCAAAAAATTAGAAACATTGTAATTCTACCAAATTTTCTTTACACCAAATTTCTCTTGATGTGGTGTCATTATTAACAAATGTGGATAACAAAATGGTAAAAAATATTATAAGCAATAATTGGAGAAATTTAAAGAAAAATTCGAAATAAAAATTAACAAAATTACAATTTTTAACCGCTTTAGATATTGTTTTATATAATTCATAAATTGGTTTACCTATGGGTTCCCCAATAAGCCCCAAATTGCAAATTTAGTCATGAAAAATTTGGGAAATTCGGTACTAAATTCTTTAAATTTCCAACCATTATTTTATTATAGATATGTAGACGATATTATAACTGTCCTTCCAGAAGGCAAGATAAATACATTTTTAGATGCTTCCAATTCAATCGATAACAGCAATATAATTAAATTTACTCTAGAAAAAGAATCAGAGAACAAAATTTCATTTATAGTTATCCTTTTGATACATGAACTTGATGGCAAAATTTCTTGTGATTGGTACCACCAAATTTTGCGTCATGGCTTCCCGTCTCGAACAAAATTAACACCAGAAAAATTCTGAGTCCAAAAATTTTAAAACTCTCGGACAGTAAATTTCATCACAAAAATGATACATTACTTCAAAATTAATATCCTAAAAAAATTAATAGATATTATTGTTTATAAACAAATTTATTTTAGTATAAATTCTAACTCTCGGCCACAAAATGAAATTTCAAATTATTTGTCAATTCCGTACATGTAAAATGTATTCGAAAAAATTCAACATTTATTCAAAAATTACAATTTCAAAGTTATTGGACGTTCAGCGACAAATTTAAACAGCAACATTTTTTCAAAACTAAAAGATGTTGTTCCTTTACAGCATCAATCCAATGTTGTTTATCAAGTTTGTCGTGCTTGTAACACAACTTATGTTGGCCAAACCAAACAATTGATGAAAAAGAATTGTACCAACATAAAAATGTAAATAATCTTGGCCGAAATTGCAGTGCACTTACACAACATCTAAGAGATGCTAATCATATATGTAATTACATTAGATAACATCAAAATTCTCAAAAAAGAAAAGAATTTTAAACTAAGATCAATTTTAGAAATGTTAAATATCAAACGTAGTACTAATTCGATTAATATCGTAAGTACGTGCTTATATTCGTGCTTATATTGACAACACTTATAATTTATTTGTCTAATTACACTGTGCTTGAATCGCAAACTTTTTTTTTGTTTTGTACTTAGGGTAACCCTAATTCAAGTATGCTGAATTCAATAGTGCTAGTCCCATTTCAAAGTTAGTCGCCATTTTTGAGATATCGCTTTCGACATGTTTTGACTCAGTCAAAAATTTGTCACAATATACACTCATTTTCCCGTTGATTGCGCTTGAACCATTAAGATTTTCGTTTGCTTTATTCAGCAAAGTTGTTGCGCAAGCCAAGCCAAACAAATTTGCCGAACATATCAACACGGAAAAATCACATCTACATTCACATTTTTGTGTTATTTTTCATTTTTCTTTTCATTTCGACGAAAACCACTTTTTTTATCATTTTTTGTCCATTTATTGAATTTCGATTGAAGAATCGATTGAAATCGATCGAATAAACATCGCATCGACAAATATAGATACAATAGAAACTATTTAAAAGAAAATTAAATCAATTCAGTTGATTTTATGTTGATTTTTCTTAATTTTTCCTGAAAAATTAACATTTTTCTTAATTTTTTTAATTTTAATTTTCTGATTCGTTCGTGTCATCTTCGAGATCTTCTTCCTCTTTCAAATTCCAACCAATGTCACCCAAGAGTCCATGTAGCTTTTTGCCAATGTTCGAGCCTTGCCGTCACTTGGTGAAAACGCTCGCCGTGCTCATCGGATTCGGCTGGTGATTATTCGGCGAATTTTTCCACATGACAATGCAAAAAATGTATTTTCAATGACATTCGAACGTTTATATTATGAAAAGCGGTCAGCATATTTTCAATATTTGTGCGCCAATCATTGGATCGGTTAATTCCGGGAACATTCTTAATAGCTTCTTTTACACATTTCCTTTCCATTTTCGTTCACTGAGAGCATTTTCAAATGCATCATCGTCCATCAAAAGACGAATATCTGACCCATTAAGTATTCCTATAACAAGATGCGAAATGAAATTTCATTTGATCAAAACTTAGATTCGAATAGATTCAAACACCAACCTTCTTTTATTTTCATTCCACTTAACTGTGGAAAAATGCGACGCAATTCGAAGAACGCATTTTTTTTAACTACATACTTCAAGCTTGATATGAAGTGGTAGCAATATTTTTTCAATTGGCATAAGTTTTTTTTCTTTATTAATTACAACTGAGACTGTGCTCATGTAGAACCCAATGGTTAGTCCCAAAATTAATTAAACCTATTTAAAACACTAATTTTAATTTGGTATGTTTACTAGGTCAAGTGGCCTCGTTCTTTGAAGTTTTATTTCAACGACAGGGTTATATATTATATGGCGAATATAGGAGTTTCCATGTTTCTGCAGCCTTATTTCGTGTTTGGCGGCATGCTTTTTTATTTCATCTTTGATGTATTCGATCTATAAGTCCCTGTGAAGCTCTTCATTTCTTGTGTACCACGGAGCATTTACGATGCTACGGAGAACCTTATTTTGAAACATCTGTATCATTTTGGCGTTTGTTTGTTTAGTATATCCCTACAGTTGAATACTGTAAGCTCAGAGCTTCTACCTATGAGCCAATACATTTTTCTGAACTTAATATTAAGTTCTTCTTTTTTCTTTTTGACATGCTCTCTCCACTTGAGCTTAGTATCGAATGTCATGCCAAGATATTTAGTTTTGTTTGCATATGGCACCGGTCGTGAGTTAATTTCTATCGGTAGATTGGAAGCCTTTTGATATGTAAAGTTAATATGCGTGGATTTCGTCTCATTAAGCTTGATTCTCCAGCACTTAGTCCAGTTACAAACCACAATGGTAATCTTCTGGAGTTTGCTTGTTGCATCAGCGACATTACTTCCAATCGCCATGATTGCTGTGTCATCTGCAAAGGTGGCTATGGTTACTTCATCTGTTGTTGGAATATCCCTTGTGTATAATAAATACAGGATTGGTCCTAAGACACTCCCTTGTGTGACACCGGCAGAGATTTTCTTTAGTTCGGAGTATTCATCCTCATATTTCACACGAAAATGTCTATTGGATAAATAAGATCTTAGTATGGCATAGAATTGCCTCGGCAGATCGCTGTGCAGCTTGAATTCCAGTCCACTGTGCCAGACTCTATCGAATGCTTGGGCGACGTCCAGAAATATGCTGGAGCATACTTTTTTACGTTCTAACGTTCTTTCAATAATGTTGGTGATTCTATGCACCTGTTCAATTGTGGGGTGTTTTTCCCTGAATCCAAATTGATGTGGAGGAATTAGTTGTCGGTCCTCAATTATTGGTTTACGTCTTTTTAGTAATAATTTTTCAAAGAGTTTTGACATAATTGGCAGCAATGAAATTGGCCTGTATGATTTTTTATCGTTAGGTGGTTTATCAGGTTTTGCTATCATGATTACTGCAGTTACTTTCCATTTCCAATCAGGTCATATCCTGGGGCTTTTTTAACATTCATGTTGCTTTTCACTTCTTCGTTTAATTCTTTGAGAGTTACTGGGCGTATATCAAAATCATTTAGCTTTTGGATTGACATTATATTTTCATTGGCCGTTTGCCTTGTTAGTGGTTGGAAGGTATCCTCGAGATACTCCGCAAACAGATTAGCCTTCTCTTTAGGACCTCTGGTCCAGTTTCCATCCTCCTTTATAAATGGAGGCACTTGCATTTTGGTTCTTCTGAGTCCCTTCGTCGCCTTCCACAGAGAATAATTATAATTTTTTTCATCGGTTAGGCTAACTAGATATCTGTTGATTAATGCATTTTTAACTTCTTTAAGAAGAGATTTGAGACTGTTACCTAAATTGTTAAGAATTGTTTTGTTCTCCGGTGTTCTAGTTATTTGCCAGGTTTGACGTGCCCGTCGTTTTGTCTTACCAACTCTCTAACTTCCATTATGGGTATGATATGTTAAGCTTCTTCTTATTTTGTATAATGGGGGTACTTGGAACTGGTGGGGATTTCTTATCGGTACCTAAAGATTGATTTTGAATTTGTTAATCTGGATGGACTCTCCCTTTGAATTACCATTTCACTGACTGTCATGATAACCGGGGAATGATCCGATACTAGAGGATAACTGTCTTCAATGTGAATGTAGTTCTAGGATATACCTGTTGCTACATAAAAGTCTATTAGGTCAGGTATCTTCGTTCCGTCACTGCGCCAATATGTTGGGGAACCGCCAGAGTAAAATTCACATTTTGATGTCTGCCCTGCTTGAAGCAATTCTTTACCTTTTGACGTCCAATAATAAAATTACGTCCAAACGATTTAAATAGTTTAAGGTAGTCCTCCCTTTCAAGTTATGCCGGGGAGGACAATATATTGCAGAGACAGTAACCTGTCTGTGTTTAATTTGGATCCTTACAGTAGTGACTTGCATTGTTTCTTCTTCGATAATTGATTCTAAATAGTGTTTCATATTTTCTTTTATTAGTAATGCCGAACCATCTCTTGATCTTTCCGCTTGATGAATGGAGTGACATAAGATATAACCCCGTATTTTAACAAACGAAGATTTAACTAGATGGCTTTCAGATATTAAGAAAGTGTCGATTTTTTCTGAATTTAAAAATATTTCTATTTCTGGAATATGTTGCATAATGCCATTCGCATTCCAGATTACTATTTTGAAAGGTGTGTTCTTACTTATCATGTTTTGTTGGATTGCATTGAGGAAGTTGCATTTTCTTCAGTTGATCAAATATCATGTTTTTCATGGAAAATAACTCTAATAATAGGATCCACTCAGTTATTTGTAATGATGTTGAGTATCATGATCTTATTGCTATTGTTAATATATTTAATCGCAGTTTCGTTTACTTTGATGATTCTTCTGTATCAGCAAGTAGTTCTAGCCCAGTAGTTCAGCCCAGGATGATATGATATGATATGATATGATAGAGGCGTACAGGCCAGCCATAACGGCGATCCTAGGTACGTTACCATAATCCTGAAATATCAACAATCAAATAAAAAATTATATCTGAATGCGAATAATATTTCAGCATCATGCGGGCCCAGGCCCTGCCTGCATCCTTAACAGATAAGGTTAGTTAGGAAAGGATGTTAGTCACAGAAACGACTAGGGCGAACCGCAGCAAAGTCATTTTCTAACTACTTAAATATATTAGAATGTTAGTCTCAATTAAATTCACACTCTAGATTAGAGTTTGTTAGTTAATTAATGTAAGTTAGTTGTGTTTGAGGTAAAGGATACTAATATTCATCATATGTATTCGGCATCAGTCCTGATCTATTTAATGTGGTTTTGGAAACCGGTGTTTACCACGATTGTCTTAAAATTGCCAAAGTGACGCCAATCTTTAAGTCTGGAAATTCCAAACTAGTTAATAATTATCGTTCAATTTTGAGTTTTGTCGGTATTTGACAAAATTTTAGAAAATATTATTGCTAACCGGATGATCGATTTTCTAAATAAATCTAATTTTTTCTATTCTATAGATTAGACAAGGATGGATTAGTATGAATTTCGACAAGGTTCTGGTACAGATTTAATCCTAACAGACATTACTGATTTGATCTATCGTAATTTTGATAGGCAAAACTATATATCTGGCTTATTTCTTGATCTTCGTAAAGCTTTTGATTTTATGGATTATAGTTTACTTCTTCAAAAATTACAAATTTTTGGCTTCCGTGTCCTATCATACAAACTTTTAGCAAGCTACCATAGTTATCGAAAGCAGTTTGTGATTTTAAATGGTGTAAAACGCTCAACTTTATGTGTGAAATGTGGTGTTCCTCAAGGGAGTGTCCTTTTCCCTTAATTGTTTCTAATCTACTTAACTGATATGGCCAATTTACCGCTCACGGGTCATATTAGAATGTTTGCTGACGATACGGCCCTCTTCTATGAATCCAGAGATTGTCAGGTAGCAATGTCACATATGAGGGATGATATTATTTTACTTTTGGATTTTCTTCATATAAACAAAATATCAGTTAATTTTAACAATACCTTGGAGTAATATTCGACAAGCATATGACGTGGGATGGCCACATTAATTTTATTTGTATTAAATTTTGCCCATTTATTTGCTTGATTAGAAAATTGGCTGATTTTGTTCCAGTACATGTGTTAAAAAACTTATTTCTCATTTATTCATACCCGATTCTCAAACGCTTTTTCTACCTTTGGTTCAGCTGTTAAAGAGAAACTGAATAACTTGCAGATTTTAAACTGCCTCACCTATTTCCTACTGTGGTTCCTACTCCCAATTAAAGCAATTTTTGAGATGTATGTGTCGATCTACATGTTTAAGTCTCTACACATTCCATCATTAATTTCGACTATACAATTCGAATTTCTAGGCCATGGTTATTCAACCAGAAATTCTAGTCAGTTGAAGTGCCCCCAAATTAGACCTGAATTTGACAGAAAATCATTAACATTTATTGGGCCATATCTTTATATTAATTTGCCTGAAAATATTAAGAGAGCTGTACATATTTTTATGTTGAAACGAATGATAAAATCTCATCTGCTATCATCAGTTAAGGATTATTTGTGATTTATAATACCATTCATTCTTAATTAATTGACGAACTTTTAAGGACATTAAATCCACTAGTAGTCATTCACACCTTAATGATTCATGTTTAAATTCCAATCCAGCTTGATTCGGTTCCAACAATTATAATATTATTCAGTTTGTGCATTGCAATGTCTGGAAGCAGATTATCAAAATCACGCTTTATTGAATTTTTTTATGGATTTGAGATTCTGCGGATAGGCGGCCCTAATATTAATACTAGTCTCCCAATTGCATGACATAGGATGGTCAAAAAGTCCCTTTCCTATTATATCTGTAATAATTTTTAAACGAAGCGATAAAAAATAAAATAATAAATTGCAAATTAAAGTTTTATTCATGGAGTTTTATTTACATTAGGTGTGGAAAATTAAAATCTGTTAAGTACCCACCATTACAATTGAGACACGCATCGGCCCTTTTCAAGACATTTTGCGTCATTTTTTGAAGATTTGCGTAATTTTTGCTTGAATGTTGTCTTTCAGCTCCCGTAAAGTCTATGGTTTGTTGATGTAGACCTCCTTCTTCAGGTAGCCCTACAGAAAAAGTCTGGAGCCGCCAGATCGGACGACCGCGGCAGCCATCTGAAGTCCGCGTTTTAAAGTATGACACGAGGGTGGTGCTAGACACCATGATGGAGCTATTGGACCAACTGGATTTTGTAGCAGAGCAGATCGTTTTTCAAAATCTGATGAATCGGGTCACGGGGTATAGCCAACTGTGTTGAACGTCGTCGTGTTAATGTTTCGGGGTTATCTGCATCGCTGTGTCTAATGAGCTCGCAGTTTAGGGCCAATCGTCCAGAATGAGGTTTGTCTGCGCGTTTCACATCTCCATTGCTCATATTTAGCCAACCTAGCACGAATAGCGGGAACTGTTGGAACATTGCGAACCCCATTCAACTGCCGGTATGCGCCATTTTTGACCGGCCGTTTTCTAAAAATAATAAGACCATTTTGGTTCGCTTCGCAATGGTGTACTATTCCATATTAAAATCTCCGCAAGTTTAAGGTCTGAAATAAAAAATGAAATACAAAAAAATATAAAAAATAAAAAAGTTTTAACTTTTTAAATCGGAAAGAGACCTTTTGCCCACCCTGTAGTATTAAGCAAATTTGACGAACATCGACTGAGAAATGGCTAAGTGCCATCGGCACAGCTATATTCGAGATCTTCATCCAAAATTTCTGATTTATAATTTTATTTAAAATTGGTCAAATTTGAAAAGCACGTTTGACGTGACTTTTAATAGGATTTTAAACATATACAGGGTGGGCCATCTGTTGGTCCTTTTTTCGATCGATGCATTTTACTACTTAATGTTATATGTTCTAAAAAATTACATATACAAATCGAAATATGCATTTATTATCACGGACTCGCTAACGCATTTTGATTGTCCAAATTTATTATAAAAATAATCGTTCAAAAACAACAACATTTCGTAAATTACGTGAGAGTGGACAAAATTATTGATCGTTTTAAGAAACTGGTTCAGTGGAAGGTTGTAGACCGTATCAACATGTTCATCCAGTTCGTACTCCTGATGCAGTGGCAGCTGTTAGTGAAAGTGTTCGTAATAAACCAAGCACATCAAACAGGCATATCGTTCACAAGACCTAAACAACGACCAGACCATTTAAATCATCGTCGTTTTGTTAACTTGATGGGTACGTCGATAAGAAAAATTGTCGAAATTGGGGAGCGGAGAATCCCCATGTTATTAACGAAGCAGAAGTTCATCATCCAAGAGTCACTGTTTGGTGTGGTTTATGGACTACTGGCATCATTAGGCCGTTTTTCTTTGAAAACGAACATGAAAATGCCTTTACAGTGAATGGGGAGCGTTATCGCAACATGTTAACTTGGTTATTGTAACCCAAATTGAATGAATTGCCTGTTAACGGCCTTTGGTTTCAACAAGGCGGAGCGACATGCCACGCAAGTCGTGCAACAATACATTTATTGTAAATAAAATTTGCTGATCGCATAATTTCAAGAAATTGTGAAGTTTTTTGGCCACCAAGAAGCCTGGATTAAACACCACTGGATTATTTTTTGTGGGGTTATTTGAAAGGCAAGGTGTATGCTAATCATCCACAAACAATTCAACAATTTAAAAACAACATTCGAGCTGAAATTGAGGTCATTGATCCGCTTTTATGGGAAAAAGTCATCGACAATTTTGATGTTCGGATGCAGGCCTGTAGACGAAGAATCATATGAACGATATTGTTTTTCATACATGGCATAGAACCTCCTTTCCTTATCAATAAAAAACTTTGACCTTTCATCCCAAAATGTGCGTTTTATTTACAAACGAAAAAAGGACTAACAGATAGCCCACCCTGTATAATTTAAAAAAACAGGATTTATAGATATCTTGAAATATGGGATTTTAAGGATCAATAATTTAAATTCCCAGGATTTTATTTTGAGAGATTTTGATTTCCGGGAATTTGATTTCGGGGATGATGATTTCCGACCAATTGAATAAAATATGTATATGCGTAATATTGGGCTTGGGCTTCATATCTCCAAACACAAAATTTCCAAGCACATAAATAATCCCCAAATCATAAGCACCAATTTAACATTTAAAATACCCAAAATCAAGATCTCCATGCATAAATCCAAAACACGAATTCTCTAAACGAAATCGCCCAATTTTAATAAATAAGCTTGGGTTAAGTGCCAAGCTTATTTACCAAAATTGGGCAATTTCGTGTTTGGAGAACTAACAGTGATTTCCCAGAAAAGCTTTAGTATTTAAAAGAATTTATAGTTTTGGGATAAGGTTTATAGAAATCTGGAATTGTTTATAGGAGCTGGTTCATAGAAGCTAGCGAAAGAAAACATATTGGGTGTACAAATATATTTCCGACCTTTTTTTAGTGAAATAAAAGACATTAGTTTGTGTAGAAAATGAAAGAATGTTTTATTCAAAGTATGCTCCTTCGGAAGCTATAATCTTCGATTCCCCCAAGGAAGAAGTCTGGTTGTTTCGAGGCAATCCAGTCATCGACCCATTTTGTGACGTTTTCATATGAAGTGAAGTGCTGCTGTGCTAGAGCTGATTGCATCGCCAGAAACAAGTGGTAATCAGAGGGAGCAATGTCTGGTGAATACTGCGGGTGGAGTAGAATTTCCTAGTTCTGCCTGTCCTAGTAGTTTTTGATAGGTAGAGCAACATGTGGCCTAGCGTTGTGATGTTGCAAAATAATCTTATCGTGCCTTTTGTCCCATTCCGGTCATTTTGCAGCTAGAGCTTGCTTTAAAGATCAGTTGTCGTCAATAAACTTGTCCCGTAATGGTGTCATGCTCGTTCAGCAGCACACAATAAACGACACCCTTCATATTCATGGTTCACCTGGCTTGACCCCCTCTTTTTGCGCTTTGGATTGTCATAATGGATTCACTTTTCATCCCCAGTGACGATCCGATGCAAAAAGCCGTTCCTTTGTTGTCGTTGAAGCAACAATTCGCACATGGTTTTCCGACGTTCCATGTCCCGTTCTTTCAATTTGTGTGGCACCCAATTTCCCAGCTTCTGAACCAATCCCATTGCATGTATACATTGCGAAACACATTGTTGGGTAATATTCAACTCTTCTACCAATTGTTTTTCGGTCTGACAAGGGTCCACATCAAGCAATTCTTCCAATTCTGTACCTTCAAATTTTCTTGGTCCGCCTTCACGTTCTTTGTCTCTTGCGTCAAAAGCACCAACGCTGAATCGTTGAGACCAGTCTTTGCATGTTGTATTCAATGGTGCATGTTTACCGTAAAGTTCCACAAGCAAACGATTTGTTTCCGGTGCACTTTTCTTCAACAAAAAATAATGAAGTAAAACTTCCCGCAAATGCTGTTTTTTGTCACAAAATTGGATATTTTCAATTACATGAAAATAATTGTTGTTTACGGTTTGAACAAATGTCACTAGTAATTATTCAAGCTTGACAACTAACCTCCAAAAAATATGTATTGCCCGATTGAATAATATGCAAGCAGTGCTACTAACGACACCTCTATAAAAAGGTCGGAAATACATTTGTACACCCAATGTAAAAAGTACAATCACAAAATACAGGTTTTAACCTAAAAATAACTAATTTTCGTTAATATCTCCAAAATTTATGAATTAAAAGGGCATTCGAGATCACCACTAAACGTCCCCTTCGACACTGAACATTTTTCATGATCAGTTGAGCGATACACAATTTGAATTAAAGCGATGATATTACACCGAATAATTCGAAACATGGGTTTGCTAGATACGCTAGCAACATGTTTTGTTGCATGGAAAACTGTATATCAGAAGTTTTGTAACATTTTAACAAACATGCGCACGTACAACATCATATATAATTGTTTTTTAACAGTTCTTTAAGCATACCAAACCTTTTACTCGTACTAACTGTACTTATATATTTCTGGACTATAACTGTCGGTATCTATCGCTAGGTCAAGTTTAGGTTTGAATATAATCTAATAAACACTTTGGTACCAAAAATGAAAATAAATGCTTGAACTTCAGCCGCAAATTTTATTTGTGTTGTATCCGCATCTCTACTTATAACAAAAACCTCCTGTGTGACAGTTTATTAGAATTTCGAGCTTAATCGATGGCATTCATTCTTTTTTGATTTGCTTTACTTGGAGTGCTAAAATTTTTAGATGACCTTAAAATTTGTAAAGCAATTTAAAAACATTCCTATTACTGACCAATTACTGGAAATAACTGACCAATTGTAACCAAGTAGTGCCCAATTAGATCCAACTTTTATGATTACAAAATTCGCTTCAAGAGATGCCAGCTTCTGGAGGT
Organism: Nephrotoma guestfalica; assembly: GCA_963691935.1. NCBI lineage: Eukaryota > Metazoa > Arthropoda > Insecta > Diptera > Tipulidae > Nephrotoma > Nephrotoma guestfalica. The sequence continues at coordinate 114,741,150 of OY829915.1, forward strand.
CTCTTGGGCGATCATTTTACTATCATTTTTAATGGGATTGTCAATAGGTTACGTAGTTCCTTTCAAAGTATTCTTAATTAAAACGTTTAATCTTTATCAGTGCTTTTCCAACATTGGTTTGTGTTATACTTTAATCTCTTTCAAACGACAATCACGTGCACAATGAAACTATCAGACTGCGTTATCATGTACAAAAATTACCATGACATCGCACAGAATGTATTAAAACAACAACAAAGTTAAAAATATTTCAACTCGAGTGCGGAATTAGTAGGCGGGGCAAAAATCATTTCACGAAATTTGTTTGGTTTTGAGTGCGGGAGCGAGTGTGATGCATTTAATTTTCGATGTCATGTACGCAGCATTAAAACATTGCAAAAGTATAAAAAGACTTAAGGAGGAATTCCATTACTGTGGCTTTTTTTTTGCAGAAAAACAGAAAGAGATAAAATCAAAAATCCGACAAAGACAAATAATTTTTATTTTATAGCGAAATTTTAAGGGGAATATTTGACAACTACGAAATTATAACCAATAATTAGTTAAAAGGTGAAAATTATTGTTCAATTAAAAATTATAAAATATTTTAACATAAACAATAATATTAATATAAATTTATCATGAAAACGCGATTTATATCACACTCCACCAAACATATAAAACGTCTGAGCCAAGTGATCACCATAAAAATATTACTAAACTAAAATTTGCTGAGAGTGGGGAGTATTTTTCATTTTGGTTGCCATAAAAAATACTTCATTTTGTATTTTTTATTTATATTTATGGCAACCAAAACGCAACAACAACAACAAATTTTAGTATACAAAATTTTACTGTTTCACTGCTCACACACATACGGATTTTTGGTTTGCCAAGAATCTACACAATAAATCATTTGTGGTTAGCAGAATCTTTTGGTTTTCAAAGGGTGTTTTTTAGAATTTCACATCTTTAAGTTGGCAACACAGTTTTGCTTGACAACCGATTTGACAGCTGACATTTGCTTTGTCTTTAGTTTGATCTTGCCAATGAATGTGAGTCTATTCAGAGCCAGAGCAACGCTTGCAAATGCCGCAACGCATCCATACAGCGTAGCATTGAGGAAGACCCAAATCAATCAATTCGACGTCGTTCTTAGCAACTGGAGATGTGTCCTGCCACTTTATGGAAGATTTTATCCAAGGATCTTGGTTTACGAGCTTTTAAAATGCAACTTGTGCAGGAATTAAAGCCATCCGACCCTCACACACGCCACCAATTCGGCCGATGGGTTGAATCACAAATTGATATTGATGTAGTTTTCCAAACAAAATTTTGTTCAGCGATGAAGCTCACTTTTGGTTGAACGGGTACGTTAATAAACAGAATTGTCGGATTTAGAGTGAAGAGAATCCACAAGCCTTTGCTGAAACACCATTACATCCAAAGAAAATCACTGTTTGGTGCGCCGTTTTATGCGCCGGCGGAATCATGGGTCCATATGACTTCAAATAAGATGATGGGCGGAATGTTATTGTTAATTTTTATCTTTTTAATTTGTACCTCAATTGATTGGCATAAATCTTGCTGATATGTGGTTCGAACAGGACGGTGTCACATGCCACACAGTGCGGGATACAATTAATTTACTCAAAGAAACATTTGATGAAAGACTAATTTCACGTAATGGTCCTGTTAATTGGCCACCGAGATCGTGTGGGGATTTTCTTTGGGGATATGTTAAGCCACTTGTCTACGCCGATAAACCAGAGACGATTGAACACTTGATTACACTTGATTACGCACTCCAGATTACGCCATGTACACGCCAGCCGCAGCGGCCACATTGCCGAAATCATATTCAAGCATTAATGGCATAAAAATAGCTATCCAATAGAGCTAGTTGCACTGATATTCAAAATGGTTTTCTTCGTTCTATCTTTGTTCTAAAATTGTGAACCTCTAAAAGAGGGTCTTCATAGTGGTCCGGTTTTGTGTTCGTAGAATATGGATTAGCCACCTCAGTTTAGAAGATTTTATGAATCCTATTATATCTATTTTTCGAGATAATCTCATGATTTATTCACAATCTGTAGTCACCGCTTTCTTTTATTAGCCCGGGCATCATACGATTTATTTTACGTTTGAATACTGCAAGTTTCTGCATATATCTCTTGTTGTTTGCATCTATAACTCTCAAGCAAATGTGAGCAAAGGTCTTGTAGATGTTATCAGCGTCTTGTAGATGTTAACTTTGTTTAACGCAAAATGTTGCGAGTCTAGAAGATTTTAATGTTTGATTCTTGATATAATTCTTGATATGAAAGTCTTTCACTTTCTCATAATGTGTGTCTCCAGAAATAAATTGTCAGCATATTTGCCGTTTTGCAGTAACCCTATATTTTGTTTTCGTTTCGTTGATTTGAAGTCCAATTTGATGAGCTGTTGACTTTAATGGTCAAAATGCGACCCAAAATGCATATGCCATCAGCGTATGATAATAGCTGATTTGATTCAAAATATAGGACGACGTGCTAGAGATAAGTTAAACAGTATTTGGGCAATAGGATCTCCTTGCTCTACTCCTGATGTTAATTCAAAGGCTTCCGAGAGTTTCTCTTCGATTTTCACCTTGCAAATTGAATCGTTCAGGAGACTGTGAAAAGGTGTTAAAACACTATATGTCGATAGTTTTTCTGTCACACGTTGGCCAAAACTTTATAACCAGTGTTTAGCAAAGCTATTCCGCAGTAGTTATTGCATTTTAATCAACTTCTCTTTTTACACAGTGGGCAAATCAAAGTCGTCCTCCACTCTTCTGGGAATTCTTCAGTATACCATATTGTTGTTGTTTAAAATAGGATATAAGGAGTCTGGGCCGATGGTGCCATGATTTATTTTGTTAGCACCGCCGATTTGACCATTCAAGTCACGCAAAACGATTTTGGCATCATGCTAGGGTTTTTCGCTCAGGGCTGTTCGGGAGTCTCCACAGTTCACTAGCGTTTACATTTACGAACGAAATGTTAAAATGACGCCCGTGAAACGTGAGTAAACAGATCCGATTATTGATAAGTATGAAATTAGTCACAAACTGACGATATCAGATGTTTATTATAAAACCAAACCCAAATTCGTGTATGCTAGAATTGTTGCTTTGAAAAAACGTGTATCCAAGGCCAGAATATAGTCGGCGATATTATTACCGATTAGTCGTGTTTCTTGTAACGCTAATAGATCTAGATTACATGATGCCTGTTCGAAGAGCTTTTGGAGGGTCTCTGTGCAAGTCATCCTGAGTTCATTTTATGTTCCAAGTTTTAGAGCGTAGCATTTAATTCGTATCTGAGGCCGTTGCTGAAATTTCAAATTTATTCGAGGCTTATGTTGATGTTTCGAAACGATTTGCTTTTATTAGGTTAGGTTGTCCACTGCAAACTCCAAAAGAGGTTAGCCCTAACACAATTAGCTTACTCATTTTATAGGGTAGTTGAGGCCGGCACAAGAAGCGAGTTCTGTGTTTATCCTCATGCATACACTACAACCTAACAACCAATTCAAATGCTCTATCCCCTTTTAAAAATGATATGTTTGTTACTCAATATCAATAACCACTGTGATCGGCTTGATTGGGTCTTGCAGTTCTTAAACTCAACAATTATTAAACTTAGAATTTTACCTCATTGTTTATACTCAACCTGGCATCACAAGGCATTCATTCTTTTAATTAGCTAATTTGATTCCCATATTTCATTCACACGCGGATGTAATCTTTCGATTAAATTTCACTCCCGAAAAGCGTTAATTGACTTTCCCACTTCCTAAAAACAATAAATGTATGTTTATAATAATTTTTTGAACCAGTTTCAATGTAGCGTAAAGTATAAAATAACTTGTTTTACTATTTGTTGGGATACAATTTTTGAGTCGCGAGTTTACATAAGAGTACAAGTGCAACATTTATGAACATATTGACATTCCACACAATTCTGTATAACGAGTTCAGTTGCAAAATTAAGTAATTTATTAGCAGTTATGTTGTAACAAAACTACGGTACGTATAGCTAGAGCTACATACTATATTGTAACTATATTCTAAATTTTTTCTTAGACTAATATCTTTAATAATTTAATTAAAACTTGAAATACATGTATGCTAGTTGTTGTTAAAACTGAAATGAATGAAAAATATTGGTAATAATGTTAATAACGTGTCTTGCGATTAATGATGAAGAAATTAGAAATTCTTTGGTTCAACTTTTCCAGAAAATACCATCTACTCATATAACGAAATTCAACAAAATCACTGTGTACATAAAAAACTATAAACAATACGTATGCGAGAGAAAAAACAAAATTATAAAAATTAGAGAACACGACAGTATTTTTCATAGAAAAAGATTACATAGAATGAATGCTAGCAACTGTCGTCACAAACTGTTTCATACCACAACAACACAAATAACTCATCCATACGATTCATTGATTATTATGTAATAAAATATAATGTATAATGTAAAATAAAGTAATAAAAATAACACTTATCTTAAGCATCCTTTGTAATCAAAAAAGTCCTACAAATTGAATATTAACATACAATGCGTACGATGCATTCAAACAACGGTGTCGAAAAACATATAAACGAAATTGTTATATACATATCCTACACCATTACAAGCGCACCGCACACAAATTAATATATTAACACAATACGTATAACTTTTCACTTTACTTAGTACTTCTTTACACACAAATTATTATTAATATTATTATTTATTTATTTCATAAGACATATATTAATAAATAATATAATGATTAATATTATAATTAATCAATTATTAACACATATTTAAACTATTTATTTATTTATTTAAAGGAGAGACAAAAATCACGTCTTTCCTTTACGACGTTCAATCGCCGACCAGTTAGTTTTTAGTGCGATGAAACAAAATATTAATTGTATTGGTGACAAATTCAAAATTGTCTTTTTTATTGTCAAGATGCCAATCCATAAAATTATAATTTTCAAAAACACGCCTCTATTGGTCAAAACGATAACTTTATTTTGAATTATTTTTTATCTATTCCTACAAAAACTTGGAATAAAACTGTTGTTGCAAAATTTCCTAAGTATAAGACGCTTATTATACATCGCGAGAGCCGTTGTCAGAGAAACCAAAAATGTTACAAAATGTTTGTCGGTATTTATAAAACACGTGAATAGTTTTACAACAAATTAGCAATACCTTGCAAAAAGAAGTTTCTAATACTATCTAAAACCCGGATTTCAAAATAATTAAGAAAAATCGATTTTTTTAGATTTCGGTGAAACCCAGTTTTTAAAAGAAAATATTATTTCAATATGAATGCAGATTCTGGTTTTGCAAAATGGCTAATTTGAATGGAACTAAGCTTTCACATCGAGGTGAGGTTACCAAGACGTTCGAAATTTGGATTCGAACTAATGAAACATTGAATTCTTTAAATTAAAAAAATCGCTAAGGCATTCGATCTTATATAACGGGTGATTTTTTAAGAGCTTGAGAACTTTTTTTTAAAAAAAAACGCATAAAATTTGCAAAATCTCATCGGTTCTTTATTTGAAACGTTAGATTGGTCCATGACATTTACTTTTTGAAGATAATTTCATTTAAATGTTGACCGCGGCTGCGTCTTAGGTGGTCCATTCGGAAAGTCCAATTTTGGGCAACTTTTTCGAGCATTTCGGCCGGAATAGCCCGAATTTCTTCGGAAATGTTGTCTTCCAAAACTGGAATAGTTGCTGGCTTATTTCTGTAGACTTTAGACTTGACGTAGCCCCACAAAAAATAGTCTAAAGGCGTCAAATCGCATGATCTTGGTGCCCAACTTACCGGGCCATTTCTTGAGATGAATTGTTCTCCGAAGTTTTCCCTCAAAATGGCCATAGAATCGCGAGCTGTGTGGCATGTAGCGCCATCTTGTTGAAACCACATGTCAACTAAGTTCAGTTCTTCCATTTTTGGCAACAAAAAGTTTGTTAGCATCGAACGATAGCGATCGCCATTCACCGTAACGTTGCGTCCAACAGCATCTTTGAAAAAATACGGTCCAATGATTCCACCAGCGTACAAACCACACCAAACAGTGCATTTTTCGGGATGCATGGGCAGTTCTTGAACGGCTTCTGGTTGCTCTTCACTCCAAATGCGGCAATTTTGCTTATTTACGTAGCCATTCAACCAGAAATGAGCCTCATCGCTGAACAAAATTTGTCGATAAAAAAGTGGATTTTCTGCCAACTTTTCTAGGGCCCATTCACTGAAAATTCGACGTTGTGGCAGATCGTTCGGCTTCAGTTCTTGCAGGAGCTGTATTTTATACGGTTTTACACCAAGATCTTTGCGTAAAATCTTCCATGTCGTCGAATAACACAAACCCAATTGCTGCGAACGGCGACGAATCGACATTTCACGGTCTTCAGCAACACTCTCAGAAACAGACGCAATATTCTCTTCTGTACGCACTGTACGCATTCGTGTGGTTGGTTTAATGTCCAATAAAGTAAACTGAGTGCGAAACTTGGTCACAATCGCATTAATTGTTTGCTCACTTGGTCGATTATGTAGACCATAAATCGGACGTAAATCGCGAAACACTTTTCGAACCGAACACTGATTTTTGTAATATAATTCAATTATTTGCAAGCGTTGCTCGTTAGTAAGTCTATTCATTATGAAATGTCAAAGCATACTGAGCATCTTTCTCTTTGACACCTTGTCTGAAATCCCGCGTGATCTGTCAAATACTAATGCATGAAAATCCTAACCACAAAAAAATCACCCTTTATAAGCTCAAAGTATTTGCAATATTTTTGTAGTTTGGTCACTGCTGCCAGAAGTAGTCTTGCTGAAGTCAAACCGGTGTGAAGTTTGTGAATACTGTTAAATTTTTGGAATATTTTATAATGAATTTGTCTAAATATTTTGTCTAAATATTTTAGATTGAAACTGTTGCTTTATTCGCATACATACGAGTACATATTTGAATTTTTAGACAATTACTTGCGTGCGTTTCGTTTCATAACAGAGTAAACATAAAAATAAATAAAAGATCAAATTTTTATGCCTCATTTTTGTTGTCAGAATTAATTTTAGTCATTAGGAATATGCGCAAAATTTATATAACAGGACATTGTAGTAGATTATGGCAATTCGTGTAGAATGTCAGAAATTGGCTTCCATAGTAACTATCTATAAGTAAGTACTAATTTACCAACGGTAGTTGTCGATTTGATACAAGAGTACCTAAAATTTAAAGCATTCAAGCTAAATCAGTTCTGCGGGAATTCTGTCCTGCCATCTAATAGTCGCTTCTACTAGCTTAATGTGGGATTTCCGATAAAGACCTGGGGCGGAATCATGAACGCCGTGCGGAAAGTTTCGACGGTACTCAAATTTTTTATGGAAAACCAGCAATAATCGTACCGGTTTTACTCTAGCTATATTTTGTTGAAAAATAAAATATTGGGGTAGTTACTCGATCGGCTAGCAAGCAAACCATTTGTTACTCGTAATCCTGGTTACTCAATCAATTTTACCAAGAAAATTTGAATTTCAAGTTATAATTTTTGTAAAATTTTTGTTTATTTTTACAATTGCACATTAAAACAATACAAAAATTAGCTGTTTATTTTTTGAAGCCGCAAATTTTACTGTGCAATCGCAAAAATAAACAAAAGTTTTATGAAAACTGAAATTTGAAATTCAAATTTCCTTGGTAAAATTGATTGAGTAGGATTTCGACTAACAAATGGTTTGCTTGCTAGCCGATCGAGTATCTACCCCATTAGAGGCCAGTTCATCATAGTTGGCGTATTTATCGGTAGTAATAAAATTTGCTTTATATAAATCAAAAAATAGAAGGTTTATATAAATGGAATTTGAATTATATTTATTACTGATAATGCCTTTGTTCCACTAAGAAAAATTTACTGTCAGTAAAAAATACTGAAAGATCAGAAAAATAAAAATTATATAAAAGTGCATTAAGGATGAAACACACCAAGAACAGCGCATTGCGTTCCAAGCGATCCACTATCGGTGTGCACACCAAGCAGCGCATCGGTTTGTTTTGTTTTAGAAGTAAAATCGGATTGTGTCAATTTTATCGAGATTATTAGTAGCAGCAAAAAACAGTAAATTGTTGCTGGGTGTAGAGCCAATTGATGCCACGACAGATGCAACTTCAATCAACATAATTTCTTTAAATTGAAATTTTTCTATTAAAATTACAAAATACTTAATTTGTATTACTAAAAATTTCTATATTTATACTCAAATTATGATTTTGCATCGTTACACAAGCGAATAAGCCAATATTTAAATTTGATGCTTGGTGTGTTTCAACCTTTAGAGTGAGCAAGACCAATTTTTAATTTTTTTGATAGTTATAGCAACATTTTTTAGTTCAATTTTGACAGCTACAAATAACATAACCAAACAAATTTTAGTATGTTTTCGTTCATTGTGTATGCTGCTAAGATTGTGTTACAATTTAATTATTTTCGATAATTTCTTATTGATAATTTGTGTATTGCATCATTTGTGCTATATTCTTTCGTTTCGCATACAAACTGACAGATAACAACGTTACTATAAAATAACTATAAAAGGAACGAGTATATGTGTGAGAAAAGTATTTCCTATCGCTACACGACATTTCTTTAGATGTATTGTAATGTTGCCATAAAATGTACTTTGGTTAGATATTTTTAAATTTTTTTATGGCAACAACACGACATACAAATATTTTGTCAGTAAATTTTACAGATATTATTTTTTGTTTCATTCTATTAAGTAGGACATCTATATTTTTATCTTGTTTTTACTGACAGTCAATATTTTTTGGTGGAATAAAGCCATAAAGAAGCCGACGAGCATGATAAAAATTTTCTTTTGCTATGATAAATTCAGATACAAACACTTTTACTTCGAAAACCTACATCTAATAAATGGGACTTCTGTTTCAAAAAATCTTAAAATCTCTTCGTTCGATTACTGTAAACCTGACGAATGTTTTTGAATTTTATGGCTTTTTTATCGAAGCTAATTTTTTCGATGTTTTTTCTCATATGTTCATGCTTCTTTTGTTGATTTAGTCGTAGCTCTTCTGCAAGAGATATCTTGCAAGAGCGCTTCTAGTGTTACGAGCCACACAATTATCTCAAATGTTTTCTTTATTTTAAACGAATTGATGGCATTGATCATAATTGCGGGGTCTCGGTGGTCTTCTTCCGATAGTATTTTGGGCTGCGAGATACTGCTCCTTGATGTTAGGTGGGGGTTCTTTGTTATTACTGTGACAATGGTTTTTGGGGGTTGTTAGGGTTCATAACGCAGAGGTAGGATTCATAACTATTTGGGTAGGGTTTATAAATAAGTTGTTTCTGTATGATCAGGTTATTAGCTCGCCGCTCCCGTGACATACAGTGTCAATACCTATATAAGCAGAATTTCACACGACGCCTGTCTAATTTACTATAATGTTTAATTATGAGAAAACCTTAAGTTTATTAGCACTACAAAGATAAGTTGATGTAGAACAACTCCGTCTTGCCCTAAAATATCTGTAACAAATGTTGCACAACCAACCTAACACAGTTCAAATAAGACAAACTTTTATACGGTCTAAATATTTTTATGTGTAGTCACTCAGCTAAACGTTTGGTTCTTTGAATTATTGTTACCTTGAATTTTCACGGGTCATCAATTTTTTGATTTTGAGTATTTTAAATTTTTTGTAGTGTTTATATAAAACTCTACAGAACATTTCCAAATTATTCGTGACGTGACTGGCAAATTTTTTAAATTCATTATCTCAATTGTTTAAGAATGTGTTTGCTCTAAACTTTAAATAGCCCATAGCACTTTTAAATGGTAGACGTAAAGTTCTTGTTTCTAATGGAAAGGTCTCGTACTAACAGCTTCTTATACGAAAGCTGAATTGTATGATTCGTACACAAAGAAATAAAAAATTTTGATTACCAATAATAAATGCATTCCTGAATAAATCTTTGGCTCAGGAAAAAGGCAAACATTTCAGCATTTCTGTTTACAAGCTTAATTGCTGCGTGACTGATCGTTGCTTAGCACTAATTTTTAAGTTATACGAGTATATGATTAGCTTAAGCACAGTACACATCACATCCGTATGCCATAATTGTAAACTTTCTATAAAAATGCAATAATCGTGCAAACTTAAAAGAAGCCTTGAATTGAATTTTACTTATGTAATTATAATTACTGCAAGACTATCAGTTTTGTTAGTCAATATAAAATTATGAGTATTTATGTACAGTTTGTACATAAATATAAATAATATTACAACAACAACACAAATCGGTTAAAACGATAAAAAAAAAATTTCACGAACAGTGCAGTTGCACAATTTTAGGGAAAGGAATCTTTCTTGCATGCATACAATGTTAAATTAAGGTCGTTTAAGCTAAACTACGTCAATAAGTAGAGCCCATAATAAACTACTAATCCGCGTGAAAGTAACGAGTTCATAAATCATTTAACACTTTAATGTTTTGGGGTATGTTAAAAACTAGTTCCTAGAGCACTTCAAATGATGTCTAGTCTAAAAATATTTCCTCAGTAACCTGCATTGTGCAAACGAATTACGAGTTAATCATTTATTGCCGGTAGTTAATCGAACAGTATTTATTGTTTTATTATTGCAAGAAAAGATAAAAGAAAAAGAATGCCGGTAAATGTGCGAATCGCACACTTAATTGAAATGACATAAGGTGGGCACAATTCCAATGAGATAAAAGAGCTATAAAATATTAAATAATAATCGACAGGCATAGCGATTTGTTTTTTTTATTGAAGAGGTCAAGTGATATTTATGGGGTCAAACGATATGGTAAATAGTACATAAAAGTGAATGGCGAAAGGACATTGCAAATAGTTATAATTTAAATGACCCTGTTGTGTTAACATTGTTAAATAAGTTGGTATAGTTTTATGGCTGTTTGTAGCCTTCAAATCATTTTTTGACACAATGGTCTTCGCTGCAATACGAACATAATCAGTAGAAGAGTTTTTTTTTCAACAGTTTCACGATTATACTTGAAATTGTATTTGTATAGTTAACGCAGTGAGGCCTTCATCTCAGTGAGGCCGATTGATAACTTCTCTTGTACAACATAAAACGTTCGACGTTCAACGCACATTGCTCATTTTCGCTTCTCTGTCGTACTACGTTTGCGATAATGGTACCTGATACCGTTTCGGCAAATACATTAAGCTATCGATCACCTCACAATATGGAAAATTGATTCCTTCATCCGGTTCCAAATCACAAAGATTCTGTACACTGTGCCAAAACGGTCGAATATCAGTTGCGCATACCCCATACTGATTCACATGAATCGAACCGTTTGGTCGTTGTTTCAAGTCCCAAGGAATATTTGAACTCGAATGCTTTGACCTCGCTGGCCCTGCACAAGTGTTCCATGACAAGAAAAATGTTTCCTCGTTCTCCGTTGTCATTAAACCGTCATCGACATAAATCGCAAACACATGAATCCGATTCACTGGCCACATAGTCGAACTATTTAATGAATGACGTAAACTTTTTGTTGTTGTGTAGCGCAACGCGTATACTACCGCTGTCACCGTCATATCCGATCGGTTGACTGATATAAATGTTCTCCTCCAAATCACCGCTCAGAAAAGTTGTTTTTATGTCGAACTACTGCAATCTCATTCGTTTTGATACCGCCAGCGACAGAATTGGTCGAATCGATGTAAACTTGACCACAGGGCTCAATGTGTCTGTGTAATTGATGCCATACTCTTGTCTGATCCCCCATACTGCCAATCGTGCTTTGTATCGATCAATGCTTCCATCTGGATTTTGATTTAGTTTGCAGACGCAACGATTATCAATCAACTTTGGTTCTTTTGAGGCATTGACTAAGTTTCACGTATGATTTTCAATGATCAAGACGTACTCCTCATTCATGGAGCAAACAGCTCCCACTACTTGTGATCATCAGATTAAATTGCCTGCTCGTTTGTCCTTGGTTCTTCGTTGATTGCCAATACGACAACGTGTTCTGCCGATGCATAATACGTTAATTGCATATTGCATCACCTTCGATTGCTTGGGCCGGCATTGTAACAGCATCGTTCAGATCTGATTCATTATCTGTGACGTTCGCATTTTTGTCGGCGTTCTTATTAGTGTCACTAATGTCTAGTGCAGCTATCTCATTTTGTTCGTCTCCGGATTCCACAACCGATACGATTTTGAATAATTATCATAACCGACGAACAAACAAGTGACTGCCTTTCGATCCAGTCTTTGAAATGTAGGCACTGTACTCATTCCCGATCAGTACATGCACTGCTAAATTGACAGCCTCCGCGCAGAATTTGTAGTCTATCTTATTCGCACGAATCATGGTAGTCTGATTTAAAACTGCGCATCGTGTGTCTGTTCTTTTGCTGTATTCGCCAAAAAATCGTCATTCAAAAGTAGAAATTACCTCGAACAGGCCCACAAACGTTTGCATGCATAATTTTGCCACATTCCTTTGACTTCTCGTCAGGAAGTTTATAACTTGCACGATGATACATTCCGTAGAGACGCGTCGCACCGTCGCGTCAAACTTCCACTGCATAATTGCTTCCATTCTTCAGGAGTTCGCAGCGCTTGCTCTCGTTGCGTTTTCAATGACCACTCTCTTGCTGTTATGTTCTGATGAATGATCCTTTTTTTGAATTTGACTTCTTCTTCGAAAAATTAAGTTTGACCATTAACGCTTCCCTTCTTTCAATCAGATTCTTCAACTTCAATCGAAGGTCCGTTGATGGCTAGTTTGGTTGTCCGCACTCGTTGATTCGGGCGCACTATAAAAACCGTTATATACTCAGCTGACAAAGACATTAAAATCTTCGGCTTTGGTTTTCGAGTCAAATATGACTATTATCATTTATTTATGTTCCTGATTTTTTAAAATTGTATATTTTGGATTATTTCTGCTCATATTACCTTTGGGGTACCGTATCGAGCTGTACCCACAGTTGTAACTCATAAGGATCGAATTATTGGACCACATTATGTACGTAATTTAACGGAAGACAGCATTGTAAAGTTGTGATACGATCTAAGGGTGCATGAAATTGTTACATAATGCCAGAAAAAATTTGAGCCGAAATAGATGGTCGTCATTTTAGAAATTTTTATGAAGTTCTAAAACCTCGTTATAAATGAGCTTATAAGCTCAAAATGAATAATAAATATTATAACCATCGAATCAGAAATCTCTTCACCTTGATCCTTTAATAGCTGCATGCCTTTCATAAGTTTTGACATGCACGTTGCAATATTATTGTCCTGCTCCTTTGTGAACTGTAGTACCGCATACTTTTGAGCGTCCCCCACATTGAAACTGCCGAATCACAATTCATTATTTGCTGGCATTATTTAATGGCTGCTTTTTACACGTCGTCGAAATTGCACGTTTTGCCTTGGAATCATTCTGTTCCCAAGTCTTAATATTCATCGCATACTCTGCATTCGCAATCGTTGGTTTTTGACCGGTGCCGTCTACTACACCTGCCAATTTTTCGATATTCACTCGATCGCCTTCCATTTTGTTTCGCTTCGAAATTTGTACTGCAATGAAAACGATTTTTTTAAACACACACACCACTCGCACGAATTACGAAAAATTTAATTTTTAATTCAATTTATTCGTTGCCATTGGTGCCACTGTGTCCATAACCTGTTGGATTGTTGAATTTACCTTAATTCTTTAATTTTCCAACCTTCAGTTCAATACGCAGTGGAACGAATGCTGGCGTGTGTAAAATAAAATTTTATTTCAAACAAAGAAAAATTTCAGCGCGTTTCTTGTCGTGTCACGGTGCACCCTTTGATAAACACAATGTGTCAAACCAGTCACAACTTTAAGTGAATTACACCAGAGAGTGTGCTCACTAATTTCAATACACATATTTATTTGATAAAATAAATTTAATTTTCTATTCGAAATGGTAAAATAATTTTGCTTGTTAAGCGTTCAAATATTTACAACAAATCGCCTTTGTCATCGCCTTGACAGATCGCCTCTTCATACAAGTTGGTATGGGGTTCTGATTGTTTAAGTGAGTTTTATAAGTGCTAAAAGAGAAGGAACTGTACCAAATTTACTCACGATGGTAATATTGGCTTCAAACCGAAATATTTTCAAAATTTTTATTTAATTATCGATTATGTATTTTGAATTGTCAATTAAAATGTTTGATAAAATGTTTGGATGCGTATAGTATTACTGAGAGTGCTGAGTAACGCAACCGATGAGTAGAGCCGGATGCCTAACCTAGTTAGACAGCGTAAAATAGTAATTGACTTACGAACATAACTGCATTTGATAATTGTTAACACCACTAACATTTATTTTTGTGTTTGTTTTGTCTTAAACTTTTATAAATATTCTCATAAGTAAGGCGCGGTTTTGTAAAAAACTAACCGTACCAACATTCACTAATCAATTTTACTTAATCAATTCCAATTCAACATTTCTAATAATTAACAATTCATCAATTAACATAATTAAGCTATTAAATATGTTTGTTGGTAAATTCAAGAAGAATTCAGAAAGAAATGATGTGACACTATCTTGCCTCATTAGGATTATCTCCATCCTCTCTCTCCTTCAAATTATTGACGCCTCTAAAAATGGTTACGAAATAACTTTTTGTATCTACCAGATCATCTAGTTCTGACGAAAACGACTTTGATTAATTCAGGTCTTGGTTTCCCGCAGCATAGGTAAATTTGTACTATGTATCTCAAAACTGCACTAAACATTAAGCACGAGACCACACAATCATAAAAAATTATACTTCTTGAAATGCGCTGTAACGCTTAAAACAACAAAAATTTATAAAAATATTGACTATTTGCTCAATGTAGATATACTCGTAAGAAATCTGACAACCGAAAAATTTTCTTTTTCACACGTTTCGTCCAAAAATGTTTGTGTTAATGAAGACGATCGTACTTCTTGTTAATTTACATAAATAATAAAAGTCAATTATATTATGTATTCGTATATGTAAACACTACAGATTAGTTTTATAAAATTTAATGACTATGAACTTGGAATTATTGAAGAAATTTGACTGTGAAACGGATTGTGAATAATTATCAGATTTGGTATTTTCGCTTAACTGGTGTGCCATTCAAGTGTGTTGTATATGAAGGATGTTATTTATATTTTAAAACTATTTGATTTCTGTTGTTAATTTTTAAGCGTGAGCATTTGGTGCTGTTGGTACAACTGTGACATTTGGATGGGAGATGCCTAAATTGAATTTTAATAAGGACCCACAATATATGAACAGGAATTATAACATTTTAAATTCGGGTTGGACCGAATTCATATGGAAATAAAATCACAAAATATATTTTGTAACTAACTTTCCGAATATCCTCTGCGAAATTTATATATTTGCAAGTACATACTTCAATTCAATTTGAATTTGCACAGATTTGAGTTGTGATTGATTGATTAGAATGTACGACCAAGGCCAAGCAGGGATCCCGGATACGCCAGGCTCATCGTACACCATTTTACATATAACAAGAATACATATAACAAATATAATGTGAGGCAGTTAGCACACCCGTAAATCATGTTGATCCGTACCAAACTATTAAATACGTCAAACTTTAATTATAATGCCTATAAGCTAAGTTTAGAGTAAAGTTACGCCAAAGCCCCTAATATGGCAATCTGAAAACAACCATTGGGCAGAGTGCCCTTCCTATAAAATCTGCAAAATAAGTTCAAAAGATCCTACCAAACTACCCTTAATTATAACCCTTAACAAGCCCCTCCCCCTACAAACAAACCTCAAACTACCAACCATTAACCGGAAATACGTATAATTTTCACGGTTAACACCGACTCACCATCGATCCTCTCCCCAGTCCCATTCCGGCTGGAACTAACCTCACCCGTGTTGACATAATGCGATATCTAGGCACATATATAAGCTCAAATCTAAGTCGGCCACACACCATCCGAACACGCTAACAAATGCAAAATTTTATAAAAAAGACCAAATTTCCTTTTAATACAGTAGTGAATATTTAATAGTGGCTGTCAGGGTGTACAACACTGTAAAACTCTCCATCACAACCCATGAACCAATATGATCGCGCTTCTTTTGTGGAAGGCACCCAGTCGTGGCTTTGCTCCAGTATCGCAAGCCAACCATTTTCCACGAAGCCCCCGTTTATTTTCGACGACCAGGCGGCATTGAGTAATGAGCTAACAAATGAGCTTGAGCTCAACATGGAGGGTATTAGCATGGAGTGGATTTGTTTTTTGAAAAAATCTGAGGTTTTTATGCCTAATGGAAGTATTTTTTTGTTGATGTTCATTTATTATGCTTCCATATGTGCTTTTCCTCTACTAAAATTGTTATGTCAATCTATTAATAAATAAATAAATAAATAAATAAATCATCGCGGGACCCCGAACGTCCTCTTCCGACGGTACCTTGCGCTGCAGTGGTCATGGCCAATTGTACAGCGTCGCACTGCTCCCGGATGCTAGGATGAGCCTCCCGGCAACTCTACAGCGATGCTTAATCTCTCAAAGCGGTCTCCTGTGCTTGTCTATTGAACGTAGATGACAGTTTGCACTTATATATATTTGAATATGACAAGCACATGATCGCTGTCCATGTCTGTATCTTTGCAAGATCCAACGTCGAGTATGCTGGTGGGACGCCCCTTAGACACCGTGACGTGAGCGACCCGGCCCTCCTTATTTTGTGGATTCTCTTATGTGAGAAAAACGCATACGTGATACAACTAAGTTGTACATTATTGCCAGGTCGGTGACGCGTCGGCCGTCGTTGTTACTAGTTAGGTGCAGACTATTAGGACCGATGTGCAATGTACTCTGTGAACTTCCACCGACCTCCGCATTAAAGTCGCCCACTATTATATTAATATTGTGGTGTGGCATGCTATTGATGACCTCCCCAAACTTGGCAAAGAACAGATTCTTGACGTCATCCGATCCATCTTTGGCGGGTGTATGTACATTAGCGATCGCGATGTTAAACTTCTTAGTGCGAAGTCAGACCGTGCATATCCGCACGTTGATAGCACGGAAGTCGATGATATGACCCTTCAGACGCGGTTGGATGAGGAAGCCAACTCCAAACTCTCCTCTACTCTAACTGTC
Organism: Nephrotoma guestfalica; assembly: GCA_963691935.1. Taxonomy (NCBI): domain Eukaryota; kingdom Metazoa; phylum Arthropoda; class Insecta; order Diptera; family Tipulidae; genus Nephrotoma; species Nephrotoma guestfalica. The sequence goes on from OY829915.1 coordinate 114,758,395, forward strand.
GCTGCAATGAAGAGTGAAACTATTAGTAGTGCCATGAATCCCACTCCCAGACCATCCAAGCCCCTGCAGTGCAAGCACGTTCAACGTGCAACTCCCTGCATGGTTCGATAGGTTCTGGAGATCTCCAGGTCTCGAAAGGCCAAGCACGCTCCTTGTTCCTATTAACAACGCGTTGTCCGTGTACAACTATGGAGGTCGAGCCCATGAAGAATCCGATACGGCAATCCGAGGCCCCTGACGGGTTCACAACCCAACTGTTTTTACGAGAGAAGGTTGTTGGCCTGCCGCTTAAATCGCTTCTCGTGTGTGTGGGTCACGCTCTGGTGAGAATCTCAAGACATCCAGTCCCACCTTGAACACATTTATACAGATGTTGGTTTGGTATTGACTTTGCGACGCCAATAAGACTCCCTTGACATGTAGTGTGCATGACTATAAACAGAATTTCCCTTGCTCGTCTCTTCTACACCGCCTGATTCATTTAGAGTTACCCAGAGGTTTGACATGTGTATAACATAAGTAAATAAATAAGATTTCAAGTAAGGTGTGTCTGAAGGATGTTAAATGATTTTCCAATTAGTATGGCGAGGTGTTTCAGGAAATATAAACACTTTTGCAAATAGTTATATACATTCTCAAGTAATTTTAAATACTTTCGTGCGGTTTAACATCAACTGAAGGGGTTTACTATCCAGAAAACAAATTGTTATAATGATTTTTTATTGTGTTCTCCTTGATTGGGACGTTCATACCAAAAATAATACGAAACATTTGCACTGTTCAATTATTCCAATTAGATCCCTGAGAAGTTTAAGAGGTCCCAACTATATGACAAGATAGCTCGACCCAAGTCCTAGTTTCGCGATGCGCGGCCACCAGTTGTGATAATTTTTAACGGTGAAATGATCGGGGTTACTAAGCCATTGGGATCTGGATGGAAATACATTTTTATGCCACCAATCATATAGAGACGTTCAAAGGATTTCGGAACCAGCCGGAACCATATCAGCCAGAACTAAACCAAATATGGCACAAGTAGCACGTTCACGATGCATTGTGCACTATATTATTTTTCAGCCGGAGCCCTATAATTCTACTTGGTACCTGATAAAGTCGGCCAGAACTATACTACAGCCAAACAAACTATGGCACAAGTAACACGGTGCACTATGCATCATTGTGTACTATATAATTTTTCAACCGAAACCTTACAAATTCAGTGCCATGTAATTTTTTGGTAGAAACCTTATAATTCCAGCAAGAACCATGCCCTCTACAGCCAAACTAATAATGGTACAAGTAGCACAATGGATTGTGCATTATTGTGCACTATGTGCATTTTCAGCCGGAACCTTATAACTCCAGCCGGAACCTGAAAAAGCGGGACGGAGCTAATCCAACTATAACAAACGAAGCACTATGTATTTTGAATCGTGTGCACTAATTGTTTTTTAAGCCTGAACCTTACAATTCAAGCCGGAGTCTGATAAAGCCAGCCAGAACCATACTATAGCCAAACCAACTATGGCACAAGTAGCACGATGCACTGTGTATCATTGTGCACTACATTAGTTTTCAGACGGAACCTTATAAATCCAGTGCCATGTGGTTTTTCGGTAGAAATATTATAATTCCAGCCTGAATGTTTTCAATCCAGAGCAACGCATTCAATTTCAAGTTACGATCTTCGTCTGGAACACCTTTTAACAGTTGTATATTCTGATTTAAATCAATTTGGAATTAGTAGTGCCTCTATTTTAAAATAAACTTTCCATATATAGAAAATGAAATATTAATAAGAAACAATCATCTTCAAACTAATTAGACGTCTTTAAGGTATCTATTCTAATCTATCGACACCTTTGATCCTACAATAATTGGTAAGATATCTTGGGCTTACACAAATAATAATTTTGAGCCAGTAATTTAACTTCCATTCGAAGATGACTTGGCGCTACATAATTTTTGATTTTGAAAGCATTTTGATTAACCACGAATTAATAAAATTGTTTAGTCATTAATTAATTGAAATTGATTATTGCAATATTAAATAAATGTTAAAGGCCATTCTGCAGAGTTATGAAATGAAAAAAAACGGATTGCTGCCAAAAATCTCGAATCATTAATCAGTTTTGACTGGAATATTATTAGGCTTTTCCATTTTAAAGCTATAGTAGAACCCAAACCGAAAACGGATTTATTTATTGCATGCAACAAATTTGGGATTTTTTTGGGACATATTTTACTTAGGTGGTTTAAAATGTTTTCGATTTTATTTTGTTACTTTATTTACTTAATTTTTGTTTACATTTTCAAACGTTCACGAACCTTATATTACATCACATTCATTTTTATTTCTTACGTATATATACCTGTAATTTTTAGCAATTTAAATTGCCCTTACTTATTACCGGACAAGTGGTGCAGTGGTTAAAGCTTCGGCACTTGGACCGGGAGGTGCTGGGTTCGAATCCCATCAGAGGCTAGATCCAAATCGAATTTTCATCATCGATTACGATCGGTGATGCTAATAAATACAACTAAGACCCTCTGATGGAGTGCAGAATTCCGTGTCACGCGCCGACGCACCTTCCATGTCAATGTACAGGTTGACATGGAGCCTTGCAATGTGCAGGTGGTATACTGTAGTTGTGTGAGTAGGTTAAGTAGGTGGGTTAATGATGTGGAGTGAATGAGTGGTATCACAATGGGCCTAAAAATTGTCCTAAGTGTGCAGTAAGCAACCACTGAAACCTACCTACTTATTGCAAGAATGTGCAAAAATGGAATAAGACGGAAACACCTACCTCCCGGAATTTAGTATGCCTAATGAGATATAATGCCAGTGAAAAAATGCTTCAGTTGAGTTGGTTTTATATAAATCTAAAAATATTAAAAATTTACATAAATCATGTTCGGATTACACGTCTTATACAAAAAGACAAAGCTAAATCTAAATCTAACCTCTGATAGATTATTTCTTACCCCTGAGATTTACTAACACGACCGACGTGACTTGAAAGAAAAACTTATGATTTCATACTACCGCAGAAAATAACGTATTGAACATTTGTGAACCAGTCACGTCGAGTATATCTCTAGGATCAAAACAATAAGCAAATAATAAATCTTTATTTGTTCGGCCTTCGGAGGTGTTAGCACTAACTTTTTGGTTTAAACCAAGTTCTAAATCATCGTTACGCATAACACTTTACACCGAAATGAATCAGGTTACTTCTAAACTAGCTTCTAAACAACGTGCAGTCGTAATAAGTACATTCAAGCAAAGCAAAAATCGGGAAATAATCAATTTATGAAAAATTATAATTAATTACTAATAATTGATAGACACATACATATTTTAATTACAAGTATCGAAACAATTAATTTAGTAACGATAAAGGTTTACGATTAATTGGTATTATAAAAGTTAATTGCAACGAAACGTAATTTCGTGACGTATGCCATTGAAATATGTATTCAACGTTCGCCAATTACGATTTACGGTACGATTACATGAGTTTACAGGAAATGTAGTCAACCATCCAATATTGTACACATTTATACAAATGTAGCACTTGGACGGCATTAGATGATAGATATAACGAATCTAGCTACGATTCATGCATAATTAACTACAGTATTATGCCTGATGAAATCTGAGTTCAACCGCTTCCATTTTGCACTGTTTCACAATAGGCATAGGAAAGTTCTGTTATATGTCATTTCCGTGTTGTAGTTACGTGTACGAAAATGTAGTACCAAAGGCTCCAACTCGGATCATCTTTATTTCTCATACGGATAAAGATGTGTCCGGTTTTACGTTACCTAATATGCTTACGGCTGCTATAATAAAATCGATAAAGGCCATTAAATCAATAGACACTTGTCACATATTAAAATAAACTAATATTGACCAAACATACATATTAGCCATCTACTTAAGACCATGATAAATAATTCGCCCTAATCTTTTAACGTCTTAAGTATATACGGTGATAGACAAGTTTTTGGTATGTAAACATAAACCTTTTAGATTTCATTCTTGATTACTGTATTAGTTTCTTTACAGGTTAATCTTTATAAACAACACATTACGTATATATGAATGTTAATGTACCGTTGAATCAATAAGTTCAAATTGAAACACGATGTCCTTGATTTCTGACTAATGTAAACATGCACATAAGACGTCGAACAAATTACGGTTATGAAAGAACTTTTTGTCGACAATAAGAATTATAATTGTTAATTAGAATTTAATTCAACTATTCGACTTCCGTATAAGAGAAAAATGTCGATCAATTAAATTATAAACATTTATTACTTTAATGGTCTGTATGCATTTTTTATGTAATTGCTATAGTAAGTACAAATAAGTCACGTGCTTAACTTACAAAGTACCTAGGTAGTCTTAAAGGGGATTATAATTAATATTCTAAATGGCCTTCTCTTTGCTATACAAGCCTAATTATTTTTTATATCAAATGATTTAACAAAGGTTGCATGTTTATTGTGGGCTGATATCTCGAAAGGTGATCAATATTTCCTCGATATGATTTACCGGTTTTAGAAGCTTGTGTTTAATATTTCTTTGTTAGAAAGGTACTCATGCTTGCCTTTATATATGGCATTCTTTGTCTGTTTTATTAGCTCGTATTCGATACGCTTAAACGTTAAGATTTGTTACCGTTCATGCCATTTTGAGTGTAATTAATTTTGGATTGACTGCTATAGATCACACTAAGTGTTAATGGTGTAAATGGAGTGCTTAAGGATATTTTATTATCTAGAACAGAACTTTGCTCCCGAATATCTCCCCTCGTACAAAACCCCCCACCATTACCCACTATTTTAACTAGGAGCTGGAATATCGTTTTGTCACGTCAAGTGATGCTCCAAAATCCCATACAAATAACCATTTTCTAAAAATGCTCCAATCGTCATGGAAATTTAGGTGGGTATTCTCTATGGCACGCTGAGCAATTAAGTAGAACTTGATTTTTGCCTAAAGTTACGCGAAACTACCCAAATATGTAATTACAAATTACAAAAATGCCCCAATTGATGGCCCTGATTTTGAGAGTTTTCCGTAACATTTAGGCAAAAATATCTTTCAGCGTTAAGCGATTAGAGCATTTTTAGAAAATGGCTCTTTGTATGGGAAAATATATAGTTGGGGAAAAAGAAATTCATTATTTTTACGTTTATTGCGGGGCGTTATTTAACATGATTATAAACATTCGTTTAGGCTCAAATATGCACCGTTTTTTCGATAAGTCGATGCCATTTAGCAAGCAATTACATTATGCCGTTTTTTCAAAACGCCTTGGCCCTATTAGCAAAATACTGAGATTACCACAGTTTTCACAAGTCTCTCTTTTTCAAGGCCATTTTTACACCAACCACCAAGAGCGTTTGGTATGGACAAAAAGAGGCGATAATCGTTTGGTGCCAGGTCTGGATTATAAGGTGGCTGAACAATAACCACCAACCAAGCTTCGGGAGCTTCTAGTGGGTCATCATGGACGAGTGAGGCCAGGCGATGTCCTGGTGGAACACATCGCCTCTGCTATTGGCTAGTTCTGGCCGCTTCAGTCGGGCCAATTGTTTGTAGTAGAGGTCTGAATTGAGCGTTTGGTCATTGGGCAGCAGCTCATCTAGATGATTCTCTTCCTATCCCACCAAACACACAGCAAAACCTTCCTGACCATCAACCTTGGCCACCGTTTGGGCCGCTTCGCCGCTCATCGACCATTATCGTTTCCACTTGACATTATCTTATGTGACCCATTTCTCGTCGCCAGTTACCAACCGCTTCAGAAATGGTTTGATTTCATTCCGTTTGGCCAAGGATTCGCAGCTGGAAATGCGGTCCATCAAGTTTTTTTGCGTCAACTCGTGCGGCACCCATGCATCGAGGTTGTTTTTGAAGCCAGCCTTATGCAAATGATTTATAACTGTTTTGTGGTCGATCTTCAGCTCAGGGCGATGTTACAACAGCTCGAATGCCGGTCAACTTCGATAATTTCCAGGATTTTATCGACATTTTCTACGATAGGCCTTCCAGTGCGAGGTGCATCGTGGATGTCGAAGTTACCGGAATGTAATTGACGAAACGTCACAAGCTTAGCAGCCTTACTTACGTGTTCGCCTTTATCGAAGCAAAATATGCGTATAAGTATGGTCCACTGCGACAAATACATCACGAGATAAATGTCACTAGAGCTTTCTAACGAAAAAATAGTGAATTTCTTTTTACCCAACCCATTGTTCAAGAGTACATTTCGATTTTGAGTATCACTTGACGAGTAAAACCATATCTCAGCTCCTAGTTAAAACATCATGAAAAGGCTTACTGTTCTAGATAGAGAAAAAGCATAGCATGACTATGTTAAGTAACATATTTATGTGAATTACCTGGAATTTAAACTGATTTTAAAAAAATGGACGATCGAACCGACGCGTGACAGATAATTTGAATTTATAGAAATTTACCACAGGTTTACAATTATTTGGGACATTTAGTGTGTTGTTGTTTTAGATTCAGCATTTGAAGCTGAACTCGAATCCATCACAAAAAATTAAAAGAACAGAATTTACAGACTCCTGACAAAATGGTACATTATTGTTCAGCTAATTTTTTGCAAACTTTTTCATGATTCGAATTTTTTTTCGTTTTATTTGTCAATCATCAGATTTCTAGTGAGATTTGACATCAAAACTCACTCACGGAAAATTTTTTTTTGATAATTTTTACCGAAGAAATGGTATCGGACAATCCCTTAATCATCTATTCTTACGCAATAATATTCGTGTTTTTAGATAGTTTGGTATTTGGGACCAACCATTTGGTCCCGAAGTTTTTGGAATGTTCGAATTATTCGAGCAACTAAAATAGTTTCAAATAAATTATGCACCTCACGACAATCACCCGCTTCAAAATCTACTTAATATCAATATCGAAATCTCTTTGAGGCCCTTACCAATGTGTGAAAGCGATACTTTTAACACTATGCGCCGTTGGTACTTGGCGAAACACTTTATTAAGTGTGTGAAAGCGAATTGTGTCAAGATGCAATTTATCGGATTTATTCATAAAGGCGGGAAGAGATGGGTCATAATTGGGCGGAACGACGGAGGGAATATTACTGCGGGTAATGGCGGGGGCCCGAGGAGTAATATCGGCGAGTAAAACCGTAGCCTCATTATTCTCTAATCTACCTGATTTGTTTGGCATGTACGAGATACTGTTAAAGTTAGCCGAAAGTTTCCAGCCGAAAAATTGTAATGCAGATAGCGTCTTTGGAATCCCAACCGAAAAAATGTATTATAGCCGAAAGATACATTACTCGATACACCTTGTATGTTTTGTAACTTCTGAGTTACCCACTTTCCCATCGTTCGCTCAAGTAATTGAAGTGATTCCTTTTCATCGAAAAGGGGACTTAAATTTTTTAAATTGCTTACATAAATTACATCTTTGGCCCTTTCTACCAAATAAGCATACTTCTTTTGGATAGTGTATCCAGCTTTTGCCAGACACAAATATAATGCCAATCATTGAGCACTGTTAACTGTTGTATAAGAGCAGTGCCACTTACAACAAATGTTGCGAATTTTGAAGGCGAATTTTTAAACCTGATATTCACTAAAATCTTATATTTATAATTGAATTTATACGATCAACAATTTGGATTACACGTACAGTGGCGCACAATTCAACATGCAAACAACAATTGTGATGGGTTATGGTTTAGGAATGACTTGCTACAAGTGGGGAATGCCATATATGCAAAAACTATTCGATCAGCGTTTCCAAATGTCGAAGTTGCTCTATTTAAAATTTATGGAATTTGCAAAGAACCTTGCGTTGGAGCAGATGAAAGGACACACGCTGCTGTTAATAACGTAGTTTTCGACCTGAACAACTCCTATATCATCCATAGTCAAAACATAATCCATAGCAAAGATAACTGATTTTATAGACCACCAATAGGATTTGCAACTCAAACAGTAAACCGTTGCAAATATTCTTACCGACTCTGCTGGTTGTGAAAAAACTTTTACCTTGAGTTTTTAATGGAAATGGGCAATCTGTTTAGTCAAAGCCATAACTAACCACTAGCCAAGCTGCCATCATTACCAAGAAGCAAGAAGGTATATCGCGAGAGACGCTATAAATGTATCATACTGTAGTCCAAAACGTTCGTGTGATATTTATCGACGAAGCAAGCATGATAGCATGTGATATTTTACAACTAATTAATTCAAGACTACACAAGAGCTTTTAGAAAGCCTATTATTAAGCGCGAAGAAAGGCCTCGTCAAGCTTTAAATGCGACTCGCGTATTTCCTCCAAACGTCGATGTTCAAAAATATTATTCAAAGACATTTGAAGCCGACGATACAGTACACTACTTCGCCGATGACACATCGAGTGGCCACATAAAATGAATGTAGACGAGGAAGGTTTGGCGTATATGTTGAAGTTGCTTTTGGAAAAGCCGTATACGGTTACTAGTTAGTAGTGTGAAAGTCCTTGCACCAATTATTCCGTTTAAAAAATTGTTCCGTTAAACAAAACAGAGAGCCCTATTTTTAACTACGTATTAAATTTTTTTCAAAATAGTTAAAAAAAAAATAGTTTCACTCCCTCATCCCATGAAGGGGTTTTGCCGCCTGCAACGTGGTCCTCCATCCGTCTCGATTCATTGCTCTCGCCTTCCAGTCTCGAGATTCTTCTATACGTAGATTTTGTTCCATGTCGTCAAGCTCGCGCAGTCGGAGTCTTCCTCTACGACGGACACTGGCTAGTTGATTGACGATTTCGAAAAGATGGTTAACGGTTTCGAGATTTGCCATAGGATGCTCCTGGGTGCTACTAAGAATTTGATTTTACTGCTGTTCATTTCCACACCAAGTCTTTTAGCGTAGCGATCGAGCGGTAAGAAACTGTCCTTGATATCGCTAGGTATTCTGCCGAGAAGCACGATATAATTTGCATATTCAAGAAATTGGCCTGATTTATTATATGTATATGTCGCGCGATGTTTCAATGTTGCTTTTCCTTACTACGTACTCGAGTGCCAAATTGAATAGCGCAGACGCGAGTGTATCCCCATCGGTCGAACACCAGATGTTATTCAAAGGAGTCTGATACAATTTCTTCGATTACGATTCTACATACAGACTAGACCCAGACGTTGTTAAATTACATAGAGAAATGAGTTTACCTAGAATTCTGAGAAACACGAGCGCGAGACTGTCATACTCTTGCCGGCAGTCTATATATAATTGATCTCACAACAGTTGAGTCTGGCAAGTACAATATTAGCTAACTCTTTACAGGCAATGTTCAATAGAGCTATGCCGCGATACGCCTTCTCCGGCAGCTATTCTTGGTTCCTTATAGAGAAGTCTTTAGAGAGATTTCTGGCGTTATCAAAACAGACCCTTGAATTTCCTTGTTCCGCTGAAAGCTGATATGTCTGATGCATAATATAATATGTTAGCGCTTCTTTTGATAGAGGTATTAAGTCGTACCTTTCCTAGCATGTAAATATCCTGCTAGAGTGCTTCTAGTGTAGCGAGTCACAATTTAGTTTTATAAAGGTTCTGTGTATTTTCGCCGGCCAGGCGGCACTAATCAGAAAAACAATCATCCCACATTAAGAGGAGTTTTTTTGTTGTTACTGTGCTGGTCTAGAAAGTCAGTGAGAGCTGATTGGTAACTATACAGTGATGCTTGATCTTTTAAAGTATCGACATGCTGATGACAATTTGCACTTTGATCGGAATATCTCAAATAACTGATCGTTTATGTCTGCACCTATGTAAGATTTCACGCCGGATATGCTGATGAAGTGTTTCTTAGAGACCATGACCTGATTGTTTTGGATTTCCGTTCTGAAAATTATTTGATCTCCGCGTTACTTTGCAGACTCTCGTTTGTAGAAAAACCTACTTGATATAATAAATTTTACATTATTACCCGGCCCATGCCGCGTTGGCCGTTATTGTTACTAGTGAGGTGCAAGCTGTTACAGTCGCCCACGATAATTTTTATGTCGTGGTGCGGTTTATCCTTGATGACTTCTTCCAACTCAAGTACATTAACGATCGTGATGTTAAATTTCGAAGTGTGGAGTTTGGCCATGCGTATCCGCATATTAGTAGAGGGGAAGTTGATGATATGTTGCTTCACGCGCCGATGGATGAGAAAGCCAACTCTAAATTCTCCTCCATTCTAATGGCCGTTGTAATGAAGGGTGCAACCACTCTTGGTGGTGTCATGGATCCCACCCCCAAACCATCTAAGTTCTTATAGTGCAACTACGTGTAAAGTGTCTCTTTGCCTGGTTCAAAAAGTTTTGGAGATCTCCGCAAATCTTAACAGACTACGCACGTTCCATGTCCCCTAAGAACTAAGCACGTATTTGTGCTTTTGAAAAATATTCATGATCAGATTTCTTAAGCAATAACAACTTCAAAAATAAAATAAAATTCTTATCAGTGCGACCTTGGTATTTTTCCAGCCAAATAAACTTCCAGTTAATTATGTAATCCTATTCATATAGAAAAAAAACCGTACCTACCCCACATAATACCAAGTGATATTTTATAAAAATTCGTATAAATGTTTCAAACTTGAATTATAATATGTAAATGAGATTGTTCAAAAAAATCGAACCAACATACTTGTCACTGTGTTTTGATGGTAATTGTTTTAAATAGACCTAAATTATATAACATAATAATTGCATATACAAAATACATATAATATGTTGATAAATGTAATTATAATTATATCAATCACAAAACTAACAGAAAAACAAGCGAAAATAATTTTGCGTTGAAAATCACTGTGCTGCTATCTCTCATTATCTTCCGTAAGACTAATACTACACTTCAACACGACTCATGTTGGGTCGCGAGTTTAGTATAGAAATTTATACCAATCTGAATTATATCATAATATATAATTAATTTGGAGTCAAAGCTAAACTGCTTTCTGAAGTTATGCACCAATTTTTCAACGGTGTGAAATATTTAATTTCTACTTAACATTCATCATGAACAAACAAATTGGTAGCAGAATCGGCAAGATACATTTTTTATAAAAACTAAATAACAAAACAAAATTAACATAAATTAGTTGTTTGTATATAACCTTAAAAGTCAAGACGGATAAAGAACAGTCATACATTGTCTGTCTACTCATTACATTTAAATGTGATAATGAAAATATTTTTTTTACATGCGCTATTTTCAATGTCAAACACATTGTAAAATTTAAAAAAAGATTGTCTGCACAAAAGTTTTGTTGTGCTTACAGTACATAGTTTTTATAGAGCTGATTGCACAAGTCATAAAAACGATCTTAAGTTTTAGCATGGAATGCAATTAGAGGTATGCGTGTAGATGAAGCGAAAAAATTATTTTCTTGCACGTACGAGATGTTAATGTGCCGAGTCATTAAATTTTCTCGTGTGTAATTTTTATTACTGTGCAAGCAAAACTACGCTTAAACACGATCTCTAGAAACGTTGTCGTGATAAAATTTATTAAGAATTTTGATTACTGAAAGTGTAGATTTATGGAATTTCCTGAAATTATATCTGAAAAGCATAGTTAGTTAAATACAATATGAGTTATACAGTGTCGGTGTAACTTTAAGGTCGAGCGCAGTATCGAATGGTATTGGTAGGAAAACTTAACTAATGATTTTCTACTTATGCTGTACGGAAGTAAGGCAAGAACACGCAAATTATGGCGTTTCTGCTAAGATGAGAGAATATTGATGATTTCTCGAGAATTTAATTTATTCTTAAATAATACAACTTCGCTTATATTTTTTGATAGGATACATGCAATTTTATTTGTCTTCAATTATGTTGGTACACATTATTTACTCTTAACAAACAAATTATTATTATTTTATAATTAATTATAAAACATACAAATAACATCTATTTGTATAGTTTATGCCATAAAAATGAATCACTTCAGAACATTACAGAACACCTAGAATGCTAATGACCTCACTGCTTTAATAGTTTTGCTACATGACGTCATTTTATTACGATCACTCCGATCTTTGACTATGGATGGCAGTGTAACCAAACAAAGATCAATCGCTGTGGAAAATGCATTAAATTCTACAAAAATATCACTTAAGAATTATATTACAGGTCATTGATAAGAATTAATTTATTAAATTGTTTTAAATTATGCATTCTACATTTCGTTAAACCTCTAAATCTCAAAAACTTTTTACGAACGTTACTGCCATCTTCATAAAAGAAACTGTCGATTAGATTTAATTAGATTTAATGACGTATCAATCAGTATTGTCTGGTGCTCTAGGTGTATCGACATTTATGACCCTATTTTAATTCTCACTTTTGAGTTTTTAGGCGACTTGAACTTACTGATATTGTGATGCTTTCACGAAGAGAGATAAAGTTGGGCTAGTTTTTCTCCCAACTTGATTATGGTTACTTAAACGTTATGTTTGTTTCATTAATTAGTTTAGGGTTGTCATGTGAGTGATATGTTTTCTGTTTTTGTTTTGTTGTTTACCTTCAATTTCTGCTTGGTTCTGTCTGCTCGGGACAGCGCAACAGCATGATGCAATTTTCGTCGTCTCGTACCTCTTCGCCTATAAACAAAATTTTAAAGTGGTGTTTTTTGCAGCAATAATTTTATAAGAGGTTCGTGTTGTATACTCACTAACATAAACGAAAAAAAAACAAAAGAAAAATTTAGAGTCAGGTTTTTAATTTTTTGTTTTACGTGATTAGAATGAAAATGATTTTTGAAAAAATAAACGCCTTAGGAAATATGATGGCTACACCACAAATTGTCGTAATTCACACAACGGCAATTTTTCACACACTTACACCACTATCGAAATATTTATACCACTCGTGTATTCCCGAAATATTCGCACAATAATATTCCCATACCCACTAACACGAAAACACTAATAATTTCCACAATCAGTTATTAATTTATTTAATACACCATTGACAATTTTTCATTACACCACTATATTGACTTAACACCACTTATTATTTCAATCGAACATTGTAGACTCGTCTAAACTTTTTACAGAAGTAATATTCTCGGCGGTTCTTTTCCAGATTACTATAATCTGCTATACAACAACATTGTTTTAAAACTATCTCTAACACGACTACTTTAATCTAGAATCTCACAAAAAAATGCGAGTAAGGTCTTACACCAAATAAGCAATTTTCTCTGAATAAATATTTCGCCCACGCTGAATTGTTTGCCCATCAAAACCAATATTATTGTTACGATCTACCTAGGCGACGAACAATATTGTTATGACCTCGCCTATTGGTTTAATGGGCAATTAATTCACCATGTGCGGAACAGTTATTCAACGAAAACTGCTCATTTAAGGTTTAGAAAATTAAGGACATTTTGGTGAGATTAGTGACATCTAGGTTAAAGTAGTCCCATTAGGGTTAGTTTTATAAAAGTTTTATTGTATAGCGGATTATAGTAGTCTATAACAGAGCCGTCGATTAATTACTTAGTATAAATCCAGGCGAGTCTGGAATAATCGATCCGCATATAAATATGAGTACAACGAGTACAGGAATGGATTACGTTCCCGAACATTTCGGGAATATTCCAGTAGTGGCGTAATTATTTGGTAGATATTTGGAAATTATTCATAGATTATTTTCGGTTTTTTTTTCAAATATTCCGGAAGTGTGTAAATTAGGAGAACTGGTAACCGTCAAATTCTGTAACGATAGTCACAATCCAGTAATTCGAATCGGATTTGACAGGCCAACCTTCTAACAATAAAAGAGAATTTACTTTAAAATTTTTAATTTTTATGGATTGTTTTTCTAATTTAAAAAAAAAATTATTCATGATTCTCGTAATAATGACGAAATAAACCATCGAAATGTCGAGAAACATTTATTAAAATTATTTTAAGCTATACAATTTTATTTTTTCCTCGTTCAGACGCAAATAAATTATACGTCTTTAAAAATTTCAGAAACGATTCGTGTAAAGTATTTTACACTCGAAAGTCAACCAACCAGAGAATACATTTTAATGTGCTTAAACTGTTATTTAGACTAGAACAAGAATATCTGCCAACATATTGTTACGAATTTGCCCTGTTAAATCCGGCCCGTATCACTTGTGAATATCGTTATAGATTTTTTGGAAATAATTTATCTATAATTTTCAAATATTTACACCACTACTGGAATATTCCAGAAATATTCCGGCAATAATTTTCCCACTTTTATTTTAACAATATTAAATCATAAAAACAAATAATTTCCACAATTATTTACTAATTGACTTAATACTTACTCCACTTGCAATTTTTAATTACACCACTATTTTCACTTAGTACCACTTCTTATTTGCCTGCTATTCATTTTCACTTTTAATCTTTCGCGTATTGACTGACTTTCTAGGACTGACTCATTATACTGTTGCACTCGTATTTATACAGCGATCGAATATTCTAGATTCGCCTAGATTTCTAGGTCTAGAGGTTATATTTTAGACTACTATCGGGAATTAATCTTTACTATTTATTTTTTAAAGATTAGTCCATGTAGATGTTGGCCACGGCTACGTTTTAAGTGGTTCATGCGAGATGTCGAATTTTTCACCATTTTTTCGAGCATCTCGGATGGTATCTGGTTAATGACGTTAATGCCATTCGAGCCTTTTTCACCCCATTCAATTCATTTTCATTCCTTGACAAAAAAGGCCTGCTGACCAAAGAGTAAAGCTGATGGTGCTTTGAAAAACTTCACCTAGGATATTGATTTTATACGATACGTAATCATATTTCAATTGCTTGGTTTCGCAACCACATCTTGGGCAAACAGGTCATCAATATTCGCGATCTTTGTCAGTAATTTGCAGAACTGTTTAGCTGGTACTGAATTGTGTATGCGGCTAACGAAAAGTCACCTTCTGGGTTGCGTCACTCGAATGAGTACTCATCCGTTAATTCGACATCATTAGCAGTTGTGTTAATTAATTAGCGACATCTGTATGAAAATACTTAAGTTAGTAAAATAATATAAAATACGTTATCTAGTCGATAATACAACCATCTATTCAAATTTTGACATTTGAATTTTATTTATCTTATTGGCTAAAATAATTTTATGTGTTTCTAATTTCCTTTGCATTCCAAACTGTCAACAAGTACACACTAAAATTCTAATTGAGTGATTCCTATTTTTTTTAAATTTGAAAAACAGTCGTAAATAAATCACCTAGCGTTATTCCAACATCAACAACCATACCACACAATCTACCTGATTAGTTCAGCCAAATGTACCACATCCGCGTATCATAACGAGATAAAAATTTCGAAACTAATTTTTTTTAAAGTAGCAGTACATCGAATTTCTGAAATAACTATACTCCACTGTCCATGAAACAATTATTTGCCGCTTCCAGAAACCCAATCAAATTTGTTTAAGCTCCTTGAGTCCCTGCGAATTTTTATTGCCGCCTAAAGTAATTAGCTGAGTTATTAACAATATATTTCTTCCTTTGAATCATAGATGGGTCTGCTATTAGTACGTCTTTCCTTATCCAAATATCAAGTGAATTATATTTTTAAATAATATAGTATGCAACTAATGAATATTTATGTAATAATTTACACATTAAATTATTGTAGTAGCGCCATTAGTTAGCGGATTTCAGGCCCACAAAATAATCTATAATATATTAATTTAAAAATTTCAATAGATGTAGCTGTTTTTAATGGTTGTATTATCTACTAGAAAATAATGTATTTTAAATCATTTTACTAATTTATGTATTTTCATGCAGATATTGCTAATTAATTACACTTTTTAAATTTAGTACAATTTTTTACCGTAATTAATCATTATTTACGTTATATACATAAAAAAAAAAAATTATTTTTACGCATAATTGCACAACACTGTTTCGCAGTCATTGCAATTGTTTTGGTTCGGTATTATTAAGTTTGTGAGTTTAAAATTTGACAATTAGCAACATTATTACCACAACAATACTACCCTACACTTTAAATAATTTTTCACTTAGAACAGTCAGTTAATTATTAGATAATTGTTACACAAAACATACAAAACTAAATAAAATTGAAATTGAAACACTTAAACACGAGAAACAAGGAAAACAAGTCCGAGTTGGGCGAACGTTGAACTATTACGCCTAGTATTACTATATCAAAATATTTGTCTGCGTTGGCGCCAAAAATAGTCATTTTAGAAGTGTAAAATTTACCGGTAATTTTTATTTTTGGTGCTCAAAAGTACTACCAGAGAAAGTCTACCTGGTATCAAATGAGTCAAATGCAATAAAAAATTTCACGTTACATCAGCGGTTCAGTGTTGTGCCGTATTGTTTACACTGCGTAGTTAATGAATGTTCTACATGTGTATACAATATGTGTAGATAATTATAAAAATGGTGTCGACAATGTAGAGGATGTAGACAATAGGAACTTCCAAAATTCCATCATTTATTTATTAATGGAAGTATTCCAAGAACGAGAATTTCATTCTAACGCCACATTTGATAAATTTGGTAATTTATACTGGGAAAACGGGATTATTGAAAAAATGAACTTTATTCTATGCTTTAGCTGTTTTAGAATAATTTCGAGAAAATCGAAAAACGTCAGAGGCCTGTACTTAAAAGATGAACTTTATACAGTGTTAAGTTATTAAACGAAATACAATGCTGTTCAACTGTTGATGTACTACAATGAACAAGAAACAAGTTGTTTAGCGAAAAAAACATTAAATGATCTTACAACGTTATCGGTCCATAATACTTGGATATTTCAGAAAATATAACTCCAGTAAAAAATAGGCGCAATGATCCTCTCAGCAAAAATAAATCTCAGTTGGCTAGAAGAAAATATATATCACCATCGAGGAATAAATATATAAGAGAAATCAAGTAGTGCAAATTTTATAAGCCAATTTCTCCGAGGTTAATCTTATTTTACAGTTTTGATATATTTAGATACACAAATTTAATTTTTTGCTACATTTAATCCATATATTCGTATCTTATAAACATATCGGCATAGTTATTTTATAGTTCACTGTGCTTGTTAGGCTTATACAGGTTGCCAGTAGTAAAATAGCTTAACCTCGTAATGTCTACATGAGTCTTCTTATGTATATTTTACTTTATGATATCACCGACATTAAAAACGCCCTTCCTTCTATTCACACAAATAACCAAAAAATACTTGGGTATTGGAAAAATTAACCTGAATTTAAAGAGAACAAAGCCAAATTGGTTGCAACAAGCTCGACGTGTGGCCGCTTTATCTGTATGATGCCAAAATGGATTGGAAAAAATGGTTGATGGTTGACCCCAATCAGTTACCCAAAGTTCCGGTCAATGGGCGTAAATACATTTTAGTACACAATGGTCCTATTAAAATTTCGTGCCGAATTACGTTCGGGTGTCCGAAGGATCCTATTGATATAGAAATAAAATGATGTGGGTGTCCTAACATCACGTTTATGTTACATTTTCGAAGTGTATGTCTGTTTTTACTATTCAAATGATAACCATTTTGTTTATTAATAATTTATTTTCTATTGCTGTCACAACCTACTAGAAATAAATTGAACAAATTTATCTCTCGCCCAAGTTGATGCATTACTCGCTGTATTGGAAAAACTAGAAAAATTCGATTCACGATCCTTGATCATCATATCGAGATAAGGCTTACTAATTTAAATAGATCAAATGTATCCCCTTTCGAACGTATATAGTCACGAGTGTATCATTTTATACAGTATGGTATGTGATATATTTATTTACTTTAAAATATATAATAAGGAGCATATTACATTTTTTAATTTAAAACAATTTCTTTTATTTGATGAATATTTATTATAATAATTGTTTCGAATTATTTTAATATAAAATAAATAGACTGTTAAAATTGCACACTTCCATAAATTTTTGTCCAAGAAATAAAATTGTGTCCAAAAACTTCATATAAAGAACACTCGCATACATTTTTGTCCAAGAACTTCACACTGGTGAAAATATAATTTTGAGCAGTTCAGTTCAGTTTGAATATTTTTGAAAATTTACTATTAAATAGTGACATCTGTGACAGAAACTGTAATTTTTTTGCTAAGAGACAACATTTACTCATTTGTCCCTCATTCCTATGTAACATTGAGTTTATTAATAACGCGCGTATCATTTCTTTTAACTGTACATATCTCATCTCTTTGGTTTGTAAACATTGAATTTTACCTTTCAAAATTTTGAGAGATGGCAACGTTGTATTCGTACTTAAAAAACAATGGAAAAAACAACAAAAAAGCAATATCTACATTGTTTACGAATTGTCTACATACTCTACTAATTATCGACATTGCCTACGAAAAAATCAATTATCTGTTCTATTTTCGACACTAACACGTAGATATTTCAAAAATACGCGTAGACAGACTATACTGCTGCGGTTTCATCATCATCTGAAATTTTTAAAGGCCCTAAAACCGAATCCGCACTTTGGGTATATGTCAATATCGCCGTCCGAATTTGAACAATTCTATTATTGATGCGGATGAATTTCAAACTCCATTATGTCCTGATACTTTGCAATGAGCCTATAAAACCAAAAACACATATAAATTCCATTTCTTGTAGTGTAAAGAGAATAAAATCTATACTTGCGGAAATCAGCTGATTCGATTGTACATCAACATTCGTCTTTCAAAGCATCCTCGAATCGAAAAGCTACACCAACCACGTCTACGCTTGATGATTTGGTGGCCAATTCATGTGGATGAAGTTGTTCATCTAATATTTAAAATTGAAAGTCATTGTATGTTATTTCATTTTTCTAGAACTATAATTGTAATTAATTTTATAATTATCGTTTTGGTTGTTGTATTTAAATTTTAGTTTGTTAAATTATTTCAATCGTTTTGGTGTTGAGGGTTTTGGTTTTTATCTAACTCGTAAATCTATTGAAATGTTTGTTTTGTTTATCAACAGTGATATTTTGACATTTATATTATTCGGACCAAAGTGCTATTCCACAAAAAAACTTATGAAATTTTTTCATTGCACTTTTCAAATTTTTTTTGCAACTTGTGCTCAGGGTTGCAATTTGATTCGTTTTTATTCGTCTTTTACACCCAGTTCACAGAGGGCGCAAAAGTCTGGTTTTTTTCTTCGTTTGTTTCTCTTCACCTATAAAACTGGGATTATAGGTAAAGGTGAAAAACGAAGAAAAACGATCTTAAACGCCTTTAAAAAAAATTTAAAGTGGGGGATTTTTGCAGCACGTTTGCAGCAATAATTTTATTTGCAACTCGTGTTGTATCACTCACTAAAAGAAACGAAAAAACAAAAAAGTCTAGGTTAATTTTTTTTTGTTTTTCGGCATTAATATGGAAATGAATTTTGACAAAAAAAAGAAACGCCTGAGTAAATGTGAAGGATTTTACATTTATACGTAACATGGAATTGAATTGCGTTTTATGATATGATCATTGGATGTTAATTTTTAAATTTGATTAGTATTCCTATATTTAGGATATTGAAACTGACTGGACATTAAATGCCGATTAAAGCCATACTTTGCAGGGTAGTAGTGCATGTTTCGTTGATACTCATTAAACTTCAAAATATGAACCCAGTGCATATGGCGCCTAAATCGAATTACTTGGATGGACCAATGCCCTAATTTAATTTTGCACTGTTTTAGTGCAAATTATTGTATATTTAAAATAAATTTATATACGTATTTAGCACGAGTTGAATTTAAATTTGCAAATATAAATAATAATGCTGGATGTAACGTTTTATCCGGACTGAAGATAACCTTGTACAATATGAAAATCACCTGTTAGTTGGTGTTTTATTGGATCGTATTGTTTTACTACAAGAGGTTGAGGTAATATTGTCATATTTATTTTCATTCCCTCTCAACCAATATTGAAGTGGGTTTTTTTCAAAAATTCTGCATAATCATGTACGACTTCATAGTTTATTGACATGAACAATTATTTGTACATTATGTACATACAACACACATGCTTATGTATGTGCATTGTTCTTGCATATTAAAAATTATTTTAACCAACGTAGAGTATTTCAGGATTTAAACTGCAATTTAATTGTATATATAAAGCTATCTTAATGTTGTATATAATTCGCATTAAAAACGGCTTTCAAGATCGCTTGTAATTTGGTATTTCCTTTCTAAAATAAACTGGAAAAGAGCTGCAGCATGAAAACAAAGAGGTTTACTAGCCAGGAATTCCGCTTCTCCGACATGAACGCAAGAAGTTTATATCCAAAGTAGAAAAACCTGTTTTGGGTTTTCGTAGCATTAATTTTAATTTTAACTGCCAAAAGGCGAAATAATTTTTTACACTTTAAAATGATTTATAATGCGTATTTGATTTATTGATCTGTATAAAGTTAATTAAGTGCTGGAACTCATTCTATTAGTATAGGCATAATAATATATGCAGAATATAACAAGAATTTATAGCCGAAGCTACGGTGACTCCTATAAGAACCATTAATCGAATTCAACGTATAAGAATTTTAGAAATTGGCGGCCACTTTTACAAATTAGTATTAAAATGAGTAAACACGTAGCCAGTGTTGTGAGTAAACCTGAATACTGCAATTGTTGACATGTCGGTGTCGAAAATAGTGTAGACAATTAATTATTGCGTAGACAATATCGAAAATTGGTAAAGTATTTAGACAATTTGTAGACAATGCAGAATCTTCCTTTATTGTTTTACTCATTGTTTGTTCAGCACAAGATATTCATGTGCTATACAGGCATCGGTGTAACCCAGTTCGTGTAATCTTTCGTGGAAAGAATATATAGTGGATATAGTGGAAACACCTCAAGGTTTTGTACAACCGATTTGGTTTTGCAAAATGTAAATTTAGCTTGACGCTTTCACCTCACAAATACCCCAATATTTATGGAGTATTTATGTGGTTTTACCAGATTAAAATATTCAAATTGTGTGGTACGAAGAATTTTTTCAGTACCTGAATTCCAGCTAGAATCAATCTTTTGCGTTTATTAGGATTGTGAATCGATGTACTCGTATTATAAGAGTGTGGCATGTCTCGTTGTCTGAAAAATGTTTCTGATTTTACATTTTATTACGTTATGATAGTGTTGTTGATTACAGTGCATTACTAGTTTCCCAGCTGTGTTTGGTTTAAAAACTTAACTTAACGTTGTACTTTTTACCGCGGTGTCTGTCATTTTTAAATTTTTTTACAAACAAATTCAATTTTTGCAATCATTCCGTTAATGACACAGATATCTGTGTACCAGGGATTATATTGTCAATTCCATAGTCTTTTTCGATACTTTGGCTGTGTGAAAAGTACTCGATACTTTCGAGAAATTTTTAGTACTTTTGAGAAAATTCTAGAAATATCACTTGTAATTGGATTAAGAGACACTTTTTGTAGAAGAAATAATGACAATGGTTCAATCCATTGGGTTTCATCTAGAAATCTGGGTGTTCAACAGATCTACTTCAAAGATTTGATGATTAAAGCTACTGATGCAGCTTAATGCTTTGATAGAAGTTTAGTTTTTTAAAGGCCTTTGTGATATGGCCTCTGAACTCTGTAATATAACAAAGCATGAGCCTTTTATCGGTTTAAATGATAGGTTTACGATCTACATACTAAATTTAAATTTATTAATTCTTAGTAATGTTTGTATAAAACCAAGTTAGAAGTAAAGAAGTCATTAAGTGGCCTTGGTTGGTTTAACTCCATTTAGATAAAAGGTCGTTGCCACGCTAGCCGATATAGCATAATAAAAATGCCTATTTTATCTAAAACGAAATAGGGCAGCACATCAATACAAAATGGCGAAGCGGCGAACAACATTAATATTAACGATCCGTTTTGAGGAGAAATTTACATTAAAGCTTAAGTCCCTTGAATTTAACGAGCGGCCCAATACCTTGGTCGGAACGATCACTAAATTTATATACTTTACATTAAAAATGTTGTTATTGGGAGACGCAGACTTTCATTTTAAAAGATCTGCTCCTGGCCAATGTATTATGTTTAAGCGGTTAATTATTTTACTACTCTTTTCAGTAATCCCTAAACAAACAGAAATTCATAATATTTTTGCATCCTTGCATTTTAAAAGTAGTTTTTAAATTTAACGTCAAATTATGATTTATCGGAAAAATATTTGGTGAGATTTTTCGATCCCAATGCATAGTTGCGACAGTGGAGTAATAATTTTCAGATACAGGGAATAACCGGCCCTAGGCTATATATTTAATTGATTTTGAATGAAGAGAACTAAAGTTTGGGTAGCGATTTTTACAACGGGAATTTCTGTTTTAACGTAAGCACTCCAACGTGAACCGTTTGCGTTAAGCCAATAGGGGTTCGCATTTAATTTTGCGACTACCATATACGTAAAAATGATCGTACTTACAGTTGAATTGAGTGTGCAAAGCGATCCATAATTATTTACCATTACTACCAATCCCAAGTCGCAGGATTAGTGTTTAAAATTACTAATATTACGGTAATTTTTTCAACGTACCATAAACGAGCAGTGCAGGTCTTCGACAGCAAACGCATCTAATTAAATATTTGCAGTGGTAGGTGAAGACCGTGAGTGGTACGATTGGCGAAGTTTTAATGCTTTTCTTGAAAATCTTAAGAGTAAACCCGTAGAATCCAAATTAACCAAAATTAGGAAAGATTTGCAACAACTTTTTGACATTAACACGGTCGAGATTATCAATACTAACTTAACTTGTTGTTAACTAATCCTTGCTGCACAATAACTTATTATTTGTAATTGTGACTTGGCTCCTGAAAACTGCTATTCTGATGTGAGTCCAATCCAATTCGCCTTGCGATTTCCTTGTAAAATTGTTGAAATATCTGTGGAGTCGGTTAAAGTGCGGATAGTATTTTCAAGTTGGATTCAGTACCTACTCTGTTCCTCAAGCATTTAGTATTTTTGATTTGTTAATTGTTGCCAATATCATGTCATTACCTTATAAAAACTTAGGTTATAATTTTTCTAATACGGAGTAAATATGAAATTTTCCTTCTTGAAATGGTTCCATTAACAAAGAAATTATAGAATTTGCTGATTTCCAACAGAAACAATTATTTTCGAGAATGTCTAGGTATTTTGTACATTTTATTAATTCTCTAGATGTAGAATATTAAATAACTACGCGGTGTAGAAAATTCGGCATAACACTGCACGTGGCACATTGATATTGTTGAAAATTGAAAAGGAAATCTCGGGGATGTATCAGGTAATTCGGGCTTTCTATAAAAAACCAAAAGCGACTTTAACTGTGCGTTTATACTTGGGGAAATTAGTGCGGCACTAATATATCGGACTCGCTCTGCAGGTACGAATATATACCAGCGGGATCGAGTGCGATGTATTAGTGCCGCACTATTTTCCGCAAGTATAAACGCACAGTAAATTAAATAGATTTTGTTAGGTATTCAGTTATTATGCTTCTCACTTGCTCACTTGCACGCCAGGTGAATTGAACTTAATGATGTCAACATTTTGTATAGTGAATTACGCAGGGAGCGGGACTAATGATAAAAATGCTCGTCTAGTATTTACAATTGGCTGCTCGTTGTTTAGGGATTAATGTGCCTACCGGGCGCCTACCGAGCCGGAGCTAGTCAACTCATACAGGTTGGAACTAGTGTTAGAATCCCCTCTCTTTCAATGAAGGTGGTTGTTGTTTTCATGGTTCCGTTGTCGGCGTAGTGAAATCCATAATGAGGTTATTACGCTTGAACATTATCACGCTTCTGGAAAAGTTGCATCTCACAGCTGCTTGTATTTGAGTGATACGCATTCAGTGGCTGATGTATATCACAAATGTACTCGTTACTGAGGACGGTACTAGTATTCAGTTCCTCCGAACAAAGCCGTGTATATTGATTTTCTTGTATTGCAATCAATAAATAATTTGAAGATGGCTTGATTTATATGTATTCTTGCTGATGAACAGTTAGGACTGGCATAGTGTGGTATATGTTATATCGTGTCCTCTGTACTAATAGAGTTTTGATCTCGAATATAACCGTTGCGTCATTTGTTATGGTTTTTACGATGGCTGTTTTATAGGTGGTGGCTATATCCCCCCTTCTATATGGCATAATTTGATTTAGTTTTAAGTAAGTGATGATTTACTTCAACTGTTCCTTGGTGCCTTGGTAGACTTTTGTAATGAAGTTTGAAAGTTTCATAGTTTCATTATTTCCAGCATAGTGTGTATTTAGGTCTGTAAATTCTTCATGGAACATGATAGTTGTTAAACCTTGATTGTATGCCTTGATAGTTGACTCTAATATAGATATCTGGTTTTGTAATAATTCCTTATGGTGCTGCTGGCTCGGATTTAACGTGTCTATGCTTTCCGTGTAAGTTTTTCCTTCATTTTGATCCACCATCCCATATAGTTCATTGGAAATTGTACCTACAAAATCGAAAGGCGCCATTCTTTTGCAGATGATTTTGCTTGATGATTTTGTACATTCAGAATTAAATGTAGTGAAGTGATTTTATCTGTAACACAACAGCTTCACAGTATTATACGCCTCAGTATGTACTATTGTTATACTTATAAGCGTTCGACTTGAACATAAGCTGTTTAGTTGACGAGCAGCCTTCCCAAGGAGTTTTTGTTCTGTCCAATAGAGAATGAGATTATAGTAGGTTATATAATCCTGCATTCTCCGTTGATTAGACTACCTTGCCTAATTTTATCAAAGTACATCCTGGGATCGGAGGTGAATCTCGCTGTATTGTATCTTGTTGGTGGCCCTGCGGCTTTTAATCCTAATGCGTAGAGTATGGGGAGAGTATGAGGTAGCACTCATCGTTGGCTCGAGCTGCATATGTTTGGGTTTATTCCTCCACGTTCATTTTATCACCTTGTCCATTATCCTAAATCGACAAGCGACTGATCTTAGTAATTGACATTTTAGTAATCCTCCGTTTCTGACTGTAACAGTCAACTGTTACCGTTCTAGCAAAACCATCGTTTCCACTATATATCTCATGCATTCTTCCTATAGGCAATTTTCCTGGAAGTAAAAAATCAACTTTAATGAGCAAAAGCTCTCGCTTTGCTATATTTGGTTCCTTTTTATTTCATTTACTTCGCTTCTGTATCAATAGTATAAATTCGGTTAGCCAGATCTTCCAAAACTCTGGTGCTATTCTCTGCAGTAATCTCAATCGAGCTAAATGATTGATGTTTTGATCTAAATAGGTTGGTACTGGTATCGTTTGAAGTGCCCCGTCTATCAAGAAATGTCACATGCTTCTACTTGACAAACTATTGTTGTCATCTCTTCAAATATTAGATATAGTTCTCCAATTATTTTTCGTCGTTTCTTTACGGAATTAACTGCCACTTGCCATAGTACACACATGTGTGGCATCCTTGGTAGTATATAATTCTGGCAGATATCATCCTTTGCAATCTATCCCGCCAGATGTTCAGGTAGTTGTTTCAATGCGACGTCCAGATCGTTCTGAAGGCTCTATAAAGTTGAAGCGACAGTCGCAATAAAGGTTCAAAGAATAACTCTACTGCGGGGCGTTTAAACACCACTAGAAAAGCTTCGGATGACAAATTGATTATTATTTCTAAGTGAACGTCTTTTATTGCGAACAGTGGTAACTAACTTTTATAGCTTTTGTTACCTAGTCCTGGCGAATAATGCATGTGAAAATGCCGAGCATAATCTACTGCTGAAGGCGTGAATAGTATGGTTGGAGTAACCCTTGCTTTTTGTAGCTCCCCCATCAATTGGTTCAGAGTCTGTGATTGTGGTTTTAGTAAATTACACATTTATCGAAGAACATTTTTTCGGCTAACCTTTATTAGTCTATCAGAAGAGTTGTAAAATGACATTTATGGCCAGCCTTTTGCCTACTCGCAGTAGTCCGTCATTTCTTATTATCGGATTAAGTGTATGAAGGTTTAATTCGTTTTGTTGTCTCCTGGTTGTCCGATAGCTTGGTGATGATTTAGCTATGCTTTTTGTAAACCTAAGAACGTGAGCAAAATTTCTTGCTGGTTTTTGAACGATGAATATCTATTAGTAACTCGATATATAATAATCGAACTTTGCTGGTGTGGGAGAATACGTAGACCAAACCTAAAATTCAATTAACACAAGAGCTGCAGGAAAATGACCATGAACGGCGGCGAGATTGGCGTGCTCGAGTTTTACATCTCGGTATAAACGACCACAATTTTTGAGAAAAAATCATTATGAGCGGCGAAGCACATTTCGACTTGGCTGTGTTGACTTTGTTACAGACAGAATAGCCGCTATTGGGACACTGATTGGTATACCAAAAACCAGTACATCCTGCGCCATTTGGGTCGGTGGCATTATTCTGTTACTGGTAACCTAATTGGATCAATTAGGCCTACAGAACATGTAGTTCCAACAATACGGTGCCTCATCACACACAACTCGGCCTACAATACAAATTTTGCGAGAAATTTTTGCCGGCCGAATTATGTCAAAATGTGAAGATATCGGCTGGCCCCACGATTCGCAGATTTGACCCCTCCCGATTTCTTCCTATGGGAGTACTTGAAGAGAAAGATAGACACCAATAAACCAACCACAACCTCGATGCTCAAGGACAATATTTTCTCAAATAACACCTAAAATCTGCGAAAATGTTATGAAAAATGTGCTTAAAAGAGCTCGACTTTGCGCTACGGCCAGAGGCGGCCACTTTACCGACATTATATTCCAGACATAATGGTAAAAACCAAATAATCAATCAATAAAATATAAATTATAACATTCAAGAGTTAGATAAAAATTAATAAAAGCGTAAAACTCAATCAATATAAATGCAGTACATACTGTTCCGAATCCGCTTTCCACACTTTGACTCTTTCGTCATGATTCTTTCCTCGTTTCCTTCCTCTTCACCTACCTATAGATTTAGCGGATTTTTAAAGGCGTTTTTCGAGCCACCATCATATACGTTCAAAACACTAAGTGCCTGGTAAACGGGATTTAATTATGATGACTTATCCAGCGTATTTTAAATAATTGTGGTTTTTGATTTCAATTG
The DNA here is from genome assembly GCA_963691935.1 of Nephrotoma guestfalica. Classification (NCBI taxonomy): domain Eukaryota; kingdom Metazoa; phylum Arthropoda; class Insecta; order Diptera; family Tipulidae; genus Nephrotoma; species Nephrotoma guestfalica. The sequence continues at coordinate 114,785,594 of OY829915.1, forward strand.
GTATCCTATTTTTCTATTACCGATCCTAGGTATGTTCATAGTTATGTGAACGTATTTTAGGATCCCGCAGACAAAGTTCTAACATTCAAATGAACATGGTTTAGTTGCTAGATGCTAGCATTGATAACGCAATTCATTTTGTACAATATTGCAGGGTCAACAGTATGCTCTTCTGTTCACTGAGGCGATTCCATTCCCAATTACTGACGATTACATCCTTATAGAGATAAATCGTTTATATGGGCTTCATATATTTTAGATAAAAGTGTAGTAACGAACAATCAAATTATTATAAAATACAATTTCTTGATAGCTCTGAATAATTTGCAATGCAATTTTAGCATATTTTGGAAAATATTTGTATGGAACACCAGACCCAGGCACCCGATCTCTTCAAAAAAATTATGAAACCCTGCTCATTGGTATAAAATCCCTATCCAATGTTTGAAACCGATTGGATGAATGGTATGACAACTTATTAAGAGCGCCTCCTTGGCCTTGGGGACGGACCCCTCGGATTCAAGCATGCCACTAATTTTATATAAACTTTTAATTAACTCATTCCCGCAACCTAGACCTAGACCTCGAGGTTCACCACTTCAAATATATCGTAAGGTTGGTTCTGGACATGCAACTTATACACGGTGAAAATTCCAAGACGGTTAGTTGCGCGGTTTGCGATATTTGGTAGTGACTCGTGCGCCACCTATTGTAAAAAAAAATCGCAGTGTGTTTTTTTAGAGGTTCACATCTTTAGTTGGCAATACTGTTCTGTTTGACAAACGTTTTGACAGCTGACATTTGTTTTGTCATTAATTTGATTTGCCATTTCATAATGAATAGACCCACCAAGAGCAAGCGATAAACGCTGTACGGCGTAGCATTGAGGAAGATCCAAATCAATCAATTCGACGTCGTTCTCAGCAACTGGAGATGTATCCATCCACTTTATGGAAGATTTTATCTAAGAATCTTGGTTTATGTGCTTACAAAATTCAACTTGTGCAGGAATTAAAGCCATCCGCCCGTCGCACGCGCCGCCAATTCAGCCAATGGGCTGAAACACAAATTGATATTGATGTTGATTTTCCAAAAAAAAATTTGTTCAGCGATGAAGCTCACTTTTGGTTGAACGGGTACGTTAATGAACATAATTCTCGCATTTCAAGTGAAGATAATCCATAAGCCTTTGCCGAAACACCATTACATAAGAAAATCACTGTTTGGTGCGCCGTTTTATGCGCCGGCGGAATCATTGGTCCATATGTCTTCAAAAACTATGATGGGCGCTATGTTACAGTCAACGGTGAACGGTATAGAGACATGATTTCTAACTTTTTTGTACCCCTATTGGCTGGTATAAATCTTGCTGATATGTGGATCCAACAGAATGGTGCCACATGCCACAAAGCACGGGGTACAATTAATTTACTCAAAGAAACATTTCATGAAATACTAATTTCACGTAATGGTCCTGTTAATTGGGCACCGAGATCGTGTGATCTAACTCCATTAGATTATTTTCTTTGAGGATATGTTAGTCACTTGTCTACGCCGATAAATGATTTTTGGTGTATCGGCGTAGACAAGTGACTAACATATCCTCAAAGAAAATAATCTAATGAAAATAATCGATTGAACACAACATCCGGCGAGTTATTAGAGGCCGCAATTGCTGCGAAGAGTGATCGAAAATTGGACCTCCAGATTACGCCATGTACGCGCCAGCCGCGGCGGCCACTTGGCCGAAATCTATTTAAACATTAATGGCATAAAATTATCTATCCAATAAAGCTAGTTTCACTGATACTCAAAATGTTTTTCTTAGTTCTATTTTAATTTAAAATTGTGAACCGCTAAAAAACACCCTCTATATAATGTACTCCGCCCTCGTATGTGAAGCTGGCCCGAAAAACCCCTTTTCATTTTTTGTGTGTTTCTTTGCTAATTTCAATACCATCCCGAAAAATATCGTAATTGTATGGAAAACGCATTAATTAATATGAGTTAGCTAAAATTATCCCGAAAAGTTACTAAATTGGTAATGCGATATTATACAGATAATAATTGTAATATTTAAAATAATTTTCATAAATATTCAATATTAGAGCCTCATCTTTATCCATGTGTTACTATGGTTGTATTGAACTTTTCCATTTTATTTGAAAAGTCGGTTAAATTAAAAATTTAATTGCTGTAATCCAGGATATATCCCTCTCAAGACCATTTGCTCGAAAGTTAGGTCCATCCATCTCAGATATAACGTCAATAGCTCAAGTTTGAACGGTGAATATAAAGGTCTGATCTAAAGCAAATTTATCCCATTTTAGACATGAAACCATGACATTTTGATCAGACCTTTATATTCACCGTTCATTCTTGATCTATTGGTGTTAAATCTGAGATGGATGGCCCTATCTTTTGAGCAAATAATCTCGAGGGGGATATCTCCTGGATTTCAGCAATTAAATTTTTAATTTAACCGACTTTTCATATAAAATGGAAAAGTTCAATACAACCATAGTAACACATGGATAAAGATGAGGCTCTAATATTGAATATTTATGGAAATTATTTTAAATATTACAATTATTATCTGTATAATATCGCATTACCAATTTAGTAACTTTTCGGGATAGTTTTAGCTTTCTCATATTAATTAATACAAATTTAGTAGATATATAAATGAAAAAAATATTTCGGGATGAGATATGCATTTTCCATACAATTACGATATTTTTCAGGATGGTATTGAAATTAGCAAAGAAACACACCAAAACTGAAAAGGCGTTTTCTGGGCCAGCTTCACATACGTCTCTATATAGATTTACACAAACACTTTCATAATCATATAGGAATTGGAAATACTTCACATTTCTCCAGACACGCGTGAATCTTTCCCTAAAAACTGCTCGAGCACCTGCTCGGGAATCTTTGAAATGTCTATTATTCGAGAGAGAATATCCCTGAGTATAATATAAAACTTTTTAAACATTTTAAATTATGTAGCTCGGTGTCCTTACGGACCGTACCTTCACTCCGATATTCAAGAGCCATAATTCATATTTGTTGTTATGATCCGAATTGTTAGTCCGACCACAAGAGAAACCGTATAGTGGAAGAGTACATTTTAAGTTTTAAGTTTTTTTCTAAAATAAAAAATTGTATAAACAAAATTTCTTACAACTTTTTTTTTGGTTTATTTCCAGGTATAGTTCGTCGTCATCGAATTGAATCAATAACAACTGGATTATACATGGGTGCAGGTGTTTCACCTATCATTTGCTGGCGCAGATGTACTTAGATATAATAAAGCGAGCTATTTATTTTTGCAATTACTCACATTCTCTGCGTAAAAGTAACAACAAATTTCGCGCAATTCTTATAATATTGCGACGTTATTAAAATCGAAACCAAAAACAGAAATCGTAATAAAAATAAAAATTCAAGTTTAAGTTTAAGGTTTTAAGCTGCTAGTGTTAATTTATATATTCGCGTAATCGTCTCATTGCCGATTATTACACATGCGTAAAGTCAATAAGTTTATTTCTCAGCGTAACTTACGTAAATATATCATCCGTATGATGATATGGCCGTATTAGAGTGGCCATCAAATTACTTTTGTTTTAAATCCAACTTAAGTATGTTAAATTTCGGTCTCTTTGTTTATTAACAACAATAATGAAACTGGAATCAAAACTACTTCCTATATTTCTGTACATTTTTATACATTTCAAGCGAAACATAAAATACAAAATATTATTAAATATAATATTTCTGTCTTGTGTGTATACAAAATGCTGTTAACGACCATGATGAAATTGGAATCTAAGTGGGTCATACGCGTATATTAAATTAAATTAAGCCGTGTACTGCCGTACTTCAAATTTGAGATGTGTAATCGTGAGATATAAATCGCTACATATGAATTGTTTAATTTAATTTAATTATATCATTTAAATATATAACAAAATTGACTGTTAATTTACATATGTGGCAGATCGTAATCGTAAGCCTGTTTCTTTATATTGGCTTGATTTAAAATTTCATCACGGTCAATGACTTGATATAATGCTAGATGTAATTATGCTACTCTTTATTCTATAAACTTAAAGATGCCGGATATTATAAATATTCAAGATGATAATGAAATTTATTAAATTGGACGAGATTCTAAATGTTGTGCCGTCGAATCTAGAAACAACTACAGATTCTAGCTGACATTTTTGGGAAGGTAGGATTTAAGTAAAGTATATTGAGCATTTTTGACCGAACAATATTCCAGGGGTCTCAATAATATTTTCAAATAGATCATCCAATCTACTGGGTCTGTAGCGAATGGAGTAGCTAAATATATACACAGGTCCTGGACGGTTCTCCGAAAATTCTGCGACAAACAATTCATCGAAAAACAAATAAGAAAACTACAACTTTACAATAAGCAACTGTGCGTGAAATGAAAAAAAAAACAATTAATCGAAAACACAATTCATCGAAACAAAATTTTTCACCTAAAAGTTCCTATGTTGAACATCAGTACTTACAGGTAAGTTTTCCTATGGAGATTTTACAATTCATCAAAATAAAATTATATCGATATTGAGTAGATTTTGAAACGGACTATTGTGATGAGGTTCATAATTTATTTGAATCAAACTGAATTGTTATAATAATTCGAACATTTCGGGAACTTATGGTGCAAGTGGTTGGCCACAAGTACTAAAATGAAAAAACATGAATGTTATTGGAGAAAATGGTTAAGGGGTTATCTAATATCATTCCTTTGGCAAAAATTATTTTACAATTTTATTACCGTGGTTACGTGAGGTTCGATGTCAAAACGATCTAGAATCATGATGAGCATGATGAAAAAAAATGTGAAAACACTAAAAAGCTTGCAAAAAATTAGCTGATGATGGAACAATATTCCATTTCTTCAGAAGCAAAATTTTTTCAAATATTTTAGTAGAATGGATTCGAGTTTTGTTTGAAAATCTGAATCTAAAACTACGACACACATAATTCGATCACCTATTTTTAAAAAATCAGTGTAAATTTCAGGTAGTTCACGTAAATATGTTATTTAACATAGAAAGTGATGCTCCGAAATTGTCGAATACTCTTGAATACTACATCTCCAAATGCAAATTACCATTTTCTTCATATGCTTCATCGCCGTGAAAATTCACATATGTATTCTTATTGCAATTCTGAATAGTTAGGAGATCGACTCAAGCCAACAATGTTACAGGCTAGGGTTTATTTGACAAAACCTAAATGTCATAACTATGATGGAAAATAAATATTTAAATTTAACAAAACAACGACCGGACAAGTGGCGCAGTGGTTAAAGCTTCGGCACTTGGACCGGGAGGTACTGCAAAGCAAATTTTCGTCATCGATTACATTCGTTGATATTAATAAACACAACTAAGATCCTTTGTCGTAGTTCAGAATTCAGAGCCGACCCACCGTCCATGTCAGTATACAGGTTAACAGGTTCAAAGGACATTAAATCCACTGGATAATTAATAGTTTCTTTAAAAAACGAAGAAAACTTAATAAAACCCAAATCATCGGTGCTCCATAGCACCTCCGCCGAAACAACGATACGAAATTCGGCAATCGCCCTTTGCATCCGTTGCAGGTTTATTATTAGAATGGTGGCAGTCACAACTAACGCATAAGCATAATGAGTCCGTGAAATGAGCCAGGAAACTGTGACAGCGGGAAGAACCCGAATATGGCAATATCTGGTAGTGTAAATCCTGCAAATTATTAAAAAGGACCTAAGGAAGGTCAAGGAAAGATTTGTGAATAAATTGGTGCGGTCTTCGGCCTACACAAGCAATTCTTGGAAAGTTTTATGTGACAAAATATCGAGGTGAGGGTACCAAGACGTTGGAATTTTGGTTTCATGAAACATTGATTTTTTTAAATGAAAAAATTCTGTTATGTCATAAGACTGCAGTGACCAAACTTCAAAATTATTGAAAATACTTTACATTTTTGTCAATCATCATGATTCTAGTGGGATTTGACTTCAAAACTGACGTAATCACAGAAATAAACATTTAAAAAAAAATGTCCGAAGGAATGATATTTAGATGATTCCATAATCGTCTAATTTTCTCCACTAATATTCGTGTTTTTATATATTTTAGTACATGAAGCCAACCACTTGCATCATAAGTTCCCGAAATGTTCGAATTATTATAGCAGTTCACTTTGATTCAAATAAATTATGCACCTCATTACAATAATCCATTTCAAAATTTACTCAGTAAAATCTTCATAGTAAATTCCTTTCTGTCCCGAAAAAGGTATGAAAACGAATTGTGCGAAGATACAATTCATCGAAAAAATTCATAATAACTAAAATGCCTTAACTGTAGGCTCAAATTTGGGCAGTTTCCCATGATTTTAGGCAAACATGAAGTTCTGAGTAATTGTTCAGCGTATTCTAGAGATTTCCCATGTTAATTTTCATGATGATTGGAGCATTTTTAGACTATGGCCATTTGTATGGGGAAATATCATGTCACTTGACGAGAATATGCATATCTCAGCTCCTACTCAAGAAATCGTCAAACGGTTTACTGTTCTAGATAGAGGAAGAATTATACCACATCCGTGTATGACATAGCACATGACATGACACATCTGTGTAAATTCTAGGCAATTTACATAAATAACATATTTATGTGAATTACCTAGAATTTACACAGATTTTTAAAAAATGGGCGATCAAACCAATGCGCGACAGAAAAGTTGAATTTACAGAAATTTAACACAGGTTTACAATTTTTGCGACATTTAGTGTGTCATAGTTTTAGATTCAGATTTTCAAACTAAACTCGAATCCATCTGTTGTTTTAAATAACGCTGGATGATTTATTTACAACTGTTTTTCGAATTTTAAAAAAATAGTAATCACCCAATTAGAATTTTAGCGTGTATGTGTTTGTAGTTTTACACTCTAAAGCATCATTTAAAAAAATTTGAAAATCCGGTTTTACGAGCGTGGCATGCAAAGGAAACTAGAAACACAAAAAATTAGTTTAGCCAACAATAAAAATAAAATTCAAATGTCAAAATTTCAATAGATGTAATTGCATGTCATGGTTGTATTATCGATTAGATAACGTATTTTATATTATTTTACTAAATTGAATATTTTCATGCTTATGTCGCTAATTAATTACATTTTTTACGCCATGTAATAAAGCGTAATTAATGTAACGTAATTAATCTGCACAAGACTGTTTTTAACCGAAGATGTTCTACGTTGCTTTCTGTATCAGAAAATTGAACCATTAAAAGAAAATTGATCATTATTTTTTAATATGCATTACAATTCTTTTCGATGAATTGTTTCTTTTTTTCGCATATTTGATTTTTCGGTGAATTGATCAGTGTAGAATTTTTTCCTTGTAAAATTGTTTGTATTACAATTCTTCTTCCCTGAATTCATATCTAACAATTGCTTGCCGCACTTTTGTGATTGTGTTAAATTGTGTTGTGCATAATTTTCGGGTTTCCCGGCATTACACTTGTAGATTTAGACAGCTCAAAATATTTTCAAAATTTGTAAAAATTGGATTTAATTCCTAATGGATTTTGCTATGTGTTTGACAATTAAACGAAATTTGATTATTTTCAATAATTTGTATACCATCAATCCTGGAGATGTTCACAGGTTCTGGCCTATTGTTTCCTAAAAATAGCTCGGCCACTACACTGAAATTGTAGTGAACGTTACACGATTCTGATTAACCTGGCTGTTTTCAAGAACATTTTAAAATTTTTAACGAATTTACTTTTTTTATACCGCCGATCCTAGAAATATTCACAGGTTCTCTCCCACTTTTTCGAATAGATTACACAAAATTCTACCTTTATAGTTATTGGCTTACGATTCTAATGGATTTGGCTATATCTAATAGTATTCGTGTTTTCATTTGTATACTACCTTTTCTATCTATAGGGCGAATATGCGTCAATTGTACTGAGTCTAACAATGAATTTTAAAATTTTAAAGTTCCGTGATTTTGAAAAAATATTATTATTCCCCTCTGCAAGATTTTGGCAATCTCTCCAGTTGAATTTTAATTTGACATTACCCATTCTGGTCGCATGCACCCACCATAATACTGACATGCCGCAGCGATTCCAGCCGCCTGGATCTTGACAGGTTTAATTTTGGTCAGTTCTGCCTAGTTATTATGCATGAGGTGTATTGGACCATCTGTCGTTTGTTGTTCTTCCTTCCTCTTGAAGCAGTAATTTGCACGTAGCGAGCGGTATATCAAGATCCGCTCTGCTTGGTGTAATGAGGCAGGTTATGTATCAGGTGGATGTTAAGCTGATCTGCCATCTTGTTAAGAGATGAGAGACAATTCTGAACGACTTTCGACGTAAGAAAATATAATTTGAGCGTCTTAAATGAAGCCTCAACCATGGTTGAGTTCACTGCAGTGAACGGCTTCCCTTATCGCGATTAGTTCAGTTTAAATATAACTGCTGCAGTCCGGGAGACAGAAGCAAATAAAGGTTTACATTTAATTCTTCATAGAAAACCCCACCCCCAATCGAATGGTATAGTCGGTAGTATTTGAAATCTTCCTGTTGCTTAGAATAGATGAGTGTCCTATATTGTTACAGTTTCACATGGAGATGAACTTGAGCCTCATAGCTGAGCTCGCTGTTATTTGTTTACCTAGGATATCTGGGAATGTGAGATGAAAGAGAATCTCTAGTTCTTGAGTGTGTGTGCTTTTAATTCCCCCAGGCAGCTTGGTCAGAATATTTAAAGCTGGTCACCAAACAGAAACCCCATATAAAATGAGCCTAATAGTAGAAATATAGAGCCAATTTTACAATGTAGGGTTCCAAACCCCAGCTTTTTCCAATGACATTTTTACAGGAGTAAAGCGCTATTGTATAGCTTTCTTTACTCTTTCTAATTTATTAAGTTACCCGTTTAGTTTGCTGGCCAGAATGAGAACAAGTATTTCGCTTTATGAGTGAAGGTTCCCAACTCAGTTTTGTTTGTATTCACATTTAAACCGCAACTGTTAGTCCAATTGGGGAGAATGACAGTCAAGGGCATAATGACCTACCTTGCAGTATGTCCCTACTCACAAACCTGCTATTGAAGGGTCCGACCAGGATGGCCGTCTCGACCTTGCTTTTACGCATTTGATTTACCTAGTTCCGGAGTGATTTGTTCAGGCATAGAGTGCCTGCGTGATCACCTCTGTAATAAGTGATTGGGAAGCAGCATTTCCCCTAACAATCTGCATGTTGGGATTTCGATTTGGTTCAATCGAACTCCTAATGTGAGCTCCATCTGTCTTTATACAATTTGTAGTAGAGAAGATTCTAAACTTATAGGTCTAAGTCCTTTGGGACTGCAATATGAGCAATTTCCCGCCTTAGGTATAAATATTACATTTACTTCAGTCCATTTACGAGGAATGTGAGAAAGTTCTAGGCTGCCCCTGAAGTTAATTTCCAGCCAGAGTAAGGTTAAGTCTGTCGTTTTTGTGGACGTCCAACGGTATATAATGGCATTGAATCCACCCGGGTTATAAGGCTTAAAGCTATTTATTTATGGCTAACAATAGTACGATTCTGTATCCTTAAGCCTTTGTGGTGCAGATTTGGAGCTACCTGGAAAGTAAGTTTGGCTCTTCTAAAGAGTCTAAAGAGAAGTCTTCTGCATCTTTACAGGTGTTTTGAAGTCCTTTCGACCCTCACGTTGATCGAAGTTTACCAGAGGTCTACTAGGAGGACATTCACCTAATATGGCATTATTAAAGGATTCGGATGGCTGGTCCGCTACCGATAGTAAATTACTTAAAATAGTTCTAAATATACATCTTGTCTCTAATTCAAATTGGAGATAACAATGATCAGAAAAGGAATGAACCTTCGACAACTTCCAATTTATTAAACTATCCATAATGGTGTTTGAGGCAAGTGTAATGTCTAGTACTTCTTGGCTGTTTCTAGTTATAAAAGTTTGTTTACAGCCAATATTGCATTTACATTGGTTAGTATTGTATTAAGAATAAAATCAAGGAGTAACTGCCCTTGTTCATTAGAATCTGTGCTACCCCAAATTGTGTGATATGAATTTGCATCACTTCCCAGGATGACTTCAATTTTGTTTTGTTTTTGAGCATCCTTTAATGAGCTTCCTAAAATGATAGGCGGGGTATCTTTCCCATCATGTGGAAGGTAAGCTGATATTAGCGAGAGATTTATCAATCCATGTCAATGTTTGATGTAACCACATCTGAATTACTGTAATTTGATAACTTATTTTTAGCAAAACTGCAGGAACGTATTTTACCTACCTTCTCATGTCTTTCTTCCCCATCTACGTCTACTAAGCACTAAGAAGTTTAATGAGAAAATTGGATTCTAAAATTCGGTTTTTACCCCAAGTTTAATTGATTTAACACGAACAACTGGCGTGGCTTACAGTAGTTTTGATGAAGGCTAACAAAGAAAGGTTGTTCTATTCCATAGATTCCATTCCAGACCTCCAGTTTAGCATTAACGGTTTAACTTACGATTCTATTTTTTTCCGATTTGAGATTTTTTATTTTGGACCTGCATTTTGGTTTTTTATGTGCGCTACCAACCAGGGGAGATGCAATTGACTATACTATTAAGAAGTTGAAGAAACTGAAACATTGCGTTTGTTCTAAATGATGAAAATACTTCTCGAGCGAGTCCCACACAATAAATTAATCATAATTTACATAAGAGTCTTTTAAGATATCTGTGCTACCTAAGCCAGACTTAACACTAAATATTGAACAATTAGAGACGCCTCGGCAAGCCAAATTGGGAAAAGTGTCAACGGATTTCCTCTTATAAAAAATTTGAAAAGCTATTTGAAATTTATCCCAAATTTTGTTTGCTTGTTTTAGCCTTCATAAAATAATGAGATGGCAATCAAAGACTGTGGTTGCAACTTGTACTGAAACTTGTGAAAGTGATCTAATTTCGAAAAACAATAAAATATTGCTCCAAGACTTTGGATTATAAAGTGTCAAATTTGTACCATAAGAACCGCGATATTTTAATTTTTTAACTTGATTGGCGATGAAGAAAACGTGAATATTCAAGCAAAATGAAAAATGCGCGCGCTTGTGCCGACTTATTTTCCAAGTTCTCATATCGAGCTAAGCTTATGAAAATTTCTACTTTTATAACAATAATACAATAAAAATAGGTTAATATTAATATTTGTATATTATAACTAGTTTTAAAATTAAAGTCGCACGATTTATAGATCCAACTATAAAAAACTATTTTCGATGATAACTTGTTTTTATTTTCTAACCGATTTCTGGTATTCCTTACATTTAACGTTGGTATAGATATTGTAATAAATCAAGATGTCGGGTAATAAATCAGCTTCTAACAACTATAAAAAACTTGCCTTCCACAAGAACAAACAAAATTCTATTGCAACGCTGTTAAACAATTGTATTCTATCTTAACTTGAGTTCTACTCGTTAATTAAACTTTATGTGAACTAACCGATTTCTTTCATGACGTTTATGTATGGAACAAAAGTTGATAGTGGCATATTATTATGAGAATTATTTAAACATTAAAAATAAACTATAAGATGCAGTTTCTAAAACACAACAAAGTACGTTCTTGGTAGAAATTTGATCGGAAATTTTCTAAACCACAGTATACAAACTGTACTTTAGAGAGACTCACGCCAAGTTTTAATTGTTTGGGGTTTTGAAAGTTTCATCCTAAATCTAGATTATCATTGCAATTTCTTCACGTTACTCTTTTTGGTGTAACGACTGCTGGTATTTTCTTTTTTTGGTACTGAAGATCATTTCCTATTCACACTCCTGCAATATAAGCAAACCGCACACTATTGGCTTGGTGGTTTCTGTAAAATATTTTGTAAAATACAATGAACATTCTATTTAAAAAGTTGCTCGGCAGCTGTAAATGTGCAAATTTATAACCGATTTTTAAATCCTATTAATCTTATTAAAGCTTACTACAACTTTAGTGTACAAGTCGACCTGTTTCGGACATCATACACCAACATCGAATGTAACATCGAAACAATCAAAATTCACAAAATGTTTATACGAAGACTATTGAATAACAAACAATAGAATACAGTCCTATTCCTGTCTGGATCTTGGATGATCTGGTTCGAGATAAGGTAAATTGTACCATGACGAGCGAGTTAATATGTCTTTATATTCTTTGAATATTGGAGTGCACCGACATCAGGTGGATGTTAAACTTGAAGTTGCATTTCATTGAATATGAATGATTACCAACAAAACCCACGCATAACACATTCAGTCCTCTCTACTGGCAATATCAGATGTAAACCTCTCATCAAACGATGTCGACGGGATAAATGCCTAATCGATAGATATATGTGTGATCATTGATATCGAGTTGATCGTTACAAACGTGCTCCTTACCACATGTTTACCCAGGATGTTTGAGATTAAAAAGGATATTCTTCGTGATTGACTGGGTATGCTCCTTAGTGATTCAGCAGTACAAAAGGCGGTTGTTCACTGCACTTCCACCAAAGACATTAGCTTTAGTAGAATATTTAAAACTGACCACCAGGCAGTAATCCCATAAAATACGAGTATGTAAGGCTTACCAAAGAGTCGAGATAAAATTAATGTATACATTATGGTTTTAGAAGGTTTGTATTTCCTAGAGAGCAAGGTTCAAATCAAAATCGTTAGCCAAATTGGAGAGAATTGTATTGTTATTAATAACCAAGTTACAAACAAGGCGGGAGAATAAACTCTATCTTGTGGTGTTCCTATATACTTCCTTCCAGATATACTGTCACGGTCCTGCTCTATATGATTTATCTGCTATGAGAGCGCCCGACTCAAAGTAATCTCCTCTGGTCTAACGGTCCTAAAGGCCTCGACAATATCCATAAATATTTTTATACCTAGAGCGTTCCTTATACTCAAGGGGTTTGACATGTCGAAATATCGACTGACATGGTTACTTCAGTCTATTTAGTATAGTGATGTGACAAAATAGGCTACCGCTAAAGATAACCACAAGCCAATCGTTTATTGGAGTGCAGGGCTGGGGCTTAGTATGTAAGCATTACGACTTCGACTTACAACTTAAACTAATTTTGAGAAATCATCAAACAACAAACAGTCGCAATTACGGCACACCAAAAAACCTTAAATAAAATGCTTTTGACGTCATTTATCGTAAGTCGTAATTCAAAATGCTTACATAATCATTCTCTGATATACCATTATATAGCTTGAAAGAGCGGCTGAGACATGCCATCATGAGTTAGCAGAATTAGCTCTAACTGTTGTAGCTATTGCTTTGCGTAGCCATGATATCTGTTGGTTTGGCACTTCTTAATCCTTATTCGTCATCGGGCACTTTCAGTTCACTAAACTATTTATGCTGAAATCTGATACAAGTGTAATATTTAAATATATTTCTTACCTTTTCTAAGTGTCGCCTTACAGCCAATATTGCATATATTTAGGTAAATACCAAAAAATAATTTCGTATCATAATTAACGTTGTAACTATTTCTGAATTACTGTTAGTTAGTAACAAGAAAGCCTTCTTCACTTATAATATTTTTTAGTTAGGAGTAATAAGTCCAAGTAAACCAATGTTCTTGGACCAAGACGATGAGCGCACCCGATGTTGGTTTCTATAGTATAAGCGTTAATTTGCATGAACGCAGCATTTAGATTAGCCATGCCATTGTTGAATCAGACTTTCACTTGCCTTTGGATCCGCCACTTGAAATCTATCAAGGACACCTTAATGATCTGTGATTGCACTGATTTCATAGCTAATCGTGCTCTTGGTCCTCGTCAGTGCAGTTATGCAAGAATTTATTTTGGATAGTTGGGCCGATTCGCAGTTAAACAATCGTCGTACAAATAGTTATTTTGCGGTCTAGTTGATTCTCGACTTGATATAGACGTGATGCGATGTTTACGACCATTTTTCTAGAAATGGTGTTTGGTCCGGGCTAACTTGGTTGTGTTGTTAGAATTTTTTTTAGAAAGAATGGGGCAGATAAGATTGAAAAAAGAAAAACGAGAACTTAACAACACTAGCAATTTGTATGAAAACCAGGGAGGAACGAAACGAATTCACACAGTGCAACTGTGTTCCTCTAGGCGAGGAGGCCAGAAACGAAGGACAAAACTTCGTTTTGTCCTTCGTTTCTGGCCTCCTCGCCTACGAACAAAATTTTGGATTGGTGATTTTCGGCACTTGTTTTAAACGCACTAATACAAAAGTATTTTATATAAATTTTAACACTATCAGCAAATTATCAGGAGCCTATTTCACGATAAATTATCATGACATTATTACGAAATGTCATACTTTTGAGGTTATGTTTCATCATTATAAATTTAATTTTCAGAGTGAAGACATACATTTTTGTTATATTTATTTAATTCAATCTATATTCTGTGTTAGTATATAGAAATTCGTGATTTTCGTAATTCGTGTTAATTTTCTTTAATATAAATATTTAATTTTTGCAATACTTGTTATCTGTCTATTATTTGTTTTTGCCACGAATCGACCCACGAGTTTAACACAAACTTATTTCTTCACTCTTTAAATTAAATTCATAATGATGAAACATAACCTCAAAAGCATGACATTTCGTAATAATTTCATGGTAATTTATCGTGAAATAGCCTCCTGATAGTTTGCTGATAATGTTCAAATTTATACAAAATACTCACACATATATGTACATTGATACTATGATAGAAAATATCAGTGAATTCGCATAGTATAGGCTCTAGGTTAGTAAGAAATTGTTTTTTGACAAAAATTTAGGATTATACTCAAACAGTGTTGCCATATGTTTTAAAATTAAAAACTCGTTATATGGCAAAATATAAACTTGATTTTAGAAGAAAAAAATGTAATTTAAAAGAGGAAGGTAGAATAAACCCTCACCTTACTATAATAGTGTACGTCTAATCTAATTGCCGGCTATTACATTGCCGACGTTTTTAGAGAACCCCGATCCTACCCGTCCAGTTTTTTATTTTTAATTTAATCGGAGAGACAGCGGATACCTAAGATAACTATAAGCCATATCCATATCACTAGTTCTAAAAATATCTGCAAATTTTGTTTCAACATTACATTGTGTGAGCAATATGAAAGATGTTTGTTATTGTACATAATCGTACCTATCATTTCATAAAACTTAATTTAACACTCGAAAATTACGCAACACAAACATGATGTGATTGTCCTACAGTGATCATTAGACTCGTAGATTTCGGGGTTTGAATAATATTTCTAGGTTTAAGCAAAATTTTCTGGGGCTAGGTTTAAACAAATTGTTTAAAAAATTCAAAATACATAAAATTTTCATTGGTACTCAACTATCAACTATTCGTAAGGTCATCGTCACAAAAACTACAAAACTTTTCATTTTGACTCTGATTATTGGGGTTGCTTATATGAGACTGTCATGTAGGAGCTAGTTGTATCAGAGACAACCTAACTAATATATTTCATTTTTTGTAAACGTAAACGTACATCGGAATTGTCAAGAATAAATTTTGTTTTTTGTTCAAATAAAAAATCTCATTTGAATGTGTGTTAGTTGAACAATATTTTTTTCTGATTGGAAA
Organism: Nephrotoma guestfalica; assembly: GCA_963691935.1. Taxonomy (NCBI): domain Eukaryota; kingdom Metazoa; phylum Arthropoda; class Insecta; order Diptera; family Tipulidae; genus Nephrotoma; species Nephrotoma guestfalica. Next base: position 114,801,295 of record OY829915.1, read on the forward strand.
TCAAGGCATACTAAGATGAGTTAAGAGCCTATTCCATGTAAAAAATTTACTGTCAGTAAAAATAAAAGCGAGAAAAAAATATAGATTTACTGGTTGTTTACGAAACAAAAAATTTTGTCAGTAAAATTTTACTGAGAAAATAATTATCATGGTGTTAATGTGCTGCCATAACGTGCTTTAAAAAATGTAATCTGAAGTATTTTTTATGGCAGCATTGTTAACACATCTACAAAAAATGTATGTAAAGATAAGAAATTTTTCTCACACTCATACAAAATAAATCGTTCGCCATTTTTATAGTCAAATCTCAGTTTGTTTTTTTTATTTGGAGTTTAGCTTTGCTAACGTTCGGGTATCTAGTGGTTTTATATGGTGTTAAAATATATAAAAAATCTAAATACTGGTCATTGCCAATCTTAAAATAGGCTTCAAGGACATTCTCACCACAGTTTCTTTTGAAATCAGGCGCCCAACCATCGCCAGTAACTAGTCAAATTCGTTCACAGTCATACAAGTATAATTATAAAATAATTTTGGATCTTGCCGCAACTCCTTAAAAATACAATTGTATCGGCCGGTTCGATCCCGCTCTAAATAATAAAGGCGTACCCAACATTTTAGTTTTTTTTTTGGCGTATTTTGGCCATTATTCAGATTCATAATGTTTGATGGTTTGGTTATGTTAATAAAAATTATAAATGATGTACGAATTATAACTTTTACGAAAATTTTAGGTTATGAAAAAATGTAATTGTCAAAATTAAACCATACAATTTTGCTATAAAAATGAAATAAAAGATAATTCTTTTCTTTGTCACTCTTATAGAATTTTAAGATTTTTTTTGTTTTCGTTTTTCAGTAAAAAAATACTGTCAGTAAATTTTTTCCATGGAATAGGCGCTTTATATATCCAAAAGTTTGCAAGAAGATGTAACGAATAAAAAATAATTTTTATAATGATATTGGCAGGTTCACATACAAACCAGATTGTCCCCCTGACACTAGTCTGGCTTTTCCTGGGAGTAGGGAATTGGAGAACATAAAAGCGATCGACTTAGTTTAGGCGGGCCTGTAATAGATACTCACAGATCTTAATGGTTTCTTGTTAGTAATACTAATATCTTGATAAGGACTAAATAGTCCCTTTGTATATTTCTTTGTTCTTAGCGCGCAGCTTTTCTTTTTCGTTTCGTTAGCTTAAATATGTGTAATACAGTTCATAATTTCCACTTAAATATAATTAATTATTGCGAGATGGGGCGGTAAGCTTTTTTTTAATAAAAGAATTTATTAATTGTCTAGTGGATTTAATGTCCTTTTGAAGGTCTACTAATACCTCCTTTTCATTTACGCACACACCCCTCATTCAAACAATTACGGTCGGCGCTGAATTCTGCACTCCAACATACGGTCTTAGTTGTGTTTATTAACATTACCGATCGTAATCGATGATGATTCGCTTTGCATCCAGCCTGTGGTGGGATTCGAACCCAGTACCTCCCGATCCAAGTGCCGAAGCGCTAATCACTGCACCACTTGTCCGGTGTGCTCACAGGTTTTGTTAATACTTTTATAGAAACTCCTGCTTATACGAGTATAGCTAACGTTTATGAAGTGGGTAACAAATTGCTTCTAAAATGTAAAATAAAAGGAAAAGTTTAATCTCAAAACATAGCTCATGGGGCTGATTATGTAGGCATTATCTGTACTACGTACAACTTTCGACTCAAACTAATTTTGACAAATTTAAATCAAAAGGCCTTTTTGCGCCATTTGTCGTAACTCAAATCAAATTTTCTATGAAAACAAAAACAAATTATATACATTAGAACTTTTATGTCGAAGTTATAAACGTGAATTATTTAAAAAGGAATCGCAAAAGGTTTTTTTCTGGGGTTTACAAACCAAATCTCTAGGGTTGATTATTTCAACAGTCGATGTTCCAGGACAGCTTCCTAGCGGTCGGTAATGTATTCCAAATCTAGTGAGTTAATATGATCATTAAAGTTTCATTTAAAAATTTAAAAATACTAATTTTTTGAAAAAGAAAAACGGTAAGAAAACTTCAAAAAGGAGGTGGTACAACTTTGCATATTGCAACACTGTGTTCAAAACCTACTAAGATATCTATTTTAAATTTTGTGTTTCCTATTGACGATAGTAAAAGTTGGAAAATCCAGCTAGCGCAAAAAATAAAAATTAAATTAGCTATCCTTCAATGACATTTCGTTATTACAAAAATCACGCATATTTTCAAATTTGCATAGCTGGATTATTGGTTATTATTTCAATTGGTTTTACTGAAACAATTGAAGAATGCCAAAGTTTAAAAAGAACTATCTCGCGGAAATATTATGAACCATCAGTCTTCTAATAACAAAATAAACAAAAAAAATCGGCATATGAAATAGCGCGAAAATCAAAATAGTTTCAGGTAACTTTAATAAAATTCAATCTTCAATCAATAAATGTTTATTTCATTGTGAAGAGGAAGGTATGCCATTAACATTTGAAAACCATATCAGCGAAATGGCCGCGGCGTTGTTGAAGCGAGTATCGTACCATGTTTAGTAATGGCGTAGTTTTTGCTTGTCAAATGTCAAAATATGACAGCTTCCTCTTATTGGAAAACCCTATATATTTATGTTCTATTTATTTTACAATTTATAGCTATTGTGTATGTGTAGTATTTATCATGTTAGTCTTAAAAAATTGCGATAAATTTCGAGTTTAAGAAATAAGTGATGGAAGTTTGGCAGGTTGTGTCGAATAAATATGTTTTTTTTAAATTATTTTTATTTTACTTAAACTTTGTTGTTTATACAAGCTAATTTAGTTTTTTATTATAATTTACTATAGAAATGTCTCCCGACCTACTTGAAATAGCTGAACAACATGAAAGTAAAATCGTAATCAAAATCCACGATATAAAGGACACAAAAATAATCCACGAAATAATGGACTATTTTAGAAGTGGTAAACGGTCTATACAGGCTGGTAGAGAATTCGTCGAGGCTGATTTTGTTCTCGAGTCTGCCAATATATAAAATCTTTTAAAACGCTACTTAATATTTGAATCGTTTCAATGAAATATTTTTTCGCCGTTTTTTTTATCGATTTGAAATAAAATTGCAATTTGTATATTATTCAAATTATTTTTTATATGACACATTGTGAGTTGTCAATAGGTTGCACGGACTCTACGGCTTTCTCAATTTTTTCGAGAAGGGCCAATCTGGGTATCCCTGTCATAAAGTTTAGTTTATGGTCATCGTTATTTAATAACATTTCGAAATAATTGAAATGAAGTCGCTCTCCTATTGCTTGAATACCAATAGACCTAGTCGAAACTTTGCTTTCATAACAAAGGCTGTCACAATCAGTATCGTCGTCAAAAAGCTTTTCATCAAAAGCAGTTTCCTCGCCGGATATTTGTTTGTTACGTGTAGCACTATGAATATCTTTATCCATAACACTTGCGAGTCCAACACTAAAACACAAGAAATAATAAATATTTATATTATAATTATTGCAAATTTTAACCTTCATGTGAATTGTTACCCACAGCTTCCCAATTTTATTGCTGTTTGTGGTTGTTCGTGCTTCCTTGACTCAGTATTCGATAACTTTATTTTTTACCAGATTTTGAAATTCTATGTATTGGCGTGAATAAATCCGAATCATTAAAATGTCTGCTACAAATTAAAAATTGTTTTGGAAAATTCTTTCCCATTTTTAGAGCAATTTTCCATTTCAAAATGTTTTGCTTACTATTGACGACAACTGGTTCTTCTTAATTGTTTTTGTTCCATTGTAGTTATTTCTAAAACATTAATTTTAATAATTCATTTTATTAGCACTTATATTTTTATATAAACATTAGCAATGTTTTAATTGTTTTCAAATTTTCGAACAATTGTATATAAAAAAATACTCAGCTGTCAAACTTAATAGAAGTCTGGTAGTTCAATTTTTTTCCGATAGAGGATACGCTGGAACTCGTCAATATAAAATAAAAATAATTTTACACATACAAAGAAAAGTGCCGCACTTGTGTTTTACGTGGAGAGACAAATACTGCTTGATTTTTATTTGAGTTTGAAGTGTGTGAACCGGCTAATAGGCGTACATCCTTGATCTGGTTGCAAGTTAACTATTTTCAGCTCAAATGTAGTAATATAAGATTAATTTTGAAAATTCAAATTCCTACAAAAATTATTTTTAAAATTTATATTTGTTTTGCGATTCTAAAGTAGGAATACATGAAAAGATTGCTATACATTTTTTCGAGGCCGCAAATAAATGTCGTAGACCAAAATGATAGATTACAATTTAGTCCCAAATATTAAGATTTTCATACGCAGTTGCTTACTTGCGTTGAGAACCGATGGCGTTGAGTTGAATCAGATACGCATAATGTCATATGAAGCTTCAACACCCAAACCACTTTTCGAAATTATCTGTGCAGCTATAAACGTTTATATATATCGTTTATAGTTTTAGAGTTGAAAAGGCCGACAGATGTGTCAAAACTTAAAACCAGAATTGAAATAATAACCAATTTAACCCATACTGTTTTTGTAGTTTTAATTTATTCAAACAGCAGAAAAATTATCTTATTCGCCGAAGATAATTCTTCATCTTCGGCCGATTATAAAGTGTGTATTTCCAAAAACAAGCTAAGGTGTTTTGATAAATTACCTACTTTAAGAACTAATTATGGAAATACCAAAGTTTACAATAAACTAAAACCGTCCTTATCTTGTGAGTATTTAACTTTGACGAGGGTATACCATTTTTGGTAAAAGGTAATTTTAAACACCTTTTCTTAATTAAAATAATAAAATGTACGGACTTTTTTAAATTACCGGTTTATTTTACATCAACATCACCATAATATTATGTCTTTCTATTAAAACAGCATAAAGAGTTATTTTTCAATTGCCAAACAAGCTAAACATAACAACTTTATATCATTAAATCGTCGTTCAGTTACAAAATTTTACATATCACGAGACACCTAATCATGATTTGTGGAATTTTGTCAATTTTATATTCAACGTATTGTACCAGTTCTATATCAGTTCTATAGAAGGTAAACAAGATTGTCTATATTTTCACATGGTACTATACTTAAGTATCAACATCTAAAAACGATTAAAAGTTTAATTTTATTTAATTATCGCGTAAAATTACGGCAACGATATTTCGTGAGAAAATTTTGATGAGATGCAAACAACATTTTTTATGATACGACTATACGAGTATGTATACAACAAATCAACTCTAACAAAGCAATCAAATGAGTTGTTTACATTTACTGCGATAAAAACACTTAATCGACAAAGATCAACGAATCATGAATTCTTGACCGATTTCGTGGTCAATTTTTGTATATCAGAATTATTATAAAATACTTCTCGAGTAATCAATATTTTTGGACACGGTGAATAACCACGCCAAACGAACAATGCCTCCTTTACAATTACATTATTTTAGTAATTAATTACCTCTGTCAATTTTTAATGATCTTAATGAATCACGTAAAATAATGCTTACAATATATCTTTGATAAAGATGTGAATAATGTGACATCCAAAAACGCTACTTCGTTATAAAGCAAAAACAACTTGCAGCACCTTTCACGATCTATGTCACAATTTACCATACAATTAGAGATTTTTAATTTATTCTGTTGAAAAATATTAAGAAATGCCTACCATATGAATGTACATGAAAGTGTTTGTGTTGTTTATGTTTGTATTTGCTTAAATTTTTGCACTGCCGCAATAATTCGTGGTTTCGTTTGAATGGATATCTATATGTGTAATGAGTGTAGTAACGATTTGCTTTTTTAGCGTTCACCGCTATATCCAATAATTACTTTCACTAATTCTATTTACAAATATTATAGTTAAAACATTTCTTAAGAGACGTTAAGTAACATGATACAATAATCACATCCATAGATTATACTCATATGATCCGTAACCGTTAGTATAATGCAACAAGTATGTGACCAACATCGAAATATCGATCGAGGCAACGTAGACCATAAACCTAAAAACTGCGTTCATGAATGGTAAAATAAATATAACAAAAATTATTTTAATGAATACATTTTAATAAAGATTAATTGAATGTCAATATTATTTTAGAGGCCAGCAGGAACCTGTGCCAATTTATCTAGGCGAAGCCAAAATCGACGACAGCTTAATTTATGGGTTAATGGTTATATTTACTATAAATGACCCTCAGAATTTTTATATATTTTGAATTTATCGCGGAACTTCGCAGCCAGAACTTCCAGCCTTGGTATTTATTTTGTTTGTTTACTTCCTAATCCCAAAATATAAATTAAATAAGACAAAGAAGAGAAATTTAAATCAAGCCGACATTGATCGCTCGTAAAGTAATTTATTGCTCAACTGTTAAAAGAGTTGAAAGTGTAACCTTCAATGAAGTACACAGAAATTCATTAACAATGGAGAATGAAGTGTAACACCATTGCAGCATTGAATAACTGAGATCAACTATCAAAAGTTAATGTCATATATAAGATGATTTATAGCAAATTACGGTGGAAAAGAAATTTTAATTTAATATTCATTTATGTACTAGTTTAATGGGGGAAAGACTGTTAAGGGTAACACCTACCATATATGCACTCGGGCGTGGATGGTCGAAAAATGAATGATCGGGCGTAGATCGCGCTATATCGGCATCGAGTATTCCCGAGCAACAAGAACCAAACTTTCGCATGGGAGGTAAAGGCTACCGAATTTGATCAGCAAAGAGCCTAAATAGAGCAGCAATGCGCCCAATTGGCCGGACTACAGGCAAAGCAATAGAGTTGTACGAGAAACTGAACCAAAATTAGTATGTCCAAAATATTAAAATTAATTAGTTTGGAGGAGAGGTAAGGCCCCGTTTAAAATCCTACCTCATAAACTAATGAAGAAAGCCAGTAGATTACACAGTATATTCAACAAAATCAGTTGCCGGAAGCTCATGAGGAATTTTAAATCCTCAGATGAGCCATCGATCCTTCGATGGCTAGAGCGAAAAAGGCACAAATAGCTAGAAAAGGGTGTCTACTACGGAAAGAAATTATGAGTGGGTCATGACTGAATTGGGACTAAGTTATGAGGAGTCACACGTTAGAGCATTTGGCAAAATACAACTTTAAAACAAACCACAACAACTTGCAAGGAGCTTGCAAGACCTAGAGAGGGAAGTAACTACACATCAGGAATTGGTACGGAGCAATTACTCAACTTTAGTGCACATTTTCCTTTGATACAGAGGCTTCGGTTGTTCGTCCTATAGGACTATTATAATATGGTAAAATAATGTCACTTGCAATCAGTGTAGTGTGTCTTCGCGTATTCCCGAATTATCTACATGTTGACGTCGAAAATAGTGAAATAGTGTAAACAATTATTTTTGCGTAGACAATGTCGAAAATTGATAGAGTATGTAGATAATTCGTAGGCAATGTATATTATTGCTTTTTGTTGTTTTTTCCATTGTTTTTCTGTACGAAGTCGTTATCCTACAGTTTAAGAAATTTAAAATAAAGGAAGTTAAAATTCAATTTTTATAATAAAATTGGCCTGATTAAAATATCGTGGCCAATCGATGTCTTCGATATTCGATTGGTACAACCATAAACGATTTCATTTTTGTTCGTGGAATAAATTTTATAAATACAGGTTTAATATTTCCCGTAACTTTCATGCCTACCGTTATACACGATCCTGTAACATTTACTGATTTGCAGTATTGATTCTATATTTACGTCGTTGTAATCCCTCGAAGAGGAACCCGGAAAATGAGATAATCTTTAAGTTGTTTTCAGTAAGCAGCGGCCTTTATAGAAGCTAATAATTTAGCTACGGTTGAAATCGATTTAGTTTTAACGAGATGTAATGTATTTTCATGAACTATTTCGATTTTCGTTAAAACAAAGAGGACACGAATGGAATAGAACCCTGTTAAAAGTCAAATAGCCTTAGCAAGAGTCCATTCAAAAATACGAAACACAAACCGTAATTCAGTGATATGCCCCAACAGACGACACAGATGAAACAACCAAGGATGAGTTATACGAACACAATTGACGGTAGAACAAGAAATAAACAAATCACGTAATGATTAGCAAGAAATTTTTCACGCCATTACAAGATATCAAGGAAATAAGAGGTGCAGACATTCAAAGTGATCACCATCTGGTAATATCACAAATCAAAATTAAGCCTGTAAAACACAACAATTCAAATTGGAAAAAATTTAACACAGACAGATTAAAAGCTGTCGATACATTCTGTGGAGCGCTAAAGTTCGGCTTCCAATCGAATGAAGAAGCAACTACCAATACACTTGGATACCAAGAATACAGACGCAAATTCTAGATCAGTGATACAACTTTGAACAAACTTGAAGAACGCTCGCAACTCAAGTAGCAAATGTGCATCAACAAAATACTACATATCAGAGAGAAACATCTATACGAAGATTATTGCACGAGAAATCAAGAAAATGGAACGGAGTGACCGTAGGCAATTCATTGAAAATATTCTCAACGCAGCATACCCGAATCATGCGCTACTACATAAACGCCTACGATGGACAAGTGGAGATTTACCAATACCCTAACAATAAGGCGTGCATCTGCCCCAATCTCAACAACAGAGTTGAAATTTTCAAAGGAGACATAAGCACAACTGTAACGACTTTAACACCAATAATAACAGAAGTATGAACTTCCGGTAGAATACCGCGGAAAGGGAAGTGTGCGGGTATATCCCTCCTCAATACAACCATAAAGATATTAGCAATTTTCATCAACCCTTCGGTCCTATTTTGGCATTTATTAGATTTAATATTTAATAATTTAATATTACATTTTATTTAACAAAAACAGTTTAGCGATATTGTGCGAGTTTATTTCTTTGAATTTCAACATTGAAAAGTGCAAATCTCTATCATTTCACGGAAAAGTCAACCCTGTTTCACACGACTGTAAGATAAATGGTGAACTTCTTCAGCTAGTACTTGAAACTAAAGACCTAGAGGTTACTTTCGCTCTAGAAGCTCCGATGCTATGCATCACCAAAGCGAACTCCATGCTCGGGTTTATAAAACGGGTGGGACGTTGAACGAGGACATTTTTGAATTGGAGACAATTAGGGTTATGTATGGTGCTTACGATCGATCCCGTTCGTTCTACGAAGATCAATACCATCAGACCATCACTTTATACACTACTTGACCGAACGATAAATGTTTCCAGTATAGTCAACTAACTACTTGTTAATTTTCCAATCCACAGTGGATTTATGTTTTTTTATTATTATTTAATCTTTCCAATCTGTTCTGGGGCCAAATCACTCCGAACTCTTTCGCTGTTCGCTTTTCACATTCTTACCTTACGCAGTCGCCTGCCAAATCAAAGACGTACGGCTATGTTATTTTTACATTAATAACTTTCCAAGTCAAATTTATAAACCATCATAACTGTCATGGGCACGCGGCAAGTTGCTGCACCTCTTTCTACCATTTAACCCTCGCAAGGTGAATAAACAATATTACGGGTATCTCAGTGAAGGCGCCAGTAAACTTGTCGGTAGCACAGACCCCCTTGCTCTTAAATGCGCTTCATTACTATATAAAATATTGAGTTCAAGCTTTTAAATGTGATAAAAGTTTTTAAGTGTTTTCCACATTGTAATGGTTCCATTAAAAAATCTCATAGAACTTCGATGACAGCTAAGATAAATAATAATTTTACACGTGTAGAATATCAATTATCTACGCGGTGTAGACAATACGACACAACACACTGTTTGCAATGTACATAAGTGAATAAAATGCATTGCGAGGGTCGAGATACCACCGATGTGTGGTACAAGATTTACGCCAAAATGACAGTGACCTTTGGGGTAACAGCGGGTAACATCATCTACAAATGTAATCAGGAAAGGACTGGCCTTTTGTAAAAGAGCAATGTCTATGAGCATCAAACGCCAAACAGAAGGAGATAATTCACTCGCTGTGTGTTTCCAGCCGAACCAATGTTTGTGTTGATTGCTGCAAATTAAACAATAACGAAGAAATGTAAAGGGTGTTTTTTAGAGGTTCATATCTTTAAGTTGGCACCACTATTTTGTTTGACAACCGATTTGACAGCTGACATTTGCTAATGACAAAGCAATTGATGTATTTTATTTGCCATTTCATAATGAGTAGACTCACGCTAGAGCAACGCTTGCAAATTGTTGAAATTTTTTATCAAACTAATGGTTCTGTTCGTCAAACTCGTCGTCCATTACGTCCATTTTACGATCGTCAGAATCGTCCATCAGAGTGAGTAATTCGTTTTAACACCACGTATACTCTAAATGATAATACGCATCCAGTAAGACGCCAAACAGTGCGTACCGAACAAGCGATAGACGCTGTACAGCGTAGCATTGACCAAATCAATCAATTTGACGTCGTTGTCAGCAACTGAAGATGTGTCCATCCACTTTATAGAGAGATTTTCTTTAAGGATCTTGGTTTACGTGCTTACAAAATTCAACTTGTGCAGGAATTAAAGCCATCAGGCCATCGCACACGCCGCCAATTCGACCAATGGGCTGAAGCACAATTTTATATTGATGTTGATTTTTCAAACAAAATTTTGTTCAGCGATGAAGCTCACTTTTGGTTGAATGGGTACGTTAATAAACAGAATTGTCGGATTTGGAATCCAGAAGCCTTTGCCGAAACCACATTACATCCAGAGAAAATCACTGTTTGGTGCGCTTTATGAGCCGGCGGAATCATTGGTCCATATGTCTTCAAAAACTTTTTTGTACCCCAATTGGTTGGCATAAATCTTGCTGATATGTGGTTCCAACAGGACGGTGCCACATGCCAAACAGCGCGGGATACAGTTAATTTAAAGAAACATTTGATGAAAGACTAGTTTCACGTAATGGTCCAGTTAATTGGCCACCGAGATCGTGTGATCTAACTCCTTTAGATTATTTTCTTTAGGGATATGCACTTGTCTATGCCGATAAACCAGAAACGATTCAATACTTGGAACACAACATTCGGCGAGTTATTAGCAAAATACGGCCGCAATTGCTGCGAAGAGTGATCGAAAATTGGACCTCCAGATTACGCCAACCTGTTCAAAGAAGGTAGTAGCAGTAGTGCATAGGCCAGGCTTATGTTCTAAGGCAAATATCGATATCCAAAGCAGAGACAAACTACTGTGTAACCCACAGAGAACGGTTAACAGTGGAGGACAAGGTTTGACATTTCCATAAATATCTATCTTGTTCTTCGAAAGTTGGAAGGAGCAGTTTACGGAACTCGAAGGGTACGTGACCTTATAGTACTGAAAAAACTAGATAACTACCCAACAGTTATTGCATGAATCAAGTTTGAAGCAGGAACTGGCTATATAGTCAGCATTTGAACGGCAATTGAGCCAGTAATTAAATGATAGAACGCGGTTGACTCGTAGTCATATATAAAATTGCATTCCAGAGCACTGCTGTTAAAAGTTATTGGGGGTAGTGATACTTACTGAGGATGCACGAGTTGCTGGTAAGAAACTGCGTATCGGTTAACAGCATCGGCAGGTCCGGAGTCGAGTTTAACAATAATAAATCATAGCAGAAGATACACTAGTTTTACTGGGTCATTTGGTGAAATAACTTAAAATATTGGTACAGAATGTAAAGTACGTGTTGCAAGTAAAAGAAAGCAAGATTTTGCTGGGCAGTTCCCAGAAATACAGGGCGTTAAATGCTATTAAATATACTTCAGCAAGCGGATAAAAGGATATTCGATTGTGAATCAAGACACATTTGTGAACAATCACAAACTAAATTTTGTAAGTTTGGGGTATTGCACTGCACTCGGATCAAGAAAGATACTTCGAGCCATACGACTTCCAAGAACTGTACAATTTTTAAAATAGAAACTCGAAATCGACGCTGTTCATGTTAAAGTGTCACAGTGAAGTGCTTAGTATGGCAGGACAATATGGTCTTGTTTTGCAGAAAGCCTCGCCTGAAAGGCGAACAACGGCTGAAATTCTTTGGCTCATGTTTTCCACCAGAATTAGTTCTCGATGAACGTCAAAGAGCATCAGCGATATTTCTCAAATAATTTCGCCTATAATGATTGCTAATGACTATACACATTATCAGTTAAGGTGTGCTCATTTAAGGATGGTTGTTTAGCCGAAATTTTAAATCTGCCAAAGATCATTAGAGTAAAATATATGTCTCAATAGTTTTCTTAGAACATAACTGACATATTTTTCCCCAATTTTACTAATGAATTAGTAAATTTTTAAATTATGTACGGAGTGGCCTCCTGTGCTCTGTGGTTTCTGTTATTGTTTTGGAGCAATGATTGGTTTTACCGGAACAATGATTCGTTCAGTAGTCAATAAGTGTGCCTCGAACAGGTAATCCACTTTGCACTGGCGTTTGATTACCGTACCTTTTTTTTTGTATAAAAGCAGAACAGCTTTTCGAGACCTCTTTTAAACAGAGAACAGAGACGTTCCTCTCAGCCATTTGGTTTCACAGTACCTCTCAAATTTGGCCGAATACAAACTATTGATAAAATCGAAAATTTTACGGATGGCTTAGGATGCGGAGGCTTCGCACACGATTACCGATGGTTCTAGTTGATCTTATGAAGGAGAATCTCCATCAATTTGGACCGTTCCATACAATGTATGTGGATTTATGTCCTTGGTCCACTATAGAAATCCGTGTTTACAAGTCGGTGGAGATATTATTTGAACAAACAATAGCTTGTGAAATTTAGCTGGATCGATGATTCAGTCGCCTAGCAGGCATCCTTGTGTTACTGATTACTTTGCTGTAGGACTGAACAGTTGTAAAATAACTGAGTCCAATTTGCTTTTGTTGATAAGTGGTCATCCATTCCTGACATACGATCGAACATTTCGTGGATTTCGATAACGTTGATTTTTGGATATCGGAAAAGTTGACTAGTAGCGTTATGGGAGTATCTATCGTGACCTTCGGATTTGAGAAAAGGTTTTGTTGCGGTCAGTCTGGAATATAGTGATAGAAATTTGACTATATTTTTTCCGCACATTTAGAAGCAAATTATTTTGATCTGTTTCAGATAATTTAAATTGTCCATATAATCTTAATTCTGGTGTAAGATCACGTTAGTGAACAATCAAGGTTCACTTAAATCACTACTGAAACATCAGGACCCCGCAAAGATTTTCGATGGGATTACAATCAGGACTGCAAGCTGACCTTTCAAGAAGACTAATGTTTTTTTTTTCGAGAAAACACTGTTTGGTCTCGTTCGAAACATGAATAGGCAGTGTCCTGTTGAAAAATATAATTTTCGCCTGCATTAGCAAAACTTAGTTTCGACCGAGCGACGTCGTATTCCTTCAAATTATGCCAGTAGCAACTGAATCAGCCGGGACCATCTAGATTAATTTTTTTCTTGTCAGAGAGAATCACTCCCTCCCACTCTGTTGTCCATAAAATGTATTTACGAGCAAGTTTAAGACGATTACGCTTATGCATGGCGGTCACGTGGTTTGTTTTGTAAACGGTGTTTCAGCAATGGCAAATCGTCATAGAAGGTTATAGCGTTGAACAATGAGTGCAAATCATCAAATTTTATTTTGCTTCGAGAAACGTTCCGCGCATTAAGTGATTTTTATCCTTGCTACAACCATCCTGCCGAATCGACTAGTCGACGATTTGTGGCCAAATTCGAGTCAACCGTATATCACCGAAACGCAAGGTTTGCTGAAAATAACGCCGCTGTGCGTAAGACTGTACGGGAAAGCCCGAGGCAGTCAATTTCTCGTTATTTACAACAGTTTGGCCTTTCTGCGACTTTAACTTGCGAGTTTTGCGTCGGGACCTGCGCGTTTACACCCACCTAAAATCAATTGGCTCAGGAACTTAAGGTAAATAATCATAGTCAACGCGCTGTGTTGACTGATTGGGCTCTGGAGCAGTTGGAAGTTGACCCAAATTCCAAACAAAATGATCTTTAGCGATGAGGCTCATTTTTGGAAGAATGTATATGTGAACAAACAAAATTGTCGGATTTGGGGCGATACCAATCTATACGAGATACACCAGCACCAAATGCATTCCGAGTTACTCACTTCTTCCTAAATGAAACTGGCATTACCATAACTGTCAATGGCGAGCGCTACAGATCGGTGATAAGCAACTTCTTGTAGCCTAAACTGGATGATATGGATACTGGCGATATCCAGCAGGACAGTGCAACTTGTCACACAGCGCATCTCATGATGAACATTTTGCACGAGCAATTTGAGGGCATGGTTATCTCGCGCGGTGGCGGGCAGAACTGACTACCGAGATCTTGTGATTTAACAATTTTAGACTTATTCCTTTAGATCTATGTTAAATTGCCCTCTAAGTTAACATAACGAAAACCATCGAGCAAGTTCAGCCAGATTTATGCGATAAAGTTATCGAGAATTGGTACTCCCGAATACGTGCACCAAGCAAAACCGCGGCGGACCTTTGAACGGCGATATATTCTATACTTTATGCCATAAAACATTATTTCAAATAAAAAAAATTGTGGGGATATATCACACCCAATTTTAAATGCATTTAAAAATCGAGCATCCTTATTGAAAGACCCTTGATGTATACTGTAACTTTGATCAGTTGAAGTAAAGCTCTTAATAAACAACTTCGGTACAGCATCTATTAACGTGTTACCGCCCATGTCGATAAGGAAATTCTCGAAATTGCATGGTTGAAGATCGGTTCCCTCCCGATGATGCTGTCTCACCATTGTGTCGCCCTTCGATCGATTCGATTTTATTCATCTTTTGTGTTGTTCTAGTGATGCAACATATGACGTTAAAATTTGCTGATGATATGATTTCTTTAGCTGATGGCAAGGTGAATTATGAGGAATCACATAATTCGATCAGTTTGACCATCATGCGAATCTGCGATGGAATCAAATATTGAACCTTATTTCTCGAAAAAATGTGCTATCCCAAATAAAATTTTCACACTCTTTTACTATTACACCACGCTAAATTATTTATTTTTACTAGTTATATAGACACCGTAAGTCACCAATTGTGGGTATTCGGTGTAAAACCATTTAAAAGAAAATGTTAATTTAATAATTATTTTATATTTTATCAAAAACTCAAACGTGTTCAACAAAGTTAATTACGAAGTATTGCAAAGATTCAATGAGATTATAGATTTAGGTGTTACATTTGTCGAAAATGCCAGAAAATTGTGTTACGAAAGCGAATGCCATGTTTGAATTTGTTAAAAGATGGACAGGTGAACTTAAAGATATTCAAACCTATGTTCACTCTATTTCACTTACGTTCGATCACAACTGGAATAATATGCTGTGCACATTAAAAGAATTGAAAGCATTCAAAAGAAATTTCTGATTTTTTTGGTTAAATAAAAGTGACTGGGATTACTACCGCAATTTACCATTCCATGAGAATGTGGCTCGGTTACCTCCGTACTGAACAAGATGCACAGATTACAAAATATGCACTCTTGAAAATAGACGACTTCTCAGAGGCGCGGCTTTTATTGGTAATGTTTTGCTTGGTCACATTGATTCAGCTTACATTTTGGAAAACATATCAATTCATGTACCTTGCAGAACATTTCTACACCAGGACATTTTAGCACTGGAACACCATTCCAGAAACTATGGAGAAAATAACCCCATTAATAGGTTGTCCAAATCATTCAACACCATCGACGTCCTATTTGACTTTAATTTATCAAAGGACAACTTCAAAAATATCCTGAAAAAGTATTTTAAAAATTTTTAAATGTTAAATCAAAATTTGTTTTTTTTTTGTTTTTAAGTTTTTTGTTTAAATTGTAGTTTTAATATAATTTTTGTTTTAAACTAAATAATCTGAAGTCATACATGTAAATCACAGAATAGATTTCTTTAAATAAATAAATAAAGTTTCATAATTTTTTACTTCAAATTTTTTTATGGCTAACTCAAAAACTGTTACCCTGAGAATTAGAACAACGAAAAAGTTCCAATTTGACAATATAATATGTATGCGCTCGTTTAACTCTAAATAACTACAGTTCAACCTGTCATACGATAACCTAATAAAATACACTGTTTCGTTACAGGGTGCCATTTAAATGACATCAGTATATGATAAGTAAAGTGAAATTATTTAAAATCAACGACGAGACAATACCTACTCTCATTCGGACACCCCGAATAGAAAATTTTTACCACATCGAGAAATAAATACCTAACGCAACACTTTTGCAATATAAACAGACCTATTTTGAAATTACGACAAGCGCCTAGATTACTGAATGCCATTATTTACTCTTAATTTATTTTTGTTTGTAAAGTAAGAAAATAAACACAAATATAATAAAAAAAGAAACATTAATGCTACGAGTAGTATTTTTACTTTGAAGTTTGTAATGCATCTCAACTCAATGCAAACAAATTCATTTATGAATCAATCAATTGCAAAACTGTTTTATCATCAAAGCGAAATCGTGCTCTATCACGAGGCTGTTTACCTAATGAACTTTTATTCGATTTTAATGTAAATCGTTAGTGTTTATTACTTACAAATTTTGAAAATTGTAATTAACAATTTAACCTAAATTAGTCGTAACTGTATATATTTACGTCTAATCTTATATTTATTGTTTATAAAGAGTGATCCAAAATCAGGTACTTTTTCCAATTGGGATTCATGCGTCACAACTGTCATGTTCATATGACATTTGTGTTCAATATTCATTGACATTTCACCATGAATAGACTTACGCGAGAACAACGTTTACAAATTGTGGAAAGTTATTTCAAAAATCAGTGTTCAGTGAAAAATTGTTTTCGTGCTCTTCGACCATTTTATGGTGTTCATAATCATCCAACTGAAGCACTATTCGCGAAAGGTCAATAAATTTCGAACCACTTTTTCGTTATTGGATATTCATCAACCGTAGAGTGTGTATAAGTCGATCTTTTGTGAATATTGCAGCTATAGCTGAAAGTGTACGTGAAGACCGCAATCAATCAATTCGTCGCCGTTCTCAAGCTCTGGGTCTCTCGTATGGCACATTGTGGCGTATTTTGAAGAGAGATCTTGGTTTGAAGGCATACAAAATACAGCTTGTTCAAGAATTGAAGCCGGTTGACCTTCCTTTGCGTCCACAATCGATGCCTGCATTAGAAGGGAACATAACACGCGTAATTTACGAAATATCGGCCGAAATGCTCGAAAGAGTGAAGACAACATTTAAAAGAAATTATTTTCAAACATTAAATGTCATAAACCGAACTTTCGTCACAAATAAAATGTTTGATTATTAAATTGATTTTAATGTGTTTTATTTAAAAAAAAAAACTTCCGGAAGCTCTTATTGGATCACCCTTTATAATCCTAGACGTAAGTTAACCAATTTATTGAAATTTGTATACACCAGGAACGATTTTGTGAGAAATGTTGGTGTTCATTCTGCCTAGTGAGATGAATCCAACGACATCGCATTCTCCGTGTGCGTTTTGTTTCCATTTTTAATGTTCTCTTGTGATGTTCTCATGCCGCCACCCAACTTTTAATTAACTCAAGCAAAGACTGTTTATCATTCGTGTTGAAGTTACTATCGCATTATCTCTCCCTAACACCAGAAATTGTATTGAAAATATCAAACCACTGTGAACCTGTTAATATTGGTCATTTACAACAATATTGTAATAACAATATTTACGAATTTTCGACTTTTTCTACGTTAAAATGAATTGTCTACGCCATTTTCGACACCAACATGTCAACAATTCCGAATTACGCGTAGATGTACAACCCTGGCTAAAACTCTACATGCATCATGATCTATTGTATTTATCTTCCAAACATTATTGTTTAGTGCCACTACTATATAGTTGTTTGTGGTCACCGATTTCATTAGAGCTTGGATATTCCCAAACTTCATAATGCCTATCATATTAATTGGCGGTGGTGCCTTTATCTTCATTGCAACTTTGCGTTGGTCTTGTTGCTGGATTTGTTGAGGTACAGTCGCCGGTTCGGTAATTTCCAAAATAAAAGGTTCCGGTTGAACCGGTTGGACATGGTATGATGCTGACGTCTACCTCACCTCTTGTGTTCGCTTATTTATGAGCAGTGGAATCAATTGTTTACTATTTTATTTTGATTTTTCATTTTCAAATATTTAAATTTTTGTTTTGAGCAAACAGATTCAAACACTACTGATGAACAACACGAAACTGCGACACATCAATTAAAAAAATATATAAATGAGATGATACACACGTGCTCAAGCAAACCAATACAAACAAAATTAACACTACTACATTTCTCTGGCTCTCCAGTTTGTTTTGCAAGTTCCCTCATCATCTGTAAAAAACTTGCGTTAGTACGCAAGGTACAGTCGCCGGTTCGGTAATTTCCAAAATAAAAGGTTCCGGTTGAACCGGTTGGACATGGTATGATGCTGACGTCTACCTCACCTCTTGTGTTCGCTTATTTATGAGCAGTGGAATCAATTGTTTACTATTTTATTTTGATTTTTCATTTTCAAATATTTAAATTTTTGTTTTGAGCAAACAGATTCAAACACTACTGATGAACAACACGAAACTGCGACACATCAATTAAAAAAATATATAAATGAGATGATACACACGTGCTCAAGCAAACCAATACAAACAAAATTAACACTACTACATTTCTCTGGCTCTCCAGTTTGTTTTGCAAGTTCCCTCATCATCTGTAAAAAACTTGCGTTAGTACAGGCAATTGAGCTGTTTCCATTATAACTAGTAAGAGGAGTTTCCAAAAGTTCTGCCAGTCTGGTCATTTTCTTTCTTTAACTTACCGAGGTTAGATTGGCTTAGCACAGAATCCATCGAGCCGACCTAGTTAGAGGGTGGATTATTCGACTGAGCAGTTGGGGTGTTCGGTTACCCCACCGTTTCTCGGTCGCCAGAGCCTCGTTAGTTCATTAGCAGGGAGCACCACGTGCAAGTGAGGTTGACATTTGTGCTTGTAATATTGACCTTCAAAGCCGATGCCCCTTACCTTTAAATTATGCATTTAACTCATCCTTAAGAAAGAATTAGGTCAATTAGTATTTTTTGTGGTCAAAAACTGATTTCTGGTACACATCGTTTTTGATAAGTTGAGTATCATACAGCTTTAATTTAAAGTAGTCTTAATTTTTTCAAAATGTTCACCACATTTTTCTTATTATTTTTTTTAATTTTAATTTTTCATCAAATTCCATTTGTATCGTAATTTTTAGTATTGTAAAGATTCAAATTTTGCAAGAATGCAGATAATGCAGACTTTTTAAGAATGCAAATAATTTTTTCGTATCTCGAATAAACTGAGGCAAGAAATTAAATAAGAGCGGTTTTTGTTATGGCTAGGCACGGTTACTAATGCTTTAGTGTTAGATCTTATATTGTAGTAATATGAATACCGAAAAGATAAATTGCCACTTCTAACAAAAAACAATTTCAGTACTTTGTATATATATACAGGGTGGAGACCAAATGTTACTGACTTCACTCTGCTGTCATTTGTGTAGTTGTCATTTTCGTGCGTCAATTTTTTGACAGTTTGAAGTTTGGTTAGTTGTTTATATGTGGTCAACAAATAATTGTTCTAAATTAATATCTTCATAAAAAAATCGTAATGGAATTCAAACGTAATAGTGTAATTGCACTGTATTTGGGTAGAAATTCACAAACTGCAATAGTTAGTCAGCTCCAGCATTTGAATGTGAATAAAATGTTTGTGTATCGAACCATAACTCGATACAACGAAACTGGTAGCATCGCTAAACGCAACAGAGGCGGTCCTAAAAAGACAGCAACATCAAAAGAAATGATACGAAATGTGAAGAAACGAATCCAACGGAATCCTCGTCAAAGTGCCAATCAATTAGCCGCACGTCTACATGTTTCACGATACAGCATTCTAACCATATTGAAAAATGAGCTACACTTGAAGCCCTACAAGATACAAAAAGTTCAAGAACTTAAGGAAGCACAAAAAAAAGTTAGGCTTGAAAGAACACGAGCATTGAAGGCCTTGGCCGAACGTGATGAGATTCCAAAAATTGTCTTTTCTGATGAGAAAATTTTCACCATTCAACAGTATGTGAATAAACAAAATGATCGTGTTTGGTTAGAGCACAAGTCCAAGGATAATTTGGACACAAGAGTTGCCATGCACAAGCAATCACCAGCTTATGTTATGGTTTGGGCTGCAGTGACTGCAGATGGACGCACTTCTCTGGTTTTCATCGAACATGGAGTCAAGGTAAACCAAGAAGTGTACCGCCAAAAGATCCTAAACGATGCTTTGCTACCTTGGGCACGTAAACACTTTGGTACGAACCGTTGGACATTCCAACAGGACTCAGCACCGTCACACAAAGCTCGAGCGACACAGCAATTTTTACAAAATTGCGTTCCGCGGCTGATTTCGTCGAAAGAATGGCCACCGTATTCACCAGACTTGAATCCCATGGATTTCTCCATATGGTCCATTTTGGAGAGTAAGGTGTCCACTAAAAAATACGAAAGTGCTGGTGCATTGAAGTCAGCTCTTATTCGAGAATGGAATAAAATTCCGCAAGCTCACGTTCGGTCAGCATGCAATGCTTTCTATGGAAGACTGAATCAAATAATCAGAGCCAAAGGAGGTCATATCGAGCAGTAACATGTTTTTCATAAAATGTAATATGTTTTCAACATATTCCACGAAATTTCAATAAAAAATAATCAAAATTAAAAAAATTACAGCGTTTTCATTTGGTAACACTTGGTCTCAGCCACCCTGTAAATTCTCAGTGGTAGTACGCGCAACTTACACAATAACAGCCAGCTACTGGTTATTTTATTTTTATGACAAATTATTCTATGTAGTTTTCAGCCAACAGAATAGGTTCAAGAGCACTGAAGTACGTACCACTCCAACAAACAATACCACACTGGAGTTTTGAATGAACAATTCCATAGTATATGCGTTTCACAACTTTCTCAAGAGCAATAATTTTTCAATTGATATAATTTACGAATTGCGGATACAATAAACTTGCTTGCATGATTTTTCCAGTTTAGATTCATGTCGATGACAAGACCCAAATATTTGAGACTCTTTACAGATTCAATTTTAAAACAGTTTGCAGAGCAAGGATAATTTAAGTGATTTGTAATGACGCATTTATCACATTTTTCAATGCCCAAAGTATGACGAGATAGATAGACAGATAACGTGAAATTAATTAATTTAGTTTCATTGGTGTAAGTGAAAGCTAGATCATCAGCAAAAGTTATTACACTTGCATGAAATTTTTGTTTAAAAATTGAATTTATATAAATCAAAAATAAGATTGGGTCTAACGGAGCTTTGAGGTACTCCGGAAACTACGACTTGCTCTTTACTAAATAACCCATTTACTACAACTCTTTGTCGCCTACATATTAGGTAGGAGGAAAACCATTTATATTTTACTTTTTTAGCAGTATTTGATGATCAACCATATCAAAAGCTTTCGTCATGTCCACAAATAAGCCAACACTGCATTTGTTTGCATTTAAGCCATCGTATAATCTCTCACAAACTTTTAATAAGGCATCTTCGGTAGAACGACCTTCCCTGAAACCAAATTGAAAGCTACTAAAAAAGTTAATTTTATTTAAAAACAATAAAACACGCGTTTTCATTAGTTTCTCAAACAGCTTAGCAATGGTAGACAATAAAGAGATAGGTCTATGGTTAGACATCAAAATAGTATTGCCCTTCGTAAATAAAAGAATAACTTCTGCGGACTTAAGTCCTGTTGGGAAAATGCCGCTTGAGAGTATGGGTTACATATTCAACACAATAAATTGATTAGAAAATAAGAATTAAAGAATAAGAAATAAGAAAGTCCGAATCATTCTAAAAATTTCTAAAGCTGTGAAAGGCTCAAAATAAATGCTTTTTGTATCATTTGTTTTAGAAACTAAAAGGTCATAACTATCACACACACATGGTTTATTGTGAGCTAGTGGTAGAGAATTAATATAGCGGAATGTACAAAATATCGCTATCACATTTCCATTAATATCAAGTTCAGTGATTGTATTGGTTTCGGATGGTTTCGTCAATATTTTGTTGACTGCTTTCCTCTCACGTCTAATATCCCCTGAACTTTTCTCAAGCTCGGTAGAGAAATATTTGTCTCGTGTTAGTGGATTATCGTTTTTTACTTTAGTACTCGTACATAGTTTAGTTTTTCACGTACTAGTTAAGTTTTTCACGTACTGAGTTTTTCATATTATTCTCTTTAAGCAAAGCAATAGACATCCAAGGTTGTAAGCGCTTAAATTGTTTATTATTTACTTGAACTTTCTCATTACAATTATTTAAAAGTTGGCGAAGAATACTAGAAAAATGGTCATAAGCTATTGATGGGTTATTCATAGAGTACCCCGGCTCCCAAAATTCAAATTTGAGTTGACTACTTACATAGTTAAATAATTAAAGGTTTGCCGAACTTTAAATGGAATATAAAGGGTGGTTAAGTTTTAAGGGCCGACGTTGAATGTGAACCACACCTAAACGTCAAGTTTTTTTCTGCATTTAATTTGACATTTCTCAATTTCAGACTAACTCAATTTGAACCATGGAAAGATACACAATCGAGCAACGCGTTAAAGTTATTCAGCCATATTATGAAAATGGGCGTTCAAATCAAAATGCATATCGTGCACTTCGTGATTTTTTCGGTCAATTTAATCGTCCAAATGTGCGTACAATCGGAAAAATTGTGCAAAAATTTGAGCCTGTAGGAGATTTGGGTCTGTAGGAGATTTTAAAACACCAGTGCATGCTCGTATAGCTCGTACAGCAGAAAATATTGCTGATGTTCGCGATAGTGTGGCTGAAGAGCCATCCACCTCAACTCGTCGTCGTGCCCAACAATTGCATCTCTCACGCTCGTCGTTGATGAACATTATGCATAAAGACTTGCATTTACACGCTTATAAGGTGCAATTGACTCGAGAACTAAAGCCGCAGTGGATTCGTCAATCCAAGAGTGATTGTCGAAAAACCAATGCACCCACAAAGAGTGACTGTTTGGTGCGGTTTATGGGCTGGCGGCATCATCGGGCCGTATTTTTTCCAAAATGAGGCCGGTCAGGCAGTTACTGTGAATGGTGTTCGCTATCGTGAGATGATAACAAAGTTTTTATGGCCCGAATTGGAAGATATGGATGTGGACGATATGTGGTTTCAACAGGACGGTGCCATTTGCCACACAGCTAACGAAACATTGGCTCTTTTGCGCGACAAATTCAATGGTCGTGTTATCTCACGTGGTTGCGATGTCAATTGGCCGCCAAGATCATGTGATTTGACACCTTTGGACGTCTTTCTTTGGGGTTATTTGAAAGAAAAGGTGTACGTCGATAAGCCAGCAACAATCCAAGAGCTAAAGGATGAGATAATTCGGCACATTAACGGCATAGAACCTCAATTATGCCTAAGCGTCATCGAAAATTTGGACCATCGGGTGGAGGTGTGCCGCCGAAGTCGCGGCGGCCATTTGGCCGATATTTTAATACATACATAATGACATACATACATACATAATTGAATTATACCATATTATCATAATAAAAATAATTGGCAATAATTTCCTAAATAATTTGTGTTTTATTCAAAATCAACATCGGCCCTTAAAATTTAACCACCCTTTATGTATTTATGATCAGTGATCAGTGATCACATGGTCTAATATTATACATTCAATTAGCGAGTTGCTTTTTTTTGTTGACGAATAAAAACATGGTCAATGCACGTTTTTGTGTTAGCTGTTACACTGGTAGGCTCGCTGCTATATGATTTTAAACCATAATTGTCATTATCGGAACATTTATTTAATAAGTCTAAGTTTATGTCACCTAAAACCAGTAGATTTTTAGCATTAATATTTTGTAAAAGTTTACTTAATCCATCGAAAAAGACTTTCTTATGGAAGTCACACTCATAAAACCTATATATACAAAGCATTAGTTCTAATTTTAAAACATCAGCAATTTTTTTTCTTTATTAATTACAACTTACAACTGAGACTGTGCTCATCTAGCAATTTATCTTTCACATTTGTAAATTTTACATTTCTTGAATAATTCTGATTTGTTGGGGTAAAACCCAATGGTTAGTCCCAAAATTAATTAAACCTATTTAAAATATAATTTTAATTTGGTATGTTTACTATGTCAAGTGTCCCCGTTCTTTGAAGTCTTCTTTCAACGACAGAGTTATCTATGATATGGCGAATATAGGGGCTTCCATGTTCCTGGAGCCTTATTTCGTGTTTGGCGGCGTGCTTTTTTATTTCATCTTTGATGTATTCCATCTGTAAGTCCCTGTGACGGTCTTCATTTCTTGTGTACCACGGAGCATTTACGATGCTACAGAGAACCTTATTTTGAAACGTCTGTATCATTTTGGCGTTTGTTTGCTTAGTATATCACCAGAGTTGAATACCGTAGGTCCATATCAGCTTCAGTATTTGCCGATATAGCAGCAGCTTGTTGTAAATTGTAAGCTCAGAGCCTGTACCTATGAGCCAATACAGTTTTCTGAACTTAATATTAAGTTCTTCTTTTTTCTTTTTGACATGCTCTCTCCACTTGAGCTTGGCATCGAGAGTCATGCCCAGATATTTAGCTTTGTTTGCATATGGCACCGGTCGTGAGTTAATTACCATCGGTAGATAGGAAGCCTTTTGATATGTAATGGATTTCGTCTCATTAAGCTTGATTCTCCAGCGCTTAGTCCAGTTAGAAGCCGCATTGGTAATGTTCTGGAGTTTGCTCGTTGCATCAGCGACATTACTTTTAATCGCCATGATTGCTGTGTCATCTGCAAAGGTGGCTATGGTTCCTTCATCTGTTGTTGGAATATCCCGTGTATATAATAAATACAGGATTAGTCCTAAGACACTCCGACTTCGGAGTATTCATCCTCATATTTCACACGAAAATGCCTATTGGATAAATAAGATCTTAGTATGGCATAGAGTTGTCTCGGCAGATCTCTATCCAGCTTGAATTCCAGTCCACTGCGCCAAACTCTATCGAATGCTTGGGCGACGTTCAGAAATATGCTGGAGCATACTTTTTTACGTTCTAACGTTCTTTCAATAACGTTGATCATTCACCTGTTCAATTGTGGAGTGCTTTTCCCTGAATCCAAATTGATGTGGAGGAATTAGTTGTCGGTCCTCAATTATTGGTTTAAGTCTTTTTAGTAATAATTTTTCAAAGAGTTTTAACATAATCGGAAGCAATGAAATTGGCCTGTATGATTTTTTATCGTTAGGTGGTTGCTACCATGATTACGAAAGCTTGCATTGATTATGTGTAATAGCTTACGAAATCCTTTACCTGGTAGAGCCTTGATTATTTGGCAAGTAATCAAGTCATATCCTGGGGCTTTTTTAACATTCATGTTGCTTTTTACTTCTTCTTTTAATTAATAAGAGAGTTGCTGGGCGTATATCAAAATCATCTAGCTTTTGGATTGACATCATATTTTCATTTGCCGTTTGCTTGGTAGTGGATGGAAGGTATCCTCGAGATACTCCGCAAACAGATCAGCCTTCTCTTTAGGACCTCTGGCCCAGGTTCCATCCTCCTTTTTAAGTGGAGGCACTTGCGTGTTGGGTCTTTTGGGTCCCTTCGTCGCCTTCCACAGAGAATAATCAGAATTTTTTTTATCGGATAGGCTATCTAGATATCTGTTGATTGATGCATTTTTAACTTCTTTAAGAAGAGATTTAAGACTGTTACCTAAATTGTTAAGAATTGTTTTGTTATCCAGTGTTCTAGTTATTTGCCAGGTTTTACGTGCCCGTCGTTTTCTCTTACCAACTCTCTAACTTCCATTATGGGTAGGATATGTTAATCTTCTTCTTATTTTGTATAATGGGGGTACTTGCCAAAGCAGCATAGTGAATTGCTTCATTGAGTTGTTCTAATTCATCTTCCAACTGGTGAGAATTTCTTATCGGTACCTGAAGATTGATTTTTTCCTCTATTACTTCACGAAAGAGATCTCAGTTTGTTTTTGAATTTGTTAATATGGGTGCACTCTCTCTTTGAATTACCATTTCACTGACTGTCATGATAACCGGGGAATGATCCGATACTAGAGAATTACTATCTTCAATGTGAATGTAGTTCTGGGATATACCTCTTGCTACATAAAAGTCTGTTAGGTCAGGTATCTTCGTTCCGTCACTAAGTCAGTATGTTGGGGAACCACCAGAGTAAAATTCACATGTTGATGTCCCTCCTGCTTGAAGCAATTCTTTACCTTTTGACGTCGTAAGTCTAGATCCCCAATAGGTGTTTTTCGTATTAAAGTCACCTCCAATAATAAAATCACGTCCAAGCGATTTAAATAGTTTAAGGTAGTCCTTCCTTTTAAAGTTATGCCGGGGAAGAGAATATATTGCAGAGACAGTAAGCTGTGTTTAATTTGGATCCTTACAGTAGTGACTTGCATTGTTTCTACTTCGATATTTGATTCTAAATGGTGTTTTATATCTTCTTTTATTAGTAACGCCAAACCACTTCTTGCTCTTTCCGCCGGATGAATGGAGTGATATAAGTTATAACCCCGTATTTTAACCAACGAAGATTTAACTAGATGGCTTTCAGATATTAAGAAAATTTCGATTTTTTCTGAATCTAAACATATTTCTATTTCTGGAAT
The DNA here is from genome assembly GCA_963691935.1 of Nephrotoma guestfalica. Taxonomy (NCBI): domain Eukaryota; kingdom Metazoa; phylum Arthropoda; class Insecta; order Diptera; family Tipulidae; genus Nephrotoma; species Nephrotoma guestfalica. The sequence goes on from OY829915.1 coordinate 114,828,149, forward strand.
ATGTTGCATAATGCCATTCGCATTCCAGATTGCGCTATTTTGAAAGTTGTGTTCTTACTTAACATTTTTTGTTGGATTGCGTTGAGTGAGTTGCATTTTCTTCAGGTGATCAAGTATCATGTTGTTCAGATTACTTTGGTCATCTAGCCGCTTTGTAATAGCTGCAATGCTGTTCATAATGTTTTCCATAATTTGGTTACTTTCAGAGCCCATATGTTTGGTTGAACCCAAACCTTTTACTACCTGCGCAAATGAACTTCTTTGCCCTGTATTGCTTGGTTGTGGGTTTTGATCCATATGATTTGATCTTTGCACCCTTCGATTTTCGTGATTTTGCGGTTGATTTCTTATTTTATCTCTCAGAGGCAAAATTGTAAATCTATTTAGATGTGCTACTAGCGAATGGAAGTTGCTACGCAGGCCACGTATATTTTGAAGCAGTATAACGAATTTTGATCGAGATTTGCTAGAAACAGTAACGCTAAGAATAGGATTAGAAGATGAAGTGTTGTCACTATTTAAGTTATATGTATATATTAGTTGTAAACTCATCTATAGCAAAAAGTATTGAAGTACATTATATTATAAGTTCAACAAATCAGTTCACCTTATACGGACAACCTCTCCACATTCGGTCCTGTGCATCAGCACCACTGAATTCTTTATCCAAAGATACTTAAACTGTTTAGCAACTTTCTATTTTTGAGCGGCGTTAAAAAGCTGGCGTATGGTTGCTAGTTCCAAAAATCTGAGTGGTAAGCTTCGTTTTATTTTTTCGTTTTGTTTGCAAGAAGTTTTGTCGAATGGTCGATGATTTAAATTTTACGCATAAAATGTTGGTACTTTCATGGTGTAATATAGTTTGATTATGGCAATGGTCCTTTACATCACATTCTTTACATAACAATCTCACTAACATTTAAATTTGATTTTTGCTCCAGTACTTTTTAGTTTAAAGTAGGTACAATCAAGAAGAAGAAGAAGATAAATGATCATCAGTCGTACACTGTCGAGTAAAAGCTTTGTAATTTTTGGGGCCACCTATTAGCCTTTTCTAGAAGCAATCGGATTCTCCGACAGAACAAACAGTTAACACGATCGAATAGTAAACGCTGTAACTTACTAACAAAATTAATAAAGGAAATACAACTAATTACAGCCAAATATTACTAACCCTATGGCAAAATTAATTTATATTTACCCCCAATTATAATTTGTTGATTTTAATTCTTTAATTTAATTTACATATCAGCTATCGATAATGAAATTATTTAATTGTCACTACGTTGTACAGTGCGCCCTTGAAAAAATCTGTAAATCACCCTGACGTTAAAATATGTAGAGTAGTTTTAATAATGACAGGTTACTAACTGATATTGACATTCAATTATCTACGAGTATGTAGTGTAATGCAACGAATAATTTGCTTTAATATTTCCTTAAGTGGAATCATTAAATCCGCGTGTTAAGCGCACTTCCTTATATGCCCTTATGGTGCTAAAATGGCGTTTTAAGTAATATTTCCAATGTATGCTAATTAGTGTTAAAGCAAGCACAAAATGTGAATTGCATTCTAATTAGAAAATGAAGCGCACAATGTTGGCGCGATACAATCATTTGCGTAATCTTGGAAACTAATTTGATAAATTGATTAATTAATCTTGTTTGTGATTCCGAAATACATTTTTGGCCAAAAAACTATGCAAATTACAATTTAGCAATAAATAACAATTTATCATTTGAATTATTGAAACAAGCTAATTTATTTTTGGTGTGTTGGCACACGAAACCTAAAATTAAATGGCTTGCGCGTGTAAAGGTTAAATTAAATTAAGTAATTAATTATTTTATAATAATATTTTTAGCCATGTGTAATCGTGCACGATTTCTTACACATATTTGAAGAAAATAATGTTTCAGGCCGCGACACTTATATGAGATATTGTTTAATAAATACTTTACATAAATAAATGAATGAACATCCCCCCCATCTCCCCAGAGATTTGGCCGCCCTAATAATATTTTTCTATAACAAGGTCCGCAACAAGAGGACGCCAGATACGACGACCGAGTATGTGCAAACGCTTCTGTACATCGTCTAACCATCATCTGCTTATAGTGATCTGACATTTTTGTCAAGATCATTTTAAATCTCGTGTTGCATTCCTAATATGTACAAATCTCTTTATTTTATTGGATCGAGCACCATACAATCTAATTTGCGTTCAGTCATAACAAGCCGTGATATATCACGGGCTGTGATCGTCCAAAGACTCGTAACCAAATGTAATGACTATTCGAATCAGAGAATTGTAAATTTCTAATTTAATTTTGCGCGAAATTTTTCGAAACTTAAAGATTTTGATATTGGCATAATATACTCTAAACCCGGCTGCGAGCCTCGATGTTATGTCTGCTGAAACTGCGTTTTGACAGTTACCACCGATCCTAGATATTTAAACTCTTTAATCTTCTCATAGGGTTACCTCGAAATCCCGAATTTCAAATCCCGGAAAGTAATATCGCGAAAATGAAATCCCTGATCATATCAATCTCGGAAATCAGGATTTCAATATATCAATTTAAAATGAGAACAAGTTTTGGTTTTCATATTTTTGGATAGGCATAATACAGTTTTAAAAAGTTAGGTTCAAACTTACTTTGCATGAAAAGATTGCGGTTTTCTATTATAAATTTTGAACGTGCTTTGTGAAAAATAGCTTCCTAATGTGCAATCTCTTCTTTTTCTGCTGGTGGCGAGTTCAATGGTTTGGTGAAATTTCCGTCGGACACCAACTACCTATAAAGTTTAGCTGGACGAAAAGCCCACACATCATCTGATTTACGTTCGACTTGAATAATCAAGAACCCCGTCGGACTAAATTAAACTGTTAAAAGTGGCTTACAGGTTTCATGAGGTAATGTTGTCACTTGGATTGGATTACGATTAATATTTCATGCAAAAACAGACTATACAAAAGTTTTACCAGTCAATCAATTTATCATTGAATTATTTTTATTAAAGTGGTTGAACCTAAATAATTAATAGCAATTTTGCTCAAATTTTTTTCTGGCTATAGAGCTTTCTTTCGTGGGCTGTGCCTGCAACTTAAAGGGAGATTTACTGTTAAAGTTTGTGCAGAAAACTTTATGACTGAAACACAGATTTGCGTTTTGACTGATATTCCCGGAGTCTTTAAATCGTAGAAAGAGGTTTAAAAATGTAATTGGTAGGCTGATGGAAGCCAGTCTTATCTTACACCAACTCGATCACTTGGCACTTTCCAGAAACCACTGTATATATAGGGGTCTATTGATATTTTAAAACATAATTTTTCTTTTAAACTTAGTGCAATTCTCGTTAGAAATAGTGCCTGTTATTTGTATGGCCGACCTCTAGGATCGATCATTTGGCACTTTCAGTATAAAAACACATCAAGGCCTTTTCAGAAACCACTGTCTTTAGAGGCGTCTTTTCCATAAAAAGAGGCAGTTTTTTGGGCAGTTAAATAAATAAAGCACAGTAATCATGAAATTATTTGAACTTGAGATTTTTGCAAATTACTATTCGCTATATCGCTGAAGTTCTAAAAAGTGTTTTTTAAAACGTTCTCTGTGCATGTGTGGCTATGTGTTTTGCCGTGCGATGTCTTGCCATGTCCTCTCTACAGCCCAGACGGATCGACTGATCGGGATGGAACTTCACACACTTAAGCCTTTTCCATAATTAGGAGATCGCAGTTTTCTCAAAAGTATGTATGAAAAAAAATCAAGGTCTCCCTCACATGGCATATGGAGTTGGTGTACCAATCACATCTCTGAGCTCGCCACAAAAAAATCCATCCGGTAAGGATTGTATCTTCAACTGAATAGATAATGGTTCTACGGGATGATCAATATTCATCATTAATGATCATAATTCGAACGGGCGCCTGAATTTACGCTCTATATTGATTGGCACACCTAACTTCATATGCTATGCGAGGGAGAGATCTGTGATATCATCACACAAGAAAATTCGTATTTAATGAAAGTGCAGGGTGTCCGCCGGGAAGGTATACTACTTTGTGTTGCCGCCATTTAGGCGAATATGAGTATTGACAGTTCATACTTGACAGTCGTGAAGTAGACACGTGGCAAATTTATTATGGAAAAATATTCGATAAACCATCGTGTCAATAGGATGTTACAGCTCGCCCATGACAACCCCGATTTTCATGAAAAAATCATAATGAGTGACGAGGCACATTTTCATTTAAATGGATATGTGAATAAACAGAATAGTCGGATCTGGGCAATGGAAAACCCTCACATTATTCATCAGTCACCTTTACATCCATTAAAAGTGACAGTCTGGTGTGCAATTTGGTCAGGAGGAATCATTGGACCTTACTTCTTTGAAAATGAAAACGGCGTAACGGTAACTGTGAATGGGGAGCGATATCGTGATATGATTGAAAACTTTTTAACGCCACAACTGCATACTTTGGGCTTGATTAACATGTGGTATCAACAAGACGGTGCCACATTGCATACAGCCAGGATTACAATGGAATTACTGCGAGAACTCTTTCCACAACAAGTTATTTCAAAAAATGGTGATGTTGATTGGCCTCCACGGTCGCCTGATTTGACTGCTCCGGACTTCTTTTTGTGGGGATATCTAAAAAGCAAGGATTATGCAAACAAACCAGAAACGCTTGAGCAACTCAAACAAAATATTCGTGATGAAATTAATGAAATATCGCGTGAAATGTGTGAGAATGTAATGAAAAATGTGCTCAAAAGGGCTCGCATTTGTGAGGCTAACAGAGGCGGACATTTATCTGATGTATTCCATACATAATTGCCGACATTAAATAAAACATTTATCAATATAAGATCCATTCTCTTTCATTTAATCAAAAATCATAAACAAACAAAGTAGTATACCTTCCCGGCGGACACCTTGTATCTTCAATTTTTCGAATACGATTCTATTAATAAATTAAAGTAAAACTATATTGACCGACCCACTGTCCTTAGATAAGAACTAAATTCTCTCCTAGAAGAAAAGCTGCCGAGGTAACTTTGGTGTGCTGAAGGTTAATTTTATTCGAGGTATCTATAATAGCATTTATCCACCAACAATCGCACAATACCAGCTATAGGCGAATATAAGTCCTTTCCTAAGGACAATTTCGTTTGACTGATTATCCGTAATTTTTATTTCCGGTATTATTGTTACCGGGATTTGTATTTCAGGGATTTTGATTTCTGGGATTTTAACTTCCGAGATTTAGATTTCCGGGATTATTTTAAATTCCGAGATTTTGTAAATCCGGAATATTGATTTCCGGGATTTCAAGCATTTACCTTCTCATGTTGCACGCCAAAAGTAACTCTCCGCCTGTTTACTTCCTCGCAGTAATTCCAATGGAAGGAAAACTTCTTTATGAGAAATTATGTTGCGATCAAATATATACAGATATCAGCTACGTAATATACTTCAAGGACAGAGTAAATAATATTTGGACAATTGAGTCAACTTGCTGCACTTCAATGTTATTTCGAAGGTATCTCGAAACTTTACCTTAAACTATTATCCTGCATTATGATTCTAAGCATTTTATATAGAAATCAATTTGCAAATTGCTTCTCTGGATCCTCGTATATACCTACTATATAAAAGTCTCCAGATAGACGAGGAACAGGGATGTCCTTCCCGTAACATTTCTCCAAAGGCATTTTCAGAATAAAAGTTTGATCTGTTGTGAATTTATTTGTTCGAAAACTGCATTGACAATCTCCCAAAATTCGTTCTCTCTCTTCCTGTATTCAACAAAGCTATCCCGCGATAATTATGATAGTTTAGCCGATCTCCTTTCTTATATAGTGGACAGATTAGAGCTACCTTCTACTCTTCTGGGATGTTTTGAATAGAAAACTTTGACGATATTGGCGAGTTCCAACAAAGTGCAAATATCTGGCGAATAAAACATGTACCGCAGTATGTTATGTAGGAAGGGCGATCAAACAGTCAAAACACTAGCGGTAAAATTAATGTTCATCCTCATATTTTAACATTTTACAACAAACCCAATTTTCAAAAGGTGATTTCTTGTGTTTCATTTTCAATATCACGTTGCACTCTTTGTCATTATGGTAGGACAGGTAGTAGAATCATCTATTATTATGTATATACCTGCTATTACCTACATGTGCCGCCTTGTATTTGTGTTTGTATTTTGAGATAGATTGTGCTGACGTGTGCGGTTCTTCTCTCAAATAACATGAATTCATTCTTCATCCAACTAGTTATTTTTGATTTTGGTGGATTTCATCCTAAAATAGACACCGAAGTATCCATTCCGCCTATTTAGTAAACTTCTACTTCAACTTCCACTGAACAACACCGTTTACATAATTGTTGAATGCTTGAGTATTTCAATGGACGGTACACTGTAAACGTTTATTTTGCATTTTGTAGTAAGACGGAAGGAATGTTTCGCATAAAAGATAAGAATCAGAGTCAACGTGGCTCCACGTTTTGTTTTGATACCTTTAATGGTAGGCAAATGTCGTTTAGATACAAAAATGAGATCAATTTGGGGAATATCTGCTTGCAATCAGCAAATTGTAGCACATGGCTAGCTGAGTAGTTAGTGTCTCATTGCTGTTAGAAATAGAGTGAGAGTGCGGACCGATGGTGCCACGAGGTTTCTTGACATCGTCTTGTATTTTTTCAAGACGCTTTCGTGATGTTCGGAGAAACCATTCTGGTTTGATCAGGTTTATCTTCACTTAGGGTTTGAACCTTAACAAACAATAAAACGCCCATGAAACCTAACAGACGTGAAGATTGTTCCCGTCTTGCCTATATAGAATAATATTGCATAAATCTTTGAAAATGGATTTGCATCGGCCCGGATTTCAAAATTATTCATGCTTGTGGTGGAAAATTGCTAGTAAAAAACTTTCAAATCTATAGCGTCGGTAAAAATAGTTTCTAAAAAATAGTTATGGCTCTTTTGAGTTTGACTAATGTTTCACATTATTTCAGAAATAAGTTTAAGTATTAAATTTAACAAATTAAACCAATTGCAGACAAACATTGTGTTATTAAAATTATCTAATGCTATTTCGAGATATGCCACAGGGTTCTTTAAATATTAACGCTTTTCGAGATTTTTACATGAAAGGATGTCGTTATACTTTACGGCGAATTACGCGAATGTCAGATCAGAGATTGGCTTTCATTAGGCCACTTTAAATCATATTTTGACACTATGGGAGATAATCTCTGACATTTTTTTGCCAATCTTTACTAGAAATTAGTACTTGAGGCAATGTAACGGCATTCCTTATATTCAACGAATTCAAAATGTTGTAGAAAAATATACACACTTTGGTTTTAATTTTGTATTCACCAGAAATCATGTCTCGGACGGTCAAAAATTTCGCTTTTCTTCACTAAAATGATTCCTTTCAAAGCCGGTGTCGATTGGTTTCGATGGTGTCCGGAAACATTTTATGAATGCGTTGTTTGAGCGTTTCAACAATGTTCTGCAACTCGCGAAAAAAGACTAGCGCTTTCATCATAATTGTCATTTTTTTGACTGTTTTGAAGTGCTATCAGATGGTGAGAGCTTTAATCGCTTGGATAATAATACCAAGACCCCTTTCGTTAGGCTCGTGTCGAGTCATAAGTCTTGCAGCATTTTATTCAGGACTTCAGTCATACTATATGACTGCATTTCACAGTTTTAATATTCCACGTCACATAGATTGGATTCACATTCAACCACATTGAAATTCCATTTATAAATTGAGGAAACACAAACAAGCCCCTAAGCGATACTATGTTAAACATTAAATACATATATCGTTCAATAATATTTGTATTGAACAACAAATTAAGTAATAAAAATAACAAGTTCTATAAACCACGGAACTTGGCAGTTCTGATTATATATTGGCTGACTGAATTTGTGCTAATCCCGAATTGGCCCAATTCCTATTTTGCATCCCAATTGAACATTTTTGTTCAATGGAATTGGGCCAATTCGGGATTAGCACAAATTTAGCCACAATATTTTTCGGATGACATACTTGATAGCAATATGAACAGGGGAGAATCTAGAACATTTTATTTCTCATACATAATTTTGTGTTCAAGCAAATATAAATTGAACGGTGTTGTATTTCATATTAAAATAGTATCTTTTAGGGGCTTTTGGGTTTTTTCTCAATTTATGAATAAAAATTTATGAAAATAATATTTCTATGACAAGTACAACTTTCGCAAGTTTAGCCGCCTTTTCAAAATGTTAAAGTAGAGCTAAAATGATTTCTGCCTTTCTCTAGAAATCGGGTTTTATGTTATCGTCTTTAAGGCGAAATTTTAAATTTTCTTTTCCTGTTTTCTCAGTTCCTGGACTAGCACTTTTTCCCGTGAGCTTCAGGTAAAGCCAGACAAACGTAATACGTAATTTCAAAATTCGGAAAATTATCGGAATCCCTGATAATCCATACATTGATGTGGATCAAATCTTAGAACCATGCAAAATGGAAGAAACTATTCCTGGCCAATGCAGAAAATTATAATAGACGAATACTACGCTACTGATCTGAAAAATTGCATCCCAGATCAACAAAATCAGTGCCATTGCGATAAATTTGAATGAAGTTTCATGGAAATTTATTGCATTTGTAGTCGTTTTTGATCTTTGAATGAAATGAATTAGCCATAATTTCCGAATCATAAACAGATTAAATTGTAATTTGGATAGAAATTGGTGTACTTAAAAATGGATCAATGTACTCAATGAAATTACTCCATTCTTTAGTTACTTAAGTCAGGGAGTTCTAAAGAAGCAATTTTCCTAATTTGTAGGTGGCTTAATTGTACTTTATATACAACGTGAAGAACTCACTATAGGTTATTCTGGAAAATTGGGAGACGATGAACCTTTGGGTAAAAATATTTTTAAAAAAACTAGGTGCAACCCACATCTGAATTTGTTTTAACATTAAAAGACGATGTCCCATCTTTCTACAACTGTTGCAGGTAATATTTTCCCTTGCCACTTAATGATAAAATTGATTTGGAGCATATCCTTTTTATAAACAGCTTCGAATACCATTTCCAACGTCATTTGGTTTTTTGATGAAAAATCCCTCAAAAACGACCAAGAAGCATCAGTTTACAAATGGTTGGAAGCTTGAATATCCAAAATTTTCTCAAGTTCAAAAGTAATGTTATTGCAGGTGCGTAGTCTAAATCGAAGAAAACATTTTGGTTCATCATTTTTAATCTTCATAAAAGCAGTCTCTCTGCAAGTCATACAAATTCAAATTCGTAAGTCAGTTTTGTAGCAACCTAACAAATTTCTAAGGTTTTTTAAAACGTTCTTTATTGTTGATATAGTGGTTGATAAAGCAGTAGAGAGCTCCACGGTTAAAGCTCAATTACAAATTTTGCATGAGCCGTACGTATTTTGAACGCGCACACACAATTATACACTTTTGTGGATTGTGTGTGGCATACAAAAAAAGTTAAATCATGCGAGGGCAAACAGGGGGGCTTCGGTCGTAAAAATTTATCAGTCCTTGTGAATGTTGGACAGTATACCCAATCCTCAAAACTGAATGATGTAGAGGAAATTCGAATGAAAAGAATGGGATTAGACATGAAAAGAAAAGGAAATTAGACTAACATTTCATCATTTGGTACCCAACAAGCATTAGATATGATTACCAATGGCATTATTTAAATTCAACTGTCGAGTTTCGGAGAATTAGCTCAAGAGGGATTATCTTTTGGTATTTATTGCACCTGAACGAGGAGGAAATTTTAGAAGATTTTAAGGAGCAGGGTTATAGAAGTATGAAAATTAAAAAAGTGTGTCCAAAACGATCAGAGTGTGTGAAAGCTGGTTTTATTGAATTAAATGTCAGGATATACATTTCAAACCCGATGAAATGTATTTCATATCATAAATACAGACATACATAAACAAGATGCACCAACTCCCGCAACAATCCTGCATATTATAAATGCAGTGAGGCAACACCGCACGAGGAGCAATGTACTATTCTCAATTATTTGAATTATGGAGTAGTACATCAAAACAATAGTAACGATTGTGAAGTATACGAGTATATAGGCAAAGCCGAGATAGTTAAAATAAAAACGTAGTTGATCCCTAACTGTTCATGAGGCGAAAGCGAAATACTATAGATTATTCGCGGATACCAATCTTCAGCATCCCAGCGAAAGATTATAACACATTGCCTAGCTGTTCAATTATTTTGTCCTATAAGAACCGCACTAGAACTCGACAGAAGTGTCGGCTTACAATTGTATCGAGTTCTAGTTCGATACTCATGAAAAACACGGCTAGTACTGTGATCGCGGCCTACTAGACACATTTACTCGTTCGTTATCTCTTTTCGCCTTGAATCGGTAAAGTGTTTTTCATGAAACAAGTGGTGATAGAATATTTTTATGCAAGCATGCTGAAATCGAAAAGAATCAACGTGCGTACTTAAAAAGTTAAATTTTATTGGTGAGAAATCTTCGATGACGACGTATAACGTGATGTTATACAACATCTCACCTTTCTACTCGATTATTTGGCCAACTATTTTCTATTACAAACACTGTTAATAGTGTTAATTCGCAAAAATAATAAACAATAAAAATAAATCTAAAATTTGTTCACGATCAACAATTTGTTAATTAAACTGAGTTTTATTGTCTTCTTAAAAACAAAGATTTTATAGAACTTGTTATCTGGAAATTACTAGCGATTACAATTCAGATATTAAAATTATAAACAAGAAACTAAATAATTTGTATTCTTATTTATTGCAGAATTCTCGTGAACACATAAAAATAATCTATAAATCATCTTGTCCAGAAACATTGTGTGTGGAATATTAAAAGGTTTCAATACTTATTGGCCCGTGCATATGTATTTGATTTGTATGTATTACAAATCTATATGTGAGTGTTAACTGTTTACTTAAAAAAAGTGAACACATATTTAAAAGTTATGAGTAAAGACGTTGAATTCCAAGATGTGTACTATACGATTAAGGAGAAAAAAAATTTATGTAAGTTAATTTTATTTTTTTTCTATATTTTTATTTTTATCGATATTTTTAAAAGACCTGATTCCCTAAGTATTTACTTACGAATACTTGGAAGCATAGGAAATGTTAAATACTTATATTATCATATTTTGTCGTCTCATTAGACTGCAGTGAGCAACCACCGAATTTAAAACAATAAATAAGCATACCCAATTCCTCGTATGACACTTTGCTCACAATAATTAGATTAAGGGTCACAACATTATATTTGGGAAGTGCGCATTCTGGAGTGAATGAGAACGATGGGGGTTTTTCAATGGTTTTTAGAGGTTCGATTTGATTGTTAAAGTTCTTACTTTTTCATCAAATCAAAGTAGTTTATTTTTTGGGGGTGCAAATGCTTCTTGGGTGAATGTGGTCGGGATCAGATTAATACCACTTTTAGTTTTAGACATGTTGGTGAATGGGTGAAATGAGTTTTTTTAGCTTTAACTTTTATCTTCGGAACAATACTTACGAAGCAGAAGTTGCTTCTGCTTTACGACAATTTGATTCATTCAACGTAATTAGTATATATATATATATATATATATATATATATATATATACATATATATACTACTGTGGGCAAAAAGTAGTAAGACATTTTAATTTTAATTTCGCGCGGAAAACCATTCGTCGAAATATTTTTTTTCTATGTTGGTATGACGTCAGTGACATCTGTGCCAAATGTCACATCAAAATAACCATTAGTGTTTAGTATACGCTTGTCTTTCTGAAGTACAAAAAGTGCATTCGGCGATTTTTACAATGAGTGAAATTATTTCAACAAAGAAGTTCCATTAAATTTTGTGTGTGGAATCAATTTTGTGGTGCCGAAACGTTCCGAATGTTGTAAAAGGCCTTCGGTGATAATTGTATGTCGTAAGCAAGTGTTTTTGATTGGTACAAATTGTTCAAAGAGGGTCGAGAACGTGTTGACGACAAACCACGTCTAGGACGGCCATCAACATCAACTGATGATCAACACGTTAATAAAATCAAGGAATTGGTGCTCGAGAATGGACGATTAACAGTCAGAGACCTTACTGACATCATTGAAATATCGGAAGGATCAGTGAAAACCATTTTGAAAGATCATTTGAGCCTAAGAAAAGTGAAAGCACGATTGGTTGACGTCTGTAAAACAATGCTTTCCAACTACCAGGATGTCATGAAACGTATTATAACTGGCGATGAGTCTTGGATCTATGCTTCAAGGTGATGTTGACAGTTTTCTTCGATTATTGAGGTGTGGTGCACTCCGAATTCCTTCCGACCGGCCAAACTGTCAACAAGGAATACTATTTGAGTGTTATGCTTCGTTTGCGTGAAGCTATTCGTATATATATATATATATATATATATATATATATATATATATATATATATATATATATATATATATATATATATATATATATATATATATATATATATATATATATATATATATATATATATATATATTTAATTTTTAAAATGCATTTATTTTAAAATAAAATGAATGAACAGATTAATTATAATATTGTCCATCGCTGCTTATGAGTTTTCCCACCTCTCATTCAATTTTCGAATCCCATCTCGGAACAACGTTTCGTCTTTTGAGGCGATCCAAGTTTGATTGAAGCCAATTTTCAATTTCTTCGAAACGAACTGCCAAATCATGTTGCATCCGTCGGAACAACCAGTAATCAGAAGGAGCAATGTCCAGAGAATAAGGCGGGTGCGGTAAAATATCCCACTTGAGCGTTTCCAAATATTTTTTTACGACTTTCGCAACGTGAGGCAAGGCGTTGTCCTGCAGAAGAATAACTTTCCTCATATTCCGGTTATTTTTCTCGTAATGGACGACTCAAACGAATTAATTGTAGTTTGTTCCGCTCGCGCGTAATGGAATGGCCAAGTTGCAGCAGCACGTAGTACACAACGCCTCTTTGGTTCCACCAGATACACAGCATAACCTTTGAACCATGAATGTTCGTCTTTGGTGTCGATGACAACGATTGGCAGGACAAGGCGTAGTATTTTTTCTTCTTGGGGTTTTCGTAGAAGATCCACTTCTCGTTACCAGTCACTATTCGATGTGAAAAACCCTTACTTGTTTGCCTTTGAAGCAGCTGTTTGCAAGAAAGAAATTGCGTTTCCACGTCTCACGGTTTCAATTCATAAGTGACCCAATTGCCTTGCTTTTGAATCATGCCCATAGATTTCAATCGTACGGAAACTGTTTGTTAGGTCACCACCAATGTACCGGCAAGCTCCACCTGCGAATTTTTTTGGCTATCCCAAGCGAGGCTTATCTTCAACACCGAAATCATCATTTTAGAAGCGTCGAAACCATTCTCTACATGATTTATCATTTGGAGCATTGTCACCGTAAACTTCCAAAAGCATTCGATTGCTTCTGTAGCACTTTTTTTCCAATTAAAACAAAATATTAACACTTCCCGCAAATGCTCTTTAGTTATCACAAAATGCGACATATTCAACACCGTAAAAAACACGTTTTGTATGAGGGATTGATTACTCAAGCAATACAAACTAAATGTTAACGGCAGATGTCTAATCTGTCTGAAACAACGGAAATCAGCTGTCACTATAAAAAATTTATTTTAGTCAGAGCCAGTTTTTGAAAAAGGACCGAATTAATTTGTATTCCCAATAAAACTACTCATACCGATCGAATTGACTTAATTTACCAGAATCAAATCCAGAATTACTTCATTTTTATGGAAATGCACTTTAGCTTACTTGATAGTCTTGCACCTCAGCCTAGGGTACTCAGAGGGCTTCGGCTGTCTCTGTGTACACCTAGGTAACACCAAGGTAGCCGCGTCCTCGTTGCGTGGGGCGGGTACTACTTCGACAGTAGCAAAGTGCTACCGGGAACCAAATGCCAGTGGTATAAATTGGCTAAAACAAACAATGAGTACAACAAATACGGAATGTAATACCCCAGGTGGTACAGCAGCAGATATGCTGCCAAATCCACACTCTTTTGAGGCAGGCCCAACAGATTCTGGGGTGGGCCATTGTTTAACCCATTTGGACGAAGTTCCAAATTATCAAGATCACCAAGATCTTCAACTGGAAATATATTTCAGTACGAAAAGTAAAATGCCGAACTCCGTGAACAATTAAGAGAAATAAAAGAATTTACTACTAAATTGAAAGAAGAATTTACAATTTTAAAGAAAGAGAATGAAGAACTCAAAAAAGCAGTTGAAACACGTGCAGAACTTGGGACGACACCTAGCCCAACAGTCGATGATGACATTAACTCATTCCATACGGATGAAGAAGAATTAGAAAGAGAAATAGATTGGATGTTGAACCGGAATAAAAGACCAAGCAAGAAAAGGAAAGCGCAACACTCACCAGAAATGGCAGTAACTTTACCATCAACTTCAATAGAAATTTCCAGAAAACAGTTAATCATCAAGAAACAACTAGCTCTAGAACAACAACCAGCTAAACCAAAAGAAAAATCACCTCCACCAATAAATGTCGTCAGGATATCAAATTTCTCCACTATACAATCGACTATGAAATCGATTACGATAGCCGAGTACAAACTCGTATCTCTAAACAACGGCGTCTGGAAAATTAATGTTGTAGACTCTGAAACTGATAGAGCTTTGGCTACAAAGGTTAATTCCGAGAGGTATCAGTGGTTTACCTATGACGATAAGAATAATCGCCCAATTAAAGTTATGGCTAGAGGTCTTCACCCAACCTGTGCAAAAGTGGAAATTATTGAGGATCTCAAGCAAAAGGGTTATCAAATAGAAAATGCCGTAAACATTATTAAGAAAGAAAAAATCGAAACTGAACAAGGAGTTCAAGTTAACCCAGGAATATCGGTAAAAAATTATCAAACTTCCACCAAAGAGGAACCTAAACCTCATGCTAGTAAAACGAGAGAACCAAAACCAAAACTGTACTCGCAAGTAGCCATGACAAAACCAATTATTTCGGAGGGCACTACTGAAGGTACAGCAGTGCTCCAAAAGATACTAAGAAGCATGGAAGCTCTTAACATTCGTCTAGCTAAACAAGAGAAATGCCTTCAAGCTCTAAGCAACAGGTTAGATAAGCATGACTCTCTAAATGAAATGAAATCCATGCTCTATTAAAATGATGCAAACAACAACAAATAAAACATTAAGAATAGTAACCTGGAATGCAAATGGGCTAATGCATTCCAGAATTAGAAATTTTTCTAAATACCGAAAAAAAAGATATATGCCTAGTATGGGAAACCCATTTTACATCAACTTCATATCTTAAAATATATGGATACAGTTCATACCACGCCATTCATCCAGCAGGAAGGGCAAGGGGAAGATCGTCGGTGGTTATAAAAGAAAACATTAAACACTTTATAGGTCTTAAAATTGAAGAGGAATTTATGCAAGTAGTCACATTAAAAATGTTTATAAATAATAACAAAGAAGATAGTGTAGCGTGAATATATTGCCCCCAAGATATAATTTAATTAAAGAAGACTATTGCACGTTATTTAAATCACTTGGATCCAGTTTCATAATCCGAGGTGATTTTAATGCAAAAAAACACCTACTGGGGATCAAGAGTAACCTCTAAAAAAGGAAGAGAGCTGTTTGCAGCAGGAAGACTATGCAATTGCGATTTTCATTCTAGAGATCAACCAACTTATTGACCTACGGATAGAAACAAAATACCCGATATCATTGACTTCTTTATCACCAAAGGTATAGACGAAAACTACATATACCTAGAAAGCCTGTTATTGTGACAATCAGTGCAACGATTGTTAAAAAACTAGTCCAAGTTCGTTAACGAACAAAAAGATCTACTGGGAGAAATTCCAGAAACTTGTTGAGGATAATATTGATCTTCAGGTGCCAATTAAAAACCCGATAAAGCTAGAGGAAGAACTAGAACAACTCAACAACAGTATACTAGAAGCGACCTGGAGTAGTACCCCTTAAGTTCAAAGGAAAAGTGCCGAAATGCTATTTATCCTCTAGAAGTTAGGCAACTGGTTGCAGCAAAACGAAAAGCAAGAAAGGCCTGGCATAGAAGTCGAGCGCCAGAATATAAAACAACTCTAAATTTTTTATCCAATAAACTAAAGTTGCTAATCAAAAACGAATCCATTAATAAATACTTGAGTGGCTTTATTGGGGAAAAAGATACTGAGTACTCCCTTTGGAAAGCGACAAAAAGTTTAAAACGACCTAAACTACAAATTCCACCAGTAAAAAATGAAGATGGCACATGGAATATAAGTGCAAAGCAAAAAGCTTCGTTGTTTGCAACCCACCTCGAGAACACGTTTCAGCCTCTACCTAGACAAACTGCAGAGGAAAACATACCACCGGTATATAAAATGGATAACTGCAATATATCTCCTGTCACATTACAAGAATTGAAAGAGGAAATCAATCTCAACCTAAATACAAAAAAATCTGCAGGATATGGCTTAATCACAGGACTAATAGTAAAAGCTCTTCCTGAAAAAGGTCTACGTAAACTACTCCAAATAATTAATGCAGTGTTCAGACTTTAACGTTCCAAGTCAATGGAAAGTAGCAGAAGTAATTATGATACCTAAACCCAACAAACCACTAAATGACAAAAATTCGTATAGGCCGATTTCCTTACTTCCAATAATTTCAAAATTATTCGAGAAACTACTCCTGAAGAGACTAAAACCAATAATAGCAGAAAGAAATCTTGTTCCTCCACATCAATTTGGTTTCAGAGAAAACCATTCAACAATAGAACAAGTACACCGAATTACAAACATAATTGAAGACGTACTTGAAAAAAAGAAAGTATGTTCAAGCGTCTTCTTGGATGTAGCACAGGTCTTTGACAGAGTACGGCATGAAGGAGTAAGGTTTGGAATATAAATTACAAAGAGACTTACCAAAGCAATTTTATGAAATTCTAAAATCTTACATATTTAACCGACACTTTCGAGTTAAATTATATGGCGAATACTCAGAAATAAATAAAATATCAGCAGGGGTACCACAAGGTAGCGTTCTGGGACCAACTTTATATGTTACATACACCTTGGACCTGCCAACGATAGAGGAGACTAACATACCGACGTTTGCGGATGATACGGCCATCTTAGCAGTTGCTAATTGCATAGAAGAATCTACAAGCAAATTGCAAAGAGCTACTAATCTTGTCAGTACTTGGACAAAGAGATGGCGAATAAAACTTAATGAAACAAAATCTGTTCACGTAAACTTTACCAACAAGAAGGTCAACTGGATACCAGCAGAACTGAACTCTCAGCAAATTCCCTATGCAAATACGTCAAAATATCTAGGCATGACTCTACACGCGAAACTAAAATGGAAAGAGCATGTGAAAAAGAAAAAAGAAGAGTTAAACATCAAATACAGAAAGATGGATTGGCTCTTAGGAAGAAATTCTGAACTAACTCATAACATAATTAATTGCTACTGTACCGGCAAATCCTAAAACCTGTGTGCCGTACCTGAATACCGTAAGTCCGGTATTCAGCTCTGGGGCTGTACAAAGAAAACCAATGTCAATATCATCCAGTCATTCCAAAGCAAAGTCCTTCGTGGAATAGTTAATGCACCGTGGTACATAAGAAATGGCAACCTCCATAGAGATCTGAAGAATGATCTCGTTAGTGAAGAAATAAGCAAACACGCGAGAAAACACATGCAACGTATTAGTCTACACCAAAATGCTGAGATACGCAGTATGTTGGATGATTCAAACCCAGTAAGACGAATGCATAGGAAGAAACCGCATGATCTACAAGATCCAATCAGGATCGACTAAAATTATAATAAAATTGTAAAGGAGACTAGCCAAAGGGCTACAACCCTCCAAACAAGAATATAAATTATGAAAGATAAATTACTAGATGATTTGTAAATCAGTTGTAATAAATAAAAAAAACTTGATAGTCTTATCGTAATTTAATAATAATTTCCACATAATGGCGTTGTGCACAAATTGTATATACCCGGCATTTGAAGATATGGAAACCGCTAGTATTATCTTGTGTAAAACTACTTAAAAATGAAAATTCTTCGGGCTATTATGAAGAATGCAAAATAAATTTTTTTGATGTTTTTCTAGCTTTCAATGTATTTAACAATACTTGTGAATTTTGTACATATTTCACTGCCATTATACATATGACATACCTTGGTAACGTCAATTTTGAATTGTCAATATTTTGACACTCTCCCTACATGTACCGTATTATGTATACATACTCGTATATACGTAGACTACACT
Source organism: Nephrotoma guestfalica (assembly GCA_963691935.1). Lineage (NCBI taxonomy): Eukaryota > Metazoa > Arthropoda > Insecta > Diptera > Tipulidae > Nephrotoma > Nephrotoma guestfalica. The sequence goes on from OY829915.1 coordinate 114,846,554, forward strand.
AAAATAGTTAGTTTGCTTAAATATTTGCTTAAATCACTTACAAGTAGATTGCTTAGAAAAATAAATTAAATTATTTATGCAAATATTTGTTATTTTGTGCCGAGTATAATTTGGGTACGCAATTAAATATTTACACGCGATCAAATTCGTATAAATCGCTAAATGCTCCATTCCATCGATTGACTTAATAATGTCTGCAGATACGCGTATGATTTACATTAAAATACTTTCATGGCTCAAGCAATGAACAAACGTTAAAGTAATTACGAGTATAATGCTAATTATATAATATCGGGATTACCATAAACAAAGTGAAATGAATTATTATTTAATTTATGAATGAAATTTTTTACTGTCTGTAACCAATTCGTGTGTAGTAGTAACAAGTTTAATGTTTGCATACTTTAAGCATACACATTTTATAAATGAACGAGATTACTTTATTAGTTTATTGACACGAGAGAAATATGTATACACGTATATGAATTATGTAAATGCTTTCAATAAATACTTGAACTGCCCTGAACTAGGTAAATATTGAGGCGTAAACGTGTTCTGAATCGGGTGATTAATTGAGCATTCGTGATATAATATTTACATTTTATTTGTAAATGTGTAACAATTTGGATTTTTTAGGGGTACATCATCTATTCGTTGCAAGTCCATGTCAGCCGGCATACTAACATGGAAATGGCTCGGCGCTGGGATCTGCATTCCAGAGTTCCATTTTTACATCCTGTAATCAGTTGAGAAAGTTCCGTTTTGGGATTCGAACCGTTTCGGTCAAAGTGCCAAGCTCTGACGAGATATAACGTGATATAATTTTTATTATTTAAATAAAAAAATATTTTAGGTGCACTTTTATCACTAAGTTATTTTTGTTTTACGAGAATAAATTACACTGTGCTTGAATCGCAAACTTTTTTTTGTGACAAGCTGGGCACCCAGGGGGTAAACCTAATTCAAGAATGCTGAATTCAATAGTGCTAGTCCCATTTTAAAGTTAGTCCCCATTTTTGAGATATCGCTTTCGACATGTTTTGGCTCTGAGTCAAAATTTTTTCAAAATAAACATTCATTTTCACGTTGATAGGCTCTTGAACCATTAAGATTTTTGTTTTGCTTTCTTCAGCAAAGTTGTTGCGCAAGCCGACGAAAAACTACATCTAGATTCACATTTTTGTGTTATTTTTCTTTTTTCTCTTCATTTCGACGAAAAACATTTTTTTATCATTTTTGTCCATTTATTGAATTTAAATCGATTGAAATCGATCGAATACACATCGCATCGACAAATTTAGATACAATAGAAATTATTTAAAAGAAATTTAATACGATTCAGTTGATTTTATGATGATTTTTCTTAAATTTTTAATTTTAATTTTCTGATCCGTTCGTGTCATCTTCGACACGTTCGCTGTACCAATGTTCGAGCCTTGCCGTCACTTGGTGAAAACGCTCGCCGTACTCATCGGATTCGGCTGTTGATTGTTTGGTGAATTTTTCCACATGAGAATGCAAAACATGTATTTTCAATGACATTCGAACGCTTATATTATGAAAAGCGGTCAGCATATTTTCAATATATTTGCGCCAATCTTCGGATCGATTAATTCCAAGAACATTCTTATTAACTTCTTTTACACATTTGCGTGGGCCATTAAGTATTCTGTACTAAAAAACAAGATACGATATGAAATTTCATTTGAACAAAATTTAGATTCAAATAGGTTCAAACACCAACCTTCTTTTAATTTCATTCCACTTAATCAATAAACGCATTTTTTTAACTACTCCAAGCTTGATGTGAAGTGGTGGTAGCAATATTTTTTCAATTGGCACAAGTGGAGCCTCAACGATGTTGTCGGATCACAATCTAATGTTCTCACGTAAAGCCCAAACGTGTATTCCATAAGCACATAAAACACATGTTTTAGTGTAACCCAATGGCACAAACTTTCCATTGATGGTCATTGTATTTAATCAAATCAATGATATTTTCATTGATGCATAAGTTTCCTTTGTGTTTGTGCTGATTGCAATTGGAATAGAATTTTTTGAGTTGGTAACGTGAAGGAGAACTGCCTTCAAACCTCAACTGCTTTTGGAGGAATCGATAAACAATCGCCAATCTTCGGGATTATATGTATTGTGGATACCAAACTACGAATATCAGTGCAAAAAGCAAGTAAATTATTCTCACTTGAATTGCAAAAATTCGTAAAATGACAACGATTTATTGCTCCATATATCCTAACATTTGGGGCCAAAATCTTCACTTGTTTTAAATTCTTTGACAAAAGAATGTATTGCCGCTGCGATAGTTTCAGGCGTCGTACCATAATAACCAAACGATTTTGCGAGATTTCAATGTGATTGCATGGCGCAGTGACATTTGATGGTTGGAAGGAATTTCATCTGAACGCGGCAGCGGTAGCTGAACATTTGTCGTTGCAGTGTATCTCAAAGAACCAAGTTTTTTTCTGTTGTACCGAGAATATAACACACGCACCGATAACTTTGAGCTGGATCATGTTCTTGTGGATCTATCCATATCCTCGGGACACCAAATGGCATTGCGGCTCGAGTGTTTTGCCATCTATGCAGATGGAAAATGCATGCCGTACAAACAAACGGCGGCATCCAATTTACACCACTAATAACATTTTATGAAAGTATAGTCGATGTAAATTAGGGGTTTCATTACTTATTTTGCGGCGATTGCCCGTAATTGTAAATTTTCCACTTACATAACAAAAGCACTTGAGTTTAAAACACCTATCCATATTATTTATTTCACAAGCCGATTTTCACTTCCATCTTTTCATTTTTGTGTTCTTTTGTCACTTTGAAAATGAAAAACTTTTTATTTTAAATTTTATATTGCAGTTTTTAGTTCTTACTTTAGTGCGCCATTTTTTAACTTTTTTAGAAATATCGATTTCGAGAATAATGTCTTCTTCGGTTCATTTTTTACTACTATTACCTACCTTTACTGCTGTTGGGCACCTCCTTTGTTTTTAAGTTTTTGATAATAACTCATAAATTTTATTGGTTTTTGTGTTGAATTGTTGGTGCTTTTATTTTTGTATATTTTCAGGGTGTGAATTTTGGCCGCAATTTGACTCATGGCTCATGAGAAATTTGTACAGTACAGTACGTACAGTATATGTATATACAAATGTCTCATGACTCATGAGTCAAGTTATGCCCAAAATTTATACCAAGATCTTCTAACCTGTTTAATTTCGGTCCTTTCTTGATTCTGTGAAAAATGGTTAAATTTTTATTGAATTTAGTATACCTAGGTATGATTTCCTAGCTATGATTTCCAGTTTTTATGTGTTGTGCGAAACTTGATGTTATGTACTTTTTTAAATTTGGTTATGCCATTGATGTGTTCTTTGTATCTTATTTGAAATGAGCGACCTATCCTTACCTGTGTATACGGATCTCTGCACAGGTGAACCCATGTTTCTCTAGATGGTAGGAGCCAGAGTCTTCTGTGAAAAGCTTTTGCCAAAACTGACAAGACCTTGCCTTTTTGGGCAACATGCGAGAAGGCTGGGTCTACATACGAATGACTTTGTAGAAATTGCATGGACGAAGAGGAAGTAGAGACTTTAGATAACTTCCTATACTCGTATTCGGCACTATCATAAAGAAGGCATAGGTATTTGGGCGTGTACAGTATGGCCAGCCTTTCAGATCTCGCGGACTGTGCAGTGCGAGATATTTTGCACGTAGCTCCGAATGGTTTTGGAGAAGAGTAAAGGGGAAATAGGAACCTGTGGTATCACAATGGGGCACTACTGGTTTAAGTGTGCGGATGCAGCCACTCCAACCTAACCTTACCTCACCTTGACCTAACCTTGACCTAAGTAAAACACATATATGGTGGATGTGGTTTTTCGGTCTTGATATGTTCGGCAAAGTTGTTTGTCTTGACTTGCGCAACAATTTTGCTGAAGAAAGCATAACGAAAATCTTAATTTTGAAAAAATTTTGACTCAAAGCCAAAACATGTCGAAAGCGATATCTCAAAAATAGGGAGTAACTTTGAAATAAGACTATCACTATTGATTTCAGCACACTCGAATCAGATTTACTCCTCGGTGCCCAGCTTGTCAATTTTTCAACTAGCACAGTTTTATTTTCTTTAATTGACTTTATTTTAAGTACTATTGTTTCTGGGCTTTGGACAATTACGCCCTTTGTCAACTTATTAAAATATTCTAATTATTTCGTCTGTTCTCGCGGCTGTTTATAACCATTTCATAAAAACAGTATACGGCATTTTGTAATTTAGTAGTAGGTGATTGTATTTGTGCTTATCTTCACGTAATCAACGAACAACACAAGTACACAAATTACATCGAAAATCTACAAGTATTACCTAGATTGAAGAAAGCAGATAGACTGAACAGATTCGAGGAAATGGAGATATACAAGCACAAACACAATTGTAAAGTGCCGTATAACTGTTTATATAAATTGGTTTGAAATAGCCGCGAGAACAGACGAAATAATTAGAATATTTTAATAAGTTGACAAAGGGCGTAAGTCCCTGAAACTATAGCAGTTAAAGAAAATAAATAACTTATTCTCATAAACCAAATATGAAATCTTGTTCATCCTCGAAAAAATGCAAAGTGCAACGCCACACTAAATTTCCACTGAATTTTCAGATTCCACCAGGTAGGTTTGAGCACATCCATGAATATATTGTCGTCGTACAGATCAACTTAACGACCGATTAAGGCACACAGTTCGGATTCAAGCTATTCACCGAGCTTATGCAACTCTTAGGCTCACATCGAATACGGACTACTGTCTACCATCCACAAGCAAATGATATGGCTGAGCGCTTTCACCGCCAACTTATAACAGCTGTCAAAGAAAAACGAAAATGTTCACCAGCAGGGTTATTATGGGTTATTATTTGTGGAATATCTAAAACACACACGCACAACACAAATCAAAATGACATATTAGTGCCAAAGTCACTGCAAACCGTGGCTACTTTTTCGTACGAGTAGACAAAGTACGCAGTGGCCTCACACCTCTATATGAAGGTCCTTACAAAGTGTGAATCTGTCTTTGTTGATAGACTCAAACCAATCAATAGAATTCTGAGTTCGCCCGACCAAATATCGGGAGTGAAGAAAGCTGTCCGCATTTTCGGGTAACACATACTTCGCAGAACTCAAACACTAAACTCCAACTACAATCTTAGGTGTATAGGAAAACTTTTTTTTCTAATTTAGAAAATAAATAATATTTCTTATCACTATCATATATCGTCACAATGATACGCACTATCTATTACCAATAAATTTCCGCTGGTAAACAACAACAGTTGACACAACAACAGAGCAACAACAAGTGAATGGTGATTTTTCGAAGAAAATTATCTTCTCCGATGTGGCACATTTCGAACTTGATGGTTATGTTAACAAACAGAATTGTCGCATTTGGGGAGCTGAGAATCCAAAAGTGATCTTTCAACGTCCCATGCATCCACAACGAGCCACCCTTTGGTGCGTATTTTGGGCTGGTGGGGTAATTGGACCAACGGCGTGCGTTACCATGAGATGATAAACAACTTCGTCTGGCCTCAAATTACTGAAATGGATCTCGAAGGCATGTGGTTTCAACAGGTGAACACAAATTTCAAAATAGATGCTCTTAATGGGATACCTTACATATTACATCGTACAATTCTCAAACCCCATCCATAACCGCTGGTGGACACAAAACCACACACTCCTGATGAGAGAGTGCTCTCGCTGATGAGGGAATGATGTAGTTGTTTGTTTCTTCAATTACAAGTACGCGATATGATCAATTTCAAATGGACACCGTAAACCGTAAACATAATTTCGAGTTATTTCAAATAATAGTACAACTTCTGGGATGTGCTTTAAAAAATTGATTGCACCAATTAAGATTTTACACCGTCAATTCCCGGGCCACCTGGAATCTTCGATATGACGCAAATAATGACAGCTATAAAATCGGATCAAAAATTTAATCAACAAGAAACTAGAAATTAAGGAAATCAAAATAGGTAACGAAAGATTCGTGAAGAAAATAGACGAAAATTCCGAAAAAAATATCTTTGCCCGAAAGCAAATTTAACAACACCGTAGGTAGGCAGTACATTCAGATAAACTCAAGCCACCGATATTGGATGGAACAACTACATTTGGATTTTAAAATTCAAATTTGATGAAGTGAACCGTGTCACAGAATTAATAGTAGCTCTTAAAGGAGAAGCAGCCGAAACATTGCAAACAATTTACGAAAATGATCGCAACTGTAACAGTGAGATAATGAAGGTGCTGGATCGGAAATACGGAAGTGACCACTAGCGAGAACAATATCGCATCGAATTGAAAGGAGGCTACCAGAAGGTGGAGAAGCTCTTCAAGAGTACGCAACGGAGCTCAAGCGACTAGCACATTTAGCGTATTCAAAAATGGCCGCCGATTATATGGAGAGACCCAAAATGGAAGCTTTCATTGATGGCATTCGGAATCCAGAGATACGGCGGGTGGAAATAAACATCGTGAGAAATAACGGGCGGGCAACACCCAGAATCCTTCAAGTAGGATTACTTGTTGGATATGTTACACTGTGGGTCAGATCCTTCCAGAAATAGACTCTGTAGATGAAATTGATGCTCGTGTGGAGCTGATCTCAGCACAGTTAGCCAGTGTCTGCAACAGCTCAATTCCTAAGAAGAGAGTTGCGAAGAAACAGAACAGTTGGTGGAACTCTAATCTAAGAAAACTTAGATGTTCCATGTACAAGCTTAGAAGAGCCTACCAGACGGAAAATAACCAAATAGCAAAAGAGTTAAAATTGTCTCGCTTTAGAGTAGCAAGAAATAAATACTTCCATGAAGTATTTATTGCAAAACAAAATAGTTTCCAACGGTACGTCACGGAACATGGTAATAAAGACCCATGGGGACTTGTATATAAATTTGCCGCTGGCAAAGCAAGATCCCCGGAAGTCCTTAACACCATCAGGAAGGCAAATGGAGTCGTCACTGATACGTGGCATGACACACGCTTGGAGTTACTCAACTTACTTCTTCCGGACGAAACGCCAGACGAAACTGGGCCTCAAGCAGAAATGCGCGAGATCGTTACCGACAATAGTTGGAATGATGCGGATGACCCCCCATTTACATGGGAGGAGGTCACCAGTGCCTTAACTTGCTTTAAGCGTAACAAGTCCCCTGGACTGGACAACTTGAACGCTGAAATAATCCAGCTGGCATGGCCCATCATAGGGTCAAGCATAGTAAAATTATTAAACAGCTGCTTAAAATTTGGTTACTTCCCCAAGGTGTGGAAAAAGGGTGAAATGATCATAATCAGGAAACCTGGTGATAGAGATCCACTTTGTTCCAAATCTTATAGACCCATAATGTTACTACCAGTTATGGGGAAGCTCTTAGAAAGGCTGCTTGCCACTCGCACTATTCCGCGAGTTGAACAAAGCGGACTGTTCTCGGACAAGCAATTCGGATTTCGACGTAGCATGTCTACTGAGGATGCGATAGTCCGCCTAACCAACACTGTCAAAACCCTAAGTTCGAAATATGTGATGGGTATATTCTTGGACATTGCCGGAGCATTTGATAATCTTACGTGGCCTAGTGTCATTGCAAGTTTATCGGTCTACAATCTCCCTAGAAACACGTTGAATGTTTTTAGGAGCTACTTCAGTGATCGATACGCAATAATCAGAGACATGTATGGTTCTGTCTCGAAGCAAATTACAAAAGGATGTCCTCAGGGCTCCATTTTGGGTCCTCTAGTCTGGAATATCGTGTTTAACACAAGCATGATCGACGACTTTGAGGAAATTGCATTTGCTGATGACAAAGTCATCCTGATACATGGTAACTCGAGGCTCGAACTTCAGCGCCGAGGCCAAATCGCAATAAATAAAATGATCCAATGGTGTGGAGTAAATAAGATGTCACTATCAGCAGAGAAAACAGTGATGCTGCAACTAAAGGGCAAATTTGACTCTAGTCGACCACCGACGATATCACTAAACGGTAAAAACATGAAAATGGTCAAGTGCGTTAGATATCTAGGTGTTGACCTTGATGAACGAATGGGAGTAGCATCCCACGTTCTTAGAGTCTGCGAAAACGCTAAGAAGCTATTCCACTCTTTGGCGAGAGTGTCAAGAGAAGGATGGGGACTTAATCACAAAACACTGAAGTTAATATACAAAGGTGTGGCGGAGGCGCTTTTCGCGTATGCGGCGGCTGGTTGGTATGATAGGTTAAACTGTCACCATATCAGGTCACTAGAAAGTGCTCAGAGGAATATCCTGCTAGGAGTAACAAAAGCTTACCGAACGGTATCTAAAGATGCTGTAGTGGTTCTGGCTGGCGTACCCCCGGTTGATATTCTAATCAAAAAACGTGCGTACTTGTACCACCTAAGAAGGCGTGGCCAAAATAATATAGATGAATATGTACATGCTGCTGATAGTAGGCAGGATCAATATAATAGTATAAATGATATAGAAGCGATGGCGATTGACCTCTGGCAACGAAGGTGGAATGAATCAGCTAATGGAAGGCATACCTTTGGCTTCATTCCTGATATTAAAGAAAGACTAAAAATGAAATTACCATTAACGAGCTCGATGTGCCAAGTTATCTCTGGACATGGTAAGTTTAAAGCATACCTGCAGAGATTTAAGATAACGAACCAGTGTCAATGTTTATGCGGATCGGAAGTAGAAGACGTTAAACACCTACTTTTCGAATGTAACGAGGTGACGGTCTTGTCACTAAAACATAAGTGGTTTGGTAACATAAACATACGTGAATTACCACTGCCTATATTACTATGCAACGACTTACTCCCGAAGTTTCAGCCATATTGTGCTGAACTGATCAACGTCTTAAAAGAACGGAACAGTGTACAATAGTAGACCGGTAAAACGGAACGTACATGTCTCCCCGTGACTAGGGACGGTAACGTTATAACTTTTGAATTATAACGGCTGAAATGTACAAACACTGGTATCTGTTGACTGCGCTAATTGAATTACATGAAATTGGCTAAGTAAACCGATACAAATTTGAATAATTCTTAGTTTAAGGTTATACCTAGGTATAAGAATTGACGTAAATTTTTCCGGAAATGTTGACTACGACGAATGAATGAATGTGGGTCAGATCCACTTTACGTCAGATCCACGTGGGTCCTCGCCCCTCGGGGATAAGTTAATAGTGTCGTCTATAACTTATCAAATCAAGTGATTTAAACAAAGCGAATATTAAAGTGTATAAAGGAGTGACAAAATTGTATATCAATCTATATATAAAATCAAATAAATATCGTATTACAAAAGTCTTTATAAAGACAGTACACCCATCGACTATAGTATCCTCACTATTACCTCTAAGTGGTCGAGGGGAGGCAACGAAAAAGTGGTGCCAACGCCTAGCGTGTAATAAAATAATCCACTGCACGGCTAAACATAGTGCAGTGACGCAAATAGTGTTTTGGGAATCCGTGCGATTTTAAATATTTAATATATTAAATATTTCAACAAGCATATGCTAAAAAATTTTTTGTTTTTTAGTGAATTACCCAGAGATATAGGTAAGGGTTCCAGGCGCGAACCGGATCAGTCTTCGCAAGAAGCTGACGGTCAGCGAGCACCTAAAAAGGTGAAGCTTGACGTAAATCTCAATGATTCTAACTCGGATGCCGAGCTTGTCGGCAATGATGAGGACACGGCTGAAGTTGAAACTACTTTGCCAAGCAGTGGCCAGTTAGCACCAACGTGCGAAAGACCCCATGAAAGCCTTATGATGGAAATCGTTTCTCTTGAAACGATGATCGGGCTTACTAAAAACACGAAACTTACAGAGCCTAAGTTTCGAGAATTAAAGAACCACATTAAGAATATCAAGATTCAGATTCTAGAGGTGGTTGCGGAAACTAATCTGGTTGTTGGAAAACTGGAGGAAACACGCAACCATAGGTGCACTTGCAGCCAGAAACCAAATCTATTGGTTACTGTGGAAAAGACACCAGAGATGGCTGCACAGGATTCAGTTCCAAGTGCCCTCCCAGATAACACAAGAAAAGTAGTAACAAACCAAAAAGAAAATGAATGACAAACGGTCGGTAAGAAACGCAAGAAACGGAGAAACAGGAAGCGTTGGCAGAATAAGACGAAAACAAAACGGATAATTATCTCAGCTAGAGATAATGATTCCAGCCTTTCGACTACCGAGATTACCAAGAAAATCAAGGAAATCATACGTCCTAGTGAATCTAACATAAAGATTCACTATGTAACTAACGCTGGACCTAATGGTGTTGCAGTTACTGTTGATTCTTCCTCGGATTTGAAGGTTTTCACGGAAAACACTAAGTTGGAAGGCGTGGGTCTAAAAGCCACCAAACCAGAACCTGTTAAGATATTACCTAAAGTGATTATCTTTGATGTAAGCTCTGAGCTTGATGGCGACATGGTTAAAAACTGCCTAATAAACCAAAACTGCCTAGATCAAAAAGATTTTAAAGTTCTATATAGCACCGGTGCGAGAAATAAAGAGACCGCTCACTGGGTGGTAGAAGTCGAACCAGCAACCAAAAACATGTTGCTAAAGTGTGGAAGACTGCACGTGGACTGGGTACGATGCCGTGTGAGAGAGTTTGTGACTCCAACTAGGTGCTTTAGGTGCCAGCGATATGATCATATTGCAAATAACTGTAGGGCGCGCGCAGAGACCTGCTCTCACTGTGCACATCATGGTCATGGCTACAAGGTCTGTCCCAACAAAGACAAACCAGTCAGTTGCGCAAGCTGCAAGGAAATGCAAAAACCTCATGACCACCAAGTAGGTCGCGTTTCGTGTAACGCATAAAAAAGTGCTGTGCAACGGTTGAAATTAAGAACTAGACATGATGATTAGTCATAATCAAAGACATTGTAACAGCAACCTACGCATCGCCCACCTCAACATGCAGGGCGCTAAAATAGTCGGGTCAGAGATATGTGAACGCATCTCCACTCACGGCATAGATATACTATGTATGCAAGAACCACACTCGGTCAATGGTCAAATCAGTGGCATGCCTTCTACAGCCAGAGTAGTTACAGGCTGCTCTGAGAATCCCAAAACTGTAATTAGTATTCACAATGCTGGCATGAGCATCATGAAACTAAGTCAGTTCTGCGATAGCCACTGCACATGTGTTGAAATATCATCGGAAGCTGGTTCACTCTACCTACTTTCAATATATGCCCAATACATTGAACCGATCGAGTACCATCTGTGTAAAATTGAAACGATCTTAGGCTCTCTATCGGGTCAACAGAAAAAGGTAATGATCCTCGGAGACTTCAATGCAAGAAGTAAAATGTGGCACAGATGAAAACGGAAGAAAAGTAGAGGACTTCATATCTAGGAGTGACCTCTTCATAATGAACTTGCAGGGGCACCCAACGACGTTCTCGTCTAATGGGAACTCCAACATCGACTTAACCATAGTCAATGGAGCCTTACTGGGCTCGATAGTTGGGTGGTGTGTCAGAGAAAGCTGGACATCTAGTGACCATAGAGTCATTACGTTTAGCTTATCAAACTCGCCTCAGAGCAGTCCGCTTGCAAGTAGCAAAACTCCGAGATTCGCCATTAAGATAGCTGACTGGGGTCTATTTACTAGACACTTGGTTAGCTCTTGGGACAGTGTAGAAGCACTTCCAGAAATAGACTCTGTAGATGAAATTGATACTCGTGTGGAGCTGATCTCAGTACAGTTAGCCAGTGTCTGCAACAACTCAATTCCTAAGAAGAGAGTTGCGAAGAAACATAACAGTTGGTGGAACTCTAATCTAAGGAAACTTAGATGTTCTATGTACAAGCTTAGAAGAGCCTACCAGACGGAAAAGAACCAAATAGCAAAAGAGTTAAAATTGTCTCGCTTTAGAGTAGCAAGAAATAAATACTTCCATGAAGTATTTATTGCAAAACAAAATAGTTTCCAACGGTACGTCACGGAACATGGTAATAAAGACCCATGGGGACTTGTATATAAATTTGCCGCTGGCAAAGCAAGATCCCCAGAAGTCTTTAACACCATCAGGAAGGCAAATGGAGTCGTCACTGATACGTGGCATGACACACGCTTGGAGTTACTCAACTTACTTCTTCCGGACGAAACGCCAGACGAAACTGGGCCTCAAGCAGAAATGCGCGAGATCGCTACCGACAATAGTTGGAACGATGCGAAAGACCCCCCATTTACATGAGAGGAGGTCACCAGTGCCTTATCTTGCTTCAAGCGTAACAAGTCCCCTGGACTGGATAACTTGAACGCTGAAATAATCCAGCTGGCATGGCCCATCATAGGGTCTAACATAGTAATATTATTAAACAGCTGCTTAAAATTTGGTTACTTCCCCAAGGTGTGGAAAAAGGGTGAAATGATCATAATCAGGAAACCTGGTGATAGAGATCCACTATGTTCAAAATCTTATAGACCCATAATGTTACTACCAGTTATGGGAAAACTCTTAGAAAGGTTGCTTGCCACTCGCACTATACCGCGAGTTGAACAAAGCGGACTGTTCTCGGACAAGCAATTCGGATTTCGACGTAGCATGTCTACTGAGGATGCGATAGTCCGCCTAACCAACACTGTCAAAACCCTAAGTTCGAAATATGTTATGGGTATATTCTTGGACATTGCCGGAGCATTTGATAATCTTACGTGGCCTAGTGTCATTGTAAGTTTATCGGTCTACAATCTCCCTAGAAACCCGATGAATGTTTTTAGGAGCTACTTCACTAATCGATACGCAATAATCAGAGACATGTATGGTTCTGTTTCAAAGCAAATTACAAAAGGATGTCCTCAGGGCTCTATTTTGGGTCCTCTAGTCTGGAATATCGTGTTTAACACAAGCATGATCGACGACTTTGAGGAAATTGCATTCGCGGATGACAAAGTCATTCTGATACATGGTAACTCGAGACTCGAACTTCAGCGCCGAGGCCAAATCGCAATAAATAAAATGATCCAATTGTGTGGAGTAAATAAGATGTCACTATCAGCAGAAAAAACAGTGATGCTGCAACTAAAGGGCAAATTTGACTCTAGTCGACCACCAACGATATCACTAAACGGTAAAAACCTGAAAATGGTCAAGTGCGTTAGATATCTAGGTGTTGACCTTGATGAACGAATGGGCGTAGCATCCCACGTTCTTAGAGTCTGCGAAAACGCTAAGAAGCTATTCCACTCTTTCGCGAGAGTGTCAAGAGAAGGATGGGGACTTAATCACAAAACACTGAAGTTAATATACAAAGGTATGCGGCGGCTGGTTGGTATGATAGGTTAAACTGTCACCATATCAGGTCACTAGAAAGTGCTCAGAGGAATATCCTGCTAGGAGTAACAAAAGCTTACCGAACGGTATCTAAAGATGCTGTAGTGGTTCTGGCTGGCGTACTCCCGGTTGATATTCTAATCAAAAAACGAGCGAACTTGTACCACCTAAGAAGACGTGGCCAAAATAATATAGGTGAATATGTACATGCTGCTGATAGTAGGCTGGATCGATATAATAGTATAAATGATATAGAAGCGATGGCGATTGACCTCTGGCAACGAAGGTGGAATGAATCAGCCAATGGAAGGCATACCTTTGGCTTCATTCCTGATATTAAAGAAAGACTAAAAATGAAATTTAGGGTCCAGTTATCTCTGGACATGGTAAGTTTAAAGCATACCTGCGGAGATTTAAGATAACGAACCAGTGTCAATGTTTATGCGGATCGGAAGTAGAAGACGTTAAGCACCTACCTTTCGAATGTAACGAGGTGACGGTTATGTCACTAAAACATAAGTGGCTTGGTAACATGAACAATACATACATGAATTACCACTGCCTATATTACTAAGCAACGACCTACTCCCGAAGTTTCAGCCATATTGTGCTGAACTGATCAACGTCTTAAAAGAACGGAACAGTGTACAATAGTAGACCGGTAAAACGGAACGTACATGTCTCCCCGTGACTAGGGACGGTAACGTTATAACTTTTGAATTATATCGGCTGAAATGTACAAACACTGGGATCGGTGACTGCGCTAATTGATTTACATGAAAATTGGCTAAGTAAACCGATACAAATTTGAATAATTCTTAGTTTAAGGTTATACCTAGGTATAAGAATTGACGTAAATTTTTCCGGAAATGTTGACTACGACGAATGAATGAATGTGGGTCAGATCGGACGAGGGCCGAAGTAAAGGGTCGTTAGCGTTACACTCTAGCGTGTCAGCTCGAAAGGGCAGACGCTGGCTTCCAAAACTGGTTCACTTGTAATCGTACCAACACATACAATAATTCGAAAAGATGTCATCAGTAGAAGCACACAACCAGCTAATGGGCAGCATTGCATTCATCCTAGGTAATAAAGTAGTGCAAATAAGAAGTCTGGATATTGTTTCCGACACGAGATACTGGTCGCGCATATTGTCGATGATTTCATTCTAGGTATATGGACTTCCTGAGCTACGTTAATGTCGAGATGCTAATTCGACTCAGCGGTTCAAATATAACAACCGTCACGCGAGTAATAATTGACCACCGTCTTTTCTCGGTCAAGCGGATTCTGGGTCACCCAAGTCGTGAGTTGTAGAAGCTAGTGAACCGGAATGAGGAGTTAGAGAAGTAATGATCGGAAAAGCCATAGTAATACCAAATAACGACGATAGAGTTACAATTAGTGGGAAATCATCGGAAAATTTGAAAAGGTAAGTACTATAGTGAAAACCGAACAGATAAATCCGGTAAAAAAGGCCAACACAGCAGAACAAAAGGGAATAATAGTACAACTTATGCAGAACTGGACAGAAGATCTAACTAAGAAGCAGAAAATGAAGCGCAGCGAATACTAGAGCGATACATGATCATTTTAAACAGTACTCCAGAAACTAATGAAAGGACCACTACGGTAAAATACAGAAATGACACCGGAACAGAGTCACCCATTCGCCAAGTGGTTCGAATGATTGAGGACATGCGAGCGGCAGGTGTTATCGAGTCATTGTGCAGTTCGTGGAGCTCACCACAACATCGCAACAACGTCCCAGCGACCTTTGAACGATTAATGGACCGCGTACTAAATGGATTACATTGAAGAAAGTGTCTTTTATATTTAGACGATATTATCGCAATGGAAATACTTTCGAAGAACACTTGAGGAATCTAGTTGGAGTCTTCGAACGAATACAATCCGCCGGGTTAAAGTTAAGTCCTAAGAAATGTTCATTCTATAGAACAGGGGTAGAGTGTTTGGGTCACAAAGTAACCGCCAATGAAATTCATAGAGCTTCCTTGGAATGTGTTCCTATTATAGACGATTTGTGTCAGGATTCACAAATGTTCCAAAGCAGGAAGAACAGGAGGAATCATTCGTTGAAATACACCAATACTTCCGTACTCTATACCCAACGCGTAATTTATTTTGGATACCGATACAAGCAATGATAAAATAGCAACAGCGGTGTCGCAAGAAATCTATGGTCGAGAGCGAGTCATTGTATATTACTCAAAAATCCTATCGAAACCGGAGCGTAACTATTGTGCAATGCGAAAAGAATTATTGGCTATAGTAGAATGCGTGAAACATTTTCATAAATATATCTATGGCCAAAATTCCATTTACGAACAGGCCATGAGGCGATGCGAAGGTTGTTACAATTCAAGAACTCGGAATGGCTATTTAAAACGAATGTAGGAGAACCCGGATGGCACAGTTAAACAGTTTTTAAAAGTGGTGCCGAAACATAGAATTAATCAAATCCTTGAGGAGCACCAAGGAAAAGTAAGTGGTTCCATCTCGGAACTAATAAAACATACAAATATTCATCAGCGCTTGTATTGGTCCGGTTGTAGGCAAGGTTTTAGAGTGGTGTAAGAAATGTAATCAATGTGTAGCAGTGAAAGGATCTACACGTAAAAGCCGACGATCAATGCAACAGTACCACGTCGGCACATCATTCGAAAGAATTTCCACGGACGAGGCTGGACCATTCTATATTACGAAAAGCGGTAATAGGTATATAGGTGTATTCTATACTCAATCAGGAAACAACAATTATCATTGAATTCCGATGGAAATTCACTCGGACCATCGAAGAAATTTTGATTCGGCGATATTCCAGGGAATCTGCCCGTTGTTTGGCATAAATAAGGCAAGAACGTCGCCTTTGTCCTCAGTCAGGTGGTATGGTGTAAAGGTGTAATAGTACACTGGATAACTATTTAGTAAAGGTTGTGTTCTTAATGGCTTATCAATGAACAGTACACGACTCGACCACACCAGCCAAAATAATTTTCGGGAATAATCTACGATTACCAGTAGATATTAAGTTTGGTGCTGTTCCATTATCAGCTTTGTATGGTCAAGATTACGTCGACAAAATGCAAGAAGAACTTGATGGGATCAACAAATTGGTACCAGAAGAAATTCGGTTAGCAAGCGGTGGAATGATGGCTAGGTATAACATACGTGCAAATAATAAAACTTTCGAAGAAGGACAACTAGTTTGGCTTTATAATCCGCGAAGAAGAAAACAGTTATCACGGAAGCTCCAACCGGAATGAGTGGGGCAATATGCAATCATCACAAAGATAAACAACAAAGATTATAGAATAAAGGAAGGGCAGCTAGGGAAATTCGTGGTAGTGCATTTGAAACGGTTGGCAATAAGTCTTGTTTTAAGTGGGATCAAATTGTGAAAATAATATTCCGGAAGTGGTTTAAATTACGAGTATTGTTGTAAATCGCCAAATTCAGGGCATGACAGGGCAAACTTGTGACGATATGTTTGACAGTCGCTTGTGGAGGGGTGGACCCCATACAAGAAAATTTGCAACAATCTTAGCTAAGAGATATATTAATGATAAAAACCCCAGCTGTTACAAATTATTCAAGTCTTGTCTGTCTCAAAATGACTGCGGACTTTTGCTACTTCTTAATATATTTATGCGTGGTGAAATAATAATTTCAATCTCGAATGTGAACGCCAAAGAGCGATTAAATATTTTTTATTGATATGATAAATTTAAACATGTACACAGGCGAGTATTTAAATATTCTCGATTGTCGCATACATAAACACCTTGCTGATCTTGAAAAGGTAAATACGCTACAACTTAATCGTTGATTCAACAGCAGTTAACATGGGTGTTGACATGAAATGAATTAACGTCCGGAAACGCCATCGTTTTATGGGCAAAGGGCAAGGATAATCAGTCCTCAATTGTATTTTAATGAATAAATTATTTTGTGTTACCGATAATTATTTTTTTATTATATTTAGCTTTTCTTTAATTAATTAATTTCTTCTTTTTTTCATTTCAGTTTCATTCGAAGAAACAAAATTCCATGATATTTTAAAAGGTGTAAGTGGGATATTTAAAAATGGACAACTGTCCGGAATTATGGGACCCTCGGGTGCTGGCAAAAGCAGTCTACTTAATGCAATTTCCGGTTTAACGTAAGTTTACATAAATTAGTTACAATAGCAAATATACCACCATTATCCAAAATTATTTCCTGACGAATATCAACGGCATGTAGGTACGAGATACATATATATGTATTGTACAATGAGTACACGAAATGTTTCGACTAAAGGTAACGATTCAAATTTGCCAGTGATTTTATAAAGATCACCATCTCGTTGCCTTAACAAATTTACACCTTCAGTATACTTGGCAAATCACTCACATAATTGAACTTAAAGATTAAAAAATTATCAAGTTCCAATATTCGAAAGTTGTTTTAGTAAATGGTTTAAATAAAACAATTTAATGGTGTGTCGCGGTCGTGGGTGGTAATTTAAATATGACTGATATATTAAAAAATAGTTAAAGTATGTTGTTTAAATTAAAATTAAAATTGTTTATTTAGATTTTTAAAACATCTATTGGTGATTTTAGAATAATTATTACTAAACAACAACGAAAATTAGTGTTGCAAGTTCTGACAGGCTGTACCAAAGTCATTTAAATAATGTTTATAATTCGGCCAAAATAACTTTTCTACATTTTGTTGTAGAACGCAGGCTCGGATTATCCTGTCAGGCCATCGTGCTTATTTTGCACGGCCGAAAACGCAATATGGGAGAATTAAAACATCTCTATTGCTTTCTGAATAAGAATCATTTATTTATTTCTCGGTTTTTAGATCTTCAGTATTGTCTACCAACACCACTAGTATCACAAATCACGGAATAAATTAATATAATTTGATAAAATAAATGGAATCTCACCTGCCGCTGGTATTTCTTAATGAACTAGCCGGCCCGGCAAAGTTCGTTTTGTCCAAAATATATTTTTTGATTGAATTAATTTCGAGCATTCATGATTCCACCCGAAATTTGCTTTTTGATCGAAAATTATCTATAATTAACAGATGACGCAACAATATAATTTCAATTATATATTGAATGAACCACTTTTCGAATTTAATTGAATTCATTATCCTATATTTGTAGGGAAAGCTGACCCGACGGACTTCGTTCAGTCCAATATTTGGCGAAAATAGAATAAAATCAAGTATTAATTTGATTAAATACGAATACAATTCAATTTAAGGCTGCATGATACACTACATTTTTTTTCTGCTCTAGAGCGTAAACGAAGAGTGAGGATGGTTTCCCAACTCGGGAACACGCCAAATATAGCTGGATGTGTGAAAAGTATGACATTTCCAGATTTATGCCGTACGCTTCCAGCGACTGCCCTTGTGACTTATTTATGGTCATCGCAAATTCAAGTTTCACTGGGAACTGAACACGTTGAACTGGAACGGCCAATCGGTTGAAGTCAGGGGAATTCGTGGAATTAGGCATTCTTCTCCCTTGAAATACCCTTTCAAAATCCTTGCCACTATCACATTGTTCATTAGCATCGTCACAATCAGTCGGGTTCTATTGCACAGTTTCGGGGCATGAAGATTTCGTAACATAATGATGACAGATCCAACTTTAAGACGCAAATGAAGAGGCGGCATGCCAGGCAAATCCAAAGAATTTAAGAATTCCACTGGATATTTGACGACTTCGTCTTCGTTTTCAATGCGATCAATTGATTTGAATGAACGCAATTCTCTTTTCGCTGCTAAAATTGCGCGTACGCTCAACCAATCGTAGTTACTATAATTTTGACCAATGTTTGGATATACATTAGTGATGAATTCATCTTTCGTTGAAGTGAATTGGCAAATTTCAGATGGAATCGATATTAAACCACTTGAAGTATCTACAGGAATTTGTCCATACTCAGCAGTTCTTTGAAGAAAACTTCTGCGGTGGTATCTTGTTGCAAGAACACTCGCATATTCATACTTAATGGAATTGTTTTCACGTATCGCCACAAATACGATGACTTGAGACATGCGTTTAATTCATCCGCCGCTGTTGATTTCGGAATCACTGGAATCACGCCACCAAAGCGACGATTATTGTTGCGTAAATCTTTCAATGTTCGATCGAGTGCTTCTAATGATCGTTTGTGCGCCATCGTGCACTCATCCCATATGATCAATTTACAATTTTTTAATACTTTTGCCATGGCTGATTGCTTTGAAATATTGCAAACAGGATTCTCGTTGATTTGCAGGTTTAACGGAAGCTTCAGTGCTGAATGTGCCGCTCTTCCACCTTCCAACAGTGTTGCAGCAATTCCAGTAGATGCGAGAGCTAACGCAATGCCAATTTGAACACGTATTACTGCTAATATCAATGATATCAGGAACGTTTTCCCAGTACCGCCGGGTGCATCAAGGAAAAATAGTCCACCGTTTCCATCATCGACAGCCTTCATCAGTTGATCATACGCACTCTTTTGCTGTCCTTTCAACAGTGGAACATTTGTTTGTACTTGTTCTTGCAAAGTTGTCGTGTCGTAAGCACGCTCGCGTTCCAATTCACGATTCAATACATCTCTAGTTTGACGACTTGGCGCTGGCATATGAATTTCAGTCAAAAGTTTGCCACTCATAAGCAAACACAAATCTTCAATCAGCACTAACGCTTCATTTGCAATTCGAAATTTCCTATCGCGACTCGAAAGCGATGCAAAAACTCTTCTGCGATGTCATCTTTGTATGTGTATTCCATAATTGGCGTGGGTTTGAAGGCTGATTGGCGTGCGAAGAACCTATTGCATTGTCTAGCGCTTTATTCCAGTGATTGTCGTCTTCAAGCAATTGTAACTGTCGACATGCTTCTCGAAATGTTGCACACACCGTACCATTCATAGTCCGCAATGACTCAAATGAAGTTTAACCGCACACATTAACCAAAAGCAACCGAAGGTAGAAGCAATCGTCATTCTTTGGATGTATTGTATAAATTCGTCCTAATGCATCACTTGAAAACACCCCTGGATATCCATCTACTGGTTTGCCTTGCTTTCTGCGTAACCATTTCTTCGATGATGCATTCCATGTGTAATATCGAGACATATCCGAGTAAAGCAATGTTCTCGCAAACGGATCACTAGCGCAAGTTTAAAAGAAACTCGATAACGTTGTTGCTGGCGGTCTTTTCACACGCTGTGCTGCGCTCTCTGTTTCAAACACACTCTTTGGCCATTCTCATGACCTTGTTGCAGTTCACATATCGGTTCATTTGAAACTTGCTGATTTCATCTCGTTCAGCACCAATAACCTCCAAATCGTTTCCTTTGGCGATGTATTTGCAAACATACTTAATAGATTTCACCGAACTGCAATATACAACATTGATATGTGTTTTAAATGCCTTACACAATATTGGCGAATATGGGACGATCAATCCATATGATGTCAATTACGATATCCGCTCCTTTTAATCGAGTGATGAATGTTCTGCCATTGTCATCTGGTAAGCGACGCCGATAGAGCGGATATCCATCGTTTCCAGTTTGGGTTTCAGAAATAAAAGTACATGGATATCGTTTTGCAAACCGAAGTCATTGTGTTGTCCGCATGGTCCGTGGAGCATATTGGTCTTCACCACTTCGTGCAACTCTGTGCAAAAATTATGTCATTAATTATTGTGCGTGCGGCAAACCTCTTTTCTGCCACTCTGTTTGAACACTCCTGCTCTAACGTCGCGACGATCGCTTTGTGATTGATCGGGATGCAATAACTGCGTAATCTCTGGCCATTTTGGATTGCAAGTAAACGTCACAAACAAATAGGGTCGTCCATAATTGCACACGTCAGTCATCGCGTCCTTTAAGTACTCGTGCATGTGTCTCGGACTGCCAATGTATGTCGATGGCAAAATTGTGAGTCGGCCAATATCTGTAATATCTGCGGCGCTATTGACCGCATCTCGCAAGTGCTTATATTCTTCAGATCGCAACTTAGCCTGATTGAATCGAATGTAATTTAGTCGTTCTGTCTCAACCTTAACGTACATATCAACTGCATATTGTTGAAACAATCGGCGATACCTCATTAAGTGGTTGTCAATGTTTTGGCGAATCACCATTCGATATGAGTAAAAGCTCATTGAACTGACCTTTTTATTTGTCTCGACCCCTAAAGATATACAACTTTTGAAGTGACAGTCAAAAATGTTTTTTTTTGTACTAACCATTGGCCGGATTTATCATGTTGCAGCTCAAATGATATCCGTCTTCACCACGGCAGAACATAAGCGGATATTGCAGTGCGTCATACAATTGATGTGTCTCACTTATTCGCTGTAGTGCGTTTACAATTCGGCGTTTGATGATTATATCACGCGATTCCAAATTTTCACCAACAACAACAATTGATATTTCACTAACTTTTGGTGTATTGTATTGTCGTTCATGAGTTCCTGCGGGTCGTTTGCCCGCTTTTATGACAATGCTGTGATCATCGAATGGCATCTGTTCCAACGAAGTCGTAAACAGTTTGATGAGCTCATTGTGTTCGTGTAACATTTGCTGCAATTGCTGGACTATTTCATGTGAATCTCCAAGAAAGTATATTTGCAGATATTTGTGTTCTTGATCTGGATGCGGCAACAGCGATCCAGCAAGATGAAAAATTTGCCCATGAATCTGTATAGTTGGAGGAAAATTATGTAATTTTTGCCTTTTGTTGACAAGATAAGTGTTAGTTTGTGTTATATCGTGATGTATCGTATATCGTGTGTAGTATGTTAGTCTATTTTGTGGTGTTAGTGTTGGTGTATTAGCATTCATTGCTGATGTTGGTGAAATTACTTTGAATGTTGGATTATAATTTCGTTCATTTACAATTTCACCACCAAACGACGTCATTTGAAAACAATCGTTCTCTCAACAACATCTTGATGTGTTGCAAGAAATGGTTCAAAGCAACTCTGGCAATTTTACTTTGCCGTTCGCGCAACACATTCCAGGCGGTTCTTTCTCAAATTTTACTGCATTGCAATGCTGACAAACGACAGACATCTGACCGAATTGAACTGATGCATGCGCACTGTATTGAATGTTTGGCTCATATCGAAAGGCTGCACGTTCAATGTTCACCGGAATTTGTTGTTGTCGACGTTGTCATTCAATAGTAGCACGTTATGATCATGCTTCATCACTTTACCGAGCACGAACATCTTTTCTTCTCAATCGTTGTTGCTCATTGTAAGCTTCATTGATCTATTCTGAATGTCGCGCACGATTTTCAATCATTCTGATTCGAGCTGATTCCGTTTCAATAGCACGTTCCTCTTTCGTTCGACGTGCTGCGGCATTGCGTTGCATTCTGAGAACGCCGACCAAGGTTACCATGACCTCTTCTTGGCATCTTATATCAAATATCGAACTGTAAATGATCATCACTTTGTATAAATCACACAAAAAGATGACACTAATCAATAATTTACCTTTATATCACTCAGAAATAGATAATTGGTTCAGTCGTTTTATATTTTAAATGTACCTTAATTTTCCAGGAAAATCCGCCAATACCGCTTAAATATATATTTTAATATTTCTGCCTTTGTAAACTCTGATGCTCACCCGTTTGTAGTCGCCAAAAGAATAGACCGAGTTTAACTTTCAAAAATAGCAAGTCATGAAATTTGCCCTAAAGAATTTAAATTCTCCATGACTCAATTATCAACTCTCACTCCTATATTCCACGCATTAAAATCACGCTCAATCAAAATTGTATAAAATCAACTCATTATACTGAATATCCTAATCTATTACATTTTTGTTATCATGTACTCGACATAATTGTTTTGATTTTATTTTAAAGTATATTATGAAAAAATATTGAATCATCAGCTGTTTTTGTTTATAAAAAGAAAATAAATATTTTGCGTTATTCATGATCATTTACCTTGATATTGAACAAAATCAAGTTTTTAGTATCCGCCGAATAAAACACGATCAATTTTTATATACCTATATAGATGTAGAAAGAGAGAAAAGAATCGATCCCAGTACCTCCATGTCCAACTGTCGAAGCTTTAACCACTGCACCACGTGCTCCATACAAAATCTCCATACAAAATGAAAATTTTGATTTTCATATTTTGTTCGAATTTTCGGTTTTTTCAATTTTCCGGTTTTTATTTTGGGTTTCTCTGAATTATCTTTTTTCCTAAACCTTCGCGTAGCAATTACGAACAAACCCGCAGAAGGAAATATCCAATTTGGTCCATTCGTTTTCAAGTTTTAAGCATCCGAACAAACCACGATCCATTTTTATATAGATAGCGTGTATTTTAATTGCATTTGGATTTTTTGCTGGTAATTTCGCGTGTCCAGTTTCAGCAGAGGTAAAAATGGTTGTTATGGTACGTATCGTTTGCCTATCTCGTATCCTGTTCAGCGGCGGTCAATATGATGATAGTGGTATCTTCTCGTAGTCCAATTCAGTTCCTCAGGTAATTTGGTATGTGGTATGTTATATCTTGGATCCGATTAGTGTGTTTGGGGTGAATAATAATTTTTCACTGGTACCAATTTCAATTAGAGTCTTGTTTGATTTTTGTGTAAATTGCGTATCATTCTTTCTAATCCTAAACGGTCAAAGTGACGCCTAGTGTTAGTTACCTTAAAATTAGCTTATTTGGGTTAGATCGTGAATAGATGGCAGATTTATTGAGAAGGTTAGTATGGTTCGATAGGTTGGTATGGCAGTTGAGATCAATGGCTGGTAAAATATGACGAGTATAATTTTCGATTTTGGATATCAGAGTTGAAAGCTGAGAGTTGAGTGTTGCATATTGGAAATTCAGCTCTTGGACTACATTGTGAGTTTATATTTCAGTAATAACGATGTATTAGTTACAGTTTCGTTTAAAATTGGTTAGTTCTTGATTTTTATGATATTGGGATATTATGGTATCTATTCCTTTATGGTGGAATCGACATCTATCGTTTAGCATCATAAACTTAGATCATTTTGGGTCTTGAAATGGGGACTTGAAGGTATTACGTTTTTTCAGATTCATATTTGGCGATTTTCATAGGCATTGCCTTAGGCAGTCTTACTTAAATTTACTAATTTAATAATAATTTTCATCTTGATAATAAATTTTTTAGAATATTGTTCATAGTTATGTCAATTTATATAGATTATTTAGAACGCTGAATACAGTTAAGCAAGCTGATTTCAAAATTTTTTAAATTATAATTGTGTTGTTTTGTGCTAACTTATTTACTAGAATTTGACT
This sequence comes from Nephrotoma guestfalica, assembly GCA_963691935.1. NCBI lineage: Eukaryota > Metazoa > Arthropoda > Insecta > Diptera > Tipulidae > Nephrotoma > Nephrotoma guestfalica. The sequence goes on from OY829915.1 coordinate 114,871,287, forward strand.
AATTCATCAGCCAGGTGACTGTAACCGGATCATTTTTTTAGTATTAATAAGAAACTATCTACAAAAGGTAGTTTTATCATGAAGAGTTTTAAAAAAAAATTAAATTTTAACATAATATCTGTTAGATGCCTGCCATCAGCCTCTTCGCAAGCTGCTGCTCTTTGCTGTACCTGGTCCATAACTGAAGGCAAAACTGGTTGATGAATCGCAATAATTTCATTTATTATGTTGTCTTGTAGTTGTTGCAGTGCTTGTGGTTTATTTTCGTATACACGATCTTTCAAAAATCCCTACAAAAAGAAATCTGGTGGTGTTAAGTCGGGTGATCGTGATGGCCAATTAACATCTCCAAATCGTGAAACGATACGGTTATCAAAAACCGTTCGCAGCAAATTCATTGTTTCTCTTGCAGTATGGGACCTAGCTCCGTCTTTTTGAAACCACATTTCATGAGTATTATCAAGTTCAGGAAACAAGAAATTTTCTAACATAGCCCTGTAACGCTCACCATTTACAGTCAATGCATTGCCATCTTCGTCTTGGAAGAAGTACGGGCCGTAGATCTTGTCTGCTGATATTCCGCACCAAACTGTGACTCTAAGTGGATGCAACGAACGCTGTTGAATCACTCTTGGGTTTTCTAGTGCCCCAGATTCTAAAATTTTTCTTATTAACATATCTACTTGTAAATGCGCTTCATCGGTCATTATAATTGTTTTCATAAAATCAGGATCATCCGTTAATAATTCGGTTAATTTTGCACAAAACCTTAAGTGGGTTGCATAGTCTTGCAGCAAAATTTCATGTACCATTTGTATCTTGTACGGAAACAGCAATACATTTTTTTCATTATTCTACGCAGTGAAGTTCTGGCCATTTGAAGCTGAGTGGCACGTGTACGAGTCGATGTTTCAGGGTTCTCATTTACGCTCTCCCCAACTCGTTCGATACTATCTTGGCTTCGTGCTTCAAGCGGTGTTCCACACCGAGATAAGTCACTAACAGATCCTGATGACTGAAAACGAGCGACTAGATTGCGTACTTGATTTCGTTATGGTGCATTTCTGGTGTTAACAAATTTCGAAATTTTCTTTGGGTTTGAATTATTGAATTTTGACAAGCAAAATAAAACTCAACAAGTTTTGCTCGTTCCTCAATCGTATACATGGCTACTGAATCTCCCAAACGTTGTTTCTAATACTGATCAATAAAAAGAGAAAAAAATACAAAATAAAAAAATTATATCAAAAATACAATGTTCAGTGAAATTTTTAAATTCACCAAATTCTAGAGGCCAGCACAAATTCCTTAAATTTTTAATGTGAAGTATTCCATCCATAATTGAAACACAAAGCAATAATAAATCAATTCCTACCCGGACTCAATCACGTATACCAACTATCCATGTCTTACCACAGAGATTTAAGAGACATTTAAAATTATAATTTACGTCAGCATAATTGGCTCTGCCCTACTTTAACTAATATACAACAACAAAATTGGAGGGTTGTGAATGTTGTGGCCAACACCCGACTTGCTTTCACCTTGAATATAAATAAATTTCGAATTAAGATGATTGATTTCTAAGGCAAAAATACCAGAATTTTGGTAACAACTGTCTTGTTTAACTAAAAATTTTCCTACCCCTTCATTCAAATCTTCTGCAAGAGCTGCCACTTCCGGTAAACTGATGTTCGCCAAATTTCACTAGTATCCCCCAAATTATGAAAAAACTGACTTGAAAAGTTTAATTTTGAATCAATTTCGTAGCAAATTTTATTTAGAATATTTGTTTTTAAAATATTTTGGCAAGACTATAAAAAACGAGATAGCTTTCCTTAGGAGCTGCCACTTCCGCTACACAGATATGGAAAAATCTTAATTAAGAAATTTCATCCTAATCAGTCAATTCATTAATCCGGCCCGTAGAGATGCCGAATTTGTGTGTAAAACAGCTTCTTGTCAAAAATCGTAATTTCCGCTTAAATTTTGGAAGCTTTTGTTTACCGATATTGTTGCAAATTTAATTTAGAATTTTTAAGTTCGTAGTCGTTTTTCTCATACATGATATAGTTTTCAAAATGTTTCCAGAAAATGGGAAAGCTCCTATCAGTTGACATTGTCGGTGAACCAATTTCAGCCAAAAACCGCGAAGAAGATTAAGTCTAAAGTTTCATCCAGATCATTCGATCCGTCTGGGCTGTAGAAGAGAGGCCACAAGTTTTTAGTCTGCACAGTGTTTTTTAGAAACGACTTGGTTGACTTCCGCCATATGGCGAATGGTAAATTCTCAAAAATCTCGAGGTTATTCTCAAAAATTATCATGATAGCTATACTTTATTCACTTCCGTAAAAGAAAGTACCTCATAACAGAGCTCGAAGAAGTGCGGAAGAGCCGAAAAGCGGTTGCTTTATCTTCACTATGTGTAAGCAAAATGACACATCCACACTGGGAAGAACGTTGGCACCCGTTACATTAAGTAACAGAGCTTTTACTAACGACCACTCACTATTCATCCGAATACCATCGAAGTGGCTCCTTAAGTAAGTTATTAAAAATATATTTATTTATATTTAACACTGTTGAAGCTCCTTGAAATAGTATATCTGACGATATTCTCATAAGTCCCCGAGGAGGTGAAGGAAGTTGGCTTTGCAGATGATACCCCATTTGTCGCAGTCTCTAACCACAAGGACAAGTTAGAGAGCAGTTGCAAAGATTCTGTGGTTATAATTCAATAAAACTAGCAAGGCTCTCTCTCAAATAATGCCGAACGTTCGCTGACCAAACACGGGGATCTTTCCTACTAATTTGAGTTGCTATAAGTCTACCTCTATCTGGGGCCCAGCACAGCAGCTGAATTTGTATGGGTAAAATATGAATTTCATATAGCACAATTGTGTACATGATGTGATTAGTGCTTGCAAAATTATTTCAGAGAAGCAGGAATCTAGTTAATTTATTGGCCATGAAACGCCAAAAGTTGTACGAGAATGGCCATACCTTAATATTTCAAACACCAATGGCACCAGTTAACAATACAAGGACATACAGAGGATTTTCTGCCAGAAGGGAAGAGCGATGGAACCCGAGGAGGGTCAATGAACTAGTTGATTTATTCTACAAATAGCCTTCTGAATACACCGCACGCATGGAGAAGTCAATATCTTATCTTTATCGAAACATTTACAGCATAAACGATTAAGAAGTTGCGACATGTGATGTTACTCGTTAGTAGTCCTTCCTTCCGAAGAAATTTCTAATGGTCGTACCAGCTTCAGGTACTCTATATGGAACGATGGTGATAAGAGCATTAGAGCCACAAATGTATAATTTATTTTATTTCCTAAATTTAAATTTTATGTAAATACATAAAGGGTGGCCCATCTAACGTTTGCAATTTAATTTGGCTCTAATTCAAAGATGAATGAATATTTTTCAAAGTGGTTTGTTTCATTAAAAAGAGTATACATTGACATCCATTAAGTATGGAAAACATTTTCATTTAAATGACTTCCACCCACGGCTGGCTTACAGTACCCCATTCTGTTTTTACAGTACCCCAATTTTTCAAAACATTCTCGATTGTATGGGCTTCTATCTCATCAATGGCAACTTCGATTTGATCGTTCAAGTCTGGAATAATTTCTGGATGGTTAGCGTAACACTTAGATTCCCCACAAAACGAAGTCCAACGGAGTCACATCGCAGCTGCGTGGTAGCCAATTGACATCTCCGTTATGGCTGATTATTCGATAATCGAAGACAGTGTGCAAGAGACCGATTGTTGCGTTTGCTCCGTGGCAATTTTGCCCCGTCCTGTTGAAAGCAAATGTCTTGAGTGTCTTCCTCTAGAATTCTCGGCAACAAAAACTCGTTTATCATGACTCGATAACGCTCCCCATTGACTGTCCATTTCGAGAAAAATGGACCACTGATTTCGCCGGTCCAAAATCCAAACCAAACAGTCACTCATGAATTTTCCCAAATGTGACAATTTTGCTTGTTGACGTAGTCTCCAAGGTGAAAATGAGCTTCGTCGGAAAAGATAATTTTTCGCAATTAGCAAACCGAAAACGTTCAGCTCATAATTGAACTTTGTACGCTTTCATACCAAGGTCTTTATGCAAAATTCTCAACACAGAACTGCGTGAAATGTTAAATTCTTAAGCACGATGTCGAGTTGATGCTGATGGAAGCTCAGGCACATTCTGAGCAACAGTTGCAATGTTCTCGGCTGTACGTGCTGTTAATGCACGTCACTTGTTGTTTATCCAATAACAATTCAGTTTCACGAACTCACGTCACAAATTGATCCACAAATTGCCTTGTACGCATTTCATTTCTACTCAATTTTCCACGTAAATTTCTGACAGTTTGAGTAGAACACTCACCACTTTGAAAGTAATTTTTCATTATTTTGTAGCGTAAAGTGACCCATTTCTTAAATGTCAAACATTAAACTAAGTCCATATTTGTTCGAAATGTCAGGCAACAAAAACTTGCCCGGATTCAGCTGTCAGGTCAACATTTTTGACATTACAAATTCTTTTAACACAAAAATTTTGATCGAACAAATTGCCCGGGTCAATTTTAAAAAATCGCGATATTTTGTCAGATTTTATAAAAAATGTACGCATAAGTAAACGTCACAACATAAATATCAAAACAAAGACGACGCGCCATTTGTACAATTCAGTTTTAAATTTATTTTTGCTTTTAATAAATTTATTAAAATTGTAAAGATAATTTGTAATTTTGTTTGTGCGACGTATTTTCGAAATATCTTGTGTACTAAAATGTTGTGTTTATGTGCGAAATTATATAATTTCTTATGTTTTTAATTGAAAATTATTGATATTGAGTGATAAATAAATTAATAAAATTGAGAAATGGGGGACACTATATTGAACATTTTAATTCTTTGCTTTATAATTTTTTATTATACCGATGCTAACAAGCTGAAATGATAAACCCGGCATTTATAATAAACAATTGTTTGTCTTTCTTTTCACAAATACTACTACAAAAGTCTGTGAAATTTCTTTCATATTCGTTTACATAAAATCCGGGTAAATTGTTGTTGTAAAAGTAAACGAATATGCTATAATTTTCTATCATAACATAAATGACATAAGTATTGCCACACTCAAAATAACGGGCCACCCGTTATTATAAAACTCTACAATAGACCGCGATAAAATATAGGGAAAATACAAAGAAATATATAAAAATAACTTTAGAATAACAACTTTTACTAACTTTAAGTCAATCATTTTGACATTTGATTTATGGTTTGTAATTAAACACCATAGTATATCGAATATTAAAATAAATTAATAAATTTGACTAGCAAATATAAGGAATTCCGCTTTTAATATACACTTCAGACATTTCACTTTCATTGTTTGACTTATCTTGCAAATGCGGCGTCTGATTGACGTTTTTTTATTATGGCGATTTGATTTTGTTTTACGCGTTCTCTTTATTGCACAGTAAATTTTTCATAAATTAACATAACTAACATAATATTTGGTGTTACATAAACCAAATATGGCACCAGACCTATATAAAAACCCTGGTATTCTTTCATGCCTCCAAGTTTGTTTTATACAATTCCAAGTTCCTTTGTAGGAATGATGCTGATCCTATGCAGATGGTCCCTTATCACTTGGTATGGATATGTACATACAGCTGCTATTCATTTTGAGATTGCAGCAAAACTTAAATAATCAGTTGTGCTCTGAAATATTATTAGTGTCAATGAGTAGCTTGGGATATTAATTATACCGTTTTTCATTTCTTCTTAGATCATAAATTGAAGTACCCCATGAGAAACGAAAAACATTCCAGGAATGAAACCACGATCTAAACCGGTCGTGCCTTCAGTTCGATAAATTTTCACGAAAGCATCAAACATGCCGTGATAATTTTTTGGTATCGGGTAAATTTTTAACCGCCCCATCTGAATCTTGTAGAATGAATAGTGTTAAATGTTAAATGTTGTATTGTAGAGACTTGTTTTTACCACCCATATTGGATTGGAGGCCGCAATCTTGTGCTATGTCGGACCTAAATGTTGTGCTGTATTATCACCTTGCATGAAGGTTTTTATAGAGTTGTAGCTATAACATAATGGAATAATTTAGGTTTCTAATTAATTTATGCATTAACATGTTTTTGAATAAATACAAAGTAAAATTCTTATACCTACGTATTATTGTCCATTAATTACGACATATACAACACATGCTGTGTTTTTTTTTAAAAAGCTGCGTTCGTTTTTGGTTTTTATTTCACTGTTTTCCATAAAATGTTCCACAAAAATTTTATAATAACAACAACCACGAGTCACTTAACAATCACAAATTATAAATTGAAATATACCAATTTACAAATATACTACGATTAAAAATTAAATTAAAAAAATTCCCGCTTTATTTGCCGCTATATTCCGCTTTGTTTATGATTTATTTTGACAATTGACATTTTCAAAAATATATCGATGTGTCGATAAGTTAAATTTTTCTATTTAATAAAAGTACCAAAAACAATTAAACATATATATTAAAATCAATTTTAATTACTAAATACATCAATTTCAATTCAAAATATTAATAAAAAGAAAAATATTAAAAATATATCCGATAAATCGATAAGTTTTTTTTTCGAAAACAACCAAAAAGACCTATAGGCTACATATTTTTGTTGTTTTCGAACATTATTTTGGGTACACTGTCAATCTACATACTATATATTTTTTACGATATAACGATAAGTTTTTATATGAGAAAAACAACAACAAAAACTAAAATCGAAAAACAACCTCGAAAACAATATCCGGAAATATTCATGTAAATGAAACATTACTCATTTACAACTGGGAATTTGAAAGAATGAAAATGAAATGACTGAATTATATTTGTAATAAGAAAAAATGGATATCTTAATGTTTGCTGGTGAAATTAATTATTTTATTTTAGTATTGGATATTATTGTGTTTAATTATAAACCAAAAATTAAATGTCAAAATGATTGACTTGAAGTTAGTTAAAGTTGTTGTTCTAAATTTTGTTGTCTAAATTTCCCTGTATTTTCCCTATATTTTATCGCGGTCTCGAACAACATATTTCAAAAAAACGCAGCTACAACTGTCATTTTTTTTTTGGTCAAACTTCCAGTTGTAAATGAAGTAAGGAACAATCAAAAAATTGTGTACTAAAAAAATTTCCCTATTTCATCAGTTCAGGAATTCTTACGTTATTTGATGAACTCTGTCGTACTCTACATAAAAGCAAGAGTTGTTAAGAGTTGTTAAGGACAAGCACAAATAACCACTATTCGATTCAGTGAATACGAAGCACAAATACATATTTTCAAATTATATAAATTATTTAAAAAATCAAAATATAATTTATCACGGACAGCGGTCTAGAGCAGCTTATTCAATAAAACCAGCTAATTGGTAACGATTTACGGGGTGTTAATTAATTTTATTTAAATAATCTCTGGTTCCAGGCAATTCATTGGTTTGGGAATATTATTTCAGTAAATATATACCAGGTACATTATGAACTTTCGTGTTTCACAGGTGTAGCTAACAATAAACTCATTATTAAATTATTATGTCACGATGATTAGTGTTGAAGATCTTTCCATCTACATCATATACGAGTACCTAATATTAATTCCATTCACGTCTTTGTTATTAAGCTTGTCCTGTGAGAATTGGAACTACATTGTAAATATGTTTAGAATTTTCAGTACCATAAGCAATTCTTTAATTTTATTTAGTTTCAGTTGCTCATTGAATTATAAAATTTATAATGTTTAGAAAGCCGAAAAGTATCAATTCAATTACAGGAAATCTCTAAAGAAGCAATTGTTGAAGACCAATATCACCGATAACCTTTGAAACATGTTTCCTTCCGTCTAATAGATTAGAATTATGTTGCCTTACGACGCTAGGTGTCAGCAACCGGGCCGTCCCGTTCTAAAGAAAGAAAAGACCTTTCCTATCCTTTCTTCTTGTTATGTGTGAAAAGGCTATAGGAATAGGACCGGCGTTATCCGACACATCTTGTCCAGTGCTTGGTCCTACGGACAGTCCAGTCAATCTATCAACAAATGATAGCTCCACAAAATGGACTGTACTCAAACAAAATGACAATTTTAATTTTGAATTATTATATTCTTTCGAATAATATTCAACAAAATTTCACCTGTTATGGTTGTCAAACGAACGGTAACACAACAATGCGATACGTTATTTTCATGAACAAATACGAAACAGGTGAAAATATGAAACGAAGAAATTTTTTACTATAAAATGCTAAACAGAGTCATCTTACCCAAAAGCTAAAATTAAATTCAAATTTAAATGTATAAAATTCTTAACATCATTATCACCTGTTAATAAAGGATGTTTTTTAAGCCCGCAAAATTAAATTAAAACAAAATTAAATTGTAATCAAATTTTTTTTTTATTCGAAAGATCAATACATGGCATAAATATTTGAAAATGATTTCGGTCATATAGACACCGCGGGCTGTTCTTGACGAAACGCATTCTGGACGTCCAATTTTCGCCACTTTTTCGAGCACTACTGACCGAATGTCACGAATAACACGAACAATGCTGCCCTCCAAGGCGTCAATTGTTGCTGGTTTATCAGAATAAACCAGTGACTTCACGTAGTCCCACAGAAAATAATCGAGAGGAGTCAAATCGCACGACCTTGGAGGCCAATTGACAGGCCCATTTCCCAAAATCAACTTATCGCCAAATTTTGATTTTAATAAGTCGATGGTTGCGGTCGCCGTATGGCACGTAGCGCCATCCTGTTGAAACCACACCTCGTCCGGATCAATGTCATCCATATTTTCAAACAAAAAATCATTGATCCTGGTGCGGTAACGATCTCCATTGACCGTAACGCGATCTTCGGCCTGATTTTCAAAGTAAATTTTTAATAATTTCGTAGCGTTGTTCAAGCGTGAGTCTATTCATGATGATTTGTCAGAGTATACTGAGATCTGCCAGAGTATATTTTTCATAAAAATTTAATTTTTTGTTTTATTTTTTATAATTTCAAGTTCTATCAGGCTTAAAAAACACCTTCTACAGAAAATTCAATGCAATAAGAAAAAGTCGAGATGGACGTCACGCTGTATTCCACCACTCCAAATGGTACAAGTATTTAACTGAAACACAAGGTTGTGGTCTAACTTATCCTTGAAGACTCGAGTACTATATGAAACAATCATTTTAATAAGTCTCGACCTTAAAGCTTAATTTCCGCCCGTAGTAGTTCAATAAACTTTAGACATTCTACTTTCGCATACAACGAAGTATTTCAATGAAATTTTATTTACCAAATCGGGTTTCCTTATTATTTAATATTACTTACCGATCAGAATGCATAACCTTTCATTGCCAAAATCATATTTTATGTGTTTTTAATAAACTATCTTGACAGGGGTACACAAATTTGAGAGTCAATTTGAACCTGAACTTGAATCTTGAAACATTGTTATTTACTTGTTTAACTATCTAGTCATACAATGTGTAAATGCCGTAAAGGTAAATAATCATAATAAAATGATTGTGTGTCAATTTTAATTATTCTTCGTATAGTTATATAGGTAATTAAATAAATTATTCATGATGAATGTAAATTAATTAATCAAAAGCAAATATAATTATTATCATTATATTATTAATTTTTAATTTATTTTATTGCTGATCATTACAGGACTAGTGGTGTCGAAGGTGTCATCAAAATAAATCACAAAACCTCATGCTACATTACGCAAGAGGATATGCATAGACAATTGCTGACGGTGCGCGAATTAATGGAATTGGCGTGCCGTTTAAAGCTAAAGAGTGGATCACGTAATAAATATTATATACGCTATATATGGCTCGCACACGATTATTTAATTACGACAATTATTATTTTATTTACAGATTATCATTCACATGAGCAGCTTATCGCAGAAATTTTATCCAGTTTAAATTTAAATCATCGGCAAAATGTGACAGCTACAAATCTTAGTGGGGGCGAAAAAAAACGTTTATCGATCGCGCTGGAATTAGTTGCTAATCCTACAATATTTTTCTTAGACGAACCCACTAGTGGCCTTGACGATGTCACCGCCGTACAATGTATACGATTGCTTAAAGAGCTCGCCCGACAAGGACGAACAGTTGTGTGCACCATACATCAACCGTCAGCTGCAACATTTGCACAATTCGATCAAATCTATGTGATAGCCGGCGGACAGTGTGTTTACCAAGGTACGCCAAAATCATTAGTACCACTCCTAAGCAGTTTAGATATGCCGTGTCCATCACATTACAATCCAGCCGATTATATAATTGAATTGTGTGATTCAGACGATTGTACGACACCAATTCTACGTGATACATTTCAAAATGGTAAATTGCAATGTACTCATTTAGAAGATCAAATAAGTGGCGTGGTTTCGTATCAAATTAAATCGCCCCTAACATCGATGACAATGGAAAAAACAAAATCACCGGGCGGTGCACTGCTGCAGAAGATGAAAGCATTTTCAAAATTATTGCATGGGGATTACGCTATGTCTAGTTTTAGCCAATTTATAATTTTACTCAAAATGATGATTAAGATAGTGATACGCAGCCGAACAGCATTTTGGATACAACTAATACATCATGTGATATGTGGCGGTGGAATTGGTTTAATATTTTTTAATACAGCTGATGAAGGTGAACGAATGTTTGATCACTTAAAATATTGTATGGGTGTCATTTTCTTTGTGGTTTATACACAACTGATGGTGCCGATATTGAGTTGTAAGTATCTTTAAAATTGTTGTTATTTATATTCTTCAATTATTAGTTTGATAAATGCTCTGCGAATAAAAACTGAAATGACAAAATTTGTTAACTATTAGGTCCACACTCCACTAAAAATCTATTTTACAATAATTATTAAACATTGAAGTCGAAGTAACTTAATTATTTTAAAACTTTCGATTTCTTTTTTTTTTGTTGCATTCAGGGGTCAAAATCAGTACTAACGAATAAATGCTTAATAGAAAATTTTAGAATTATCCCGTATGCATTTGGGTTATATAATAGAAATACATGTATATTCAACCACAAATGCACAACCACAAAGAACTAGGTGTGGCTAATTAAATTTCTGTCATTTTAAGGCGTGAGAAATAGATGTTTTGGGTCAAGTTAAGGCACATGGTTCTCTCCTAACTTCTTCTGATGTTTAATTATCTTGGCTGAAGTGTAAAAACCGTTATAATATTGTTCCTAGAGTAAGTAATCCCACATCATAATTCGACTTTGTTTTATAAAATTTTAGGAGTTACGTGGTTCAGTGAATTTGTCTTGCGTTAATGTTTAGCCAAAATTGAGAAAAATGCAGATTTTGATGCAAAGGGTCACCAGGTACGCTCTTGATGCTCAATAGGAACATATTTTTATTTAAATCTAACAAGCCGTTGGTGGTCAAACGATCTTACCATCAAACAAATTAGAGTTCATAAGCCCCGAAAGTTTCATCAAAGATAAACAAACCCTTTGTTGCGTGCGCAAAACAAACGACACTGTGCCGCAATAAATATATAGTAAAAGCATTCATAACGGAACATGGTAACGCAGAACCGTGGCCACAACATGCTGGAAAGATACTACTAAATGTCTACTGAATATTCTCATGCCTTTTGATTGTGAGGAAACAAACATAAGTAAGCAATCAATAATCCATGCTAAACACTTTTTTGCACCAAACACAAATCAGCTGGAACACTTCAACAGTGAAAAAAACATAATTGCAATCATGTCTATGAGAACAGGTAAAGCGCCAGGCCTAGACATAACGGGGACGAAGTAATACAAAGATCTTGGCCAATCATTGGACCATCACTAGCTTCGTGAATGCATGTCTTGATAAAGGCACTTTCCCAAAATCCTGGAAAAACGATAAAGTAATAAGCATCAAAAAGGACGGTGATCGAGATCACACAGATCTAAAAAATACAGGCCAATCATGCTATTTCTAGTCTTAGGTAAATTAGTTACAAGTAGTTCGGCTTCAGAGGAAATAAGTCAACTTAGGACGGTATGGTGCAACTGGCTAGTAGTCCATAGTAAAGAAGTTAGAGCAAAAATACGTCTTAGATACCTAAATTTATCTGGAGCTTTTAATAATCTGTCGTGGTCTACATAATGAAAGAGTTACGGAGAACAAGGCTGAACCTTGGGCCGAGCGTCTAAAATATAGTATTCAATAGTAGTATGCAGCATGATGTCCAAGGAATAATATTCGCGGAAGACTAGGGCAAACATTTTGCCTACAATTCAAGAATGAGTATTCTGGAGAAACCGCAGTACGCCATTATTGTCTCCCTAAGTGCTCCGTTTACGCAAATGCTATCGAGACTTGAAAATTTCGCAGCGTACATGCATAGATTGATGTATCTGATACAAGCCGTTAGGAGAGAGTTAGAAAACAGTTATGTAGTGAAACTGAATTAGTCTGGCCAGCTATCAAATTGGTACTTATACTTCCCAATCATATCAGTGCATCCAAAAAATTCTGTAACAATATTTTAAGCGCGAGCCAAATGGGCACGACTCGGTTGTAAGGTAAACTGAGGCTTTAATCTCAAATAATGTCGGAATTTTTAAAATTGTTTAATTCACAACGCCATAATTAGTTTATTATTTTAATTTACATGATGCTGGGTGCGTATATATCAATATAAATGTCACCAATTAGACAGAGACCGAACAAGAAGATAGATGAGTATGCACCTCCAAGTAATAGGTAATTGGTTCTAACCTGGCCAAGCATACCAAACTTGGATCAACAGTAAAGAATAAGAACAATGAAGTGGGAATCAGATATAGGGTCAGCCTGGATACCATTCGCACAAACAAATACGTTCGCAATCACATTGACAATGACTACTGCTCACGATATGAATGATCATAGTATTCCAAGAACAAAAATTAGACATTACGTTTACCAATTATGCAAATAATAAAACATCTGTATCCATACTTAGAGATGAGGCTCCGTCCTCAATGCACGTGGAATTATATTAAAACTAATTCTTTCGAGTAAGGCGAGGGGACTTAATACCACCAAATAGTAATTAATGGACTTAGTTAATATCTGCGATAATGTACTGTATTCAAAGAACCTTCGTTGCACTGCCTCAATTCGATTTATAGATTGTAGTAATCGAACTTATCTGGCCGTGTATAAAACCCTCGTTACAAAAGTTTCAAGAAATCCCAAGAACCCACGTGCTGCATGCGTTAGCTTAAAGAGAAATAATTTTATTTTTCGTAATGCGCTAGCGCACTCAGAGGGACCTAAAGTTTGAAGTTTGTTGTGACAACATCCACTTCTGTTCCCACTTCCATGCTGTGATGAGTGAATGATACAAATTCAGCTAATTTAAAAAAATACCAGATATGCCTTCTTTTGTATCAGAATAGTGAATGAGTCTTTCTACATATTTGGTAAAATTCGAGATGAAAGGAATTTTTTTAAAAATAACTGTATGAGGTGGTTCCAAACTATCTATATATCGTTTTTGGAAAATTTGAGGTAAACCATCAAGACCGGACGAGAAATCGTCTTTAAGTTTGGTTGTCTTCCTCATTACTACCATAGACGGCAGAGTATAACCGTTCAAATAAAGTTGACGTAGTTTATTCCAGTTAACAAGTTTCTAAAAGGATTAAGGCCTAACAATAAGACACGCTGTTTTGGAGGTAACAGAGTGTGTGAAGTTCATCGTTTTAAATCGTTAAATTGCAAAGTCTGGGCTGGGATGTTGGACCATCACTTTTTTCGACTTTTGACTTAGTTTATGTCTCAATTTTCAAGAATCAATAAACATTATATTTCGCGAAAACAATTATGTGTTTTATATCGCGATTTCAACCACTTGATATAATTGTGACCTTTCTCTCTTTTCTACATTTCGATAAACGTATCATCAAATTTGGTGATAAATAGAGTGGATTAATCTAGTAGTCTTAAAAATCATAGGAAAGAAATAGAGTGATGACACATTAGCAAACGGGTAATTTTGGAAGTGAAATTGGCTGCCATTTTACTTGTAAAAAATGAGACATAAACTAAGTCGAAAGTCGAAAATAGTGATGGTACACCATCCCTCCCCTGGTTTGCAAAAGTTAAAACGATTTCTGAATCCAAGTGATCGTGCCTTACTCATGGCAGAATGTGATTAATATCGGTGGATGGTAAGGATTAATAGTACAAAGGGTCTGGTATGTAGACAGTTGTAGTTGACGTAACATTGGCATCAGATGAGAAAACCAGATTTAGTTGCTTGTCCAAGCTGTTTTTAATTATTTTGTAGAGCTGATAGGCCTCAGTTAGACTACGTAAGTGCAAATAGGCACACATAATGAAAATGTTTTCCTGGGTTTCCTTTCTTAATAAAAATCACAGAACTGTCGAAGTCAACATGTACTGTTATACGAACACTTCAGCCAGGCGGGTCTACATTTGTTGTATCCACATAATTCCATTCTTAGGAAAATATATACATAAAATTAAGGTCCAAGGGAAGTGCTTGAGATTTCATATCTCGTATATCGGGGATTTTAGTTTAGAGTCCCCATACAATTTCATATTAAAGTGAAACCACCAACTCCTGAACAAACGCAGACTTTGGCTCGGGAGCATAAATAAATCGGGAAAGATACTGTTACATTGCCATTAAATCGTAAAATATTTTTACATCGAATCAAGTTGTGACTATTAAGAATATTATTTGAAATTAAACTGAAATGTTTTACAAGGATAATGTCTTGAAATCTATTCTATCAAATAATCTCCGTTCCGCTCTCATTCATGAGCGCAGCACTGCAGATCTCTCGTGGCAGTAGTCGTAGCTTTCGATGCTTCGAATTGATTATACGGAGATGATTTTGGCTTCTATATATCTAAAGTTTGATTCCCCGGGACCTCCTTCATCGGAGAAACTTGTACCACTTATGTCACGGAGTCTGAATAAGAAAATTCCCGTTATAATTTGTTGTGACGCAAACACACACTGGAGAATCCCTCTTTAGTTCTCTAAGCGCGTCTAAACTTGAAATTCTTCTAATCCATCTAATATTAAATTGAAGAGTAACAAACGATATTCTAACTTCTGATCACACGTGTATTTCATTTAATCTTTCCTTTAAGAGATCACCTCTAAAATTTTATTAAAACAATAAATTTACAAACTGAGAACTTCACTCACCTAGTCTAATTCGATCGGGAGAAGATATTGATTGCTTTGTAAACTCGCTGTCGAATGCAATTTCGCCAGCTTTTGAGAATTCTTGCCCGCTAATTACCAAACAAAAATTTCAGAACAAACCATTCTAGTAGTCGAAGCTCAAAAAGTTGAGAGAAACTACTAGAAAACTGAGTTTTTTTTTATTTACCTATTCAAGATTACAACTGATTCAGAGATCATCTAGTAATTTATCTAGCTTAAATTATTTTCTTGGCTTAGGATGAGTAACCTATTGGTTACTCATTACAATAATTTCTTATTCTAATTCAAGCTGCCCAGCTCCAGCGATTTCTGCCTTTCAAGTCTCCTCGCTCCATTGGTGGTGTCCAACATACGGGGGATATCTGCATTTTCATGTCGAGATAATCAGTGTACGTGTTTCTTTATTTCATCGGTGACGTATTCCATCTTCAAGTCCATATGAAGGTTGTCGTTCCTAATGTACCATTGGACATTCACAATCCCACGCAGCACTTTATTTTGTAAGCATTGTATCATTTGAACATAGGTTGTCTCGGCACAACTCCAAAGTTGGGTACCATAGGTCCATACTGGTTTTAGCATTTGCCTGTATAGAAGCAATTTGTTGTGTATTGAGAGCTCAGAATTTCTACCCATGAGCCAGTACATTTTCCTATATATGATGTTTAACTCTTCTTTTTTCTTCTTGATGTGTTCTTTCCATCTTAGCCATGCCAAGTTATTTAGCTGTATTTGCATATGGAATTTGCAAATACAGTTGAGGATAAGGTTGAAGTTGAGGATATTTTTGTGTTGCGGGGCACGTGTCTGCTGCCAGATTCTACGAGCTTTCCGCTTCTCTTTAACTAGTTCTCTGACCTCAAGAGGATAATTGTGTTGCAGCTTGTTGGATAGTATTATTAAAGGCTTCCAGTTCATCTTCCAGCTGCACCTTCGTTCTAATTATAATGTTTAATATTATTTTTCATAATTACGGTAGATCCACCTCTAGCGTTTTCTCCTGGATGAATAGCGTGGTAGCATTCATAGTCACGTATTTTAATAAATGAATTTTCTGTTAAATGAGTTCCCGATACAAGACATATATGTATTTTTTCTAGGTTTAAAAAAATTTCTAGCTCTGAAACATGCTGTGGTAATCCTTTGCGCTTCAAATAATAAGTCTAAGTGGTCTATTCATTTGATTAGTAGAGCATTGATGTAAGCTCATACGTAGCTTCTTGTCTATACAACTTCTTATGTATACCTTCTAGACCACGATCTTGTTTTGCTAGGCGGGAATTTATCGTTTCTATACTTCGAAATATTCTTTCGTTAGTAGTATTAGTTAACAGCTACGTTATCTGCGAGTAGGATCTCCTCTCTGGTCCTATGAGCTCTGATTGTGGCAACAATCTAGTTGTAGTTGGAATCCTTACTATTTTAACGTTAGTGGTTTGGATCGAATGGCGTGTTTTATTTCTTAATCTTTCCAGTTGTACCGCTACTTCGCATCCTCCATAGTTGGCTGGGTGTTGTTCTTTACAGTTTATATACCTTGCAGGTTCGGTTCGGCTAACAGAACAGTCTATCGCGTTGTGTCTGCCGTTGTATTTTACGCACCTAACGTCTCGCCCGAAATATCTTTGGGTGTGATTAAAACCTTGGCATTTTTTGCAATGAGGTATTAATCCCGTGTTCTTTTTCAGTGGTTCTATTTTTTATCGCTTTGATATTAAATATAATTGAATTTTTTCGCTTTTATTGAAGGTGAGCATGAATAGCGGGATCCCTCTTTTAATAATCTTGGTTCCTTGATTATTTTGAACTTTCTCTCGTTAAGAATGGTTACTACATCTTCAATTTGCAGTTCTTTCATTTTGAGGTTTTCTATTATATCCTCCTTCTTGCAGGTGGAATGAAGACCTCTGGCCATAATCTTAATTTCTCTATTATTTTTGTCTTCATAGATATTCCACTATTTACCTTCTTCTGTGAGCTTTGTGGCTAAAGCTCTACATGCATCGGGATTCGTCGTTTGTCGTTTGTAGACCCTGAATTTCATTAGAGTATATATTCGTAAGCTCAGTAATGCCTATCATATTAATTGTCGATGAGACCTTACTTAGCCTTCATTGCAACCTTGCGTTGTTCTTGTTGCTGGTGATGTTGAGGTACAGGCACTGGTTCAGTAGTTTCATTAACTGTTGCTTGCAAGTGCTCCCAAACTTCTGGCGAGAATTCTGCTCTTCGTTTCTTCTTTAGTCTATTCTTTTATTTGTGCATCCAATGAGTTTCTCTTGCAAGTTCCTTATCATATGTTTAGAACTCAGCGTTAGTACAGGCAAGTGTGCTGACTTCGTTATAGCTAGTAAGAGGAGTTTCCAGAATTTTCATCAATCTGGTCTTCTTCAGCTCCACATTTTCTTTCTTTAACTCAGCGATGTCATTGTTAAGTGATGATAACACTTTTTCTATTTCACTCAGTCTTCTGCGTAGTTCAGCATTTTCTGCTGAGTCACAAACTATGTTTATCTAGGTGGTTAGGTGATGATTTAGATATTTTGAACTTCGATCGAATGGGCATTCCAATGGTTGGCTCACCCCAGAATCCTTTGAGCCGGCCTCGTTAGAGGGTGGATTAACTAACTAAGCAGTTGGGGCACCACCTGGGGTAAAAATTCCTTTTTTTGTAAACTCCATTGCATTAAGGACAGGAGAACATCATTTGCTAGGTTCTCGGTGTTCGGTTATCCTGTCATGTCTCGGTCGCCAGAGCCTCGTTGCCAGAGCCTCGTGAGGTTAACATTTGGGCTTATATATTGACGTTCTAGACCGATGCCCCTTACCCCCAAAACTGAAGGTAGCTTGAAAAACAAATCTTCAGGCCGATTGGGATAACTTCTTGGTTGCGTGGAAAGTGTATAAAAAAATTTAAAATCTGCTCATACATCCACAAGGTGCAGTTTCTGCGATGAAATCAATATAGTATATCGGCGGTCACCAGGAATCAAAGAATTTTGACCAAAAAATATAAATGTTGATTTGAAACTCTTCGTTTACCAAACGGAAAGTTATTTTCAAAAAGGAGGTTGGTGCTGAACTGCTTCTCTATGTTAATTTTCTTGGTTGCGCGGTCAATCAACAATCTAGTACTTTTGCTGCTACGGTTGATTGCTTTCTTTCGCAAAGGCTAATTACGTACGACGTTCTGTATTGGAGTTTGTTTTCCTTTTATTCATTTAATGAGGGCGGTTCCGATGGGATTTTCTTCGCTGAATTACCTTGTATACTTCTTCATCTCCAAGCTTGCATGACCTTTGATTTCATTCCTAGCTCGGGGAGACGGAGTCGAATCGTTTTTATACCCAAAACTGACAGGTGGGATTACATTAAGGGCCTTAAGAGTTTTCACCCAATAAGTCTGTCCTGGAACTTTTTGAAATCTTTGATAGATTCATTAGGGATTACTTCTTGTCTATTTCTCCCTCTCGAATCTCGCTTTGCCGAAAGTTGAGTTGGTTGGGTTCTCAGTCTCTGTAAAAATTACCAAAGGTTCTCCACACGACAGTTTACTCTCACGACTGTTGTGGCTCTTGATTATCGATGATATGTTAGTCAAAGTTCAACAGTCTTGTTGTATAACTTTATAACTATCTCAGGGAAGCATCTGAATGTCATATTTGGCCAGATGCTAGTCAACTTAAAGTGTTTAATAGTTGAGCCTAATGGTCTACTAGAAAGTATCGCGTGCAGGGCTGTTACTGGTGGTTTGTTGTTTATTCCACTCATTGCCACGGTATCCATTCCTTTCCTTCCTCGCCTGCAGACCTTTATTTTGGGCAGAGCTTGCTCGGCATCGTTTTCTTGCACGCAATATATATATATATATATATATATATATATATATATATATATATATATATATATATATATATATATATATATATATATATATATATATATATATATATATATATATATATATATATATATATATATATATATCGAATTGTAAATTTAGTTTAAACTGTTTAATTTTTAAAAATTCATTCAAAAATAAATTATTTATTTCTTATTGCACAAAGAAATATTTATATTAATCGCATTTTCTTTAACTTTATTTAATATTCATCGTCGTATACAAACGTGCATGTTACAAGATCGATGTATGATTCCGCAATCTCTGTAATATTATTTTATTATTTTATACCGATATGGTAAAATGATACAAGTTCAAGCTGTTACAATATTTTATTTCTTTTGAACCCTAATGCCTTTAGGTTTAAGAAAGTCCAAATCAAGATCAAAAAGAAAATTGTAAAACGACTTACACTTATTTTTACAGTTCCTCGTAATTATGCATAATTATTTAATTTTCTTTATAGACCCACTAGAGGTGAAAATTGTGAAGCGGGAATGTTTTAATCGATGGTACAGTCTACTGCCGTACTATGCGGCCCTGACATTATCACGTGTCCCTCTACAGGTAATTATGATCTCAATTATAAATAAAATATGTACAAAACTGGAATAATTAATATTTATTTTTATAGCTTATGCTTAACATACTCTTTTTATCGCTTGTATACTTTATGTCCGGTTTACCCCGAGAATTATGGAGATTTGGATTATTCACATTCATTTCGATGATAACATCGTTCGTAGCTGAAGGTATGGGATTATGGATTGGAGCCACATTTAGTATTACAAATGGATGTGCAATTGGACCATTGTTCTTCGCACCATTTTTGGGCCTTGCAATTTATGGATTTGATTTTGCACAACAAATCCCTACAATCATGAATGTTGCAATGAAATTCTCATTCATTCGTGGCAGTGTTATATCACTGGTTTTTATAGTGTTCGGATTTAATCGTAGGAAATTAGATTGCAACCAAGAATATTGTCATTTTGATGATCCCAAAGTTTTGTTAAAATATTTGGACATTGAAAATTTATCGCTACTAACGGAAATTAGTATTTTACTGGCGATTATGATTTTCTTTAGAATACTGTTCTACCTTAGCTTAAGAAAACGGTTTCATAGTTAAAAAATATTTAGGTACATAATTAGCTTAAACATTCCGTTCTAGGTGTATACATTTGCCGAAAAAATCAAAGTAAGATTTTTGTCTTTAAATAATTTAGGTACTTACTCTGTGGTATAGTTATTTAGAAAATTATAGAATTAAGGTTAATAAATAAGATGCGGTTAATGGTTCTATATTTAAAGAATATATGTAATTATAATTTATATACAAATATTTTTAATTTTATAAAAAAAGAACATGACTTGTACTGAAATAAAAAGCGTTGTCGGTAATGATGTTTGTGTTTTAATATAAAAAATCCATGGGCGAGATCATAAAATTCGACCGGGAAAATCAATTGTTTCTAAATATGTCAATAAACAAACACAAGAAATGGTCGAAAATGGAAAAATAGTCAAAGTTTACCTATACATTATTGCATGAAATTATAAATAAACGAAAATTTAACGTATTTTATGGTCTCGCCCCTGATGAAGGCCGTTTATTCGAAGTTTATTAATTCAAAGTTTCCATCGTAAAAGTACCAAAAAATACGAACGCAGGTAAGTTTTATATTCTTAAAATGTCCATGAAGGATATATAAAATTCACTTGATTGAAAATGTGGTAAGCCCGATTCTAGAACCTCTAGAATGATTTCTTCAGAACACGCAAAGATTTGTTGTTTAAATCGTATATCCGATTCTCTTCGAAAAGCTTTCGCCGAATCAGCCAAAGGCAAACGCAAAAAATATGACATCACTCTATAAGTTCGGAAGCATTTGGTGACATACCTCATATCTCAGTAACCTGAATAACTAAGTATATATTTCGTGGCATGCGCACATACATGTACAAACAACCGTGAATAATGGCGGGAATACGATTTACCAAATTATTTATAAGAATTCTAATGATCTGTAATTTAGCAAACCGTACTCCTCTGTGCTGGTACATCACTCAGTTTTGTTATTAAATCCAGATTGTATCTGAGGTTAACAGTGAATAGTGCAATGTACCAAAGAAGTCTACGAAGGAATTTAAATAATCACGAATACATTTCAGTTCAAATTAAATTGGTTTAGTACTGCACGACGACTACCTTCAAATTGTAAAGTTGTGGTGTCACCTGAACTAGGATATCAGTGCAAGCTATAATCGGACGATTTACATAGAATTGTTTACATAGAATCGATTTATATAGAACTTTTAATAATATGCCCAAAACGTCAATCCTTGAACTCAAATTCAAAAAAAAATTACTAATTACTACTAATTATTTGCTAGGTATAAAATATTTATTTAACTGAATCCAGATGATATGAATCTAATCGTAATCCGCAAATAAAACAGGAATTTGGTATTTTCCTGTCTCTAAAAATTTCATTTATTGTCTCCTCGGCTAAACATTGCTTTTTACATTCTCGGCACCATCGAGATTCAAAATTAGGTATCTGCAATTATAAAATAATTTAATTATTTATGCAAATTTTATTTATCAAATTGACCTGTATTTGTGTTATGAAACATCTTTCATTTTGGTGCCCTTCTTCGCAAATCAGTTGGTCATTTGGTAATGGATTAAAACAATAATTACACAGCTCCGACTCGTACGCATCCAAATATACGGTTACATCTAAAATTTTTTTAATTTCCACTATTAGATTATGTTGAATTTTACCAAATTGTTCCGGTTCAAACGATTCGGTTGAAAACTTTAGTAGAAATATTCGAAGACATTTGGCCGCCAGGGTTTGTGATTTTGATATAAAACTTTGTTTTTTATAGTAATTATTTAGAAATGACAAATTATTTAGCGCTAGGATTATTTCGATTATTGTTGTACAAATTTCAAAGTATTTCAAATTGACCAATTGCCGTTTTTCACTACGAAAACGAAAATACCCAGCTTTTATGCCAAATATGATTAATTTTAATCGCAAGCGATAAATATATTCTTCGGTTAAATTGATATTGTCGAAAATGGACCCCATAAAATCATCATCAATTTCCTTATTGCGCCAAAATAATTGTCGAATTATTTCTATTGCATCATAGCATTTTGATAGATTACATGATTTATTTTCTTTTAATATTTGGTACGGATCCAATAAAGTAAAATGGCAAATAATAAGGCTGGTAGGACATCGAAGTTGCAGGTGATCAAAATCAGCCACGGGATTTACCGCAAACATGACGAGGCATTTGTTTTCACTTGACGTAACACCACAAATCTTCCACTTACTGCAATCTACACCACATTTAACTTCTTCTGAACTAAACACAAAACTATCATCAGTAATATTTATATTCATAAATTCAGTATATCCGGAATGTGCGGTAATGATGTAATTATAATCTGAGATATCTGTAATACCGCCGATACTCAAGCTATTGAAATAATGAACTTCGCTCATCAAGCATTTTCCATTAGCATCGATTAAATTTATAAGAATGTGCTGCTCTTTTGCTATAACGATTAACAAATTATTGCGAAATTTTTTGATATCTATATACCTAATAGAAATTCCATCACAATCTTCCCAAATATCAGCCAGTTTTTTAATAACAAATTTTGGTTGGTCGCTAATTTTGATAGAGAACAGTTTTATTTCACCTGTTTCACAACCACACACTAAATATGTGAGATCATTTGCCTTTAGAAACCATTTCATTATGTTAACATTGCATCCAGCAAGGTAAGGTTCATCGTTCAACTGTGCGTTTAAATTCGAAACGTTTGATCCTTCAAGTTGGTAAAATAATATTTCGGCATTTCGATATGAGCACGCTATAAATGCCATATTATTGTACGTTTCATTAAGCCAACATACCGATTGTATCACAATGTGATCGACTTTATTCTGCAAATCCTTAATGTTAGAACATGGTTTCGCGTTAAACGAATTAAGTTTCGATAACTGTTCCATACGTAAATCGGTTAAATTAATTATCGGCAGAAAGGTTCGTTCACTCAATTCCAACGAATTTGTTATGTTTGTTTCACGACAATTTAAAATTAATACACCATTGTTAGTTAAAGTTAATAGCAGATTCGGAATAAAACTATCTGGCGCCCAAGCATGGTCCAGTAGTCTAGCATTCGAATTTGCCGATAAGCTGGGTATCATAGTATTATCTAGTAACAGCTGCAGCCGGTCCTCACTTTTTGAATTGTTCATTAAACGGCTTGTAAGTTTTTTAATGTTTTCAGTTGGCGTGCTTGTATCACAACGGGCTTGCAACACTTCCACATTTATGGCGTTCAAATCAAATATTAATGTGGGTTTAAAAAAAATAATTTCTACCACAGACTTGGAAATCAAGGAGAAATATCCAGTTTTTGATGATATTAACGAATACGTTGAATATAATTTGATGGGAAATGCTGTTGAATTTATTTCGATCAACTCCATCATAGTTCGAATTTATTAATTTTTTATATTTGTTATCTGTCAATGAAACAAAAATAAATTACGTAATTATTTGTATAAACACTTATATTTTTAATAGTTATTTTATTTAAGGTATAATGGGGACCAAACAAGGATTCGAATTTATTAAAGCGGTTAAGCATTATATGACGCACAGACACGGATTTGATAAATGCCTAAGGAAGGTTGTTCATTTACCAATTCATGTTCACATTATGTATTAATCTAATTTAACAGTTTGCAAAAACAAAAACCGGAAGTCGTTTCAACTAAAATTGTTGTTCGTTATTTTCCATGTATCTACACATCTATTCAGATAACGATACTCGCTGGTGGAGAAGGAATGTGTCGCGCAGAGTTTATAGTATCACAGGAGCATCTGAACCACGGCGGTGGTTTACATGGAGCTTTCACGGCAACTATAGTGGATGTTATAAGTACATACGGATTAATGTCTTACCAAAATATCCCACCCGGTGTAAGCGTTGATTTACATGTGAGGTTGGCACAGCTCCGTAATTTTTATATTTTGAAATTTTAATTGTTCTACTTAATTTAAGTTATCTGAAGAGTGCAAGAGAAGGCGACCACATAATAATTGATGCTAGTACAATAAAAACTGGAAAAACTTTAGCATTTCTGGAGTGCCTGCTAACGAATGGTTCCACTGGAAAGATCGTTGCGAAAGGTACTCATACGAAATATGTAGGAATGCCTTTGACAGTTCCCGATTACGCAAAAGTTCTAAACTTGCCAGAAAGTTTCGTCAGTTCAAGTTTATTTAATTGAAATTAATTACAAAACGCTTGTAGATAAAATCTGCATGGAATAATTTTATTGATTTTCAAGGAATAAGAAAAATGCCCTTAAGTACCGGCAAAAACAGTGGTTTATTAGGTTTGATTTACACATTTATTCAAAATTTAGTTTCTTAGGAGATGTTTGTACATAAATCAGTATATCCTCGTGGTGACTTCCGGGTATAACGGTTACTTGTTCTGGTCATTTTGTAAAGGAGGGGGCCCCTTGAAAAATGCTTGTACTCAATTGCTCTGGCGATTCAAAAGCACCTCGAACGAGTATCGCTTTAGCTTCTGTTTTCTAGATTAGGGTTGAGAAGCTGATGAAATGGATGTTGGTCTTGCAGCAAACAAACAGCAAGCCAAACAAAATATCTGACATTTTATAAACGACTAATTAGGGACAGTGCTTAACGTGGAATGAAAATTAAGGTACATAGAAAGAGTGTAGATGTAACTATATTAAAGTTTTTTCAAAACGAGACTTGATCATCAATAAAATGTTGATATGTAGATTATAAAATGTGTATACAAATACAGATGAATATATCATGTAATTATTAAGAGAAATAAATGATTTACATCGCAAATACCGTTGCTAAATTTTTACATATTTCTTTTCATTTCTATGTACATATGTACATGCATATTTCACACATCGCAAGTATAACAAAACTGAAAAGTTGAGCCGGTAACACAAGTTCTACGGTTTTCGACACAAAATTCGGAAAATGATGAAATTGTGGTTCAACTATCCAACACCTATAGCGTGAATGTACCTATTTTCTATTCTGCGAAACATAATTATTTACACCATTGTGTTTTGTGTTTTTTATTTTGTGTTGTAGTGAATCTATAATTAAATATTTCGGACACTTTTGATTATAAAAGTTGGTGATGATTTTAACAAAATTTCAGGAAATTGCTGAAATTTTCGCAAATAAAAATACTTGAGATGTAAAATAATGTAGGTATGTACACATGACTGGTACTAGGTTCCAATATTTTTACTCACCAGTGTTTTACATTTCTGTGCTGTCAAAATAATACTCAATACCAAAAATTACATAATTGTATAAATTATTAATAAGCATAACAGTTAGTTCTACTGCATTAGTTTTATTTAATTTATTAGACATTTTAATGGGCACTAAACCAGGATTAGAATTTGTTAAAGCGGTTGCAAATTATATGGTGCGAGGACAAGGATTTGATGGATGCTTAAAACAGGTAGCCTTTTGTTTAAGTAATTACATACTTACATAATTTAATATTGCTGCAAGCTTTTTAGAAGCGGTTTATAAACAATTTTTTAGTTTATAAACTGCAAAATACAAATTTTATTTTGGCACTTAAAATTTTGGTTATGTTTACGCCGGTTTTACAACATAATATGTCATTGTTAAATCTATTCCGAAAAAATCGGAATTCCTTTTAAAATTAAAATGGTTCGGTATTTTTCATATTCTCTCAGCTTAAAATAACCGCTGGTGGTGAAGGTATGTGTCGCGCAGAATTTAAAGTAGGACCAGAACATCTTAATCAGGGTGGTGGTTTGCATGGTGGTTTTACGGCAACTGTAGTGGATGTTGTAACTACTTATGGATTAATGTCGTTACAAAATGTGCCACCCGGTGTCAGTGTTGATTTACACGTCAGGTTAGTAAGGAAAAATGAATAATAACATTGAAATTCAATTATTTTTTGTATTAAATTTTAGTTATATGAAAGGGGCAAAAGAAGGGGATCAAGTAATTGTTGAGGCGAATACAATAAAAACTGGGAAAAATTTAGCATATTTAGAGTGCATTCTGAAACATGCTACAGATGGTTCGATCATTGCGAAGGGTACTCAGACAAAATATGTAGGGCCACCCTTGAAAGTTCCAGATTATTCTTAATCTTAATTTGTAAGTGATATAACGTAACGTCACTATTCCAAGAGAAGCTCATCGCGCGAAATTCTTTGTATGTATAATATTTTGTTCTACGGCTACCTAGTTTTATTTTTAATACCAATTTAGCCCATGGTAACGGTGCATTCTCATCTGATATTGCTTTGCAATTATTTGCAATCGGTTTCTTTGATAGGACACATTCAAGATAATTCCGTATCGGTATATACTCGTACATTTTTATACACATACATAAGAAAATTACAAAGCGATTCTTTCGTCGTGATTCTTTCCTCGTTTCCTTCTCCTTCACCAACAAACTAACAACAGTTTGTTGGTGAAGGGGAAGAAAACGAGGAAAGAATCAAAGTGTGGAATGGCGGAATGAAACCAAAAATTTCCCGAAATTGTTTAGGGAAATTTTGAACCCTGCAATAAACACAGCAACTTGTTTATATTTTGAAGGCGAATTCACGAAGCGGGATTATTTTTAATCCAACTCTTTAGCCAATTAATTCTTTATATTCAACATTCAAGTCCTCTCCAATTTAATCCAGTATAGGAACCCCCCGCGGATTTTGCGAAAAAAAACGTATAATTTTTTTTCGATTAAATAAAAATAAATGATGGTAACCAAAACTACAAATACAATACATACAAATTTTGTGAACAACAAATACATACAAATTTTTATGAACTCGTATAAATGTGTGTGTATATTATAACAAATATATTTTTACAACAAAATGAGTGTTGTCCGTTTAGTGTCCGAGTGCCATGAATATTGAATATATCACATCATATATTGTAATTTTACCGGAAAGGATGTGACCTATATTAAACTCTGTCGATATACCTAATAAAAATGAGATGATTTTAATTTTATTAAATTTGTCTGAATATGATTTCCATTTTTTATTAGGTTTGAATAGATGTACACTCATTAAATGTGATTGAAAATGTATATTATCATGCACACCATGATAATGTACATTTGTTTTTCGACAAAATAAATAAAATTAAATATAAAAAATTGTGTATTTTTAAATAAAATTTAGTTTACTTAACATCGAATTTTTATATGTACCCTCCTATGTACTGATAAAATTTTGACTAAATTTATCGAGTTTTTTTTGTTGGATGCATGCACAAAATTTGTATAGCAGTTTTGCTTGCAATCATTTATTTTATTTAATCGAGAAAAAATTATATCTAGTTTTTTTCGCTAAAATCTGCGCATGGTTCCTACAGGTTTAGTTGAAATATTTTCATCTTTTGAGCAAATAATCCTGTATAGGAACCATGCGCAGATTTTAGCGAAAAAAAAACTAGATATAATTTTTTTTCGAGAAAATAAAAATAAATGATTGCAACCAAAACTGCTATACAAATTTTATGCATGCATCCAACATAAAAACTCAATAAATTTAGTCAAAATTTTATCAGTACATACATATGGAGGGTACATATAAAAAAAATAAAAACTCGATATGTTAAGGAAAATAAATTTTATTTAAAAATACACAATTTTTTTATGTTTAATTATATTTATTTTTCAAAAAACAAAATGACCTTAGAAAATGGTGTGCATGATAATGTACATTTTCAGTTACATTTAATTGGATGGATACATCTCTTCAAACCTAATAAAAAATGGAAATCATATTCAGACAAATTTATTGAAATTAAAATTAAAATCATCTTACTTTTATGTTTTATTCATGTATAATACAATTTTCTTATAACTTTAATAGACTTTTTTAATTATTTAAGTGTGTTAACACAAACTAAATTTTTTTTTTTTTTTTTTTTTTTTTTAATTTAATTTATTTGTTTGGCTTGACCTCTTCGATCACATTGCCAATGATTGTGTCATGTCAAAACTTTTATGTTATTCGACGTTGTTGTGTTTCGTTATGCTTTCTTACTTAATATTTTTTTTTTTATTTTTTACTTTTTTTTTATTTTAATTGATTTTATTATTGATCTTATTATTCATAAGTATTACTTTCCTAACTTGGTTTTATTCTTTTACATTAGTCCTTTTATTAATTTAGTTATTTTATTGATTAGATTTATTATCTTTTCTTCTTTTTTTTTTTTGAGCTCAATAATCTTTATTGAAATGTACACCGTCCCTCTTCATTTTATTAGACGTCTCCTTTTATTTCTTCTAAGAATTTTATTATGTCTTCATACTCTCCCATCTGCTGATCGATCAAAATTTGCTGCAGTGTCTTCTCTTTTATTGTTTTAAATTTCTCTCTTATCTTGTCGTGTTTTTTACACTTCTCTATCATGTGTCGTGCATCCTCCGTCACTCGGCACACTTCACACTCGTCATTATCTATTTTCTTTATGAGTTTTAAAAATGTTCGGTCATACGTGTGGTTCGTTCTGATCCTCGTCAATCTTTTTATTGTTCCTACGTCCATTTCTTTTTTGTGAAACCAGGGTCTATTTTTTGTTGTGTTATTAATGTTTTTTCTATGCTGTGTTCCTTTTGTCTCTGTTCTCCTTACAAACTCTTCATTCCATTTTTCGTATATTTTCTCCTTAAATATTCTTATGTTCTCTTCTAATGAGAGTTTTATCTCTAGAGTCCTATTTGATTTTGTTCCCATTTTTGCTGCCATATCGGCCTCGTCGTTTTCTTCTAGGTTTATATGGCTTGGTATCCATACTATTTTGACTCTGATGTTTTGTCTCTTTATACTCTCTTTTATCTGTTTTTCGTAATACTTCTCATTTTGTTTACTATTTTTTCCCAATGCCGCACAGGTACTAAGCGAGTCTGTAATTATCATTACTTCTCTCATATTGTTTTTCATTGCTATTTTGATTGCTTCCATTATTGCGATGGCTTCTAAAGCTTTTATCGTAATTTCTTCTTTTATTTTATAGCTGAAAGTTTCTGCATTATATTTATTATATATTCCTATTCCCCTTTTCCCCCTGATTATTGAACCATCGGTAAAACTCATGTTTTGGCTTCTGTTTTCCTCTAGATATTCTAAGGTGAGTTGTTTTAGCTGTGTTTTGTTATAATTTGCTAATGCCTTTATTTTCATATGCAGCTTAGTATCCACTTCCAAACTACTTTGTGTTATTTCGTCATTTCTTTCTGTTTGTTCCTTATTTTCTGGTAGCTTGTCTAGGTTGCTTTTGTATTCCATGTATATTTTTTTTAATGCGTTATTTATTTTGCCTTCTCCTATTCTTTTCCCCATCGTTGTGTTATTATATAATTGTTTAGCTATGTATGCATATTTGAAAAAGTCCAGTTTCAAAGCTATTGGTACTTCTCCGGCTTCCGCTATTATGGCTGTTGTTGGTGTACTCTGTGTGAGTCCTAGACAGACCCTTAGACTTGAATTTGTTACTTTCTGTAGTATTTCTTTGTTCCTTTCTGTGGATATAGTTGCTGCACTATATCTTATCCTGCTTTTAATTATGCTCTTATGTATGTTGAGTAGTGAGGATGGATGTGCGCCTCCTTTTTTTCTCGCTATTATTTTTATCATGTTGATAGCTTGCATGCATTTTCCTTTTACCGTCCTTACATGTTGATTAAAATTTAGCTTTTTGTCGATAATGTACCCCAGAACTTTTATTTGATTCCGCTCCTCTATCTCTGTATTGTTTAGTTTGATTTTAATTTGTTTTTCTTTTCTTTTTTTGTTTATTGTTATGTATGCTGTTTTTTGAGGATTAATTTTCAGTTGTAGTTCTTGTAGTTTATCATTGAATTTTTTTAGTATGTTATTTGCTTTGCCTTCCGCCTCTTCTGCATTTTTCCCCGCAGCTATTATTTGGAAATCATCCGCATATTGCAGGATTCTTATGCCTTCTTCTGTCATTTCGTGAAGTTTGCTTGTGTATATATTGAAGAGGTCCGGACTAAGAGGATCCCCTTGTGGAATGCTTTGGCTGGTTGTCTTTATAATCTCCTTGTCCCCATTCTTAAAGATGATTTTTCTGTTTATTAATGACTTATATACCCAATTTGTATATTCATTTGGTATTTTAAATTGTTGCATTATTGTTATAAGTTTATTTATGTTCACCATATCAAACGCCTTCTCTATATCGGTTGCTATGACTATTGATACTTTATTGTCTTCTTTATTTTTCTCCAGTATGCATATAAGCTCATTGATATAGTCTATCGCTGATTTCCCTTTTCTGAAACCATATGTTGTGTTTGGTAATATTTTGTGTTTTTCTAAATGTTCGTTTATTCTTATTTTTATCAGTTTACTAAGTATTTTTGCCATCGTTGCGTATAGGTGTATTCCTCTGTAGTTCTCTCCTCTTGATGCATCTTTATTTTGTTTTGGTATTGGGATGATCTTTATATTTTTCCATTTCTCTGGGTATTCTTGTTTTTCCCACAGGTCATTTAAGAACTCTGTTATTTTTTTTAAGTGTTGGCTCGGTAGTTCTTTTAATATTTTATTTGTAATTTTATTTATTCCTGGCGCTGTGTTTTTGTTATTTTTTATGATGTTTGTTATTTCCTCTGTTTTAAATTCTGCTTTTGAGGTGTATACTAGTGGCAGCTTCGTTTTGTTTTGCGGAGTTGTGTACGATTCCTGTACATTATTTTCCATAAATTTCTCCATGTTTTCCAAATTGTTGAAAATGTCATACTTTTCTTTATTTTTGTTGTTGAATATCCTAATTTTCTGCCACAGCTGTTTTGTGTTTAGAGTCGGGTTTATTTCTTTTATAAATTCATTCCAGCTTTTTTTCTTTTCTTTTCTTATTTCTCTTCTAAGTATACTTGTGGCTCTTTTCAATTCTACCTCTGTATATATATTATCTCTATTTTGATTATATTGTTTCAGCTTTTGTTTTTTGATTTCCCACATACGTTTTATTTTTTCTGTCCACCAAATTTTCGGCACATACTTGTTTTTACTTTGAATTATCACCGTGTTATCTTCTATTATTTTTTGTAGCGACTCCTCGTAGTCTTCTAGGCTGAAGGTGTGTTCTGGCTTTAGTTTCAGTATCTGTTTTGTTGCTTTTTTATAGTTTGTCCTTGTTGTTTCTTCATGGTTGTAGACATTCATATTTTCAATTGTTATTCTTATTGGTAGATGGTCCGATGTGCCTATTTTTATTTGGTCAACAGTCCAATCCGTTTTTCCTGGCAGATCTGGGGAGGTTATTGTTAAGTCTATAGCCGATCGTCTTCCGTGATGTCCTATCCAGGTGTCGTTTCCATTATTT
Source organism: Nephrotoma guestfalica (assembly GCA_963691935.1). NCBI lineage: Eukaryota > Metazoa > Arthropoda > Insecta > Diptera > Tipulidae > Nephrotoma > Nephrotoma guestfalica. The sequence continues at coordinate 114,902,987 of OY829915.1, forward strand.
AGTGTCACAAAATGCGAGTTCGAGATAATTTCTGCTATTTTTTTTCCTCTACTGTCTGTTTTGTATATCCCCAAGTATTATAGTGTTATTTTTATTATCGTGTTGATTTATTAGAGATTTAAATTTATTTTTTATTGTGTTACTATTTATGTTAGGTGGGATATATATTCCTATTATGTTTATTTCGTTATTATCCTTATCTATTATTTGGAGTTTTATTGTTTCTATCGGATTAAGGTTGTTTATATTATTTTCTATTTTTTTAATTTTTATTTTATTGTTCACAATGAATCCCACTCCTCCGTAGTTGTCTTCTCTTGATGCTATACATACTTTATTGTTTTTAAATTTTATCTTGTTATTCTCGTTTGTCCAGGTTTCCGAGATGAAACCAATGTCTATTTTTCCTTTGTTCATATATTCTTCTAGTTCTTCTTTATTTGACATTATACTTCTTATATTTATTTGCAATATCGATAGGTTACTCCTCATGAGCGGTATTTATTTTTTTGTTGTTTTTGTTTATTATTTTGTCCATATTTTCCAGAAGTTGTATTATCTCTGTTAGAATGATGTCATTTCTTGGGTCATTCGCAGGAGCGTTTAAGTAGCCTTGAGTCGTTGCTTGCACTTTTCTATTTAGATTGCTTATTTCCCACATCTGTTCTCTTATTTCCGTAATACTGTCTAGCAGTTTCGTGTTGTCTGCCTCCAGTTTCGCTTTTATCTGGTTCATCTCATTCCTAATTTGTCTTATTTCGTTTTGTTCATCCTTTTGATGATTCGTGAGAGGAGGGAAATTCGCACCATTTTCGGTGTATTCTGGGATTGTTATCATCCTTTTGGCGTCTCCATACGCTATTTTCTTAGTAACCATAAGGTATTTTATGCTTTTCTGTTTTTTAAATTCATTGCAAATACTGCTGCTCGTCACATGTTGCTCCCCGCAATAGTAGCATTTTGTCTCATTTGTACAATTCTGTCTCGTGTGGTCTGCCTCTGCACAGTTTGTGCATTTTTGCGTGCCTCTACAATGCTTCTGCGTGTGCCCGTAGATTAGGCATCTTTTACATAGCATAGGTTTGGGAATAAAGTAAGTTACTTTCCTTTTGACATTGTATATAGCTATGTCATACGGTAAGGAATTCGATCTGAAAGTTATTTTAATTGCGGTCGTATCTTCGGTTTTTTGTTCTGTATTGTTCCATCTCGTGATTCTCTCGACTTTCATGACTTTCGAGTTTGTTTTTATATTTTCTTTGATTTTATTTAAATCTGCGTTAACTGGAATTTTATTTACATACCCGATTGTTTCTAATAAAAAATTTGGGATGTACGAGTAGCAGTGGTGTATTTTCTTTAGATCTACGTTTTTCAATATTTTATTTGCAGTCTCCATTTCTCTAGTTTGGATTTTTAGTCGATTCTTCCCGTATTGTTTAATGCTTACTATTGCTCCGAAATTTAGCGAATTCAGCTTTTCTGCAATAACTATATCTTCGATTCCCTTTTTTTCCATTATTACGAAGTATGGACCTCTATCTCCTGGCATGTATTTGTTGTCTTTATATGATTCTTCGTTTATTTTATTTTCTGCATTGCCTTCTTCTTTCAATCCCGTACTTCCGGTTTGTGTGTCTTGTACCACGTTTTTTTCTATATTCATTTCTTTTGCATTATGTTCAAACCCATGAAAATCTTCATTCATCTCGTCATCTGCCATCTTAATTTCTTTCGTCTCTATTTTAATTATTTCTTTATGTTTTATTTCGTCACACACTGGTTTTATTTTTTTATTTTCTTGATTATTTAATTTTAATTTTCTTTTTTTGTTTTGGTTGCCGCCATTTTCCTTTCTCTTTTTTCTTTTCGTCCCTAAGGCGTCCCTCATGGACGCTTGCTTTTTTTTTTTTTTTTTTTTTTTTTTTTTTTTTTTTTTTTTTTTTTTTTACTCTCTACTACACAAAATGTAATCGCTTTCTGTCACAACACTAACAACCACTCACTTCACTTTATTATAATTTTTTTAAAAATTTACTTTTATAACACAACACGAAAATTCTATTAATTTATTTAGCACCCTAGTTGCTTAGTCTAAAGTTAAAATCGGAATTGAAACTAAATTTAAAACATAACAAAAAATTTAACCGCCAATGCGAAATGTCAAATTGAATTATGTAAACATAAACAAAATGAACAAAAGTTGTACGCTCGTTTGCTTCAATAAGTAAAATATTAAATATTGTACGTGCGTTTTTCTAGCAACTACAAGAAATTATATCGAATATTTTTTTCGCTAAAATTTGCGCATGGTTCCTATACAGGTTTAGTTGAAATATTTTCATCTTTTGAGCAAATAATCCTGGTTGTACCAACATAATAACAAGAATTATCTAAAATATGAGTAATAATTGTGCTCATATATTTGTTGTTGTTAATATGTGAGAATTATTTAAGTAAAACAATTCCGGTGAGAACCAAAAATTTTGTTGTGCCACAACTGTTGGGCTACAAATTCTTTGGTAATTTATAAATTGTGTTATATGTAACACCGAATATTGTATATGTAATCCCCAGACATACGTTTATTCGATTAAATTAAAATAAAGCCCCAAATAACCGCAAACCAAGCAGAAATTTAAGGTAAACAAAAAATATAAAACAACAGCAAATATATGACTCGAGCGACAGCCAAAGACGAAGTTTTTGAGCAAATCTCATGTGTGCCTATATTCAAGATGGTAGAAAAATAATCCAACTTTATATTCTCGTTTCGTAAAAACGCCTTGAAAAGCTGAATTAGTAAAAATAGTTGTTAACACGTGCGCGCAAATGACTGCTATAGCAGTCTTACAACTTTTTCGTTGTTTAAGGAATAACAACATATTTTTCAATTCTCAACAATACATCACTTTCCGCGACGAAATATCATTGCAATTACAAAAGTTATCAAATGTGTCTTCCTGAGTAACATAAACATTTAGAAAATGTGCGTCAATGTGTTAAGAATTTTTTTTTTAACTACACTTGACGATTTTAATTTATGCGAAGTAAAAAAATAACAACGTTATGCCGGGTGTTTTCAATGCTATATTCGACATAGTTTTTGTTTTTTTTCGTAGAAACACAGAATTTGCAAATATTTTAAAACTAAAATTAAATAAATTTAGAAATGTCATATCGGGCATTTCCACACTAGAGTAACTTGTATCCCGTAACTTCTTCGTTTTATCTCCTTTTACCTACAAAATCAGTTTTATTGCGGGCAAGAACCGGTTTTATAGGTAAAGGACAAAGAAACGAAGACCGGATTTAAGTTACCCTATGGATGTGAATATCCAAAAAATTTAAATGGCGCGCATTCGCACTAATACAAACACACATACGACTACTATAAACTTGCGATTATTGTTTTCTTAAGTCTCGGAATTAGAAGAAAATCGACCCTCAGATCTATTTCCGATGTAGAGCAACTTTAGATAATTTACTTTTAGTTGTTTTTTTGATTTCTCTCTTTCTGTTAATTTGTATTAAATTAGTGTCCGAAAAATTAAAGTACAAACTTTAAAAGTATAAACTATTTAAAAAAATACAACGAAAATGTTGTATCTGTTAATACGTTATTGAATTTTGCTGAATATAAATATTCACACGTGAAATGTAATCTTACTTTTTGTATAGACAGGGTCTCTTGAGTAACTTTGTTACCAACATTATAAAAAAATTAAAATTATCCGAAAGTTGCCAATGGCTTTTTCCGAAAATGCCTAATGTGGGGAAATTGAAATTAAAGTAAAATAAATCGACGACAAAAAAAACTAGTAAGTAAAATAGATTTTTGAAATGTTTCGAGTTTGTCTCAAAACACAATCTTTATGCCGATATATTTTATTGAGCTTCGAAAATAAACGTTACAGCATATCACTGGTATTAGAGTAAGATTTAAAACAATTTTGTAATAATGTGTAGAAAATAAATAAATGGGTTATATATTATATTAATAAACAAATAAATTGCCATTAATGTCGCGGTTTATTTCTTTAACTTCCAAACTTTCGTTTGAGGGGTGATATGAAAGGTTCATGGATTGTTTCGATTTGTTTCTTAGCTTACAAGTCTCTGCATTCGACTTTTGTCCCACAATATAACCCTCCGATGATAGTATGCAATACCCAAAATTCGGTATAATAAATAGTGTGCTTCAATTGGCGTGTTTCAACCGTATAAAAAACGTCTTACTTTGGTTACAACAACAATTCCATATTTCTTCCCAAATTGGAATAGATTGACATACTTTCTTGACCGGTTACAATAACAATTCCATTAGATAAAGCAAAGCTTGGTAAAAAAATAATGCTCCATTCTGTGCTTCCACACGAGGAGTCATGATTGCGGAATCAAACTTCGTTTCTTTCCCCTTTACCTATAACCCCTTTTTCTTTTGTTAATTGTTGCCATAAAAAATTCGGAGCGAATATATTTTATGGCAACATTTTCATTTTTTATAGTAGTTTCGGCGGTGTAGTGGCTCAAAAAAACGTCTGCAAAATTTTGTTTGAATATATTTCTTTTCTTGTCTTATATGTGCAAAATGTCAATGTTATATCTCTTTCATTTTGCAGAAGAAAAATGTTGGTCGCATGTAAATAGGGTATAAAGCAGTTGTTTCGTTTTCGTGATCTCCACTAGATGTCAAAATATATTACATTCCGAATTTCTTTTGTTTTTTTGTATAATATGAACAGTTATAAACTTGTAATAATCATGAAGTGTTTAATATATTTATTTGTAGTTGAAAAAAATTTAAATAAATTTTGGGTTTAGTTTTTTTTCAAGAAAATAACCAACGATTTAATATTTTTTTACCCTATATGTTGGTACTCCGTGGATAAATTTAGCGCTACAAAAATCATTTAAAATTTTATTGAATAATTTTATAAAATTATATTTATGTATTCAATTGTACAACAATTCTATTAGAAGAATAAGAACAGATTTATTGAATACTTTGATTTTTAAATGTTACCTGTTGTTAACTTTATAACTTTTTATGCGGCATTTTAACCAGTTGAAACACACTAAAATAAGTCTTTTAAATACGCCAACTAAAATGTTATAAAATATAAATTGAGACCTGTTCAAATAAATAATTTTTTAATATGCTAAAAATGAAAAAAAAACAGAAATTTACATTAACCTTTCTTGTTTCACATTCAAAAATTTGAAACCCTGTGACGTTTGTAGAACATTTACGATTATTGATTTCTTCGTATTACTAGACTATTTAAAGCAGTTACCGAAATATTGTAAAACTGATGCAGTAAAACTATATGCTGAGCCGAGTCGAGGCCAATTTAGGACGTTTTATTTGTCGTTAATGGAAGCTGCACAGCTTAAATGTACCAAAATTGAAATTAATAAAAATGTTCCCGTTAAAATAAAAATTATAATTTTAGAACTCCGAGTTGAATTATTTTCTATGGATGTCCAGCCTAAGGTAGTTAGACGGCTTCAGCTGTACACCTTGGTAACTTGTATCAATTACCTTCTTCAGTAGCATATTAGTAGTGGGCCAAGCATTGATTAACTCATCCCTCATCTTTCCTATAACTATAGGAATTTACTGCTAAGTTAAAATAAGAATCTACAATTTTAAAGAAAAGAAATGAAGAACTCATAAAACAGTTCAAACACGTGCATCACTTGGGAGACACCTTAACCTGCAATTGATTATAACATTAATACTTTCCTATTAGAAAGGGATGGAAATTGAATTTTCCCCCAGAATAAAAGGCCAAGCAAGAAAAAAGCTCAACACTCCAGAAATGGCAGAAACTTTAGCATCAAAATGAATGTTTGTAGAAGCCAGTGAATCATAAGGAAACAACTAGTTCCAGAACAACAAATAGCTAAACTAACAGAGAAAGCACTTCATCAATTGACGTTGTTAGAATATCAAATAATTCCACTATACGAGGATACTTTGGGGATCTTAAACAAAAGAACCATCAAATAGAAAATGATGTGAACGCCATTCAGAAAGAAAAAGCGAAACTGTACAAGAAGTCCAAATCAATAAAAGAGGGCATCCACTGTTTATGGTCACTTTTAATAACAAAAGAAAAGTGGAAAATGTCTATAATACCAAGGTAATACTTAACAACTAAACATGAGAGTTAAACATAGAGCTATAGAAAAAATGACTCTAATACCACGATGAAGAAAATGTTAAGGTTTTAATCATACGCAGAAATATTGCCAAATAGAAACTAGATGCGTTTGGTGTGCCGGAAAATCTCACTCCGAAGTATCCCCTGTCAGTGACGATATTGTTGCAAAATGTATTAATTGCAAGAAGCCACATCCCAGAAACTACACAGGGTGAAGTAATTAAGGAACTACAAAGATTAGGAAAAAACTCACGAACACAAAATCCAGGTATATCGGAAAAAATTAACCAAACTTTCAACAAAGAGCAACTAAGACTTCAAGTAAGTAAAATCGAAGAACCCAAATTATCCTTGCAATTGGCATTGCTAAAACCTCGAAATAACCGAATAACCACTACCAACGGTGCTTCAAAAGACACTAAAAACCATGGAAGCTTTTAACTTTCGCCAAGCTAAACAAAAAGGATGCATTGACACTCTAAACTACAGGTTACAAAAGCAAGGCTCCCTGAATGAAATGACATCCGTTCCCTGTAAAAACGATACACACCACCAATGAAACCGTAAAAATCGTGACCGAAACTAGAACTCAGAGACACTGAGGAAGAAATTATATTCCTCCACATCAATTTGGCTTCAGAGTAAACCATTAGACATAGTTTTATGAATCTTACATAACTAACCGACACTTTCGTGTTAAATTAGAAGACGAATACTCTAAAATAAAGAAAATTTCAGCAGGAGTACTACAAGGTAGCGTCTAGGACCAACTTTATGTATGTTATATATCTCGACCTGCTAACCATCGAGAAGACGCTGATAACATCGAAGAAGCTACAAGCAAATTGCAATGAACACTACCATTGGCAGTGCCTGTACGAAGAGATGGCGAATAACTCAATGAAAATAAATCTGTTCACGTAAACTTCGCCAACAAAAAAATCAACTGGATATCAGTTGAACTGAGCTCCCAGCAAATTCCTTATGCAAGCACTGCAAAATAACCTGGCATGACTCTAGATGCTAAACTAAAATGGAAAGAGCACGTCGAAAAGAAAAAGGCAGAGTTAATATATGTACAGAAAGATGGCCTGTGTATCGACTGTCTATATCATACAGTCATTCCAAAGCAAAATTGTACGTAACATAGTTAATGCATCGTGTTACATAAGAAATGACATCCTCCACAGAGACCTGAAGACGTACCAGGTGTGTAAATATGAAACCGGAATTTACCAATAAATGGCGTCACCTGTCAATGTACCTTTCGCCAAACGCCGTCATTGGCGCAATTATTTTCTTTTGACATCTGTCAACAACATCCAATTTTTAACCATACTAGTTTCATACAATAACTCATGTTTTTATGCGTTAAAAAAGTCGAGTTTTGGGCCTACATACGAGTATTACAATTTGCGGGCGTCATTGATTTTTTGTTATCATTTGAGGAAAACTGCTGCCTAATCACATCGAATGCTTGTGAAAGCTTACGGTGAGCATGTTATTGGTAAATCACAATGCTATGAGTGGTTTAATATATTCAAAAGTGGTGATTTTGACGTGAGAAACGAAGAACGTGGAATACCACCAAAGAAGAGTGAAGACAGTGAATTGCAAGCATTGTCAAAAACAACTCGCGGATGAATTGAATGTGTCACGCTCCTTACGTTTAAAAGACATGGGGAAGATCCAAAAGCTGGGAAAATGGGTTCCGCTTAAACTGAATGAAAGGCAACAGGAAAATAGAAAAATCATTTGCGAAATGTTGCTCGCCAGATACAAAAGAAAGTCATTTCTCCTTCGAAGTCTGACTAGCGATGAAAAATGAATTTATTTAGAGAATCCAAAGCGCAAAATGTTTTGGGTTGATCCAGGCCAACCATCAACATAGACTGTAAGGTCAAATCGCTTCGGACGGAAGACAATGCTCTATATTTTTTGGGATCAGAAGAGTATGATTTATTTTGAGCTACTAAAACCTGGTGAAACCGTAAATACTGAACATTACCAACAACAAATGATCAATTTGAATCGAGCTTTCCGTGAAAAACGACTAGAATATGATAAAAGGCAACACAATGTGATTTTACTTCATGGTAATGCACCATCACACAAAGCAAAACCGGTCATGGAAACTTTGGAAGCACTTATTGGGAAATACTTTCACATTCACGTCTGGCTTACTCGCCAGACTTGGTTTCGTCCGATTATCACTTATTTGCATCGATGGGCACGGGTTTGTTGAGGAGCACGGGACTTCACTTCCTCCGAAAATAGCCAGAAAGATGGGGAAAATGTATAATTAATAATGGGCAATACTTTCAATAAAATACTCTTAATCATTATCATACGATGAACGTGTAGTTTTTACTAAAAAATTTCAGTTTCATATTTACACACCTGGTGTTTCGTGAGTGAAGAAATAAGCAAACATGTGGGCCGTTTATTTTGAAAGTGGTTTAAGTTCATTTTACAAAAAAATAGTTAATGGTAACAATAATCACAATTCTTATAATTCTTTTCATTTATAAACAATTTTAGTCTAGTATCATCAAAATCGCAATGATTTTGTTATTTGAAAATTATAGTTAGTTATATTTTTAAATTTAAACACAAACCCTTAAAAATCTAAATATAAAAATAAATGAATTTAAACCATTTTCAAAATAAACGGCTCATGTGAAGAAACACATACAACGTATTAGTCTACTATTTACATCAAAATGCTGAGTCGTATGTTGGATGACACAAACCCAGTACGACACTCGTGGTTGAGGTGCATATTTTCGAGTTTTAGACGACATAAGTACCACAGCGCGAGCGTAGGTGTAAGTTCGTGTGCTTCTACTCTATTTTAGTGGTTTAGTGTACAAAACTTTCATTTTTATATAACTAACAAAGTTTTGTCTCATTACTTGTATTTATATAATGTTCAATGCATGTAAAAATCAGTACTGCGGTATGACTGTAAATGATAGAAACCCTCGCAGTAGATTACAAGATCACACCACCCTTTGTCGGCTTATAAGATGCTTCCGGCCACACTAGATTACAAAAGAAAGACGGTACTCGGTGAAGCTAAAAACCGTCGTATAATATGGGGAAACTAAACAGATTTCCCAGACTGGCAATAGCCAGTAATCGAGTGAAATGGTCAAGTCTAGTAGATCCCGTATGCTTCTAAATAGGAGATAAACGAACAATAGAAAAGTACCCAAAGCATGTAGAAACTGGCCAACTTTTCTATTTATACACTTGTTGGTTTTCAAGTGTTCAGTCTGATGGAAAAAGAAGAAAGTTTCAAAAGCTTTCAAGATATACAAAAATAATATTAAATATAATATTATTTTAGTTTACGCTTTAAGCCATATTGTAATATTACTTGAACTGAGTAAGAGATCACAAAGTCAGACAATTACCAATGTACAGTAAATATCTCTTTGGTTTCAGTCAAATGATGGAGTATTGCATGATTTCGAGGAGAAAAGTAATTAAAAGCCAAACTAAAATATTTTGTGAACGCAAGTAAATTTCTCTAATCTATAAAATACTCCTACACCCTTAGCTATTTTTCCCCATGCAAATAGTTTTTTTTTAATTAGTTTACTCAAAGTAAACATTCGATAATGAAAAATCAATATGTTTATCAGATATTTTCCTAGGTATCTAATTTCCAAGCATTAAATTAAATTATGTACGACGGCCATATATTGAATTAAAGGTATTACATGAGAATATGCTGATAAAATTCAAAATAAAACATAGAAACGTGCCAAGATAACGATTATTAGAAATATTAACCCAACGTTAGACTACATTTTCACCTGATTGTTTATATGAATGTACAACTTTGGGTAGCTTCATTAAAATTTTAAATATTCTTACTAAAACTTTATTACCGTAGATCTCACTTTTGCTTGTTTCACCAACATGAATTAAAGTAATAAATCATTTAAATCAACTGTAATTGTTATGCTAATAAAAATTATCATAGATAACAATTGATTATAATTGATTGAATGATAAAACCATAAAAATGATAACACATCAAAAATGTATGGAATCATAAAAAGGATTTTTGTCTTTATTCATTTCAATTTAGTATTAATTTACAGTTCATTCGTTAATCATTTTTAAAATTAATACGTTTCCAAGACCGTACACGCCTAGAAAGTATGGAAAAATTGAAAATATCGAAGGTTATTAAACGTAATTTAATAGTTCGCCGCAAAAAGGCTAATGCCAGAGAACGGAATCGAATGCACGCCTTAAATGATGCATTTGATAAGTTACGGAATTGTTTTCCGCTAAAAACAATACAAATTTATAAATCTAAAAAAACTATTACTACGGATACCAGTAGTGTCGTTGATTCGATACAAAAACTATCAAAAATTGAAACTCTCAAATTAGCCCAAAATTACATCTTGCTTCTAAAAATTTCGTTAAGTGATAATAAAAAATTTACGTATAATGAGTTCCAAAATTTATTAACAGATGGGTTAAATCAAACGACAAACAATTTACTACGCAATCAATTGGATTTAGATTATAAATTGGCAAATAATTTAATTATAACAAATAATAATAATTTCAATATGGATATTGAATACAATGAAAATAATAATAATAATTATTTGTGTACTTCAAAGTGTGTAAATTACAATGAATTTTGCAATAACACCAATATCGTGGATTATTTATTTTGTTCGAATGACTTTCAATATAATTTTGAAAATAATTATTAAAATTTTAATAACAATTTGTAAAACACTGTTCTATTTAAATAAATCTTATTTTTATTTATTTTGGTAAATTAAATACTACTTATGCTGTTTTATTAAATGTTATTACCTACCAATCACACAGTGTTCTCTAAATAAACCGAGAGTCAGTGAGGTCGTTTTATTTAACACTTGTGTTTATTACCAGATCGTGAATATAACCATGACCATTCTAACAATCATCGTCGATAACGATTTGGTGAAAGTAAAATTTCCGTAATATAATCTCCGTGCCGTTGAAATAATTTCTTTTGTGTTCAATCCGCATGAAGTCATTCCGCATGAAAATAACTGGTAAGTTTATTTTTTAAGCAGAATGCAACAAATAAAACAATTCAATTTTCAACGATGGCAAGTTAGTCTAGTATCTCATATAAGAATTAGAGGAACATAGCGAGCAGCGTATGCAAATCCAAGCAACAGCAAGCGGTGTTGCAGGTTCGAAGTGTTTCATGTTCGTATGCAGTCCAAAGCAAACAACGATTTAGGGCAAGGAGACGCAATTAGTGAAGTGCCCATTTTAAGTTTAAAATAATAAATCAGTTATGCACAAAACGCGTATACAGCTGGTTGAATTGGCATATAATAATTGACCTTGACTGTGATATATTTGCGATAAACAGTTTCAGAAATTTAATTATAAAAAATATATCGCCGAGCATCTAATGGTATGGTTCGGATACAAAGGAAGAGGGTACAATACTCGAAAAATTAATCACTGAAATCAAAATGAAATGAATTATGAATCTATTGCGAGATACGGTATAGGGTACAAAAACTTTACTAACAAACCAACAGGTGTCAAATGCAACCAGTGTAATTATGTTGTAGGGGTAAGGAAAGTGTGCATATCGTAAACAGAACAAGCTCTTTTTCACACTTATCCCATACGTATAAACATAATCACCAGAAATTATAACACTTACAAAGACCAGCGTCACCAACATTTCGACCAAAGATTTTTTTGTTTTGGCATCTACTCGTAGGTCTATCCAACAAAAGCAATATACTGTGTCACTCGTGCGAGTCAAGCGGACTCTGCTACATTTGTCTCAATTGCATTACGAATTGCAAAGTGAATCGGCTAAAGCTGTCGGTATTGTTAGGAACGATGGGAGCATTAGCGTATGATTTACTGGTTTCTTTTGATTATCTTCAAAATTTCGAAATCGAGATCGTGACATGTTTGTGCAACTCGCTTGTTATTAAAAAAAATCAATTTATCGAAAATAAGCCAGTTTTTTAAATTTCATTCCATATACATAAATATAATTACTATGAAATAAGACAATTTGGTATCAAAAAAATCGCACCAACATAGGGTAAATTTTAAGAGTGCGGCGCTAGTATGAAATAGAAAATGAAATTTTGTTGATAGGTTTCATTTATTCAACGCGTGTAATTAATAATAACTTTATTATTTATATGAAGATCAGAGTTGTATGCACTAAATCACTAAAATACACATTTATACCCTGAGAAAACCCAAGCAGAAACAATATATTTTTAAATTATTTTCCGTTAAAAGCCGATAAACGATTACAGCTACTTCTACAAATTTTCCACTGAATTTATTTTACAAGAGGGAGCAGTGTCGCATTTGAGATGACCAATAGCGCTTATAGTATTGTATATTTATTAAGTTAAACATACCTTTGCCTTGCTCTTTCTATGGAACCTAGCTTCAAAAAAATCGAGACTATGCCCCTCGACCAAGAGTATGACCAATTACCTACCAATATATTATTTTTGTTTGGAAATGGCTTCGTTTAATAAGTGATCTAATTGCTATATGTATTTTCAATTTTAATTTAAATAAAAATAATAACAATGTTTAAATACTAGGTCGAAACTTAATTGATAGTAATATTAAGCAGCTCCATGGAACAAGAATACAATTTATTTTCAGATTTGACAATGAAAAATAAATTTACCATCTTTATATTTACTAGGGGCTAGTTTGCAGTTGTGCAATTAATTGATAATGGTTTACAGAGTATTAATTAATCTCATTTAAATAATCTCTGGTATCAGGAAATATACTTGGTGTGAATACATTATGAGTTTTCAAGTTGCAGGTAACAACAAGTCTCATTAAAATATTATGTCACGATGATCAGTGTGTCGGTTCTTTCCATCTACATCATATGTTTTACCTTCAGTCATTTATTTTATTATAAGCTCGTGTTCAGTTTGTGGTATTGCAACCTATTATACAGGTGAATCACAAAATTTCCAGCCTACCCGAGGACCAAATAAAAAAATAAGAGAGCGGATTGATCAATCAAATACAAAAAAATTATATGAGTAAGAGGTTCCTCTACCCGTGCCAATAAAGGAACCACTGGATGGCAAAGACGCACTGGAATTCTAAATCGAGTAGCCTGATACCGTCGGTAGACTACGGATTATGATCTAGATTAAACTTATGGTTCTTATAGTGCGCTTATACTTGCGGAAGCGATTGAGGAAAAAATTCTGCAGAATCGTACTTAATGTATTAAAATAACAAGAAAGTTAAAAATATTTCAATTCGAGTGTGGAACTAGTAGGTGGGGCATAAAGCATTTCACGAAATTTGATTGGTTTAGAGTGTGGAAGCGAGTGCGTCAATTTTTATTTCTGCAAGTATCACACGAGCAGACTAATAAATAAAATAGGATTAGTGTACTAATCTATATCATAATCCGTTATACCATGAGCAGACTATGATCATAATCAAGATCAAACGGATCGTTCTTAGTTGTTGGTCTAAATTCTAAATCCGTAATTTCATCGCGCATACGGATTTTATTTAGTGGATTACAAAAAATTAAATATGGTTATTTAGACAATTTTTTTATGAACGTAAACATTTTTTTTGTTTATCCGTATGCCCGTGCAAATTACTATCGTACATAATCATAGTACCTATATTATATTATGAAAAATTAACAAAAATAATAGTAAATTTCTTCAATTATATTATTTAGCAAAAACTATGTTCCAGAATCACCAAAAAGTTTTCTACAAGTAATACATATTTATCTTGTATAACTTCAGGGGTTTACTTTGGATAATCTAGATCACAAGCAAAATCAAAATTTTCGCAGAATTGACGCAATTGTTGGACTATATTTCTTTCTTTAGAAACTGATGAATTAATTAAAATATTAAAAGAAGGCGGAGGTGTTGGTGACGTAGAATATTTATACAATTTTCAGTTTCTAAAATCAGTTTCTAAACTAAAAAAGGAAAATGAAGAATTAAAGAAGCCCAAAGAAATGGAAATGGAGATTTCTGAAAATCCTCTAACCAGTTATAATGAATCAAGTAAATACACTAGTTATAACACCGAGTTCCATATACTGATGAAGAGGAACTCGCGAGAGAAACAGATTTTGTACTGAAAAGGAAAAAAAAGACCTACCAAAAAACGAAGAGCAAAATTCTCGCCTGAAGTTGGAGAACAATGTAGGCACAGAGTCGTGCCACTAAACAATAACGTGTGGAAAATCAATACACCATATTCCGATACATGTAGAGCACTAGCCACAAAGCTCAATGAGGAAGGTGAAGAATGCTTCACATACGAAGATAAAAACAACCGTGCAATTAAGGTTATGGCCAGAGGCCTTCATCCAACGTGTAAGAAGGAGGATATAATGGAAGACCTAAAGGCAAAAGATCTGCAAATAGAAGATGCCTTAAATATCCTAAAACGAGAAAGAGGTGAGAACAATGAAGTAAAAAACAGAGGCTCCCACTCGTTATGCTTACTTTTAATAAAAAAAAGAAAGTGTAAAATAATTGTAACATCAAAGCAATTCTATAAACCCTCATATTTACGAGGGTTAAAATAGACCCCTAAAGAAAAACACGAGGCTAATACCTCAATGCAAAAAATGCCAAGGTTTCAACCACACGCAAAAATATTTCAGTCGGGACCCTAGATGCGTAAAATAAACTGAAGAATTCAACGCGAAAGAGTGTAAGGAAAGTAGAAAAAACCCTGCAAAATGCATAAACTGTAAAGGGCATCATCCTGCAAATTACAAAGAGGATGTGAAGTAGTCAAAGAACTCCAAAGGCTAAGAAACAAATCCAGTTATAGATACAGGGCGGAAAACCTACTCACAAATTGTACAACAATCATCTAATGCTATTACTGATGACCCTCTTGATAGGATATGTAGAAGCATAGAAGCCATAAATGCTAGGCTAGCAAAGCAAGAACGTGGTGTACAAGGTGTATATAAGCTTCTAGAAAAGCAAGAAACCACGAACGGATCCCAGCTCTCTTATATTAAAATGGGCAGAACATTAAGATATGTCATCTGGAGCGCGAACGGACTAGCGCAGCATGTTGTAGAGTTAGAAATTTTTCTAAATTTAGAAAAAGATAGATATATGTCAGAAGGAAAAGAGGAGGATCATCATCAGTAATAGTGAACGAGAATGACAAACACTATAAAGAATAAAAGTTGAAACTAATAATAATAATGAATACAGTATTTCCTCTATCTACTGCCCCCACGCTATAATCTAAACAAAGAAGATTATAGCAGACTCTTTAGATCAGAAGATTTGTACAGGAAAAGAGCTTTTCAAAGCAGGTCGAGTAAACAACTGCGAATTCCATTCTGGAAGTAAACCAACATATTACCCTGCTGATATAAATAAAATACCAGATCTCATTAATTTCTATGTAACGAAAGCGATTTTCGACGACTACATGTGTCTCGAAAATAGCGAGGGGATATATTCTGACCATTCATCTGATATCATGATACTCAGTACAATGATAATTAATAAGGATAACTTGCCTAGGCTAACAAATAATAAAACTGACTGGGACCTATTTCAAAAACTAATTGAAGAGCAAATAAACCTTCAAGTGCCAATTAAAACATCGGTATAATTGGAAAACGAACTGGAGGTACTTAACAGTACTATTCAACAAGCAGCATGGGAAAGTTCTCATACTAATCATACCGAACCCCGTAGGAATCAATATTATCATCTTGAAGTCATGGAATTAGTTAGAGATAAACGGAAGGCATGAAAGACCTGGCAAAGGGCACGCGTGCTATAAAACAGAAAAATCCTCAATTGCAATAAACTGAAACAACTTATGAAAGAAATTAAGAACGAAGCTATTAACAAGTACTTAAGTGGTTTCACCGAACATAAAGTTACTGATTACTCTCTTTGGAAAGCACCAAAGGGATTAAAAAGGACCAAAATGCATGTGCCGCCTATTAAAAATGAGGAAGGAACCTGGGCCAAAAGTGACAAGCAAAAACCTACTTTATTTGCGGCTCACTTTCAAGAAACCTATCAACCGTTCCCTAGGCAAACTGCAGATGAAAACAAAACAACAAGTAGCAAAATTGATGACCATAATATACGATCTGTAAGATTACAGGAATTGAAAGATGAGATCAAGTACAATTTAAATGCGAAATAGCTCCAGGTTATGATTTAATTACGGGCCAAGTCGTAAAGCCATTCCCGAGAAGGGATTACTAAAACTGGCTCAAATAATCAATGCTGCCTTCAGACTAAAATATGTCCCACGACAGTGGAAGGTTGCTGATGTAATTATTTCACGATTTCACAACTTCCTGTCATTTCAAAATTATTTGAAAAATTACAGCTCAGAGGCTCAAGCCAATAATATTTAGAAGAACGAAATCCAATTCCACCACACCAATTTGGACTTAGGGAAAATCACTCTACGATAGAACAAATTCACAGAATAACGGACATAATAGAAAACGCACTTGAGAAAAAGAAAATATGCTTCAGTATATCTTGTTAGATGTAGCACAAGCTTTCGAAGCTTGGCACCAAGGACTTGAATATACATTGCAGCGAGATCTACTGGCTCCTATATTGTATATCCTGTTCACCAGAGATATGCCAAATACAGAAGGTGCTTCCATAGCAACATTTGCAGACGATACAGCTATTCTGGTAACTGGAAAGAGTATATCAGAAGTAACGACAACACTTCAATAAGCAACCAACTCAGTGAATAGCTGGATAAAGAAATGGCGTATTAGCCTAAACAAAGCAAAATCGGTTCAGGTAAACTTCACAAACCAGAAAGTTAACTTGATCCAGTGGTACTTAATTTAAGACAGATTACAAATGCAAATACAGCCAAATACCTTGCCATGACTCTCGATTGCAAGCTTAGATGGAAAGAGCATGTTAAAAAGAAAAAAGATAAATTGAACATCAAATATAGGAAAAAGTATTGGATAATATGTAGAAATTCTGAGCTTACAATACACAATATATCGCTATTATATCGGCAAATACTTAAATCAGTATGGACCTATGGTATTCAACTTTTGGATTATACTAAGAAGACAAATACACAAATGATTCAAAGTTTTTAAAACAATTTGCTGCGTGGCATTGTCAACGCACCATGGTACATCAGAAATGATAGCCTACCTAGGGACTTAAACATGGAATATGTCAGTGAAGAAATAAAAATCATGCAAAGAAAACACATTCAGCGGATACCTCAGCACCAAAATGCAGATATACGAAGTTTGTTGGAGACCACCAATGCAGTAAGAAAACTTCAAAGACAGAAACCTTTAGAACTGGGCAGTTGTATTTAATTAGGACAGAGAAATATAATAAATTATGTAAATTCAAACGGGAGTAACCATTAGTTTACTGCCCGTCAAATCTGAATCTTTATTTAAGAAAGATAAATTGCTAAACAAAATGTTCTTTGAGGAAGATAGTTTTGGTTGGTTGGTTCATTGGTATGTAGACGTCCACATGATGATCAGTTTGTTAAGAAAACGAAGATCCTGGTGTGTACTAATCTATGAATCAAGAGACCATAATTGACCAGACATCGAGAAGCGTCCATGAAATAGTTGGATAAATTCTCTGCTCACAAAATGATATTAAACAGTTGTTACATATGCATTATGGACGGCTTGAACCACTCTCTTCAGCGTTTGGACGCTCTAATTGGAACCTAATCTCAGTAATATTGTGTAAAATATAGTGCCGGAAGCAAGCCCAATATGAAAAACAATAATATTATTGATTATTTTCCGTGAGTTGTGTATATTAATTATTCGCACAATATAAGAGTGAAATGGAAATGTGGAAGAGTTTAATAATTGCCTCGTATGTATGCATTTTCATTCAACGGCACAAATCCAGCGCACAATCTGTTTTAATGCAATGGCGTGAAATTATTCGGTTTATTTTGTTTGGTAGCAAAATTATATCTATGAAAGCCATAGCAATGGTAACCAAGCAAACAAATTTCTTTAGTTTTCTAATCAAATCCAAGCACGTTAGAAATAAAATAGATTTTTTGTATTTCCCTAAAAGATAGAGGTGTTTGTTATAATTTTTTGTGAAAATTTTCGTGTGAAAACCAAAAAATACAGCAAAATGTTAGGAGAATCAGATCATAATGAAAATATTTATCATGTTGAAAAGGACCCAAACGACCAACAACAAAAATCAGCATTGTAAGTGGTGTCGATATATCCTTTCAATATACGATTCTTAACACTGTTCTTTATGGCAGGTATAAATCAAAATTTCAAGACCAAATTCAGATGGAATATAAGGCTGTTAAGGACCGTCATAGGACAATGGGATACGCCGAAGTTCCTTTAAAACCTCCAAATGAATTTTTAAAAAAGGATGAAGGGATTCATGTAGCGAAACCCCCTATTAAGCATTTGCACTTAAAATTAAAACCACCTTTGCCATCACGTGGTTCGGGTGCACAAGCTCCTACAGGTGACCCAACCAAGCGCGTTACCAGCACCGCTCCAAAAAAAGTTGTGCCTCGAACTGTGGATAAACGGTTAGGAGATACATTTGATGTTAAAAAAGCTGGCATGTTACCATTGTATGTCAAATCTGCCAGTTTTGGAAAAATGCCTAAATACCTTGTAAAGAGAGTTAAGGAAACAAAGGAACAGGAGCAAGCTGTACAAGATGCAGAGGAGCGAAAAAAACCGTTATGTCGATATGTAACTCAAGACGAGCGGGCAGATTTACTAAAAGTGAGATAATCTATTATAAAATATTACTAAATTATAACCGGGTATTACGCATTTTAGGGCCTCAAAGAAAATTGGGCTGAATTGCAACGCGCTTATCAAGCGTTACCCATGCTTACTGATACAATTCCTAAAAAGGCACGAAAAACTAAAATGGAAAATGACTTAAAAGCTTTAGAAAAAGATATAATTTTTCTAGAAAGTAACCCTAATATTTATATTTACGATGAGGTGGAAGCTCAACTGCAACAGGCACAATCATAACGTATTTTTACTTGTGTGTTAACGTTCAAAAATAATTTATTTTTTATTTATATTTATTTGATACCAATGATATATTTTATAAAAATTTACAGCGTACATTTTTTATTCACCATAAATTTTACTCACCAAATAAATTTTATTGCTGCCAACATAAAAATAGTTTTTGTTTTTAACCACGCATGGGAAAAATTCATTTGTTTTAAGTTGGCTGATGTGTATAGTGCAGAAAACGCTAAAAAATAAATTGTTACATAAAAGTTTAATCAAAATATTATTGTAAAGTAAATAATTTTAAAGGTTTCATTTAGTTTAAATTTACTAGTATTATATTTATTATTACAAAAATTAATTAAAATCAAGTGTGATTAAAGATATTGAGTAGTACCTCTTACACAAGAAAATAGAGAATGGCTTCCGCACAGGTCATAAACAAAAGTGGTACCGGCTGGCCGCGTCGAAATAGTCAGGGTACATCAAATGAAAATGCCAATAAAGTAGCTCCAAGTCAGTCAATGACCATTAATAGGACAATAAATCTGTAAGTATAACTTTGAAAATACATTTTGGACACTATTTGGTTTGCGATAAAAAAATAAACATGGCTGAAAGCATTTTTGATTAAAGACGCCGGGAACAATAAACGTCAAAAATATATTTCGTATGCACATATATATATATTGAGGCAGTTTTTAGACGAAGTACCTAGGTAGTCGTATTTTAATTTTAAACGAGAGCCACACAATTCACTGAAATATAATGTATACATTATATCCCTATAGGGATGAGATTTTTTTGGTTTAAGGTTCTGTGACTCGAGACAAGTATTGAATAATAAATTCTGAACATTTTAGGTCTAAAAACGCTTAGGTTGACGCCCATGTCTATTCTAAATAACATTAATTCTGAGGATGAAATAGATTGTCATTAACAGAAACAGTCCGAATCAAGTTGGGCAAATAACGTTAGAATTTCTAACTGGAAACATGAATGTGCATTCGATTGTGGTGTCAAGTCCCCAAAGTTTGATTGTCCTATTTGGCAAAATTTAACTTACTATCTAACTGACATTCTCCTTTAGGCACACCAAAAGCGAACTACGAACGCGAGTAATTTAATAAGACGCCAAGTTTACACCACGATTATCGTATCGTTACTTTTTAATAGCTCTCTAGCTTTCCCGTCCCATGAAGGGATTTTGCCGCCTGCACTTTGGTCCTACATTTTTAATAGCTATTCTACTTTACCATCAACTAAGTACGTGATAAAATAATAAAGTATTATACTTTGGGTCGATACCAACATACTTTTTTGCTTTTCCACATATGTTTATTCTACTGGTGTAAACGTGGTGCGAGTGTAAACTAATCATAATTAGCTTTATCAAGATGTAGCGTGACAAGAATTTAACAACTGTTGAGCAATTCAAGTTGCGGTTGCAGTTATTTAAATTGTATCAAAATTAAAAGAAGCTGCAAAATCTATACCTCTTGCTTGGACTTGGAGTGCATTTTTAAACAGTTTGAATCTCGAACTTTGCACTTGACCGAATTTTTAAATGTATCTTACCCACAGTACTATTCAAAGCTTAAGCTAAAGATGATCCAACTTGTCGGACCAACTGTGTCCAATCAAATTGGATGTTGCTTACTACACAGTATCCAATTTACGTTTCGTTTTTTTTGTTTTCTCTAATTTGTTTTTATTTTCCATGCAATTGTTTTACATGAGTGACGAATTATCGTCCAACATTACTACACGTGGAATAACCATCCAACACGTCCAAATTAATTTTGTTCCAACTTGTCTACAAATCATCCAATTTTGCATCCGATCCAACCAAATTGGACCGACCGACCGTCCAACCAAATTGGATGGTCTGTAGCGCTCAAGATAAAAATTAACCTGAAATAAATATTGCAACGCACGCTCAATTACATTATTTAAATTGTGTCTAAACAGGCGAAAGTAGATCGTTGAACCTGTAATGGAATTTATGTTGTATTTGTTAGTAGCATAAATATCCCAAGTTAATGATATCTTATTAATATGAAATTTGGGTTGTTCTGGTTGATAGCCAGATATTGTTTTTACAATTAAATTAAAAAATTCAAGTTTCATTAGTTCGTAACCAAACTGCCATTCCAACGTCTTGGTGTAACCTCACCTAGAGATATCTTATAATCTTCTTAAAATATAAAGACCATAAATAGAATATCCTTCTGAGATTCCATTACGTAAATTTTTTATCAAAGATTGCATATGATTTATTTCAGATATCCCCTAACAAATTATACATTTGGCACTAAAGAACCATTGTTCGAAAAAGATCCATCAGTACCTGCGCGTTTCCAAAGAATGCGTGACGAATTCGATAGAATTGGAATGCGAAGATCAGTCGAAGGTGTTTTACTTGTGCATGAACATGGTTTACCCCATGTCCTTTTATTACAATTAGGTACTACATTTTTTAAATTGCCTGGTGGTGAATTAAACGCTGGTGAAGACGAAGTGGAAGGATTAAAGCGCCTACTTACTGAGGTAAATATGCTGCACGAATATATCACTCGATAACAAATTTTATTATTTTTTTATATTACATTATTTAAACATATTTATATCTATATATTTTTTGTATGTTCCGATAAAAAATGAATTATGTTATCAGGGTAATATTACGAAGATTGTTTTTATGTAAACCTTTTATAGGCGAAAAAAGAAGATTGTTATTTTATTTTTAAAAACCATATACATACTTTCTAGTCATAAATTCTAATTAATTTTCATTTCTGTAAACCAAATAAAAATATTATACAGAAATACTTTTGTTTTTAAATATTTTATTTCTCAATATATATTTTTTTGTTAATAAGTTAATTTGATTTTTATTGTATAAAGATAAAAAATTGGTTAATTACAAATATATATATATATTATATATTTTTTCGATAGTTGTATATTTTCAAGTGTAAAAACCAAAATTGTAAAAACAATCATCTGTTTGTTGAAAGATCGAAATTAAAATCTTAATTTACAGCTTTGTCTTACTCTTAGACTATTGATCACTTGATGTGAAATGTTAAAGATAAATAGTATTGTATTCTGAATTGATTCATTTAGATATATAATATGTATTTGTTTTTTATTTACGTAAATTTTCCGAATTTAAAAAATGAGCGCACAATATATTAGAATATTGCTCTTCCTATATTTTAGAAATATATTCTATTTTGATTCAATTGTTCACACTTTCGACAATAATCTCCATTTTGGTACAAATTTACAAGAGAATTTTGTAAATAACTCCATCACGAAATCAATGTCTATTTTTAAAAACAATTTTATTTTATTTTTTTTATATAATATTGTAATTCTTTATTCCTTTTAATAGTTTGAATGTTTTAAAGGATCTGATTCATATATTCTTTTTTGTATGCAAATTTAATAAATTTTAAAATAATAAAAATAAATAAATAAATAATAATAAAAAATATAAAATAAAAAAAACTTCAAATAAATGCCAGCAGATACTTAATAGATAAGATTCTAGACTTTAGGAAGACAAGATGGCATCAAACAGGAATGGATCATCGAGGACACAATAGGAAATTGGTGGAGGCCAAATTTCGAACCACCGCAATACCCCTACATTCCTCCGCACATCACAAAACCAAAGGAGCACAAACGTTTATTTTTGGTTCAACTTCACGAGAAGGGTAATATACCAAAGAAAATTGTATATTTTATTTCTATATTTTTACTATTATTTGATAATTTATCTGACCAAAACATATTTTTTTTTATAGAAACAATCGATTAATACTTAATTGTTAAATGTAATCACAAATTTTATATTGAATTCTGATTAGATTTTTCTTGTTAATTTGAGTTTGTAAATTTTTTACAAGAAATATCTGTAACATATGTATTTATCTAATGAATGTGCTTACAAACTCATTTTTTTCATATAAGATTTGTAATTCAATTTTATTTTTTAAAATAATATTTTTAAAATTAAATACATATTATTTTTATTTAAAAATAATTAATTTAATAAATGGATTAACGATTGTCTGTTTTATAAACAATTTGAATAGGAACTTATTAAAATATGAATTAATTTAACTGTACCTGTATCTCTTCTCATTGTTTAAAAAAAATTTAAATACAAATAAATTAATAAAAATTCGATGTTTTTACACGTGATTTTGCAATTTATGTTTATTTCACTTTAATTCATATTCATTTGAAAATTTAAAATGAAATTATGAAAAATTATTATCTTCTGATTTTTAATATTTTTTCATAAGAATTTTAGATAAAAAATTAAGATAAAGTTTATGAAATACCAAAAGGATGGATAAAGATTGTATATTGTTTTTTTATTTATTATTTATCTTTTTTTATTGGTTTTGTTTGGAAAAATTATATAGAATTTTTTATTTATTTTAATTATAACTTTATCTTAAAAAATATCCGGTATTGATCGAGTTATGTGTAGGGCCGAGGGTAGCATCATTATCTAATAATAGTAGTTAAGCTTTGTAATATTTAGTGGTAGCTGCAATATTAAATATTTGAATTTTCAACGATTGTTCCATCCGATAAAATTCTATTCAATTCACTCGGTGTTTTAATAATGCATTTATAAAGCACATCATCGTGGCATAACTCGAATAATACTTAAATATACATTTTTAATTTAATTATAAAACATACGTAAACATTTTTTTTATCTTACTAACTTAAAATAAGCGACTTTATTTTTTCAATGAAAACTTACTATTTCAAAAAGGGAGAAACAGAAATTATTAAGATAATTAAACAAATTTTACATATAAGAGGAGTGTTCACAAGAAAAATATAAATAAAATACACACGAGCAATAGAAAAATATAAATAAACCGTTAAAACGTTTAAAAATCGAAATGGCCAAAAATTGAAAAATTAAAATAAATTAAAAACATGTAGTATACGATATTTTGTAAGACCAAGGCCAAATCTTTATACATATTATTGGGTTTGACTTGCAAAATTTTTTGAATTGAGTATTTTACAGCTTTCAATAAAAATTATTATTATTTTTTTTTTCTAAGAATAATTGCAATGTAATTTTGCAAACAAGCACAAGGTTGTAGAATATTTTGAATCACAACGCACTATAAATTTTCATCATATAATGAAAATTTATTAATCAATCTTCAAATTTTGGTTGGCTCGTTCAAACTTGTTTAGTGAATATTATTTTACTGTTGATCATAAATGTAAATGGCTGGTGGCCGAATATATAAGCCGACCAAACTTTCGTTCGCATATCCTTCGAGCTCAATCTTATTTGTGGGGAGACCCATTCACCCAAATTGTACAAAATTACCTTTACATATGTCTAAAATTTAGTGATGAAACTATTGGTTTCGGTTGTTGTCGTGGCTAAGACGATAAAAAATAGCGCCAATGTTGCCAATTGATCTGATTCTTTTTTCATTATTTAAAGTTTGTTTTAATTTGGTATTTTTAATTATATCATGATATTGGGGTAGATACTCAACCCGGCTAGCAAGTAAGCCGACAAACCGAAATTCTGGCTACTCAATCAATTTTACCAAGGAAATTTGAATTTCAAATTATACTTTTCATAAAATTTTTGTTTAATTTTGCAATTGTACAGTAAACTTTGCTGCTTCAAAAATTGTACAGCAAATCTTTGTGTTGTTTTACTGTGCAATCGCAAACATGAACAAAATTTTTATAAGAAATAAAACTTCATATTCAAATTTCCTTGGTAAAATTAATTGAGTAGTCAGAATTTCGACTAGCAAACTGTTTGCTTGCTAGCCGATAGAGTATCTACCTACCCCATTAAGTAATAAGTTGTTAATTAATTATATAGGATTATGTTGTAGCATTATTTTTTATGGTCTTACTTCACGACATCATTTTCGCGTATTTTCTTCCTACATCCATCTCATAGAATTAAATAAAATGTATAAACTTCGATTCTTAAATAAAATATTATTTTCTTCTAAATGTAATTTTAAAAAATTTGAACCTTTGTACGATCAAGATGATAAATGACAATTTAAAAACAAGAAATGAAAAATTGTACATATTTTTAATTTTAGACTTCATAAACAAAAATTCTTAAACATAAAATTAAACAGAAATGTTGTATTTAATTTGTAATTTTCGTTATTTATTTATCTTAATTTTTAATTTTTTTTTAGTAACTATAATATACAAACATATAATTAAATATTAGGTATTTTTTTGTATTTGATAAATTGACATTAAATATTAATATTAAATTTATTTTATATACAATTATTTATCGTAAATTTTATACTTAAGGATAAGTTATTTGTGTCAGCCGCAATAATTAAATGTTTATTTTTTTTAATTCTCTAGCTCTATTTGCTGTGCCCAAAAATTACAAATTAGTTGCGGCACCACTATTTGAGCTGTACGACAATTCACAAGGATATGGACCGATAATATCGTCACTGCCCCAGGCACTTTGTCGGTAAGTAAAATATGCGTTATTACATTTTGAAAGCGACAATCGACCTAACTCCCATTTGTTATTTTTTTGGTAGATTTAATTTCATCTACATGTGAGACAATAAATCAACGGTTTTTTTGATCATTGGAGAACAAAGGTACTGCGTATATACGCATACAAGAGCAACATAATTAAATAATATAAGATTTTAAATTATGTAATTTGAATAGAATTAAGATTGTACATTTCTATATTTTACACTATCAAAACATTAAATTTACTAAAATTAAAATTAATTTCAAAAGTGGATGTAAAATGTTTATTTTAAAATAAGATTATAAATAAAAATTAGTTATACATCATATTTAAACTGTTTAATTAACAATAT
Organism: Nephrotoma guestfalica; assembly: GCA_963691935.1. Classification (NCBI taxonomy): domain Eukaryota; kingdom Metazoa; phylum Arthropoda; class Insecta; order Diptera; family Tipulidae; genus Nephrotoma; species Nephrotoma guestfalica. Next base: position 114,929,131 of record OY829915.1, read on the forward strand.
TGATTAAATTTGGCTGTAAACATGACGGTCCCACCGCGAAATGCACATTAGTAAATTTGATGAACGTAAACGATAGCCAACAATATTAATGTTGGAGCAACGAAGCTTGAAAATGTGCTTTCTTCTGTTGATATTTTTGTTTTGATTCCGAGGTTTAAAAAGGTGGTAGAGATTTTTCGGTTTGAAAATAATCAATAAATGAACAACCACAGTGTGGAATCGTTACTATAAAATATTCAAAAAGTAATTTGTTTCGCCATCAACACGAGATATTCTCTATTCGGCGAATATGGGGGTCATGTTTGGATTGCCACACATCCTTCGACTCTTATGTAGCCTGTTTGAATTGAGACAAAATGGGTGTCCAGCCGAAACCAACACTAATGTATTCTACAAGCCATATTGTTGGAACACATACGCAATCTTCAGTCGACTATATGTTGGTATTGTGTATAAATAAAGAAAATATTTTCAAAAATAAAAACGAAACAATGGGCGTTTTCTGGGTGTGAATTTTGGCCGCAATTTGACTCGAAAAAACACTCATGCATATGCTATGGATATTATTTTTTGTTAAGATTTTTTTAACTTTATTTATATCTCGTAAATGTGGCAGAAAAATAAAATTGGATTGGATTGACTGAACGGATATGTGCGTCGAGTGCGTTGCCTAGTCGTTTAATCTAAAATCATACACTCACAGAATAAATTTCTTTAGAAATTAATAAAATCATAATTTGACTATAAATATAGAAATTTTTAATAAAACAAATCAAATATTTTGAAATTTTAATAGAAAAATTTAAAAAAATTCTATTGAACCAAGTTGTATATAGTATGTTCGTATATGTATGTATGCGGTATCAATAGGTTCCACCATTGCCGCTATATAAATGGCCATGGCAACACAAAAAAATATCGTTGAGTTAGGGTTAGTGACAGGCAACCGCGAGTATACTTTTAAATAATAAAAAAATTCAGGTACAGTTTCAGAGTATTTTTAACCCAAATTTAAAAACTTTTATTTCATAATTTCAGATTTTTTCTAAAAGTTTACCCTATTTATCTGCATGTTATTTTATTTATTTATATTAATACATATATGTATAAACTACCTATAAAGTTTTTGTACAACGACAAAGAAAAAGAACAAACAATAAAAATAACAATACAACATACAACAATTAATCATAACACAATATAAATTACAACCATAATAATATAATTATATACATATACATATATATATTCAACTATATTTACACTATATACATTATTTACAAAATAAATTTTAAATATTATGTGTTACATATTTGCAAACCTTAGTTTTAAGAACATTATAACTGAACTAACACTTTTAGTTCCAGAGGCAAGCTGTTCCATGGGAATGTGATAATCAGGTTCATCGAACTTGAGTTGTTAAAATATTCGTCCTATTCATAGGCAAGTTGATATTTCTTTTACGTAAAGATGTCGAAAAATTTCAATAAATATGTCGCAAGCCCTGATTTAATAATACGAAATATAAAAACAGCAGTTTGTAACAGTAAAACTCAAACAATTCACATCCCAAAATAGAACCTTTAAAAACTGAATTATGATCAAACTTACGGAGGTCATGAACATATCGTGTGCAGTTATTAAATGTTATCAGAAGTAAACGCCTAGCAGAACTATCACAATTATTAAATACTACATCACAATATGTAAAAATTGGTATAATTAAACTTTTACCCAGGAATATGCAATGGTGACAAACTATAATTCACGCATTGACAAAGTGAGTTAACGTGATCATTCCAACTAAGTTTAGAATTTATTATCAATCCTAAGTCGTTAATTGTTGGAGCAAATGAGATTATATCAGAAGTGAAGTAAACAAATAACAGAACCCGAAAATTTATAATATAAATATAATTTTTGAAGCAAGAGGATGTGATTAACACAGTCAAATGCCTTTGAAAAATCTAAACGGACCAAAATAACTAATAAATTTCCCTTGTCCAGAATTGTTGATAAATCGTGAACAAGATGCACAAGAGCAGTAGTAGTGATTGGAATTGGCTTAAAAAATAAACCCGCGGTGTTCGTTGATTTGAAGTTGCATTATCTTCTCAAGTAGATTCGATAAAGAAGGTAATATATTAATCGGCCAAATATCATCAGTACTGCCAATTACATCGTTCTTAGGAAGAGAAATGACAGAAGCAACCTTCCACAAATTAGGAAAAGCAGATTTCGTCAAACATGGTTCATAATGAACGTGATTTGATGTAGGAACAAATCAATAAATAATTTTAGTAATTTGAAATTTACATTGTCCAATTCTATCAGATCCGATTTGACAGTTTAAACCGCCTTCAGCACCATAGGTTCAAACTGCATTTTATTATGTTTATCATTTTTTTGTTTTGATTTTTTGCTGCGTTTTGGTTTGCGTAGCACTAGACATGTGAACCAATTAGATCTTTGTTTACGTTTTTTATTGAAATAAAATAAAAACAAGAAACATGTACAACACTGTACAAGAAGTACTGTACAATTTTAAAGTAGTATGCGAACAGGAGGTCGATTTTGTTCAAAACCTGAGTGTTAGTGCGAATGCTCGTCATTTAAATTTTTTGGATATGACATTTCTAGACAACATTTCCATTTATAATTTAAAATTTGTAAATGCAAATATACTTTAAATACAATTAAATTTATTTAATTATTTAATTTTAGTTTTAAAATAATTGTAAATTCTGTGTTTCTGCGAAAAAAACATTTATTCGACATCGCATTGAAAAAAATAAATTAAAATCGTAATATGTGTAGTTAAATTTTTTTAAACACATTGACGCACGCTTTCTAAATATGAGTACTACTCAGGAACACACATTTGATACTTTTGCAATTGCAATGATATTTCGTCGCAGAAAGTAATGTATTGTTGTAAAATATGTCGAGTTTACATATAGAAAATTGTTTTCTTCTACAAATTTTTGCAGGTAAATAAGAAGCATCCATTATATTAAAATATTCAATATGCAAGAAAGAAAGAAATATATATAGTAATGTCATAATTTTTTTATAGGAAAATTATTAATTTATTTTTAATTAATTCAAATGCGAAATTTACATGTTTGTCTATGGCGTCGAATCCTTAATGTTGCCATAAAAATGCTCAGATCGAATATATATTATGGCAAAATTTTCATTTTTATAGTGGTTTTGGCGCTGTAGTAGCTCAAAAAATTTTCTGCAAAATTTTGTTTGAATATTTCATTTCTTGTCACTCATGTGCAAAAAGTCAACGTTATATCTCTTTCCTTTTGCAGAAGGAAAATGTTGGTCGCATGTATATGGGGTATTAGTTAAAAAAAACGGTGTTAAAAACGAGAAAGTTTTATGTCTGCTATAGCAATCATTTGTGCGAACGTGTTAACTCGCCTTTTCAAAAGCAAGTTAGATTTCAAAAAAGTGAGGGACAAAACGACATAAGCACCAAAAAGCCGAACCGATTTGTACTGATTCATAATTTTTGATGCTTACATTCGCAGAAAACAAACAAATTAACCACAGAAAAATCACACACTAATATAAAATTGTATATTATCCTCGTTATACGTATACGAAAACGTCATGTCTCGTGTCTCGGATTTTAAACAAAATGGACACTCAGGCAAAATGCATACTGTGTGAGAAAGTGATGGCCCGAGCATATTTATAAGTGCTAGCTGGCCCCACAGCTGTTTGCTGCTACTCATAACCTCGATAAAATTGACACAATTCGAGTTTACTTCTAATCCAAACAATCTACTGCGCTGCTTGATGTGCACGCCCATACACAGCCGATAGTGTGGATCTAGATTTACTTAAATATAAGTCCTACTAACTCCACACATATGAAATAAACACTAACTGTCTAAAGATGTATTGGTAAGTTTTTTTAAATAGCTAAGTATAAATGGGATTGGGTTGGTGTAGAAACAAACAAAAAATGAAAAAAAAAATCATATTTACATTGGATTGTTAGTGTAACCAACACAACCTTCGGTAGTTATTTTTATATAGGAATCTGTCAATGAGAGGTAGAGCAGGACTTATATTTAAGTAGATTCTGGCGGATCGCTTGGATCACGCTTGGCTGCTCTTGGTGTGTTTCATCCATAACAGTTTTGGAGAATTTTGATTTTTACATAACACTCAATCGGTTCACGGCCCCTTTTCATTTTCTACACAAGTCCACTGAACTACAATTATACAAATATACGCCATTACTATTTTTTTTTATTTTGTCAAGCTTCATAGTGTTTATCAAATTATATGTATTTAAAAGTTTTAAAAACGTTTTTTAATTGAAGTTTATATTAAAAACGCATTAGAATATAGATTGTATATATAATTTACATTAAAATAAAATGAAATTGGTCAGGTAAGTGGTATCATTATAATTGTAAACTGTTGGCTGTATTATTTGCAGCATTTAGCAAATTCTAACCTAAAATAAATAATATTTTTGTTTCAATTTATTGCAGATTTTTAATGAAATTAAGTCATGAGACTGTTACAATTGAATTAAAAAATGGAACACAGATTCATGGGACGATAACCGGTGTTGATGTGGCCATGAATACACATTTGAAAGCGGTAAAAATGACGATAAAAAATCGTGACCCGGTACAACTTGATGCGCTCAGTATAAGAGGGAATAATATACGGTATTACATATTGCCAGATAGTTTACCACTTGAAACGCTTCTAATTGATGATACACCAAAATCGAAATCAAAGAAGAAAGATGCGGCTCGTGGAAGCCAACGCGGGCGTGGAAGAGGAACTCGCGGTCGCGGTGGTCCTCGAGGCCGGGGTGGTCGTGGCCGAGGAAGACGATAGAATCATAACACCTACACAACTATCTTATGTATTTATGCGTCTTAAGTTTTTTGTATTTTTAAATTAAAATTACGTGAAATAAAACATTCTTAACTAATTGAATTGTATATGTAGGATGTAATTCAACAAAAATATTTTGTTCCGTAAAAAATATAAAATCAAATTTATTTAAATTTTAAAAGTTTCCGTAAACCATAACGTATACTCCGTAAAGTAAGAATACTAAGAATATCAAAGCAGCGGCAACCATAAATGTTTTGGTGTTCTCCTTGTGCAGTGTGCCTAATAATTCCTTGTTTGTGGTAAGCAGCTTCTTAATTTCTTTTACTTCGTTCTCAATTTCAGTCTTTTTGGATAGTGGCAAATCTGGAGACTTTAATCTATCTTCCAGGGAATGTATGCGATCCATTAGGCCTTTGATCGTATCTTCGGCCAAGGTAATCTGAAAATAAAATTAGTAAACTGATGGTACAATATCGAGTCGAGAGTTCAAAAATTTCATGTAAATTAAGATATGGCTATTTGGCCAATCTGTTTTTCCAAGCCGTTCGTCAAAAGACGAACTCTCCTCTACAATTAATTACAAAAATGTTATTATTTTACCTGTGATTGGATTGGGCAGCTGCGATTCATGTTTGTTTTGGGTGTGAAGTGTCAAACTAAACACCATTCAATTTGACGTTTAGAAACGAACCGAACATGGATGAATTAAAGCTGGGTTTACATACATAATTACCGAAATTATTTAACAGTTTTTTAAGTAATTTAGAATATTTATCTTGATGAAATAGGAAAAATCGATTCGTCTTGAGTTTATGTTTTATTTATGGCGAAAATCTATAAAATACTTGTTATTTTTCATTTATGATTCGCAATATTTAAAATGCACAAATTTTGTTCATGGTTAATTCAAATTTCAGCGCCAAATTGTTTGATATTCATAATTGGTTGGATAATTTTATAGAAAATTTCTTATTAAAATAAAATAAACACTATTTCATTAAACATTTAATCAATTTTATTATTTATTTCATAAAATTCACGAAAAAACTTCAAATAATATTACATCGTCTGGCAACACTGTAAACATGACAGGTTGAAAATGCGTGAAAGTTGTACAAAATAAATTTTTGTTGCAATATGGCGAGTATTATTTCGTCTGTATAAAGAAAATAAAAACAGAAAACCAAAAAATTTAAATAGCTTAAATAAAAACACATAAAATTAAAAAATTATTTAATAATATTGTGTGTGCTATTTTGTTGTGTTTTTGTCAGTTTTTGTATAAACTTAAAATAACAATTATCGAACATTAAAAAATTATGCAAAAATAAAATAATAAAAAATTACTTGTGTTGTGTGTTTCCAATTAGAAAAAAATAATAATAATAAAAATATTTTGTGAAATATAAATAATAATGTACGTGTTTTCCTGTTTGACATAATATTTTCAAATTTATTAAATAGTTTTTTTATTGGTAAAATAATAAATAAAATTTTCTTTTGATCAAATTAATTAAAATAATTAGAATAATTTTTTATTCTGCTCATGTTTGTATATAAAATTTATGTTTTCTTCACAAATTCTAGTCTAAATAATAAGTCATGCCAAAATTTGTAGCAAATTTTTTTGCTTAATTTTATATTAATTATAATTAAGATATAAGATTAGCTAGCTATCTTGAGATTGTATTGTTTAGGCCAGGATTGGGTAGGTGTTTTAGGTAGGTTTATAATAATTTAATTTTAAGAAGTTATAGTTTTTAAGTAAAAATGATGTGCATAATTTTTAATCGACGTGTAATGATAATATACCATCGAGGACTCATCTTATCAGAAGTGATATGGAGGTTTTTATGCAAATATAAGATACAGGTTAGTGCTATTTTTATTTAAAAATCTAAAATAAAATGACACATTCCCAGTGCTACTATTTTTGTATATTCTATGCGATCTTAAAGACGATTTTCTTTTTACGTATTTTCTATAACAAAATTATTGATAAGATTTACACACAAAAATAAAAATGAAATATAACAATGAAACCGGCATTCTTCAAGGCCGCAATATGAGATTAAATTTTAGAGATGTTGTCTTACTACATAGTTTTGTTTTGAATACGCATATTGCTTATTTGACTTTTTGATATTATCTGATATCAAAAGATTATGTTCATCTTGAATTTAAAGTCATTATACATTTTTTCTTTTACGATTGTTATAGAAAATCGATTCGTATTGCAAGATTTCACTGATAAAAGAAACGGTTTCATTTATAACAAATGTTTTTGGCATAGTTCCCTTTTAGGGGTGGCATAAAAAATGCTAACTGTAATCTATATTGTGATTAAGGCAAGGTTAACTCCCTAAAGAAAATTATATTTCTTATTGCACAATAAAACTAGGTAGTACATAATAGATCGTATGAGTTACATCTACATATATAACAAACATTTCTCATATTGAAAAAAATTCAATTTCAAATATTATTTTAACAGACTAGATGGAAAAGTTAATTATTTACCTTCACCTAAAATTTTAACAAAATCAATATTTTATAAATGTAAAAGGTAGTTTTTCTTTTGATTCTACCTTTTGGTCCTTTTATTTTCTTTGGCAAACGTATCTCGTTGTCTTAACATTGGGCGCCCTGAGTAAAAAAGGAAAAATTTGGTAGGAAATACGATTATAATAATTTGGTTTTTAGATGTGAGTATTCGCAATTCTAGTTGTCCGTAATGTAATTAACTTGTATACTAAAAGCAAGGAAATTATTAAGTTTGGGAACGGGTACATGTACCTTTAAATTCGGAAATATCGAATGTTGCTCCTAACTTCCAACTGATAAGTGGTATTTCCTAAGAAATGTGTTGGGATTCCTTCAAAGTGTATTTTTTTTTTGCTTTCTTAACTACTCAGCCGAATGGAGACAGAAATTATCTAAATATGACGGACAATTTTTGTAGACCAGCAAACAAGTTTAGTCTATAAGAGAAACTTTAAAATTGGAAATCCTTGATAAGCGAATTTTCGTTAGACCTTGTAGATCAACAATTTCGTATGCTGTTAGACTTGCTCCGACGAACAGAAGTGTTTTGAAAGAATCTTTTCCAATGATAATTTAAAGTCCTAGCTATCAACTTAGACCTGTATATTTTCAACAAAAACCTGTGATACTAGAATACGACGATACCGAGATACGAGAATACGACCAAACATACAATACCACCAAGTGCTCACTTAAATTTAACTTTCCCATAATGCTTTCAAAGATTTTTGTCTGTCGGTCTCAAACAGTGCATCTAATTTCCGATATGTACTCAAAATAATTTTCCTGTTAGAACTTTTTTCTTTCCTTTATTTACAACTAAGACTGTGTTCATCTAGCAATTTATCTTGCAAATTTACAAATTTTACATTTCTTAAACAATTCTGATTTGTTGGGGTGAAACCCAATGGTTAGTCCCAAAATTAATTAAACTTATTTAAAATATAATTTTAATTTGGTATGTTTACTAGGTCAAGTGGTCTCGTCCTTTGAAGTCTTCTTTCAACGACAGGGTTATCTATCATATGGCGAATATATGGGGTTCCATGTTCCTGGAGCCTTATTTCGTGTTTGGCGACACTCTTTTTTATTTCATCTTTCATCTATTCCATCTGTAAGTCCCTGTGAAGGTCTCCATTTCTTGTGTACCACGGAGCATTTACGATTCTACGGAGAACCTGGGTTTGAAACGTCTGTATCATTTTGGCGTTTGTTTGTGTAGTACATCCCCAGCGTTTAATACCATAGGTCCATATCGGCTTCAGTATGTATTGTAAGCTCAGAGTCTCTACCTATGAGCCAATACATTTTTCTGAAGTTAATTTTAAGCTTTTCTTTTTTTTCGACATGCTCTCTCCAAGTGAGCTTGGCATCGAGTGTCATGCCAAGATATTCAGCTTTATTTGCATATGACACCGGTCGTGAATTAATTTCTATCGGTAATATGTGATATGCGTGGATTTTGTCTCATTAAGCTTGGTTCTCCAGCGCTTACCGCCAGTCCAGTTACAAACCGGATTGGTAATTTTCTGGAGTTTGCTCGTTGCATCAGCATCATTACTTCCAATCGCCATGATAACTGTGTCATCTGCAAAGGTGGCTATGGTTCCTTCATCTGTTGTTGGAATATCCCTTGTATATAAGTATATAATAAATACAGGATTGGTCCTAAGACACTCCCTTGTGGGACACCGGCAGAGATTTTCTTTAGTTCGGAGTATTCATCCTCATATTTCACATGAAAATGCCTATTGGATAAGTAAGATCTTAGTATGGCATTTAATTGCCTCGGCAGATCTCTGTGCAGCTTGAATTCCAGTCCACTGTGCCAGAGTTTATCGAATGCTTGTGCGACGTCCAGAAAATTGCTGGAGCATAGCTTTTTACGTTCTAACGTTCTTTCAATAATGTTGGTGATTCTATGCACCTGTTTAATTGTGGAGTGCTTTTCCCTGAATCAGAGAACTTTTATTGTGACATTTTGTAAGCAGTGGCTGGGACTAATCCGTCTATTAAATCCTTTCTAACTTTCTTTTTATTAAATCCCAGATGATAAGTGGGATGTTACGCCATTTTACTTCAGTTCACATCGTCCTTTATTAATTCTGCCCTGTTCGTTAGATCTTTTGAAACATCCGTATCGCCTAATGGTGGAAGATAGCGAACATTTGAGCAAGCTCGATCGGAATATAGAACAACAATAAACTCATTTTTTCTCTCGCAATAATAAAGTTAAATCCATAATCTCGTGTCTAGTTTGTTTTTAAATATTTTAATTTTAAATTATAAAAAAAATTATCCATAATTTCAAAAAAAATATGAAAACTAACAGAAAATTGCCGATAGAGGCGTATATGGTATGTAAATACGGAGCTTTTCTTCTAGGTAGGTTTGAATGGTAAAGAAAACATTTATAGACACATAGAAATTTAATTTTTTGGTTAGGTTGAACAACAAATTTAATTTAGTAAAGAACACTCTTAAATGGTGAAATTGGTTGACCTCCGAAGTCAAGGAACTCGTTATAGGGAATTTTGGAATCTTAAAATGTTGCATGGAATTCGACCATTTTAAATAAAATAAGATGAAATTTGATTTGCAGTATTGAGTATCCTTGCTAAAGCGTGTTTCGGACAAATTCTGGAATTTACTTATGCTGAACTGAACTCTGCTCTTTCTAAAACTTCGCCCTACCAAATTTCTTAACTATTATGATAAAATTTTGCTTTTAAGGTTTTATTGAGATTCTAGCATGCTGATGAAGTTCTGGAATTCAATTTGGAGTCAACATGAAGTAAAGGAGAAGTTCAGGAAGTGGCCATACTGCACGATTAAAGTGTATTCTAAGATTCACTTTTAATAAAGTTATGAAATTCGTCTGTTTATTCAATAGAATTTGGCTATTTGTTAACCAATAATTGCCTTCGTAGGTTTATATTGTTATTCTAAAATGTATTTTCAACAAATATCAGGAATGAATTCGTACTTGGAGTTACTCGCTTACTTCTACAGCAAATGTAGTACGAAGGTTTGAATTTAAATTTTGGATTGGGAACTCGCTCATCCATACGGAAAATTCAGGGAGATCTATCGCTTAAATTAGTTTTGGCGGCCAAATAAAATATTTTCAGTTTACATAATAAACTTGGACAAAATTTAATTGTTTGGAATTCACTCTAAAAACTTTTAAGTTTTTGCAGCATGGACAGCATGGACAGATACCAGTATACCGATTTTGTCCCAAAATTAATGAAACGAAATGAGCTTAACCGGAAAGATTTAGTAGTAGTATTTGTGTTAGTGACTTGCGCGTATTTTTGTTTTGCTTTACTGCACATGTATGTTACGTGTCATTGTTTTTGTTTATTTATATTAACACGTTCGCGCAAATGACTGCTATAGCAGTCATACAACTTTTTCGTTTTTTAAGGAATAATTCGACATATTTTTCAATTGTCAGCATACATTCCTTTCCGCGACGAAATATCATTGCAATTTCAAAAGTTATCAAATGTGTGTTCCTGTGTAGCACACACATTTGGGAAGTGTGCGTGAATGTGTTAACATTGTAAACACCATATTTTTGTGTTGTACTTTTTAAATTATTTATGTGTTTAACTATGTATTTTTAAATTTTTTTATATGTAGTAAATTAACAATTAATTTTTGCAAATTTATTAAATTTAAAACAAAATTATTTATAAAATTTTATTAATATATGTAAAATTAATTTATAATAAAAAAATATATACATAAGAGCATATTAAATAATGACACTCCACAGTTTGAGAGCAGATGAAATGTGTTGAGAAAAGGAAATAAGCACCACGGCAATTAAACCGATTCGCTCGGATCGCGTTATTTTGGTACTACCCATCATAAAAATGAGACATATACGAACAAAAGATAAATATATATATATAAATATATATATTTATCTTTTGTTCGTATATGTGTCATTTTTGATATTTTTGATATAAATACAAAGGCATAATTGTGTATTATACACTGTGTACGTATACGATTTTTTTTGCTTCACTAATTTGAAATGAGTAACCAAATCGATACTCCGAACTTACAATTTTTACCAAAATTTATGTTTGAATCCAAATTCAATGCTATATGTATCATACATACAAAATACACGTAGAATAAAACTATACAAATAAAATTATGTTATAATTGTTCATGAAAGGGCGGAAAAAGAGATTCCATAATTTTGTCAAGAACTCATTTTAGAAGTCAATACTACTAAATTTTATCATAATTAGTTAAAAATATTTAATTTTAGTAAAAGTTATGACCATTTAAAGGCGAGATTTTGGATAATTTAAAAAAAAATTTAAAAATATCATATCTCAGTTACCGTGGCACTTAATACATCAGTTCTATGGGATGAAAGCTTCCAAATGACCCCCTCCCAATCTGCCAAAAAATTTTGTCGGTCCAAGCGCCAAAACAGGGTGTTTGGCAACCAACCAACCAACTTTTTTGCTGATATAGAATACATACTTCCATTCTACCTGTAGTTTTAATGTTCACCACCGGAACAGTTTTATTGAATACTTTTATTTTTAAATGTTGGCAATAAAAATAAATAATAAATAAATAAAAGTGATTTTTGGTTTTTTGAAATCGAATTTTTTGAAACAAGACGGAAAATTGGTTACTTTGAGCACAATATTTATTCCTATTTAGAATTGGAATAGCTTGCACCAAAGACGCTATTTATTTTATTTGGCGTGCCCAGTCTGACCAAAATGATAAAAATTATCATGGTATTTTTTATGACCCTAACTTCACTTTGTTTAATTGCATGTTAAAACCGAGTGATCAAACCAAATCGAAAGAAAATTGTAAATTAGTATTGTACTAATATACGCTTGTGCTAGTGATAACAAAAAATTTAATACCAACTTCTAATGGTAGTCATCATGATAAAATTTACATCACTTAATACAAATTCGGTGCATCTCTAGCACCTTAAACATCTCGGACAGCAGAAGGAGCCCAAACTCTAACCATATGAAAGCCACATAGTGGTTTTATCTTCTAACGATACGATAGGATTTCCTAGCACTATTATTCGGCAAGATGAATCCAGAGAAGAACACCGAATTAATTGTAATTATATGTAATAAAATGCAAAACATTTACAAAAATATTTTTATTCGGTCTATCCAAATGCCAGGCACAGCTTTGAAATGTTTCGTTATAAATGTGAAATTAATTTTAATAATAGGGGATAACCATTTAATATGTATGTAAATATGATATTAAATGTTAACAAACTCTTTTCTAAGAACATAAAAAAATATTATAAAATAAGTATGTACAAAATTTTGACAGCTAGTATCAAAAAATTTCTTGTTTTTTTGTGATAAATGAGTGCGTTTTATGGCAAAATGTGGTAAAAAATATCATGATAATTTTTATCATTTTAGATCGACTGAACCCTAGGAGCAAGTCTAATTTTATTATCTCGGTTTTATAACGGGGTTTTTCGGTTTATACAAGGGTCATGTTTTACAATTTTCGACGTGGATTAACTCAATAACAATGAATTGATGAACGTAATTCGACTTTTAGCGATGAACCACCATCAAGGAGTAGTGTTTATCGATGGTTTACAGAATTCAATCGTGGCCGCAGTTCGTTCAACGTTGAATTTTGTGAAGGTAGTCCAAAATCGGCTGGTGATGCTGTGTATGAACTGATACTGTAAGATCGTCATGTGACTGATGAAGGTTGGGCCGTCAAAAAGATTTGTTCGCGTTGGATCTCACATAATTTGACAAACGATGAATAAAGACTCGTGTCAATTGGTCGAAAGAAATGCTCAAAAAATGTAATCGCGATGCTTCAAAACATGGCTATAACATCGTGATAGATGGCGAATCTTGGATGTATGAGCTCGAAACCAAACAGCAGTTGACGGTACGCCCCTACCGTCGGCTGCTCCAATATGAGCCAAATCCAACAAAAGTTGTTCGTGCACGAAGCTCTTCTAAGCAAATGGGCGCCTGCAATATTTGAGAAAGAACTATAATTGCATTCTTAACGTCAGTTTTTCAAGATGTAAATAACAGTTTAAAAGTTTCTGTGATCTTCATTGTTTTTACTAAATCGTTTGCTACAGTTAACCAGCGAGTATTATTTGAAAACCTATCCCACATAGGAATCAGAGACGTTGCTCCGTTTCTCCGTTTAAATCGTATCTGGAGAATCGAATACAATGTAGATTTTAACAATTACAGCGTTATTAGCATTCCCGAAGTCTTAAGCGCTTTAAAAGGTAGAAAGAAGTTCAACTTGTACTGCATAATTTTTCAATATTTTGAAACAACTTGAAATTTTACTGACTTTTACTTAGTAAAATAAAGTAGAATAGTAATCATGGATTTTTTTTTTGCTTTGAGACTTATGCAGGTTTACCGATATCACACCGAAGTCCGAAAAAGTGGTTTTCACAAAGTGTGTGGTGACGGGCATACTAATGTCTGTGTCCGCTCTACAGCCCAGACGGATTGACTTATCGGCGTGACTTTTCATACTTAAGGTTTGTCCGTAAATTGATAGATCCCTGTAATTTGTGGGCCAAATCGGTCCACCGGAAGTGACAGTTTCTATAGAATCGTTTTGTTTTTTTGCAAATATTGAAAATTATATTATCATTTATGAGAAAAACGACTTTGAACTAAACGATGCTAAATTTGCAAAAATATCGGTCAATTTCAGTTTTCCAAAATTTAAGCGGAAATTGTGGTTTTGGTAAAAAATTGTTTAAGAAAACAGCCATAAGGGTTATTGAGTGATCGGGATGAAACTTCATACTTAAGATTTTTCCATTAATTCGGATATTTTTACTGACAGCTACAGTGAGGAGCGGTGAGGTTGGGGTGAGCACTCATGGCAAACCGTAGAAAATATTACACATAAACACAGGTGCAAGTATATTGTGATAAAACAAACCTAAGTATATTAATCTTAATAAAAGATAAAACTAATTGTGACTGCTGTCACTATAGTTTTCAAAAAATCTCTTAACTTATAAATACATATGGAGATACATTTATTAATACAAATAATAAATAAAATTGTTTATTTGAAGTTAATAAAACAATTTCCGAGAAAAGAAAGAACTAATGAAGATGCTTAATAAATACTTTGCCTTTTAAATGTATGATCCATCCTGCAATTAACCAAGGTGTTAACGACGGCTTTATTAGTTTTGTATGCATTCATTATTATAAACATTTATTATTTAATGTCAACGCTTTACATTTAATTTATTGCTTCTACAAAATCAGGTAGCAAACGTTATTTCTTTCTTCGGTTTTCTTGTAAAATAATAAGATTAGAAACATATTAAATCCAGAATGATAAGCAAACTTTTAGTGACATTGACTTTAAATGGATTTTTTCTTTGGTTACGAGTTTGGTTACCATTATGGTGTATAACTGGAATTAATAAAATACAAGATCTCTAAAGCGTCATACTTCTCGCGATATAGTTATACATAATTTAAATGTTAAAGTTGAATGATTCTATATCCAAAAAATGCATATCATCTGATTACCACCTATACCTGGTTTAATCTCATTGCGTGTGTGGCGACGAGAAGAAGACTAATTTAATTATGATAAGCTGAGCTAATTTTATGAGTGATTTGTGTTGTATATATCGATTATTTGATTAACATTTTAGCTTGCTTCATAATTGCGCAGATCTATGTAGACATACAGTATTCTAGATATCGTTATGTCGCCTTATTAATAATTTAAATTGTAAAAATTGGAGAAAACTAAGAAATTGTCTGAATGGTATATGATCTAACACCTCGCCAAGAATCAATTTGATATTAAAATTATTGTAGTAGGCTACCATAATGATTATTTTCAGGTCATTTGTTGCTTCTTGAGCGATCTGGGCTGTAAATAAACTAAATAAAATAAAATAAATAAATACATGTCTGCTACAGCTGTGGCAGGTGCTCATACTGCTTCCTCGTGTTAATACAGGCAAGAATTCCGTAAAAAGAGTAAATGAAACGTATGATGCCTCGCTTCTTTAGAGGTTTTCTTTGGGCTAAAATCGCAAGAAAAATAAATTACTACGAAACCTCAAAAAATCGTCGGGTAACTTTGGAGTCTCAGCAAAGACCTCAGACGCGAATTAAGGACCTCGTTCTAAAACTTGTAACAGATAATGAATTCAGTCTAAATCTCAACAGGCACTGCAATACAAACTTGGTTTCTTAGCACTACAACAAACAAAACGAACCGGAAATAACATCGTTGATTTTCAATCGCTATCGATAACTCTGTCAAAGCAACAATGTTTGCCAACATGAGTTGGAGTTGATTTTCTAATCGATACATGTTAATAATAAAATCTAGGAAAATCTAGTTATACATGTTAATAATAAAATCTAGGAAATGAAAAACGGCAAGGCTCTTTGCGTATATGGTATTTTGTGCGAAATATTAAAGAACGGTAGCAATGTTCTACCGGATGTACGAACTTCTATTAACCTAAGGTGTCTCTTCTGTGTAAATCCCAGAAGAAGATGGCTCTAATTTGGCCTATACATAAAAATGAAGATTGGATACATTTTAATAAAAATCGCGGAATTGCGTTAATATACAGTGGTTACAAGGTTTTTCCCAATGTAGTGGATCGTAAAACGAAATCCCTGTTCATTCAGTATACAGAGGAATTCGGTGTGGGATCTTTTGCTCTTTCTAGGTATCCATTTAAAACTGATATTTATCTGTAAATTACTGATGAATGATTCAAATTGCATGGTAAAAATCGAAGGTAAATTTGGAGACCTGTGGAATATCATCAAGAGCATGCCAGTTGATCTATCGCACAAATAATTTTTTACTTATCTTTGGAATACGTCAGCACAAAACAACCTAGCATACCTATTCTTTAAATCAAACCAGATCATAATACGCTGGTGACACCAAAAAGAAGTCTCTAATTAGACAACATTTCCAGCCAAATAAAACCCAACATCTAAATGTGGTGATTAGAGCAGCAGCTGCCTTTGTCTGTGTGCCATGGACTCTAATACAGACATCCATAATCATGCTGTATTTGTGCATTAAATAATTCGTTTGACGCTCGGATAAATTAAGGAAACGGTGTATATCAGGCGTGTCCACTAATTTTTTTGAGGGATCTATTTTTCCAAACAATATTTTATCGCGATCTACTTTTTGATTTCCTAAGTATTATAAAGGTACACTCAAGTATGCTGATCATTTTATTCTCGATTTTGAATGGTATTCTCAGTCAATTAAATTACTCGAAATTTAAAAAAATCGACCAGTCGATCGTGATCGACCTTTATGGACTCCTCTGGTGTATATAGATACGAGTAATCTATATATATTTGCGAATAAATTACGATAATTTAGTTAATTTAAAATTAAAACTTAATTTTTTGCAAGGCAGATTCAACAGAATAAAACTATGAGATACCTATAGTGAACTGTTACGGCGACTTTTGCTTATAATACGGTTATTTTAGCTGTTAAAAAGCTAATGAAGAATGAGATCCAGAAACTTTAGTCTGCTGTTACTCAAATAAATAATTGGACCAAAATCTCCGAATTAAACTAAAACTTAAAAAACCGTGGATATATTCCGGTTATTTTAAATCAAGAAATAAGCTAATACAGCTAAGTATCTAGGCATGCAGCTTCGATGGAAAGAACACGAAAGAAGAAAAATGTATTGGTTCATAGGAAAAAAATTCCACACTGTCCACATAAAATAAGCTTTTACTTTATAAACAAATATGGGAAAATATGAATTGAAATCAACCTGGGGCGGAATCATGAAATACGATTGGAAAATTTAAACGTATTGAAAAATATTTTCGAACTTAATCGATGAAATTTATTAAAAATAGTGGGTGTGGGATGATACATAAATTCCATTTCTGTAAAATTTTAAGTTTATTTTAATTTTTATTTTATTTTAGTTTTTTTTACTAGAAGTTTTTACTAGAAAATACAATATAATTTTGTCGTTAAACTTGCATTTATTATCGTTCAAAATATCTATGTCAACTTTCATCATTTTTCGAATATTTTTTTGTCTGCTCATTTAAATATTTTAGAACAATTGATTTTTCGGCCGGATTTCATGTTCTTGCCCCCTGGACTTACGGTATTTACCTTGGGGATGTACTAACCAGAGCAATATAGATGTCATCCAAAGGTTTCAGAACGAAGTATTAAGGAAAATGGTTGGGTAACCTGGTACCGGAAAATGACCTGCATGAGGCATCAAAATGAACTTAGTATCAATCCCGAAAATGTACGAAGGCATAGAGAAAGGCTCCAGACCCAAGTTAACATTGAGATATCCCAGCTCAAAAATAATGCATATATGATTGGCAGACTCAAAAAAACTAAACAAGTTAATACGATAAAAATGAATGTGGTTTATTTCATTATACACGCTATGAAACGCCGATGAGTAGAAGCCATAGATAAACACAAACTAATTAAGTTAGAAATAAATTGCGTATTACTACAAGCGGCTAACTTGTAATGTATAATGTATTGAATATAAAAAAATCTGTACGAGATGAGCAACGTGGCGTTCAATTGACATTTAGTGTAAGAGAGAGATTACACTAAACCTGCGATGAACGGCGAACGCTGAACTCTTAAACTGGTTAAAGGGTCTGGCGCAATGCCTACCTTACATCAGGAGGGGACTAAATTGGGATGGGTCTAATTCAACGGCCTACCAAGTTAGGAGTACAGTTTTTGTTTCGAATCTATTTCTAGAATCTTTCATGGGGCTAAAAATCAAAATCCTGAATTAAAAACTTACAAATGAATAATTATTATGGTTAAATTTGAACTCGAAAGATATTGTTGCGGATTCTACTCTACAGTGGTATAACACTTGGTGGTCGAGTGGTTAAAGTGTACATCACCAAGTGTCGCGTGAATTTCCCAATTAATGGAAAATGGAAAAGCTTAAGTATGAAGTTTTATTCCGAATAGCCAATTCGTCTGGACTGTAGAGATGCTGAATTTTCGAGAAATAAATTTTTTTTATCAAAACTTGTCATTTCCGTAAATGCTATATACTTTTAAAAATATTAGGTAAAAAACGGAAATGATGATATGGAAGCTGTCAGTTCCGGTGGATCATTTGGTAAAAATCACACGGGGTCTCCCAATTTATGGAAGAAGCTTAAGTATGAAGTTTCACCCCGATTTGTCAATCCATCTGAGCTGTGGAGAACCAACAACATTTAATCTGGACGACATCGTCGCAAAATAGCGAAAAGTAAATCTGCAAAAATTTCGGGATCAACATTTTTCATGATTACTACACTTTATTTTACTACCTAAACGAATGTAAAATTTAATGCGTGAATTATATCGGGTGACTCTTAGGTAAGTACAATAAATTCGGGAAGTGATGGAGCGCACTAATCTGAACAAACAATTATAATGGGTTGGGGGAAAAATAAATCCATTATTTTTTCATTAAATGGCTTTAGTGGCATATATCTCGTATTGTATTTGTCGCAGTGGGCCATACTTATACTCGTTGGAAGGGGGATTCATGTACTAAAAATATTATTTTGTCCTTGTTGTGATTGATCGGTTCAGTTGTGAGTTATAGCGTATACCGTGCCAAGCAAGGATGTGGCAAACGTTATCAAAGATGCACCTATTGTCAAAAATGTCAATAAAATCCTGGAAATTGTCGAAGTAGGCCGGCATGCGAGCTGTCGTAGCATCGCCCAGGAGCTGAAGGTCGAACACAAAACAGTTTTAAACCATTTGCATTAGGTGCTGCATGAGTTGATGCAAAAAACTTGATGGACCGTGCTTCTAATTGCAAATCCTTGGTCAAACGGAACGAAATCGAGCCATTTCTGAGGCGGATCGTGACTGGCGACAAAAAAGGATCACATACGTCAAAGCGGAAACGATCATGGTCGAAGGGACGTGAAGCAGCCCAAACGGTGGCCAAACCAGGATTGGCAGCCAGGAAAGTTAAGCTGTGTGTTCGATGGGATTGGGAGGGAATCCTCTACTTTGAGCTGCTGCCCATTGATCAAGCGCTCAATTTGGACCTTTACTTCCAGCAATTGGACCGACTGAAGGTGGTGGTGTAAAAATGGCTTCAAGAGATGCTCGTGAAAATTAGCTATCTCAGTTTTTTGCTAATAGGGACAAAACGTTTTGAAAAAGCGACACAATGAAATTGTCTTCTAAATGGCAACGAGTTATCGAAAAATCGGCGTATATTTTAGTCAAAACGAATGATTGTTAAATATAGCCCCGAAATAAACGTAACAATAATGGATTATATATGATAGCACATATCCATCTGTAACGGTTATAGAGGTAAACAAGGTTCCCTACTGTAAAATTAGACACTTCTGATTCATTCAAAACTTGAAAACTATTACACACAAATTTCTTCTTTCACGTTTTCTTATCGCAAATTAATTAGTTTATCAAACACAGTGCCTGTAATATGGTACACTTCACACTAAACAAGGCGTGAAAATCGTAATTTTTTCAATATTCCTTTAAAAAATGCATTACTAACGTATTCTTGGAATATTTGAAAAATTTACCGTAATTTTTAGGTATAAGGCGTTGAGGCAACTAATAACTAGTATACAAGGGCGGATTGAAAATGAAACTACCTAGCGCTAGATGGCAGCACAAACACAAAAATTTTTTGTTTTTTAGAAATTGCGATCTGTCAAACGTCAGCTGTTAAAATTTCACCCAAATTCATCGATTAGTTTATTTGTTGTAGTCGTTTGAAGTAAGCAACTTTTGTGTTTCTTGAAAAATGGAAAAAAACGAATTTCGTGCAGTGATTAAACACTATTATTTGAAAGGGAAAACGGCGAAAGAGACAAAAGAAAAGCTCGATAAACATTACGGTGAGTCTGCTCCGTCAGATTACATGGTAAAATATTGGATTGCTGAATTTAAACGCGGCCGAAGAAGCACTGCAACAATACCATCAACAGGAAGGCCAAAAGAGGTGGTTACTGAAATATCAAGAAAATCCTCGATATCGTTATGAATGATCGCCGAGTCAAGTTGCGTGAGATTGTTGAAATGGTAAACATATCATATGAACGTGTGTTCAACATTTTGCATGAACATTTGCATATGAAAAAGCTATCGGCAAGATGGGTGCCGCGTTTGCTCAGTGTCGAACAAAAACTAAACAAATGCTAAAATTCGAACAAATGCTAAAATTACGTGAAATATACTTCGAATTGGTTGATCATCCACCTTATAGTCCAGATTTAGCTCCTAGTGACTTTTTCCTGTTTCCAAACCTGAAAAAATGGCTCGCAGGACAAAGATTCTTCTCAGACGAAGAAGTGATTATCGAAACTAACGCGTATTTTGAGGGGTTCCCGAAATCGTATTATTCAGATGGTATAAAAAAATTGGAATATCGTCTTACTAAGTGCTAGCTTCATTTTCAATCCGCCCTCTTAACTAGTATAGTTTTATACATAAAATGTAAGCAAAACGAGAAACTTTATTATTCCAGTAAAATTGATTCGTATACATCAAAAATTTAAATATTCAAATTAAATGTTCAAAATGAGCACTGCTATTCATGATACAACATTCAACTTTCCTTCTAAATGATCCACGTACTCTTCTAAAAATACGCGCAGCTATTATCCGCTCGCTATCTAAGGTTCTTCAGATTTGGGATAGGTTCTATATAAACTATTGATTTTAAATATTTCCATAGGAAATAATGTAGAGGATTTAAATCCGAAGATCTTGCAGACAATTCTTGGTCTTGTCTTTGAATACCTCATCCATCGATCGACAAATATTATGTTCAAAATCTCGCAAGCTTTTGTTCTGAAGTGGGATTTAGCACCATTCTGCATGAAGCACATTCAATTTCTGATCAAAACTCGTATATTATCTAGCAAGATAGATTGATCTTCTTCAAGAAAACTTCTATATGATGCACCATCAAGTCTAGGATGAAGAAACACAGGATCAATTAAATCATTACCGGTAATTCCCACCCATTTTGCTTCATTTCATGTGGGTTGTTCCATACACCAAAATGACTATTGTGGAAATTCATGATGGCGTCTTTTGAGAAATTTGCCTCATCAGTAAAAAGCACCTTACCTGTAAATTACGAATATCTTCAAAATTTTCTTTGAATCCATTGACGAAAATTTAAACGTTTCGTGAAATCAGGCGGCAATAGTTACTGTACACCTTGACAGTGCGACAATGACATCGGATAAGCATCATACTCAACCCCCGAACTCAAAACCAATCAAATTTCATGAAATGCTTTATGCCCTACTAGTTCCATACTCGAGTTGAAATATTTTTAACTTCGTTGTTCTTTTAATACATTCTGTGCGATACCGTGCTATTTTTTCATAACTATCTCCCGATGTCATGTACGCAGTCTGAATGTGATAGGAGTATCATATTCAAGTTAGTTGTTCAGGTTAGCTTTTGACTCACAGCTCGAGAACTTAGGCTATTTTTCTTGTTGTTCTGCTGTTTTATTGAGAACAGCTTCCTCTAGTGTCGGCATTCCTGCTATACTTCCTCGTTTGAAGGAACCTGTTTTCCTAAGTCTCTGATGGATCCTCATTAAGGTCCGAATATTAGGTAGTCGGCGATTTGGGTACCATTAATTAGTTTATGTTAACATTAAAACAAAATGCTCAACACAACAAGGTCACTTGAACACAGATGATTTCATTGTTGTTCTAACTTAATTTTAGTTTATTGGAATAATAAAGTTTTTCTTATTGTTTAGAATTGTTGCTGAGAAGTGCAGAAATGAGAAGCCGATGCATCTTCAACGAGTGACTGTTTGGTGCGGATTTTGGTCCGGTGGCATGAATGGTCCATTTTTCTTTGAAAATGAGCAACGAGCCGCCGTTACTGTCAATGGGGAGCGCTACCGCGCCATGATAAACGATTTTTTGTTCCCGGCACTTGAAGAGGAGGACATAGGCAACATTTGGTTTCAACAAGACGGCGCTCCGTGCCACACATCACACGTTTCAATTGATCTTTTGCGCACTGTCTTCGAAGATCGAATTGTCAGCCGAAACGCTGATGTGATTTGGCCACTTCGGAGCTGTGATTTGACGCCGTTGGACTATTATCTTTGGAGTGCCGTCAAAGATAAGTGTTACGCCGATAAACCAGCAACGATTGACGCTCTCAAGAACAATATTCGCATTGCCATTGAAGACATAATGCCACATACCATCGAAATGGGGATACGTCAAGGCCAGCCGAGGCAGTCATATATGAATGATATAGTATTCCACAATTAATCGGAAGGATTGTTCTTTACAATGAAAAAATAAGTTTGAAAAAATATTGAGAACTTTTTGTTTTATTGCATTTAAAAAAAAAGTATTTGACCCACCCTATATATTGGATATGTGCTGTCATATAATTTTTTGTTTAGATTAGTGTCCTCCACCACCTCCCGAATTTATTGCATTTACTTAAGAGTCATTCTTTAGAAAAAAATCTAACTCGAAACGTCAGAGTAAGAAGGGACGTAAACACTAAAAAATCTATTTAATAAAAGTGAAACAAAATAAAATTTATTATTAACTTTTGATAAGTTAATTATAAACAACAACATCGTAAGGGTTATTTGCATTGAACCGTGACGGGTAAGAAGAAGAAAATCGTGGAGTAAGCCCGGTCATGCGTCAACTTCAACCGTCAAACCGAATATTCATGGCAAGAATTTAATGCTTTGCATGTGGTGGGATCAGTTCGGAATGATCTACTATGAGGTAGTCCCGCCTAACGAAATCATAACTGGAGAACGTTATCAACAACAATTGATGCAATTAAGCCGAGCATTGAAGCTAACACGCCCACAATATACAAAAAGACATGACAAAGTGACATGTTGCAAGAATCGTCGAGGAAACTTTGGAGGCGCTTCAATGGAATGTATAACCCCACCAGCCGTATTCACCAGACATTGCTTCTTCCGACTATCACTTGCTTCGGCCGATAAGTCATGAATCATTATTTTGTTCTTAATCGGGTATTTTCAATTTATGAAGGAATCTTTCAATTTATGAAAACAACTTTATCAACCAAATCAGTTAATCCAACTGGGCTGTAGAATGAGCACAGACCAACACACAACAGACCGAAAGACACCATTTCGAAGATTAATGTCTCGGACTTCGGTGTTATAGCGAATGGTAAATCTGTAAAAATCTCAAAGTCAACAATTTTCACGATCTTTATACAGGGTGTTCCTAAAGTGGCTGGCATGAGGTTACTTGTATCTAAATTTTGTTTAAATTTGAAATACTTTTTAACTAAATAGTCATAATTATTCATACCTTATTTAAAAGAGAATGTTAGCAGCTTTTTAATGAAATTAGTATGTACTTGGAAATAAAAATAGTTATTTCTCAAGATATTAAAGTTACATACAAGGTGCTGTGTTGAAAGGCTCCTCTAAAATTACAATGACCCATGACGATACAAAAACTTAAAAACGCATACAATCTCATAAATTATATATACTTTCGCTTTCTAGTGTTAACATTCATGGATTCTCTTAAATTTCGTTCTCTACACTTAGTGAAAAATTCTAAACTAATGGCACATTTAAATTGTTGATTAACATTTTTGAATGTAACATCAGGACAATCAAATTGCTATAAAATAAAATTTCTCTAAATTATATTTTTGTACGTCATACAAAGTATTTTAAAGAAATTTTATAGTTTCGTCGCTGCCATTTGATGAGATGGCCGAATATTTTATTTCTAACGGTAACAATTGATGGATGAAAAAATGAGATCATTTAGGTACTTGTAGATAATTCATTTTTGAAGTTACTGATGAAGATCATTAAATTTCCGTCTAAATAATCAACAAATATTAAAAAGTACCTAAATAACTTTAGTCCGGGCGTTCATATTTTATAAGGATCGATACATTGGTAGTGTTTTGGTTTAATCAGATATCATTATATTTGACTTCGGGTTGACAATCATTTTGATCATTTAACTTAATAATGGCCTGCTCGCCAAAATCGTGTAACAATAAGATGGGTTATGGATAATATGTTCTAAATATTTCTTAATAATAATAATGGCATTATTACGAATTATCAAACTAGTATCAGACTGGTTGCTTTTACTCAGCAATTTTGGAATGTATTGAACAATCAGTTACACTCGCCAAAAGATCATTTGTCCAAGTCTTCCGTGGTAAAAATGGAAATAAACATTGGCAAAGATTACTCTAAATATAGGGTGTCTCAACAAGAGCGCCGGATTTAAATTTACCGCCATTTTGTTAATACGAGTTGAACGGTGATTTCTTTTTTGACAGTTGTTACGTACAGACCACGCGATTTAAGAATATGGAGAAGTATTCAAACCAACAACGTTTAATTATTGTAAAAACACATTACAAAACTGGTGAAAGTTTTTTTACTAAAAAAAAACGTTATTCTAAAATTTTCAATTAATGTTTTAGTTCAGCTGCTTGGAGTACATGAATGACAGCCTCCACGAAGTATTCATAAATGGATACGGGCGTACTCTAGGCAATGTTCTGTAGTACGAACGGTTGTGGTACCCAATCCCTTCGTAGTAGTGAAGCAGAATAGCTAATTAGTCAATCAAAACTATGGAATGGTACCCACAAAAGGAAATAATAAATGTCAACATTGGTAAATCCACTCTCTGTGGAGACTGGCCCTATGGATTTTGGGGAGGTCATCTATTGCATTATCAGGGAACTTCATATCCGTTCCAGAGAAGATCAAATTTACAAAGATCACCAATAAAGAAAAACAGAAGCAACTCAAGCCGATACTTTTTCTAACGCTATACCTAGATGTACGATCGTATATTTGAAATAACATAAAACAATTAAATATTTTATGCTAGTTCTAAATTAAATAGTGTAAAAGCATGCTCCCATTTATTTTGCTGCCAAAGTAGCGTATAGTGACAAACTTGGTAGTGGAATATGCCTGTACTATGTGCTTCATGTACCAGGAATATAGCATCTGAAAGATTTCTGGGAACTAAATGTGGTTCATGTGTGAAAGCTTTTGAAATGGTGAAAAACATCCTTACCGGTTCTGCATCATTGATATGCAAAGTAAATTTTCGGCCCTGTAAACATCGCTGCAATACATGAGAGATACATTAAAGATAGATGAATTAAATAAACGAGTAAGCTACGTAGCATGCCGCCCCTAGTAGAAATAAAGTTGTTTTGCTGCACCAGTTTACACAATTCCAAAAGCAATCTACAATGACACAAAACAATTCAAATCAACATGTATTTCATCTCCTGAAAAGTTCCCGGTCTGACACATAGATAGTACCACAAATTTAAAACCTATATAATTTTTAAATTCTACAAACGATATGTGTCAAAATTGCATTGCAGTCCGACCATTAGTTTACAAGTTACAGTTGTTTTAGTGACGCTACTTTTGTTAATTTCAAAACAATGGGAAAAAAGAATTTCGTGTGTTGATTAAACGTGTTTTGATGACAAAAATTACCGTTCAAGCAAAGCAGTGACTTGATAAGTGTTATCCGGACTCTGCACCAGGAAAATCAACCATTATTGGCTGGTATGCTGAATTTAAACGTGGTCGTACAACCATCGATGGTGCACCACGCTCTGGACGCCCAAATGAGGCAGTGACTCCAGAAAACATAAAAACTCCACGAAATTGTTTTGAAAGGAACGTGTTGGTAATATTTTGCACGAACATTTGTCCATGAACAAAATTGCTCTTTCAGCAAGTCAATGCACCATGTCACAAGTTGATCGCAACAATGGAAAAATTGCACATTGAATTACTTTCGCACCCACCGTATTCGCCAGATTTGGCCCCCAGCGATTATTACTTGTTTGCAGACGTCAAAAAAAAGCTGAAGAGAAAGAGGTTTGGCTCCAATGAATAAGTGATTGCCGAAACTAAGGCTTATTTTGAAGACAAAGATAAATCGTTCTACAAAATAGGCATCGAAATGTTAGGGAGGCTTGGACTGATTGTATCGCTCTAAAAGCAATTATGTTGATGAATAAAATGTGTTTTCCCCCAACAAATTGTGTTTTCTTTGTTAGACCGAGAACTTTTCATGCGATGTGTTAAAACCGCTTCTTGTGGTGTGTTAATAATAAAATTTTACCACCTGATTCTGATGTTTATCATATTTGGACGTTTTGTGATCTCGCCCGTTTACAAAAATGCGTTACAAAAGAGGAAACTTCTGACATCTCTTCTCATGCTGAGAATCACTAAACAGCGGCCAGTCCACTATACATTGTTATTATTTACAAAATTTCTATTTATTATTATTTTTCTTTATTCTTAATTGCGTGATGGTCTTATCAACGAACACTTCAATGAACTTTTATCTTGTTTATCAAAATATATGTAGTATACGGAAAAATTTAGATAAGCTGATTGCATATATAGATTCCGGTAATCTACGGTCTCAAATTGTTGGTTTGTCTGAAATTTGAATCTACGACATTGAAGTCGTGAATTATGGTTTAAAGGGGTTTGATCTATTCACATCTTGCTTACGTGATAAACGCTCGCTACAGCTGCACCTGTTTATGCCTGTAGCAATTTGAATTGTAAACAATTTCATCTAGTTTTCCAAACATTTAACGCCGTCGGTTTGACCTTCTTTTTAAGTTCTAAACTAGTTTGTATTTTTGATATATATCGTCTTGGTTATACTTTTGGAAGACCTACTCCATTCTAACATAATTATGCTCAAGCAGAATTCTGTGCTAGATAGACTGCTGCTTTTATTACGGAACATGGATTGGATAATATCTTTGAACCAACACGAAAGATAAATACCACAGCCATACTTGTATTGATCCTGTACTGCATAGATTTGATCAAAGGTATTTTCCGCTAGTTTCTTACAGTGTATTGGACTTAAAAATTTCAGATCACTATTTATGATGGTTATGAGGAATGGTCTAATGTTTATTATTGCCGAGATGCTTCTAGGGTCTTTTGATAATTTTATTAAAATCTTTAAGTTGTTTGCCAAAAGAACAACGAACTTAAAGCCACTGATGTTTGATGATTTATTGAGACATACGTAAAAGAAATAGTATTTGTCGGCTTGCAAAAAATATAAAAACAACAGTAGTTTGCAACGATATAGCTTGACGCTGTGTGACCTTGTTAATCTACAGTTCAACAACGGTAATGATGCTCATAAAAAGCGTGATCCAGTTGAAATTAAAGAAATCATTGATCGAAGATTTTGCTTAATACCTGGTTCAGTGGAAATAGCCAATGAATTCAACGACTTCTTTACGAGTGTTGGCGATGCAAGTGCTACCAGCCTTCATCGATGAAGCTGGCAACAATAATTAATATGTCAATATTACCAATCTATAGATAGTTGTGTTTTTCGGAGATTTCATCTAGAGAACTCCATTTTACCATTCTTCCGCTAAAAAATAATTCAACTCCTGATTTGGATGGTATTTCCAATAATAACCACATTATAAAAATGTTCTAGTTGATGTTTTTTCTTTTATTTTTAATTTAAGCTTAGTAACTGGTATTTTTCCTATATCCTTAAAATGAGCCGAATGATGCCTTAAAGTAAGCCAAATACTAAAACATGTCTAAACAACTAACGACCAATCTCATTACTTTCTGTATTCTCAAAAATATTTGAAAACGCTGTAAAAAGTGTAGGATTGTTTCTTTTTTTAGGCCTCTATTTCGTTAGGCGTATCACTTCATGCGACGTGACTTGGTTACTAGATTGTAAAATCGAAATATGCTGAATAATTTCGTACACAACTCGCAGTGAATATTTTTTAAATCTTAGTTGGCTGCCTTAGTTTGAAAAAAATTATATTTATTTGTCGCATCAAAATTTCAAGTGATAAAATTGTCGTTCCAAGTGATAGAAGTCACAAGAAAGTATTTATAAAGCAGCATACTAAGATTTAAATCGAGTTTTGTAAATAATTATTTTGTAAGTTTTGATTTAATAATCTAGTAACCAAGAAGATGAATATAGTCACGTCGCATAAAGAGATGCGACTAAGGGAATACGGGTGTTAATTATCTTTAATCTGTTCTGGGGCCTATGCACGCCAAACTCTTTCACGGTTCGCATTTGCCGTCTTACTTTTTCGCCGTTTGCCAGCCAATTCGAGGACGTACGGACTATAGCCTATAGTACTGGCATGGATGATGCATCGGCCCATGAGTTCTGCACTCCGACAGGGGGTCATAGTTGTGTTCATTTTCATCACAGATCGTAATCTGATGATGAAAAATCTCTTTTGCATTCTGCCCCCTTTCGGGATTTGATCCCGGTACCTTCCAATTCAAGCGCAAAGCTTTAACTCTCTCCACCAATATGGTTTTAGAAAAAATAAAAATGCTGAATAAGCTATTGTGTCCTTCCTAGACCAAGTAACTGAACATATCGATAAAGGGTTTAAAGTATCAACTCTATACAGGGGTTGGCGCTGGAAGTGTTACCAAGTTCACGCTGGTGTAGCAACCAAACGGCTAATGACAGCGTGCTCATTTTTTGACAAGCGTCAGTCTGTTATGTTGTTTACAAGCTTGCGGAAGCATATCATTTTACGTCGCAGTTAAAAAAGTTATCGAAATGGAATTCAAACGAAACAGTGTTATTGCTTTGGATTTGGCTGGAAAATCGCAACCAGCCATTGTTAATGTTAGCTACGACATTAAAATTTAAACAAAATGTTTGTGTATCGGACCATTACACGTTACAAAGATACTGGTAACATCAAAAAACGCCATGAAGATAAACATCCCAAAACAGCCATATCGCCAGAAATGGTTCGAAAGTTGAAGGCCAGAATTCAACGTAATCCACGACAAAGCGCGAAAAATTTCAATGTGCCTGTTCGTAGCGTGGGGCGCATATTAAAAAATGATCTACAATTGAAGCCCTACAAAATACAAAAAGTGCAAGATATAACATCTGCACAAAAGGCAGTTCGTCTAGCAAGAGCAAAGGTGTTAAAACGCTTGCACGTTGGTGGCGAGCTTGAAGATTTGGTCTCTTTTGATGAAAAAATTTATACGGTTCAGTAATATGTAAACAAACAAAACGATCGTGTTTGGTTAGAGTGCAAATCAAAATACAATTTAGACCAGCACGCGCCTGCATCAGTGATGGTTTGGACCGCGGTACTTGCCACAGGATGCAGGTAGAAACCATTGGACGTTTCAACAAGACTGGGCACCATCCCATAAAGCTCGTTTTTCCATATGGCCCATTCTGGAGGCCAAAGTATTAACTAAAAAATATGAGACGGTCGACGCCTTAAAGATTGCTCTTCGCCGAGAATGGGACAAAATACCATCAGACCACATTCGTGCAACGTGTGAAGTCTTCTCGGACAGGCTCGATTATATTATCCGCGCTAGAGGTGGCTACATCGAACAATAACAATATTTTTTGTTAAATTTGAAATAATTTAAAGATCTACTGTAGTTTTGGAATAAAAAAATCAAAATTGACAAATTGGAAACACTTCGAGTGCCGACCCCTGTATATAGATTTAAATAAGGCTTTTGACAGAGTTCAACATAGTACACTTTTAAAAAAGCTATATTGTTGTTGTATTCGTACTAGAATAGCCATGGGCGAACGCAATTAGTAAGAGTAAATCATCAATTAATAAGTTACAGATAAAATAATGTGGGACTGCCACAGGGTTCTGGTTTAGGACCTTTATTATTTTGAGTACATATAAAGGGATTTTTTCAAAAACAATTTCGTGGGTCTCCAAAAAGCAAGATGGCAAAACCAGATGATTTTTCGTTTACATATGCTAGTCCAAGTTTTCAAGATAATATCACTCTCATTGAATTGATTTAAATACTTTATCTATTGAAAGGTCATAATTTTGTTTTGAGGCATAAAACGAAATTATAGCATTTTAGAGGTACCCGTATCGTCGTATGTTCACACAACATATCATACTTTTGTATGCAGTGGAAACAGTAACACACAGTGCCCTCCCTTCTAATGATTGCTTCTTAGTTAATACAGTTGATGAATTTCGATACCTAGGAATTCTAATAGATCGAGATTTAAATTGGAAAGATTGAAGTCTAGATTATTATTGGTCTCTAGAAATATTTACACACACACACACACACACACACACACACACACACACACACACACACACACACACACACACACACACACACACACACACACACACACACACACACACACACACACACACACACACACACACACACACACACACACACACACACACACACACACACACACACACACACACACACACACACACACACACACACACACAATATTTACTTAGAATGATATACTTTGCATTAGCGAACTCAATTTTGCAATATGATTTAGCATGATGGGGAAGTGCGTGTAATGCTACGTCCTATATACGTGTGACAAAAACAGTTAATCAGAATTATGTATTTCAAACCATTATTTTCGCCATAATGGCCATTATTTCGAAATCTAAGCATTCTGCCCCTACGTCACATATACGTTTTCAAGGCTCTAAGTATTAATCTTAGATCGAAGCATACCTTTTTAAAACATGTTCCAAAGTTTAGAATTGATCTACGGAAAAACCTTTTTAATATCGCTGCACCAATAATTTTTAACAATTTCCAATGAACATTTGAAGGTTCAACAACTTTTGTAGTTTTTCAAAAAACTTCGAAAAAAAATCGATTCATCAAACTGAAAATATCGAACTTCTTTTCAACATCTTAACGGGATCTATTTGATCCAATGGTTCACTTATTGTACTATCTGCTTGTTATTTTAACATTAGTATTACTAGTTATACTAGTTTTTATTTATAATAAAAAATTTGGTAATGAAAGAAACAAAAATTATCTTTCGGATGGTCTAACACATCGCCTGAAAAATTCCCGGTTTAACAAAGAAAACACAATTTTTTGGGGAAAAACACATCAACATGTGTAATCCGTGCAGGGCGCGTTGTCGTTTTTGATCCATTGTGAGAAAACGCGGTACCCGCTTCAAACGCAGCTTTCTCATGGACAAATGTTCATGTAAAATATGACCAACACGTTCGATTGATATCTTTACAATGCCAGCTATTTCACGCAACTTCACTTTACGATCTTTCAAAACAATTTCTTGGAGTTGTTTTATGATTTCTAGAGCCTCATTTGGGCGAGCGTAGTGCATCATCGGTGGTTGTACAACCACGTTTAAATTGAGCATACCAGTCAATCATGGTTCCTGATGCAGATTCCGGCTAACACTTATCAAACCATTGCTTTGCTTTTTCCCATCAAAAAATAATGTTTAATCAACATACAAAATTCTGTTTGTTTCATTATTTTGAAATTAACAAAAGTAGCGTCACTAAAACAACTGTAACTTGTAAACTAATGGTCGGATTGCAATGCAATTTGACACATATCGTTTGAAGGTTGGTATAATAAAAAATTATATGGGTTTTAAATTTGTGGCACCATATGTGCCAGACCGGGAACTTTTCAGGCGATGCAATAGATCTCTGGTAGTTTTCAACTATATTATTATTCTAATACTGCGTGTTCGAACTCTGCACTATATGAGGATAATGATTTCAGATGCTCTATTCAGTTTCTCAACTTTCTGTGAAATGAGAATCGATTTATCTAATTCCCTCAAAAATTCTTAATTAATTTTGTAGTGTTATTTGATTAAGTTTTGGTTTGAAATTTAATCTTCAATAAATATTCATAATATTTACTTCCATTGTACAATTTTATGTAAATCGAACCACATACGAACAAATGAATATCTGTCTTTAGGTTAGCTTATGGAACATAAATTTCCGCCGCCTAGTTTTGTTGTGGTTTTGGTTTTATCAATAATTCGTTTCGGAAGTCTACAGTTTTATCTTTTTGTATATTGTAACCGCTTTTTCCGTAATAATTCGGTGAGATGATCTAAATACCATTTGTTTACGTTTCGAGTATCTTGGTTTTGATAATCTAATTATTGTAATTACTGAAAAGCACACAAATGGCCAAGACTCTTTTCAACCATTGTTATTGTTTAGTGTTATTCATGTTAGATTAGCCGATAGACATAATATTATTAGACCATACATGAGCGCGCTAACTAAACATAATTTATTTCTAAATGTTATATCGATTTTCTTTAGCATGTTACCTAATTTGACCCAAATATAAACTTGCTAATAATCATTTTATTTAATCAACTATATTATGTTTATAGTGTTAAATATAATAAAACTCATTCCGTTCGGCCGCTAGTTACAGAAACCCCAATCATCCCACAAGTAAAATAGAAAATCACAGTCACCTTTAGTCCTTAATTATAATTCATTAAATACAACCAAGTATACTTAATGAATTTTGTCATTTTACATAACGGTTTCAGAGGTATAATGATAAATTGGCACACCTAATTACGCTTTTTATCTTAATTTGCTACTTAGACAAATGACATCAAGTTAAGATTGAATATACTCGTATTACAGTAAAGTAAAATGTCTTAAAAAATAATTACATTTTTCATTTAATGCTAATTAGTGGTGGAGGATACATCTGCTTTGAAATTAATAATCAGATTTCATTCATCCACAAAATTATTTTATTGAATTGTCATTTACGAGTATAATATGGTATTACTTTTAGTATGTATAGCTAAGACGTAATGTTTTAGTAAAAGTAGTGTTTTATAATTATGTAGGACAACAAGACAATTACATAATTTTATTATTGCGTAAGTTGTTATTGATGTTATTCTTACTTAATTGACCCCGAATTTCTACTTATAACTCAGTATACGGCAACGAATATCCTGTGGCTCAGTTCAATGACATTCATTAGATTATTGTATAATTAGCTATAAGCATTTTCCCAGTCTTAAAATTAAGGATAACCTCAGGGCGGACAAGTAATCCGTTTAGCTATTATGTTATTATACTCTTTTCATATCAAACTCCTCAATACATAGTTATTTACGTTAAAGGGTCGGTAGTTGGATTTTGTACACCACGAGATTGCGATGTTTATCCGTTGCACCGGGTTGTAATATCCGCAGATATCCGAAATTATCCGCTATCCGCGGATTAAAGCGGATGTATCCGCATTAATTTCTTGCGGATGAGTTTCGTCGGATGCGAATTTAGAAATCTCATCCGCACGATGCGGATTATCCGCACGGTTGCGGATAAATCTATTGTATACACATTCGCACGCATAACAATTTCAAATTGTTTTTTCTTGTACCTTGCAATGACGAATTGTAGATTTGGGTATTTATTTATTTGGCATTCTATTTAGAGATTTGGCCGCCTCAAATGAGGTTACAATATCATGTTGATAATGCGGGGGGGCGGGATGATCTCGTTTTCTCCTTCCATTTTACCAATTACTTATGTACTGTTTCTATGCGGTCACCCAAAAATTAGTACTAAGGCAACGTATGGCTGCTTGACGTGTATGTTGAAGTGGTTATCGCATTTTCTCTCTTTGTTACGCGCCATCCCCTTAATATTGTATAGAATTCTCATCAAAATTAAACAATCGGTTGCAATAAACACTGGTGGTCGTACCGATCATGCAAATGGTTCAAACAGATTACAACTTAAACTCTTGCGTGTTCATTGGTTGAGACTTAACGTCAAACAAATTCATAAAAAAACGATTTTGCGGATGCTGATGAGTACGAATGCGGGTATAATTTTTTTTTTCTAAAATAGTCTTCTTTAGAATTGAAAAAAAAATTTATTAAATTATATCACAATTTTCTCGTGTTCATCTCAAATCGTTGGGGTGTTTTTTGATCTTTACAATGACCCATTAAGGACTCAGAACTCTTCTCTAAGATAAGAGTTAAAAATAATCTAAAAATGTTTCAATTTCACTATAATACAAATCCAATTGGATTCTTTTTTAGTGTAAATTTTTGGTAAGTAAATAATTCTATAATTATAGTTCATACATTATAAATATTTGTTATAGCGAGATTGTTGTTTTAAAATCTGCATCTGCACTCATCCGCATCTGCAAAACCATTTTTTATGAATTCGTTTTACGTTAAGTCCATATCTATCCCATTTTGGGAGGATGGCGCGCAGCAATTAGAGAAAATGCGATAACCACTTCACGATACACGTCAAGCAACCATACTTTGCCTTAGTACAAATTTGGGTGACCGCATGGAAACAGCACATAACTACACACTCCCGGTATGCCACTATGCAATTATGTATCATCCAGCAGCAGCCTACCGCTTCCCTTTCCTTTGGGATCTATCTAGGAAATTGTTATGCGTGCGGATGTGTATACAACAGATTTATCCGCAACCGTGCGGATAATCCACATCGCGCGGATAATCCGCATAATGCGGATGAGATTTCTAAATCTGCATCCAACACTCATCCGCCAGAAATTAATGCGGATATACCGCTTTAATTCGCGGATAGTGGATAATTGCGGATATCCGCGAATGTTACTAGTTAGTTTCTGCACATGGTTTGAATCTGTTAGTTAATGACTCCGCAACTATATCACACGAGACACCAAATTATTTTACTTAGTACAAGAAATATACGTATTTTTTCTAGTTCAACTAAGAGATGGTCTGTTATAAAAAAATATATGTCAAATTTAAATTTAAATTAGCAAACTAAGTTATTTAAGTTAGCAAACTATTGCAAAATCTAGTCCCTTGCGATATAAGCAATAACGAGTTTGATGAAATTCTTTGTGTTGCATATGACCTTGCTATAATGAATTGGACGTGGAACCTGCTTTTCTTGCTATTGGTGAGAAAATAACAAGCCGAAAACCCCGAAATTTCATTTATGAAAGCATAGATGAATCAATCTTGAATCGAAAAACGCATTTTAAAATTAACTTTTATTTTTGCATTCTGGATCAAGCATTAACATCTATTTCCGAAAGATTCGAGGCACTTCGATGATATAATGATATGTTTGGATTCATTTACGATATTGCAAAACTGTAAAGATTTACACTTGAAACTTTCACACGAACAAAGAAGTGAATTTGACATAAATGGTGTTGATTTGTTTGACAAAATTAAAGAAAAATGGAATCTGAAAATATTCTTAATTATATATTGGAAAACATTGCAGTGTACGGTCTCAAATTTGTGTGTACTTTACGCATTTTATTAACATTACCAGTGTCCATTGCGTCCGGAGAAAGATCGTTCTCAAAGTTAAAAATTATTACAAATTATCTAAGATCAACGATGTTAGAGGAACAACTTGGAAATTTAGCTTCAATATCAGTAGAACATCAGATGGTTGACAATTTGAATTTGGATGATATTATATCTGAATTCGCCCTAAAAAAGCTAGAAGAGCTTGTTTTAAATTAATGTTATGAAAATAAAAAAATAATAAAACTTAATTGCTTGATTTCTATTTATACTCGTAAGTAAGTTAGTTTTCTTTACCTCAAGCGCGGCCGATAAAATTTTTGCACACAACCCGGTATACTTAGCTGTTTTAACTATTTTTCAATTTTTCTATTACCATTCCTAGAGATGTTCACAGATTTTTTCACGTATTTTAGGAGAACCCAGGCAAAGTTATAACATTGAAATGGTGTTTGGTTGGATAGTGTGAGTAGTGGGATCTAATTATGATAATTTTTTATTTATCCAATGACGTTTTCACATTCCCCAGAAATTTTCACGGGTTCTCGTTCATATATTTGAATAGATCAGACAATTTTGGAATTTATCTAATTGGCATTCCCAAATAAGCTACGAACCCGAATTATAGTAAAAAAAATTGAATAGCTGGAATCCTAGAGATGTTCATAGGGTCACGTTTATGA
Source organism: Nephrotoma guestfalica (assembly GCA_963691935.1). NCBI lineage: Eukaryota > Metazoa > Arthropoda > Insecta > Diptera > Tipulidae > Nephrotoma > Nephrotoma guestfalica. The sequence continues at coordinate 114,965,519 of OY829915.1, forward strand.
TTTTGAATAAGTTCAGACTTTCAAGTATCTCCTGGCTAGTGCGGGGTCTATTATGATGATTTTCTATTAGCTATTCGTCAACATTTCTAAGTTCTGTTTATACAGTGATAATCGTCATAATATACGCCACAATAACCAGCACGATAGTCGAAAGTCTTGGATTCTCTAGGATTCCAGTTATTTGATTTTTTTTTACAATAAAACGGGTTCGTAGTTTATTTGGGAATATCATTTTGGTAAAATTCCAACTGGCGAAAATATCAACATTTCCAATTGAGAAAAAAAAATTGTATTTATGAATTTTATGAATTTTGAAAACCATGGTGAAAATTCATTTAAGGTCCTTTTTGACCACATTAATAGATAATTTTCTGACCTATTCGAATATATGAACGGGAACCCGTGAACATTTCTAGGAAAGGCGGTATAACCGTAAATGTGAAAACGTCATTAATTAAATTAAAAATCATCATAATTAGATCCCGTTCACCACATATGGGTTTGTCTGAGCTATCCGAGCATGTAGGACTCCAATAAGATTTCTAGGATCAATGAAATAAAATTTAAAAATTTATTCTATTCCTTGGAACTTCTAGGTAGCAGGCATGTTACAGTAAATACCATCATAACCAAACGCCAGTAATTTCACTGTTAGAACTTTGTCTAGGCTATCTTAAAATTCATTAAAAAATCTGTGAATATCTCTAGGACTGGTAACAGAAAAATTGGAAAATAGTTTGAAATTAAAAACAACAAACGTTTAAAATTCGCTGGAAAAGTTAAACATCGTCATAATTATGTTCCGGTCACCACACGTTTTGATTTAGGTATTCGGTCATATAGGTTAGTCCGCATGAACATCTCTAGAATCGGTTTCTAAAAAACTTTAGTAAATTGTATGACAATGTTCTCGTGTTCATCTCAAATCAATTTTTTGAACTTTACCATGACAACATTAAAGACTGCACATTTTTTGGCATGTATTTCACAATCATCAATTTCCATACCACAAATAAATGCATTTTATTTTTCTGTTGGGTTTGATCTAGGAGAACTTCAAAGTACGCATAGTACTCGTATTTGGTAGCGTTTTTTCTGGCCATAGGTTAGTCGGCCTATCAAAAATTCGTTTTGAAAATTTGTAACATATTCGAAATTTTTGAAGATGTTCGTTTTTAGAAGATGTTTAAATTATGTAAGTGCCAATAAAATTTCAAAGTAATTTGAATTTTACGAAACAATAGATTCTTGGTAGTTCACCGTACGCAAATTTTTTTCGATCCAATAACATCCTGAAAAGCAAAACCGGGCAAGATGATGAAGGAGATTATTAAAAACAGTTTTGGTTTCAAATTGTTTTGAATGCTAATATTTAGAAGAGTAGAATACCACAGATTCGTCGAACAAGACATGCCTTTTATGAGTGATGTAAATGCTGCTGAATTCCTTAAGCCTTTAAACATTTTGTAACTTCCAACCTTATCTAACCTAGTTTGAATGATGGCATCGAGTAGCTACGTAACACTAAAATAACAACACTTTTTAATTTGCAGGGTTTGTTCCATCACCAGTTTTCATTAGATTGTAGCAATAAACTACATATTGCCCTTCAGAGTGGTATGACTATAGCCTGGCTATAATGATGTAAGTAAATTCCAAAACTATTCACTTAAATGGTTAAATCATTGAGTTTATTGTTTTATCCGAAAATGTATGACTTACCTCTCTAGTTTTCATATCCTAAAACGGGGTTACGACGCCTGCACGTTGGTTCTCCAACTGTCTCGGATCATCGCTCCCTCCCTCCAGTTTCGACAACCTATTGTTCGCAGATTTTGTTCGATGTCGTCGCGCCATCTTACTAGGTCTGCCCCTGTGAAGTTCTGGTTGTTGATACAACACTTTGCTTATCATTTGGTTTAATGAATCGTTTAACGTCCTAGCCATCTAACTCGGTTGGATTTAATGAATTACGTTAATTTCGCGGTCTCCAAGAAGATGTTTAATTTCATGATCTGATTCGTGATTAACTGAACGTTAAATAAACCGAAAGATCTTTCTCTCAAATGCTGTTAGTACTCTATATCAACGGTTAAACCCAATCAAGATTCAACTATCGCTTCCGGAAGTTAACAGAGGTTTGGTGCTTCGTAAAGTGCGAGCTTACACAATTGCGAGATATATTTGGTTGCAACAACCTTGCCTGTGTTTAAGATGAACCGATGTCCGACTGCAATGCCGGCTTTTTATCTGGATTGGATAGATTAATTAAGTTGAACAGAATCGGCCCGATTACAGACACCTAGGTATAGGCTATAGTAACACAATGGCAACAGAATTCTAATCTATAATCAGCAACTAATAATCTTTCTCCGTCCATGACTGTCTATTTAAAAGATAGTTTTTTGATGTACTCATGAATTTCTCCAAACTAAATCAAAGCTAAAGGATATAGAAATGAAATAACTAATAAATTAGTTTGTCAGTTAAAATCATTATTGAAATATTCAGCTATTGCACAATAAAACTTAATTTAATATTTTCGGCTTCTGAATAAACAAACGTTAAAAAATCATGTACAGCAACAATAAAATCCTGTAAACACATTAATTTATCGCATTAATTTTATCATTATTAAATTTATTAGTACACTGGAATTTATTATCACTCAATAATACCATTTGCAAACAGGTCAAGGTAAAATTATAGTATGTGTATATTTAACAGAAAATATTACTGGTGTAAGCTAAACATAAGGGTTTAATCGGGTTCTAGAGAGTACACAAATATGCTCTAAGCTGAAAGCAATTTTATTAGTAATTAAAATATTTCTCATTATTTTTGTTTATATACATTATTAGATTTAAACTTAAATTAACTTCCTTAGCAAGCTTAGCAAGCTTCCTTGTTGATCAAAAATACAATCAAAACTATTTGCAAAATATTATGTAAATCTCCACCCAAAATCAAAATATCTTTATCAGTTAATTTAAATTAGGTTTTCAGTAACATTAACAAGAAGCAAATTAGCTGTTAAAAACTGTTTCGGTATATTCGCACCAAATTTATTATTCAATCAGATCTGTTATATCCAAGTAATTTCCTTTTTAATAATTCCACAGTCCTGTGGACCAATAATTCCAAATTAGTCTAGCAAGCTTTAAAATTAAACACTTTCGACCAGAGAAATACATATACTTTAGAATCAGCCCTACATCGAAATATCATAAAGGGTGGGCCATTTAAAAGTTTGTTTTTAAAAACGATACAAAATGAGTATACATCTTCATTTTGTGGAAACTTTATCGTGTAAGTAGGAGTCTCCGATTTAAGAATTAAAAACAATTTCGTTTACGTGGCTTCGTCTGCTGGCCTTACATTAAGCCATCCTGTGAGTCCAGTTTTTAAAAATTCGGTTATTTTGGCGCCTATTTCGCGAATAACTCGCAATAGCTACAAAGTTACCTAGAGTCTATCAACTGGCAAACAACTCTCAATTCCAATGATATAAACGAAAATGTTGATAAATTTAATGACATTGTGCAGCAAGGCTTCGAACTCTATGTACCTATGTGCTGTAAACCACAAAATGCTCACCCTCAGTGGTTCGATGATAGACTAGTTAACTTAAAAAATCGGAAGTCGAAAGCGTATGCCAAAATGTTGAAAAGCGGGTTAGAAGCCGACAAAACAATATTTCTACAACATAGTAACGAATTTGAAATTTACTTCAAATCAAAATACAGGTCGTATCTCGATCAAATTCAAGGAAAAATCAAAGTAAATCCAAAACAATTTTGGAAATACTTTAGGAATAAACGCGAAATTGACGGATAACCGGCAAATACGACATACAACAATACCAGCTCCTCAAACTCCAAAGATATAGCTGACATGTTCGCGCAGTTTTTCCAATCAGTCTATAAACCAAGCGTTACTAGTGGATTGTACGAACAACCCAGCAATACCAGCGTATCAATAACTCCTCCTGTTATATATGAGGATACATATTATCGGCTCTAAAGAGATTTGGAGACGGTTGTGGCCTTGACAATTTCCCTCTTCTATTCTGAAGGAGTACGCTGACATTTTAGCAATTCCATTATGTTACCTATTCAACCATTCCTTGAGCACTGGGGTGTTTCCCGAAAAAAGGAAAATTTCAAAAATTACACCAATTTTTAAATCGGGCAAACGAGATGACGTTACATGCTACAGAGGAATATCAACTACATCATCAATTCCAAAATTGTTTGAATTAGTTTTATGCAACAACTTTAAATCCACAATTGCACGTCATGTATCAATAAACCAGCATGGGTTTATGCCTGGCCGATCCACATCACCGAATCTGGTTGAACTCACCAGTAAAATAATTAATGAGATAGAAACCCATCATCAAGTTGATGCGTACACGGATTTCAGTAAAGCATTTGATTCCATCTGCCATCAAAAAAGCACTCCGGAGTTTATTCGCATTTGGGTTTTCACTCGATTACATAAATTGGTTCAAGTCTTCTATCAAACCGGCGACAATTTGTAATAATGGGAAATGAGAAATCAAACGTTATTAAAGTTACGTCTGATGTTCCCCAAGGATCTCACATCGAAAATTGATCAATGTGCGAATTTTTTGCACCCAAGTGTATGTATGTATACATATGTAAAATTAATTAACATATTTTTTATTTTTCATTATTGCTGATCTAATCCATGCATATTATAATAAACTAATAACCACCACTTTTTGTTTTGTGATTTATCATCTAGCGACAGTAGAACTCAATCGTCAGTTCGACGGTAAACTAAATAAACTTATCGTTTGACGTATCAATAGATAAAAATCGAAATTTTTAACATTTTTAAACTAAATTTTACATTTTCTACGTCATTTCAAAACTGATCTTGATAATCATGCATTAATATCTCGATTTTATGTTTTTTTAAAATTTTATTTTATTATCCCTGCAATCTGTCCTGGGGCCAAGGCTCACCCAAGTCCTTGATGCAAAAGATTTTCGCTGTTTAGAGATAACATATTGAAAAAATTTAATTGTGCGTTTCAAAAAAACGATAAAATTTGAAACCTAACCATAGACAAACTAAACATTTTATTATGTATTAATCTCTCAATTATACATCTAAGTTCATCCTAAAGAAAGAATTAGGTCAATTGGTAATATTTTATGGTTAAAAACTGATTTTTTACTAAACACCGTTTTTAAGTACCATACAGCCTTAATTATGGTTAGACTGAAGCCTCAACCAGCGAAAACTTAAGAGCTTAAGTTGTGCTCCGATTGGATCACTTAGGGGAGCGGTACAACCATCAAAATTTTGGAGGCCAGTTGTTTATTTGTGATGAGAAGCCTATACAATTTTGGTGATTGTAGCACTAACCGAAATGGTATAAACAGCGTACAACTTAAGCTCTTAAGTTCGCTGGTTGAGGCATGAGGCATGACGCATTACAATCAAAATTGTGGTTTACAAGTCTAAACAGTAAAGTAGTAAGCTGAACTCAGAGCAATTTTTAAAGTGGCTTCTACTTTCTTCTACGAGTATTTAAACAACATTTTGGACCCATGGACAACGAATATAATTTTTCACTGAGGATAAAGGAGGAAATAATTTTTGAGGAGGAGAATACCGCAGAAGGAAATACAATTTTATGTTCGCGCATATGAAATGAACACATATGATGTTATGCAATTTTGGTTATTTTTTAAAACCATAGGATCAGTACAAAACTTATTGTTGATTTGAAGTGAATTATGCACGATACCTACGTGTTAATGTTCTATCGGAACATTGATATGTAGGTCATATACACATTATATGCCGATTTTATTAGTTACTGGTTTCTCGAAACAATTTTGTAGATGGATAAACTGTTCGGCCGTAAACTATAAAATAGTTCAGTTTAATTTTGTAAGAACCTATATTATCTTCATCAGACAAGAGTGTATTGTTTCGTTATTAATCTACTGACAGTTTTGTCGATTTTGAGACAACAATCAAAATTTTAATTTATTAATTATTCATTATGGTAACAACAAACGGCGCTATTTTTATTATAAAAAATATATTCCGATAATAAATTTAATCTGAAATTTAAATAAAAAAAATCACAATTTTATTTATCAATATAGAAAACAAACCGTGTTTTATAATTTAATGCTTTATGGCTGGACTATAGATAGAATAAAAAGAATAAAAAGAATAACGTAAGAGAGCGAAAGAGAGGATTTACATGCATTCGACTATACTGAGAATAATAAATATAAAAAGAATAACAGAAATTGCGTTTAATTTTTTTTCATTTTTGCTGTCACTTAAAAAGAATAACCGAGCGATAATTTTCGCCCAAGAATAAAAAACTTAATAACTACAACAACAAAACTCAAATAAATTTTAGTGCGTTGAATATAATGTGCATATTTACTTTTTTATATAAGGGAATTTTAAATTATTCGTGTGTTTTATCTTTTCTATTTATAAAATATTCATGTATGCATATGCTAATATGAATATAATATCAGAAATAATTTGCAATACACTGTAGAATTGTATTTTTCTAAACCTAACCTATAAAAATACTTTATCGAATTGTGGTGATTTAAATCGCATATAAACAATTTTTATAATTTTAAAAACATATATTTGTTGATATAAATACGTTTATACTCAAAAATATTGTAGTTTCATTCATAATTGTAGGAAATATATCACAAAAATATATGAATGAACTTAATATTTCAAGTCATCTATGGCCGTAATGTCAAATTGGAATAATAATTTTTTGTCTTCGTTTCTTACGTTATTCTTTTTATTCTTTTTATTCTATCTATAGTTCCCACATTAGACTCATTTTCTTTTTCAATGTTTTAATTTTGTATATTATATATATATAATATATCTTAACACTACGCAATTTGTATTAAAGACAACAACAAATAGGATTTAGTAAGTCATGATCGTATCGTATTTGTTCTGTTTAGTTATTGAAGGAAGGACTGGCTCACAAAAAAAATTGAATTACGTACGAGAATTGTTATATTTATAAAGGATTTTCGATAAATGTTCATTCCAATTATTATCATTGTCTTTTAAGCGGGGCACCATTATAACGGATTGGTTTCTTCCATTTTATAAGAGAAATATCAAACTTGAGGTATCATCAAATTTAATTGAATCGGGGTAATCGAAGTTTGCGTTTCTTAAATAAATCTGTTGTAATAAATACGTGTTACTGATAAATTTTGATTTTTCCGTTTTAATGAATTTTCGATATATCGGATACCATTGCATAATGCAATGGTAATATTTACAATATAATGCGGCGTAATATTTTATTTAGTCCCGTTGAGTGAAAAATATCGATAAAGTGTACCGCCACAACTCCTATTCTGTATTTTCTAAAATTATAGAACAACAACACAAAAGACATTAGAAAATTATAGAATACGAGAGAAAACTAATTTTTAAAGGATAATTGTACCCGTCACGCTTGTACGGGAAAGGTTCAAAATGCATCTGATAACTGATACACATTGATTTTGCACGTACCTTCCTTTAAATTGTCTTAATTCGGTTTCTTTTTTGTTTGTTCTAATCTTTTTCCAACTTTTTCTTCTTTTTATCTTTCTTTCCATTTCACCAGACCCAACCCACACCACCCATATCTTCTTCCTCTCATCCCAATGTAAGTTAGAAATCTCTAGAGTTTGTTTTCATGAATTGGTTGAAGTTTTATCGTCTAAGAGCGGACCCGACAGACGTTGTCCTGCCCGAACGTTGGCTTCGGCTTCGTGGCCATTGATAGCAGGATTAACGGGTTTAGCAAACGTTTTTTTCGATAAACTATATACTAAGTGATATTTGACATTGAGTTTGACATTTCAATATTTTCGTTTCGTCATTGTGTGATTTGCTGTTGTCCAAAGCAAAATTAAAAAATAAGTTCAATTTCTCGTTATCCTGCGCCGTTCAATTCTCGTGTCATGGCCAGACGATATTTGGTGCTTGTCATTGGCACATTTGGCGAACGACACAGTCTTTTCGTGAGATGCTGGTGTTGTATGTGTGTAAAAGTCTGATCGCTCGATAGATTGTGTCTGTCGCTGAATTTCTTTCTTTGAAATGATATCCATCATATCCCAAAATATCAATGGATATTACAAAGTGTTGTAAGAACGATGACTGTTTTGAATTGTCTGGTAGTTGTTGTTTTGCAGTCTGTTTGAAACGGTTTTCAACAACTGGGCCAACTGGTTGTGAGTTCGCAAAAATTGTTCCAAAGTCGCTACAATTTATCGCTGCTCCATTTATTCGATGTGGTTGTATTGGCAGCTTGTGTTTATTTGTTGCTCCTCATCGCCTATAAAGCAGATTTGCAAGAATTTTGAATCAGCATCAGGCATTGAGATTAAAGAACCAATTTGAGGATACACTTGGCCCTGAATCTTAAACGTTGATTCAAAATTGCGACCATCCTCATTCTAAACGAATTTTTGTTGCTCCAAATGATGTCATTTGGAAGCTAGAATTGAATTTACTAATTGTACCCAAAAACAATTTTGATTGAGGTGTGACTCCAGCGAATAGTGTTTTCAGTGGTTCTGGCAGCGAATTCAATTGTGCCAATACAACTTTTCCGGACGCGCAGCAGAAACCGGCCGATTCATCTTTGTATTTGAATCCATAGCAGTGTTGGCATTCTTTGTGAATAGTAGATGTCCGACTCTTATTTGGCCGCAAAGCCGAGAAGTGATGCACGTGTCAATGCGCGATGTACTTGCAAGCGCTGTTGCTCATGTGTTCTATGCGTATCGGTGACTCGTTGATGCACTTGTCTTTGTCTCAATGCATTAGCTCGACGGCGTTCGTTGCGTTTCTATGCCACTTTTATTTGCACATGTATTTGCAACTTGATCTCTTAAATTTGCGTTGCCCGTCAATTGATCTTCTGCTATTCTATTTAACCGACGGGTGTGGACTATTTGTGAATTCCGTGTACGTCAACCAATATTTCCTCTTCGTCCACGAATTATTCTTTAATAAACACACAACACGTAAATATAAGTAACTTTTGTTTTTGAATTTTATGGATGTTATAATTTGTTGAACAAACGTTGATGTTGTTTACGTTCGATGAGCCGTTTAACACTTCGTAAATTTTATAGAATCATTGAATGCACATGTATATGTTTGAAATTATAAAATATTTACTTCAATACTGCATCTTTCACATTTGTGCAAAGTAAAGGGTATGTCTCAGCAAGAGCGCCGGATTTAAATTTGCCGCCATTTTGTTAATACGAATTGTACGGTGATTTTTTTTGACAGTTGTTACGCACAGACCACGCGATATAAGAATATGGAGAAATCATATCTTATCTATCTCAACCATATTTTGAGAAATTCAAACCAACAACGTTTAATTATTGTAAAAACACATTACAAAAATGGTGAAAGTTTTGCGAAAATAGTTCGCCAATTACGTCAAGTTTTGGATCGCAATAATGCGCCAAATGAATCGACAGTGAGGCGTTTAATTACAAAATATGAGATGAAATTTACGCTGATGGATCAGAAGAACATTGTTCGTCGTCGTCCTTGTCGGTCACGCGAAAATATAGCACAGTAAGGGAATCTGTGGCCTAGAATCCAGAAACTTCCATTTGGCATCGTGGTGAAGAATTAAACATTTCCAGAAGCACTATGCAACGAATTTTGGCAAAAGATCTGCATTTGCACGCGTACAAGGTTCAATTGGTGCAAGAAATCAAGCCAAGGGACCATGCGCAGAGCGGTGAATTTGCTGATTGGGTGTTGGAACATCATCAAATTAATTCGGATTTTTCGAAGAAAATAATTTTTTCAGATGAGGCACATTTTCCACTCGACGGATACGTAACTAAGCAAAACTGCCGGATTTGGCGTGCTGAAAATCCTCGTGTTATACTCAAACAACCAATTCATCCACCGCGAGTTACTGTTTGGTGTGCATTTTGGACTGGCGGAGTAATTGGGCCGTTTTTATTTGAAAATGCGGCTGGAAATGCGCTAACTGTTAATGGAGTGCGGTATCGCGAAATGTTAATGGAGTTTTTGGCCCGAATTGGATGTAATTGATGTGGAGGACATGTTTGTCCAACAACGGTGCGACACAATGGTGTTACTGCAGACTAAGTTTCCAGGCCGTGTCATTTCTCGATTTGGCGATCAAAATTGGCCACCAAGATCGTGCGATCTAACACTGATGGACTTTTTTCTTTGGGGCTATGTGAAGGAAAAGATGTATGCGGATAAGTCTAAAACAATTGAACATCTTAAAGAGGAAATACGGTGCGTTATTGGTGAAATACAGCCACATTTATGCGAAAACGTTATTCAAAATTTCAACAAAAGAATAACCCTGTGTCGGTGGTGGTAGGTTTCGTACCGGCCATTTGCTTGATGTTGTATTTCACGTTTAATCGGAACTATTTTTCTTTACCTTGAAATAAAAATGTTTGCTTAATTCAAAAATAAATGTGTTTTTCTTTAAAATTAAATCCGGCGTTCTTGCTGAGAGATCATTTATGTGTTTAAGTACACTTCATTTATGATTTAAACGTTATTTCAATATGTTTTGTCGATGAATAATACACTCAATATGTACACAAATGTGATACATGGAATATCGAAACATAGCGAACAGAAATTCAAATGTCAAAACAACGCCAAGCTACGACGCAACTAACTTGCCCATGTATTGATGCGTACGTCAAATATCACAGAATTCGACATCAGTGCTACCTGTGGTACACAAACATAACTATAAATTATTCTCAGAAGGTCAATTATTCATGAACTTCTCAGAAGGTTTTAACGGTAAATTATTGATAAACTGAAGTTTTTTTTCATTTTATAAAATATTAGGGAGTGGTGGGGTGAAATTTTGGGGTTATATGTTCTTATATGCGAGAAATCAAAAAAAAATCGTCAAGAAATAAAATTTCTATAACCCGATCGCAGCGCCACCTACTGGGTACAATTGTGAATCTAAACCATCCAGGGACCCACTCAGTAATTAAGGAGAGGTTCAGTGACGTACACACGTATAGAAGAATTATATATATAAAGATTGAGGGTGATAGGGGTGAGAAGACCACATTTTGGGGATATATATTCTGATATGTGAAATCTAAACTATCCAGAGACCCACTCAAACAAACACCAATAATTTCATCAAAATCGGTCCAGCCGTTTATAAGTAGTTCAGTGACATACACATGTACAGAATAGTTAGTTATATAAAGATGGGGGTGGTGGAGAGGGGGGGGGGTGACATTTTGTTGTTATATGTTTTGACATGCAAAAAATCTTAAAATAATAAACAAAAATCGTCATGAATCGTCAAAAATCGTCATTAAAAGTTTCCTAGAACCCGGATTCCTAAACCATCCAACCAAGGACTCATTCAACCACACACACAAAATTTCATCAAACACGGTCCAGCCGTTTAGGAGGAGTTCAGTGACATACACACGTATATAAGAATTATATATATAAAGATATCAAACTCCGGTTTTAAATTATCATCTTTCTAAACAGATGGACCCATACAATTCTTCAAAATATTGTGTGATGTGAATAACTGTCCGTTACCTCGACGTTCCAAACGTCGAGTCTCCGCACGTCTACTTTAAGCCTACAGGAAATGGGCACATATGAATAATATGTGGATGTTGTTTTGGACATCTCATTTACCACGTACCTACTCGTATCTTCCTCATGAATTTCTAAACATTTGTTATAAACTTGTTTTGATAATTTCTAGCAGATATAATTATCAAGCTACGATTTCTTTGTCGAAGTTAATATTAATTAATATCATAGTGCTACAGAAGCTAATCATCTAAATTTTCTTGGCATTACTTTAAATTAGATTACATGAATTACTGTACAATTTTATTGGCAGAATAGAGTAAAATATGAATTCCCCTTTGAGTCTGCGGGTTTCTCGTCTTGTATCGATTTTATTATTTTCATTATTTCTTATCTTATGTGACGCGATTCGAAATTCGATATATAATTTCTCATATCTACTTTTAAATTATGCATATAGGTATAAAATAACATTCAGTTCGTAACACTAAAAAATGTATATACCATAAAATATAAAAAATTCTTATGTGTGCACGAGTACCGTATACATACAGAAGAGATGAAAGCCGTGTTATAGGCAATGTTCCAAAGATACAAACATTAAAAACATTTTTCGGCTGATTTCGATGAGACTAAACAATAACTCAGTTTCGTTTTGAATTCGATGTTTTCTACCATAAAAAATGTCAGGAAATCGCAAATCAATTACACAAAGATGAATTTTAAGAAGATTCAGTCTACGTGTTTTGCAAATATTTTCGAAGTATTATTGCATTTACTGTGATATCCACCCAAGGATGGAGGTAAATAAAGAGAAAACTCGCTATAGTTTACAATTTTGCTTCGATAAAGGCGAAAACGCAAGTCAGGCGGCTGAAATTGTGAATGTTCAAAATGTCAATAAAATCCTGGAAATGATCGAAGTAGGCCGGCATGCGAGTTGTCGTAGCATCGCCCAGAAGCTGAAGATCGACCACAAAACAGTTTTAAACCATTTACATAAGGCTGGCTTGAAAAAGAACCTCGATGTTTTGGTGCCGCATGAGTTGACACAAAACAAAACTTGATGGACCGTGCTTCCATTTGCGCATCCTTGGCCAAACAGAACGAAATCGAGCCATTTCGGAAGCGGATGGTTACTAGCTACCAAAAATGGGCCACATACGATATTGTCAAGCGGAAACGATCATGGTCGAAGAGCGATGAAGCGGCCCAAAAGGAGGCCAAACCAATATTAACAGCCATAAAGGTTAAGCTGTGTGTTTGATGGCATTGGGAGGCAATCATCTACTTTGAGCTGCTGCCTAATGGTCAAACGCTCAATTTGGACCGCTACTGCCAGCAATTGAACCTACTGAAGCCAGGAATTGACCAGACGCGACCAGAATTTGCCAATAGGAGAGGCGTCGTGTTGCACCAGGACAACCCGCCAGAAGCTCCTGGAGCTTGGTTGGGAGGTTATTATGCATCCACCTTATATTCCGGACGTGGTACCAAACGGTTTTCATCTCCTTTTGTTCATGGGAAACGATCTTGGTGGTGTAAAAATGGCCTCAAGAGATGCTTGTGATCTCAGTTTTTTGCTAATAGTTACAAGACGTTTTGAAAAAGCGGCATAATGGAATTGCCTTTTAAATGGTAACGAATTATCGAAAAAACGGCGTATATTTGAGCCAAAACGAATGATTGTTAAGTAAAGCCCTGAAATAAACGTAAACATAATGGATTTATATTTCCCCAACCTAATATTTTTTTTGAATAATTTAGTATATGAAGTATTTCCACTTTTGTCGGAGATTACTTCCTAAAGGCGTCGTCACATGGTATTTACGAAATTTAGTTATATTTCAAGTGGGGTCTTCGTTTTGGCATTCTTGCACTGATGTTTGTCTTTTTTTCTTTCACCTAATGCCTCAGATTTTCATTTGAATTTAAATCCGGGCTCTATTGTAGCCAATCTATTCTTTCTTGGCCCATTTCATGGAGATATTTGTTCATCAGTTTGTTGTTGTATATTGGCGCATTACCTTACTGCAATATAAAATCTTCGGCAACCAACTCAAAACCAGCAACAAGAGTATTTTGGTACAGCTCTGAAGTACGTTCTGTTCAGGTTGCAATTCTAGTTTTCTAACACTATTAAAGTTACCCCTATACCATTGTCCAGAAATACCTTTAGTACTAACGATAAATTAAAATCACTTAACTTTTGTACTTTTTGCAGTGCTCTATTTCAATGTCAAAATCATAATGTTTAAATCGACGATTTAAATATGATGATTTTGACATTGAAATAGAGCATGGAAAACCACCCAAAAAATTTTAAGATGCTGAATTGGAAGCGTTATTGGCCGATGATTCTTCTCAAACATAATCAGAATTGGCTTTACTTATACCATTAAATGTTGATCGATCAACTGTTGCGAAACGCTTACAAACAATCGGAATGGTTCAAAAGGCAAGCAACTGGGTTTTCCAAGAATTAAAAGAAAGAGACCTCGAACGTTGAAAAACCATTTGTGAATTACTGCTTCAAAGACAACAAAGGAAAGGTTTTTTTACATCGAATAGTTACTAGAGATGGAAAATGGATTTATTATAAGATTCTCAAACGTAAAAAATCTTTGGTGAAGCCTGGTGTAGCTGGTCCATCGCAACCAAAGCGAGATATTCATTGCAATAAGGTTATGATCTGTGTCTGGTGGAATCAGAGAGGTGTGGTACATTATGAACTGCTGGAATCAGGTGAAACTAGCAATGGCGATGTTTACCGACGATAGTTAATACGTTTGAAGCGAGCTATAGAGTAATATAAAATACAGGGTGTCCGCCGGGAAGGTATACTACTTTGTTTGTTTATGATTTTTGATTAAATGAAAGAGAATGGATCTTATATTGATAAATGTTTTATTTAATGTCGGCAATTATGTATGGAATACAATATCAGATAAATGTCCGCCTCTGTTAGCCTCACAAATGCGAGCCCTTTTGAGCACATTTTTCATTACATTCTCACACATTTCACGCGGTATTTCATTAATTTCATCACGAACATTTTGTTTGAGTTGCTCAAGCGTTTCTGGTTTGTTTGCATAAGCCTTGCTTTTTAGATATCCCCACAAAAAGAAGTCCGGAGCAGTCAAATCAGGCGACCGTGGAGGCCAATCAACATCACCATTTTTTGAAATAACTTGTTGTGGAAAGAGTTCTCGCAGTAATTCCATTGTAATCCTGGCTGTATGCGATGTGGCACCGTCTTGTTGATACCACATGTTAATCAAGCCCAAAGTATGCAGTTGTGGCGTTAAAAAGTTTTCAATCATATCACGATATCGCTCCCCATTCACAGTTACCGTTACGCCGTTTTCATTTTCAAAGAAGTAAGGTCCAATGATTCCTTCTGACCAAATTGCACACCAGACTGTCACTTTTAATGGATGTAAAGGTGACTGATGAATAATGTGAGGGTTTTCCATTGCCCAGATCTGACTATTCTGTTTATTCACATATCCATTTAAATGAAAATGTGCCTCGTCACTCATTATGATTTTTTCATGAAAATCGGGGTTGTCATGGGCGAGCTGTAACATCCTATTGGCATATGTACGGCGGCGTAAATGGTCTTGTGGAAGAATTTGCCACGTGTCTACTTCACGACTGTCAAGTATGAACTCTCAATACTAATATTCGCCTAAATGGCGGCAAAACAAAGTAGTATATCTTCCCGGCGGACACCCTGTAGAATGGATGAATATATAGACACAACAAAATAATTTTTCAGCACGACAATGCAAAACCATGTGTTGCAAACGTTGTGAAAAATTGTTTAAAAGGACTGGACTGTTAAGTTCTACTCCACTCGCCGAATTCACCAAACATAGCTCCTTCAGAATACTACTTATTCCTGTTGAAGTAGACGTCTCTTTCTGAACAGCGGTTCAGTTCTCGCCCAGTGATCGAAAATTTACTTATTGATTGGATCGCCTCCAAAGACCAGGATTTCTTCAGAGAGGGAATCCGTAAATTGCCTGAAACATGGGGTCACAAATTCAAAGGTTATATGTTATTAAATCAATATCTGTCAAATTTGTTGTGAATTGTTCAGTAGTGTATGGCAAATCACCATGGAAGGTTATAGCGTCAAACAACATGTGCATTTCATCAAATTTTATTTTCAAAATCAGTGCTCATTTCGAAAAACGGGGCAATACCAATCCACACGAGATGCACCAGCACCAAATGTATCCAGAGAAAGTCACTGTTTGGTATGGATTTTCATCTGACCGAGTCATCGGTCTATACTTCTTCCAAAACGAAACTGGCATTGCCATAACCATCGACGAGGGGTGTTATGGATCGATGATAAGCAACTTTTTGTGGCATTAACTGGATGATATCCAGGACGGCGCTACATGCCTCACGGCGCATGCCACGATGGACATTCTGCACGGGCGATTTGAGAGCATGTTTATCTCGCGCAGCGGCGACGTGAACTGGCCATCGAGATCGTGCGATGTAACACCTTTAAACTTCTTCCTTTGGGGCTATCTTAAATCAGGTCAATAAACCGCAAACAATTGAGGTCCTAAAAGCCAACATAACGAACGCAATCCAGAAAATTCAGCCGGATTCATACGACGAAGTCATTGAAAATTGAACCTCCCGGATACGTGTCACCAAGCAAAGCCGAGGTGAACATTTGAATGACACTATATTCCATACTAATTGCCATAAAATATTCTTTCAAATAAAAAAAATTTCTTCTTTCCGAGTAACAACCGTGGACTCTGATAAATACGCGATAATCCGGGTGACGCACATTTGGGTATCTTTCCCTATAAAGGGGTGCAGGTGCATTTGCGTTACTTCTGACGTCTCTTGTGACGTATACTGATTACGTGGCATTTTGATACACAAAAATCGGCCTAGATACAAGCCAGAAAAACGGAATAAACACATGCGATGTCGAACAAGTCGAGTGACGCATTAAATTAATGTTTAATAATGTTAATGTTTAATTATTTACCGTTTAATACATTTTATTAATAAAAGATGGGTAGCGCAGAGCACGCTTAGGCAGCAAATATCAAGTTTATAAATCCCTTATTATCAGGTACAGTTTAAGACAAGAAATAATCCAATTTTTAAAATTTTGTTATTTAATCGAATTTATTCCTTCTGCATACTAATAGCAATAACCTAGCAATATCTAGATTAGATAAAAGGATGTATTATACCATTTTAGAATCTGCATTAAACACGCATGTTTTTAAAATAGTTGGCCACTTAGGTTCTCATACATTTTTTTTTCACCAAAGACGCTCAAACTTTTATAAAAAAAATTTTTACCACATTTCATGCTGAAAATTGAAGTTTAGATTTTTTTTTTTCAAAAAAGTGCGACAGCTACTCATACTGTTTACTGCATATCTATTAGTATAGTCCATTAAGAATATTATAACACCAAAAAACCGATGGATTTAATTTAATTTGTAGCCGTGGTGATCGGAAACGTAAAGTAATGTGAAGAAATGGACTTTTTTTTTAAAAAAAATGATATATCTTAGGTACTACTTGGGATATATTTTGTTTGTATTTTATTTTGAGCGCCCAATAGCTCTACTATAAGGTGCTTCAGGCTTATCCATTCATTCTGGGACACCCTGTATATAGTAGGAAAAATCAATAAAAGAAGGAGAGACAAAAAATAGGCAATAAAAATCGTCCCAAACATAAAAAATTATTATTAAAAAAGGAGGAATAGCAGGTAAGCTATTAGTCATCGGGTAATACTATTTTTTTACTGTAATATATTTTTATCATATCTGTCATATCTCTAATTATACAATTCCGATTATTGTTAATGTCATCTTGTACCTATTTAATTCATTACAGAGGATTCCTTTTCAAGAGCATAATCATCCGTTCACTTCTTAAGACGTTATCTTTCTTTTTCCTTTTCTTTCTGCATCATTTTTCAGCCCCTTTTAGCTCGATCGTTATACCCCGCAACGATCTCCGCTCGTACTTCTAATGACAACTCACAAACATAAAATATACCAAATGTTACCTCGAAATATTTAATTTTGCAAATTTCATTTTCACTCGATAAATTGGGGTTGCCTTTACGATAAAGATTTTTTGTGAAAATCGAACTCAACGTATTTTGAGAGGTTATCCGTGCACCACACAAGAATTAGGTCTTGGTAGAAATATTAAATTTATACTCGTACAATTTTGAAAGAATTTGTTGGCTATAGTGAACGTCAAACTAACGTCTTTTGACTTAGAAAATTATGTATATTGTTCTTTAATAAAAGAGCCGACATTCATAAACATCATTGCTCGGCAGGATTCTGAGTAACTGAACCCGCTCTTTGATCTCATAGACATGTCGAAAAAGTGCCAGTTGACCAAACCTGAACATTTCAACATAAGTAAATTTTCCAAAAACAAAAAATTACTTTTTCTGTCTTTCGCATAGTTAAAATAAAGTACAAATTAAATTTTGTAAAGTAAATTTTGAAAAGTATAAAGAAAGATTAAAAACAAAAAGATTATAAATTAAATTTCAAACAAAATTAGTTCCGGTCATTTTTTTAAGTTTATTTTCATTTTAAATGACGAGTTTTGATTAAAAAAAACTTTATTTCACCAAAATTCGGCATCTCTACAGTCTAGGCGGATTGACTGTTCGGAATGAAAATTCAAACTTAAACTTTTTCCATAAATTGGGAGATCCTTGCGAGATGTGGTGGGCATCTGTGTACCGGAAGTGGCAGCTTCAATGGGAGCGTTTAAGTTTTTGCAATGATGTTGAAAAGTTTAACATTTACAAAAAACGACAAAGAATTAAAAGATTTAAATAAATTTAAAGATTGAAATTTTCAACCAACAAAGGTTGTTGATCTTGTTGTCTAATTATAGACAAGACAGTTTTACCAAAACTCCAATAAATCTAAGTTTTTGCTTTAGAAATCAAGAGTGGTGTATTCGACATCTATGTATACATTCGTGGTAGAAGAAAGTCGGGTGTTGGCCACAACATATTCATCCCTCCACTTTTTTAATTTACTTTTAAATTTTTTGTATCGTTTACTTTGGCACACAAACAAATCAATTTATTTTTGATTTTTGGAAAGAATTTGAAATAAAAAACTTCATAATTACATTGCATTAATGCCGTGTATTTTGTTTCGCAACAATAAATTTTTGAATCTTTAAAAAAAAATTCAAAAATCATAGTGATTGGTGCGATAAAGAAAAAATTACGTGACCATGACCACGTTATCAGGTAAAGCGGATACAGACAATACAATTACTGTGCTCGCAAGAATCGATTACTGTAATAAAATTTTTGATTTTATTACAGAAAGCAAATCAATGTGCTTGGCAGGGATCCAACTAGGTTTTTTAAGACTTCGGCTAGTAAGTGTTTCAACCAATGCCAAAAGTTGTTTGATGAAGCTGGTTGGAAGTACTCTGTCATGAATCCATTTGCTCCGATTCTTTATGGTTTACCAAAAATCCATAAGAAGGGCATTCCAATTAGACCAATAGTTGCGTATCGCAATGCTCCTGCCTACAAGCTATATGTAAGGATTTCATAATTTTTTCAATAATAATACTAATTTCTTTTCGCCTTCTCGGTTAGGAACTCCGTAGAATTGATCAACAAAATTCAAGATGCCGACATTGCATTACATTCAAAACTAGTTTCGTTTGACGTTGCCAGTCTTTTCACTTCTATTCCAATTCAAACTTTGTCTCAAATAGTTCGTAATTACTTAGATAGGGATTTTGTAGATGAGGGCTTGCGTCGTGAACTGAAGTTGGTGTTTGAAACTTGTATTAAACAAAATTATTTCTATTTTGATAATACATATTTCAGATTCGCTGATGGTCTACTCATGGGCTCCCCTCTGTCACCTATGCTAGCTGAAATTTTCATGAACTTATTCGAACAAATGATTCTATCAAACAACAATCCTTATATTCGACATATAATCTTTTGATATAGATATGTTGATGACATACTATGCCTTTGGAATGGAACTGATAGATTATGCAGAATGCCATAGACAGACTACTGGTTTCATAACTACAATTTCGGTTAATCATGATTCCGTTGTAATGTGTCATGCCTAACCATGATTTACAACTAGGTTTATACATAGTTTCGGAATGAGATATTTTTCTCATCCCGAGGCATTTTTGTGCTCCCAACGCCGAATACATCAAAATGGAGGTTCCGGACACTAATAGTTTACCAAGCAAATTTAGTTTCCTTTAAGTTTTCTATTTGTCAATACGATACGTATCTTCTTATGATACGAAAGTTTATAGGATACGAAAATAAATTGGTATTCCAGAATACGAACGTGCCACAAATTTTAATTTTTACAGTGTAGGCAGAGGGAAATTTTTTTGTTGTAAAATTTCCTTCAAAATAAGACAGTGTAAACACAAAGAATGTAAAACAATATAAAATTTTCTATTTGATGTGTCACAAGTCAGAGCAAATAGTTATATAAAAATGCATATGGCGGTCTCACATCGCAAAGTAAAAACCTACCAAATCAGTTTTTGTTGTTGGTCAAATTGACAGCAAAACTTTGTGTTTTAAAAAATATTGTAATTATTAATTAAAATAAGTAAAATATTATAAAATGGTTAGTATTGTGTAGTAGTGTATCATTTGGTAATAAAAATTGAAATTTTTTAATTAAAATGAAGTGTCTTGTGAAAAGCTGCCAAAACACGCACATAAAATTACAGAAAGGAATTTTTTACGATCGGTAGTTTACCAAGTGTTTTTATAAAATAAAATGTAAATTATGTTAAGAAGAAAGTGATTTATGGTAAAATTATCTTTATTTTAAGTTTATTTTTGTTGCTTAATTTTCATTGTCGTTAACTAAAATGACATCGAAAACAAATATATTCATGCACGTTTTTGTACGTTTTTTACTGTTCGAATACGAATTGCGGAATAGACGAAATTTTTTAAAGTATCATTCATTTTCGTATTCTTATTAGAATTATACGTATTCGTATTCAGGAATACCAATTACACGAATTCGTAAATTGTTTATTCGTATTCGTATTCAGGAATAGGACCCCAGGATTAATTCTTCATTAGATTTCAAAATTTATCGTAAACCCACGTAAACAGATGCTATTATTCCTAGTTCGTCAAACCATCCCCATAATATTAAAATGTCAGTTTTCCACTCACTCATAGATAGACTAATAAATACCCCTTTGACATATTTAAATAATTTATTTATTTATTTAATGATTGAAGTTGTTACCAACTTATTTCACAAGAATACAATTGATTTTTCATATAGTCACTATTTAAAATTAATTTATATCATAATCATCATCATACATCACAAAAACGGATAACAAAAATTATTCAGATTATCTGCTGATAAGTCGATGTTTGAGTTATTTGGTTTATTGGATAGTCCAGTTATCGAACTAAGGTGTTTCCAAAATGTTTTAGAAGATAAGGAAGGATCGAGTTGCTTAGCTAAATATTGAGTTTTTGCGTTTTTGATAGCATTGTTGGTTTTGTTTCTAATTTGTTCGATAAATTATATTGGGTGATGATTCGATTATCGATGAGTCCGGACTCATGAGATTTGTGTGTGAACGTGAATGGTATTTTGAGACCAGAAACTGCAGCTTTTAAAATATGAGTGGGGACCCTTCGATGAATATGCCCACAATAATTTATTCGTTGTGCCTTGATTTTTTTGGTTTTAGTTTTACCACTTAATATAATTTTTATCTTTCGAGCTGTGAGTTTATTGGTACTAAACTCAGTTAACTTTTTCAAAATGTAGAACTCATATTTTCTTAAACGACGACGATTAGCAAACGTGAGAGCTGCTGGCTTTAGTATATAGGTTATTATAGGAGATATTACAGCATTATACATTATTATTGCTGTATTTAGATCTACTGTATCAAAGGCTTTCGATAAATCAATTGATAACACATAAATCCGATTACCTGCGCGCTACTCCTCCTCTAGAACGCGCCTTATTGTAAACATATGATCTTCTGTAGATCGATTTGCCAGGAAAGCTGTTTGATGATGGTAAATTTAAAAGTTCATCTAACCGATTGAGAAGTTTGGAATATATTTTGTAACCTACATAACATAAAATAATTCTTTGGTATTCGTTAATACTTACTCGTTTTTTTACCTTTGGATTTGGAGCTTGTATGGTTTCAAGCTACTCAGAAGGATGATCATTGTTTATCCAAACTTTTTCAATTACTGAATATTTGCGTTGGATTATATTGTCTGGTGCATACATATTTAAAAAATTCAATCGGAATACCATCCTTTCCTGGTGCAGTTCCTGACCGTGTAAACTTGATTATAGTTCTTATGTCGTCTTCGCTGGGTGGAGATCCTAATTGGCAGTAATCATATTCGTCGATTAAAGAAGGCCAGATTTCTTCGAATTTTTTTAATTCACGAAGCCATGAAGATATAGGAATAAAGGTTTCTGTAGTTGTATTATTCTCTCATTTATAATGTTTAGAATATTAGTATTGCGAATTCGATCCGTTGGTTTGTAATTGGTTAAATTTTTGAAAAATTCTTGACATTCGAGTGATCGGTGTTCATTTTAGGCTTAGATTAATGATTGCCTGGCGCTCTTAAAAGATATATGAGCGTTTGAGTCGTGAGAATGACGATTTTTATAATGTTTGGCGCTTTGGAAAGCAGCAAGTGCTCTTCGACGCTTAGGGGTCAAGGGAGTTTTGGTATCTAAAACTTTTTGGGCAGTTATCTTAATGCTCTCAATTATTGTATTCCAATGATCGTTGGTTCCATTCTCGTTAATAGAACTCTCATATGTTGTGTAGTAAGTTGTTTTCGAAACTCCGTTTAATATTATTATTCTGTAATAGTCCTACATTTATAGGTCTAAAATTGTATGATGCTGTGGTTACTGTAGTTGATGGAATGTGTTGTTGTATACTAATTGGTAATGAAGCGCTCTTTCTACGTGGAGTGCATTTAATCTACATAAGGTAATGGTCGCTTAATTCAGAATATAATATGTCTACCTTAATGGAATTTATAAATATTAAATGTGGTTTTTATCGTGTTAAAATATGATCAACCTATAGAGTCGACTATGTCCGTCGTCCGTCCAGGTGTAAATGGGCTTGTGTCTTCCTTTAGTGGTCTCAATAAAAAGATTGGCTGAATTGACGAGGAGTCCTAATGAAATACCGTTTTTATTGGATTTGTTGTAGAATAAATTGGTGCCAATGTTAAATCCCGTGATTTTGAACATCTCTCAATTATTGAGGATAATGTCGAAAATTTTTTGGTGAACGTCGACGATTGAATTGTGAGGTTTGAGGTGGAAAATAAGTAGAGATAAAGAGGATTTCTCCTAAATTGTGTAAATGTCCTGCTAGCGTTATTATTGACCCACAGTAATGTTTAATACGTTCAGCACGAAAATATGATTTCTTTCTAACTAATATTCCTACGCCGCGCCGTTTAGTGCGAGTAATGTTAAATAAGTACCATATATAATTTTCTAAGGAACACATACCTGAACCCATATTAATCTCCTTGTTTTGGCACCTGGAATGTTCGCAGAATTAATCATTCATCATTATGAATCATCATGAATCATTAATCAATCGTTCGCACATTTGTAGTATGTCGATATCATTTTTATATAAAATAGAGTCAATTTGGTCGCGCTTTTGGGTATGATTAATTCCGCGAACATTCCAGGTGCCAAAACAAGGGAAACTCGATATATTTGATATTGGTGAAGGACTAGGTTGTGTTATATGAACAAGAATGTAAGGATTATTTTCAGCGGCATGAATGATTCGTTCTGTATTATGAGTATTACTTGGGTGATGTGAAAGTTGGGAAGCTGAATGCTGTAGTGAAGATGAAATAGGTTGTGGAATTACACTGTCATAATGGTTTCCGGTGTAAAATTAATCAATCAATGAATTGTTGGTTTTATTTCTAATTGATTTATATTCCAGATAAAGCCCTTCATTTTTGGTACGCTTCCAACGATTGAAAATAAAATTTCGTATTTTAATCAAGCATAAAATGTGACTATTGCACCAAGGTGGGTCAGTAGATTTTAAACGGAATGATTTCATAGGAACAAACTTTTCATACAGGTGGCAACCATTTTGCACACTTTACCATTTGGTTCATAAATGGTATATATTATATCCCGCTGGGTATGTTTGAATATTCGCGCATTAGACCAGTAGTGTCAATATTTTTGTAATCTCTAGAACTGAGGACCCCACCCTACTATTGTCGACATCATATGACAAAAAGACAGTCATGATCCGAAAATCCCACCGATATTTGATTTATAAAAATTACTTTTTGAGTATTTGTAACGATCAGATCTAGCAAGCTAAACAAAGTTCTTGTGAAATGCGTTGGCTCACTGTTTTGACATAGTCAAATCTGACTACAGATTACAACATTTTTAGGGGTAGGTTGTATACCGTTGGGGTCACAGTTGAAATTACCACAAATTTTAATATCATTATACTTTAATGAATATTCGGCTAAAATTGTTTCCAGATCATCACAAAATTCGCCGAGGCGCGATTTGTAAACAAGCATTAACAATATTGCAACAGTCGCCGATTTAACTTCGATTAGAATAATCTCTAAGCTACCATCACAATATTTATAGATCAATTTGAAAGTCAAAGTAGCGAATAGAGCTTAATATAAGCGTCATAGAGCTTAATATAATTCTTCAAATAGCAATGAATAACGGATATGCATCTAAGACTATATTAAAGTTATTGAATAAAAAGCTAAAGCGTAAAACTCTAACGAGTATATAGGAAAAACTAGCCAACGGATGAGCAACCGTGTCCGATTATACCGATATTAGTTTTGCTTTTTATAACAATAACACAATAAAGAAAATGGTTTTAACAATAAACCTAGAATTGATCGCCTTTCCAAGTCTAGTGTTTATAGGATTAACTGCAATGCTTGTAGTTTCTCCTATATTGGACAGACTGGGTGCAATTTTGGAGTTAGAACAGCTTAAACAATTTAGACATATTACATATACAACGCTAAAGCAGACGTTTAAATATTTTAGAATCTCACGAAATTGGAAAATCCATATTTCTTAACCAAAATATTCGTAACGAACAGAGAGAAATCCGTTTCTCACCAATTACGGATTTCGCACTGTTCTATTCTGACGCTCTTAATAATATGACTAATACGTTGGTAATAATTAAATGTACTTCAATATACCTTGAATTTTGTTGCTCAGCCGATGACTAATAGCTTACCTGGTATTCCTCTTTTTTTATTAATAATTTTTTATGGTTGGGGACGATTTTTATTGCCTATGTTTTGTCTCTCCTCCTTTTATTGATTTTTCCTACTATATGCAAGGTGTCCCAGAATGAATGGATAAGCCTGAAGCACCTTATAGTAGAGCTGGCACTCAAAATAAAATACAAACAAAATATATCCCAAGTAGTACCTAAGATATATCATTTTTTTTTTTTAAAAAGTCCACTTTTTCACATTACTTTACGTTACCGATCACCATGGCTACAAATAAATTAAATCCATTGGTTTTTTGGTGTTATAATATTCTTAATGGACTATACTAATAGATATGCAGTAAATAGTATGAGTAGCTCTTGCACTTTTTTGAAAAAAAAAATAAATCTAAACTTCAATTTTCAGCATGAAATGTGGTAAATATTTTTTTTATAAAAGTTTGAGCGTCTTTGGTGAAAAAAATGTATGCGAACCTAAGTGGCGTACTATTTTAAAAACATGCGTGTTTAATGCAGATTTTAAAATGGTATAATACATCCTTTTATCTTTTTTTTTTTAAGCATACAGGCTGATCATTTATTTTCAGTACAATTTTTTGTCACATATAATATTAAAATACAAAATGAAAATAAATGAGTAGAGTAATCATCACCGATTAACGGCAGTATTGATCTACCCTTTAACAAAGAACAATTTACGATAAAAGGTTATGATACCATACGAAATAAAAACATAACAATAAAATATAAAATATAAAAAGATAAATAGAATTAAAACTAAAATTAAACTTCATCAGACTAAAACTCTAAATATAAAATCGATATTAGGGTGCTCAAAAGCCAAACTTTAAGTGCCTGTAGAAATGATTTCGAATTTATTTGTTGTCGGATGCTAAATGGAAGTTCGTTGAATAAGGAAGGGGCAGTTACCAGGAAATATTTTCTATGAACACTAAAAAAATGTGGAACAACAAATAAGAAACGATCTTTATTCCTAATATTGTATCGCACATTTGCTCTCAATAATCGATGTCCACTTCGCAAATAAAATAAATGTAAAACCTTATAAACATATAGATGTTGTAATGGTAAAACTTTACAACTCAAAAATAATGGCCAAGCAGAAACCCGTGAAGACTTAAAACACATAATACGAATAGCATATTTCTGAACAATTATGAGAATTTTTAAAGTTGAATGATAACAACCACCCCAACACGATAACGCATATTCAAGCCTAGAGTTAATGCAAGCATAGTAAAATTTTAACAATACCGATTTAGGTGCTACTGGTCTTAATAGATATAAAGTTCGTAATGCATTGCTAAGAGACTTTTTTATTTTATCGACATGTTGCTTCCAATTCAAATTACAATCAACAATAACTCCAAGGTACTTGAAGCTTTCAACAGTTTCAATGGAAATGCACGAGCTGGAGTAATTAATAGCATTACAAAAACTGGAATGATACGTTAACGGTGAATG
This sequence comes from Nephrotoma guestfalica, assembly GCA_963691935.1. Classification (NCBI taxonomy): domain Eukaryota; kingdom Metazoa; phylum Arthropoda; class Insecta; order Diptera; family Tipulidae; genus Nephrotoma; species Nephrotoma guestfalica. The sequence continues at coordinate 114,992,012 of OY829915.1, forward strand.
TAAACTACTACTACCCAAACTAAAATGCATAAACGTAGTTTTGTCACTTAAAATTAGGAAATGGTGGTCAAACCATTTCCTTAAAACTAAAAGATCGGCTGCAATTTTATGGCAAACATCAGTTTGTGAGGACCCACGATAACATAAGCTCATATCACCTGCAAAGGCAACCATAGAGCCTGCCAAATTTGCACTAAAAATTGAGTTTACGTATATCAGAAACAGAAGTGGCCCCAAGACAGAACCTTGAGGAACACCAATGTTTAAGACATAAGGGCTGCCCATAGTTCCATTCACCTTAACAACATGATTACTATTTGCAAGATACGATTTAAACCAATTATTAATGTTTTCTCTGAAACCAATTAATTAGAAAGCTTATGCAATAGGAGGTTATGATCAACCATGTCAAAGGATTTTTTTATGTCAACAAAAATCCCAGCGCAAGATTCAGAATTATTTAGCGATGCATGTGCGCTATTTAAAAATTCAATTAATGCAGACTCCGTGGAAAACCCATTGCGAAAACCGTGCTGACAACAACTTATAACACTATGCTTCTCTAGGAATACAACCATTCTACATTTAATAATTTTTTCCATTATTTTTAACAGGACTGGCTGTAAAGCAATAGGCCGGTAATTATTTAAGTCGCATCTGGAACCATTTTTATGAAGAGGTAGCACAATTGCTGATTTCAAAATTTCAGGAACAATACCAGTTTTAAAACAACAATTAAAAATATGACATAAAGGAGCATATATAAGACCAGCGGAACTTTTAATTAAATAATTGCACAACCGAATATATCGTAACAGTTTCTTGATTTTAAAGAAGCAATGGCTTTAGAAACTTCAAGATCGTCAATTGAATGAAAAAAACAAGATTGCTCAACATAATCGCCGTCAGACTCCATTGAATTCCTATTATTTAATGGGAGACTAGACTTCAAATTTGACGCAATACTCCCAAAATAATTCCTGAACTCATTGGCAATATCAGATGCATCAGTTAAAAGATCATTATTAGATGAGTTAATAGAATTAATGAGCTTAATCTTTGACGAATTATTATTTAAAATGTCATTGTCTAATGTAGATACGAGGTTATTGCTATTAGTATGCAGAAGGAATAAATTCGATTAAATAACAAAATTTTAAAAATTGGATTATTTCTTGTCTTAAACTGTATCTGATGATAAGGGCTTCATAAAAAACAACGTTACACATTGATAATACTTTATTTGTACATTTATAGCTCAAACATTCTGCCACCGACTCTGATACATGCCCGACATCTCCGATTAAAAGCTCTTTTGAGAAATCGCGCATAACGCCGTTGAGTAAATTTTGAAACGGCTTCCTGGACACGGCTACGTAACTCTTCTAAACTCCTGATCAGTTTAGAGTAGACCTCTTCTTTTAGGCAGCCCCAGTAAAAATATCCAGCGGGGAACGTGGAGGCCACAAAATGGGCCCCAGACGGCCAATCCATCTATCAGGATATGTGAAATTCGAATACGCCCGAACGTTTACTGCATAGTGCGCAGGACACCCATCATTCTGGAGCCAATGGGATTCTCTCACCTCCTCGGATACCTCTTCCAATAAATTTATAGATCATTTTGAAGAAAGTCCAAATAGCTTTGAATAAGTTCCCGGGCAGTTCAAATGGGCTAATTATTTTTCCGTTCAATATGCCTGTCCAATAATTTATTTTGAATTTGTACTGGGATCTGTTTTCTCGCATTAGATGAGGATGCGAAAGTTGCCAGCTGTGAAGGTTGTGCATGTTAAAGCATCTATCTCTATTCAGTGTTGATTCATCGCTCCATAGAATATTATTAAAGAATTGCGGATCTTGTTCTATTTTCTCAAGCATCTGTCGGCAAAAATACAATCTTGCGTAGTAGACCCTTGGTTCCAGAGTTTGCACGCGTCTAATATGGTAGGGGTGGAACTTAGTTTTTTTCAATACACGGTGCACGTTCGATTTTGCGATTCCAGTGCGTCCTGCTATTGCTCTTGTAGAGGTAGACGGATTTCGCTCAATTTCTTCAAGCACCGTTTATTCAGTGTTAATATTAGCGACTCTTCCAGCGCTAGTACCACCAACACCACTGCCAGGTAATCTTCCTTCCGAGTAACAACCGTAAACTCTGATGAATACGCGATAATCCTGGTGACGCAACTTGGGTATCTTTCCCTATAAAGAGCTGCAGCTGCATTTGCGTTACTTCTGCATTCACCATAAATATAATGCATGTTTGCGTATTCTTGTGACGTATACTGATTACGTGGCATTTTGATACACAAAATCCGCCCAGATACAAGCCAGAAAATCGGAATAAACACATGCGATGTCGAACAAGTCAAGTGACGCATTAAATTAATATTTAATAATGTTAATGTTTAATTATTTACCGTTTAATACATTTTATGAACAAGAGATGGGTAGCGCAGAGCACGCTTAGGTAGCAAATATCAAGTTTATAAATCCCTTATCAGTCACAGTTTAAGACAAGAAATAATCCAATTTTTAAAATTTTGTTATTTAATCGAATTTATTCCTTCTGCATACTAATAGCAATAACCTCGTATCTAGATTAGATAAAAGGATGTATTATATTATGTATTATACCATTTCTGCATTAAACACGCATGTTTTTAAAACAGTTGGCCACTTAGGTACTCATACATTTTTTTCACCAAAGACACTCAAACTTTTATAAAAAAAATATTTACCACATTTCATGCTGAAAATTGAAGTTTAAATTTTTTTTTTTCAAAAAAAGTGCAACAGCTACTCATACTATTTACTGCATATCTATTAGTATAGTCCATTAAGAATATTATAACACCAAAAAACCAATGGATTTAATTTATTTGTAGCCGTGGTGATCGAAAACGTAAAGTAATGTGAAAAAATTGGACCTTAAAAAAAAAAATGATATATCTTAGGTACTACTTGGGATATATTTTTTTTGGATTTTATTTTGAGGGCCTAATAGCTCTACTATAAGGTGCTTCAGGCTTATGCATTCATTCTGGGACACCCTGCATAACTAAATTTTTATTTCTACCAATCAGTAGATACTCCTGATGATGACCTAACAAGTCGAAATCGATCGAGTGATTTTTAAACTTTTTGAAATCTATTGTTGCGAAATAAAAAACAAGTGATTAAAAAAATGTGTTTATTAAGTGTTAGTGTGTTTTGCCAAGTGCCTTCGGCAGATAGTGTTTAAAATATAAAAAAAACTATGGCTAGTCATTGAAAATAATTTATTAGAGATTTGTAGAGAATATCTAACATAGCATTTAAACATTTACATTTTTTAATTTTTTTTATAATTTAATATTTTCTATCTTTTCTGGTGCCGAAGCACTCCCAACTCTTGCTTCGCTTTTCTCGTTCTACCTTACGCAGTTGCCTGCCATATGGAGGACGTACGGCTCTAGGTTCTATTTACGTAGAACCATTTGCACATTGCATAGCTCCATGTCAGTCTATAGTACTGACATGGAAGAGGTTCTGTACTCCGACAGGTGGTCATAGTTGTGTTTATTTCCCTCACCGATCGTAACCAGATGGTGAAAAATGCCTTTTGCATCCTGTCCCTATGTGCGGTTTGGTCGGTATTTAAAAAATTAAATTTAATGTAATTTTTCAAAAAAAATAAATTTTCAAAAAAGTTTAAATTTTTAGTTTTTATTTTATTTAAAGCATCATAGTTTTCAGGTGCAACTCCCTTCGTGGTCGGCGATTGATCGTCATCGAGGAAAGTCGTGTTTTTGTCTCTCCTCGAAATAAATACTTTAATTTAATTTAATTGTGCTTCAATTAATTAATAATTTAACTAAATAATATAATAAAATATATTTGTGTTGCTAAATAAATAAATAAATAAATAATAATAATAATATTAATAAATTAGTGTAATAAAGTAGTAAAGTGATAAGTTATTGTATTGTAAGTCATATTGTTTGGTTGGATTAATTTGTGTATGGTGCATTTTGCAATGGTGTAGAGTATATACATAGCAATTTTTGTTTATGTGTATCTTGATACCGTACCGTTGCTTGTATGCATCATATGCATTTTATGTAAACCTTCAATATTTTGACTGTTTTTGATACCAACAAATGTATAAGTTAAGTGTTTTTTCATTTTTTTCAACATACTTTAACACATATCATATTAATTTATATTTTCTCCAAAATAAATTTTAAGTATATAAACATATACACATATATATTTTAAATGTATTTTTTAACTCTTAAAGGTGTGGTTTTTCAATTCTGTTGGTGTGCGTTGTTACTCTCGCTAACATTTTTGGTTGTGTTGTACGAAGATTATTTTTCGTGTTTTTTCTCATTTGTTTTGTATTCATATATATTTACTCGTACATTATATTTTGCTAAGTATTGTAAGCATGTTTTGGTGATCGAATGATCTACCTTTTGTTTTGTACATATTCACTCATATGTACAGGTAATAATTGATAAACCAGGGCCTATGGGTGTGTATATGGCCGTCTCGCAATGTATAGACTTTGAATGTTAGTACGTAAAACGTAAACTTGAGAAGAAACTTTCATACGGATGATATGGAATTTGGTTTTTGAAGAGTTTTTTCGCGTTACTTGATTCTATCTTGTAGATGCGGTGGAAAAATGAATTTTCATTCGCCTGAGCATGAACTTTGTTTGTTTACGAGTATCTTTGGTTTTGCTGAACTGTTTTTTTATTTTTAGGTTAATTTTCGTTTAGAAATGTACCATCTTCCGTGGTGGTATCTTTGATTTGATGATCATCGTATAATATGTATAGATTGTGGTTGGGGTGTACGCTTGAAGAATGGTACTTTCGTTCGCCATCCACTCTACGTGCATACACATAGATTTTGCTCTGTATATTGTACGGTGATCGTCGGATTAGGGATGTCCTAGTGGAGAATGATGAAGTTCTGAATAGGGAATGACTTGGAAGTAAAAGGTATAGTTTATCGGGATTGAGGATGGATGGGTAGAGTTTATGTGCACGCCGCATGCGAGATATGGATGGGTAGAGTCTGGGAGGATCTTGACAGAAGGGAATTTCCATGGCATTTTTATGACGATGGCGACCGTGTTTTTGTTCGCCTTCTACTCGGCTATATTTTTATTTCAAAGATTGGCTGATTTTGATTATTATTATTATTTTGATTATTATTTATTGGATTTTAGTTTAGAGTTATCGAGGTTTATCAGATGTGCATTATTAATACTATTATTCATTGCAGTTCCTGATTAAGCTAATTTATTTAGTTCTAATGAAGTTTTTTGATTACAGAATATCTTTGAAACTGTACTACTTGTTCATTAAAAATTAATTGGTTGTAATTAGTAGTAATAGTTCCTTTTATTCTTTTAACTAGTTGATAATTACTATTCAAATTATTGATTTAGTTTATTTGGGAATTTATTATATTAATACTATCCTTTATAGTTGGTTTCTTTTATAATTTCCTGGTTGGAGAGTTAACAATACTGAGTTTTATTTAATTTAATATAATTTAATTGTATATTTAGGATTTAATTCGTTTCACGTCAATGGGTTTATAAAACTATTTTAATTGATCAAACGAATATGATTGTATGGAAAATTGAGGTATCGGAGGACTGAAATTTATAAAGCTGCATAACAGCGGTGTTGCCTGATTCCTGTTTATATTAAATTTTAGTTCTAATTAATATTTTTTAGGAAGCATGCAATTTTCATGACTTTTGTGGAAGAAGTCAAGGTAGGCATCACTCGCTATAACCGGGTTTGCTAATGAATTTGATATTTCAGTAGTTGTTGGAATTTTTGAAATTATAAATGGCTTGGAGACTACAGAATAAAATTTAAATGCAGACAAATATTGCTGTATTTAGATAGTTTTTGTATTTTCGGGGTTCATGGCACTTCTTTAATTGAATTATTTTCTAGGTTGAACGGGAGACTGTAAATTGGTAAATGTTTTGGTTAGCTTGTTCTAAGTTGGATAAAAAGTTATTGCTGGTTATCAATTATATGGGTGGAGGAAATGGTTAATCACTCATAATAATGAAGTTTTATTTCAGGAAATTTACCAACTAAAATTTTTTAGGATCTTGATTGCTGATTATTTATATTCAGGAAACAAAAATTATTGTGTCGTCTTGTGCCTGTGCTTTACTAACTATTGACTACTTAGGTGTCTGTAACCGGGTCACGTCTATCTTATCTAATAACCTTTCCTATCTCTCCGTATTGTTATATGTGTAAGGGGTGTACGGTAGGCCCGGCGTATCCGGGATCCTTGCTTAGTCTTGGCTGTACATCCTAATCAATCAATCAATCAATAAATTTAAAATTCACCTACAATTTTGATAGAATATTTACTACCGCAAAATGTTCAAATACCTAACAGTAGGAATTAGATAATTATTAAATAGATTTTCTTAATTTTTTCGGATATAGTTAGTATGAGTTTCACTTAGATAGGTTATTGTTTTGTACTCTTAATCTTATTTGTTCATTGCTTATTCCGGAGCAAATAGTTAATCTAATTTATGATTGGTGCTGATTAATGACTAATATTCGGGTGTGATAATATTTTAAAAATGGATTGGAATAATAAAATTAATTTAATCTGGATTTAGGAAAGGATTCCGGAATTAATAGTATCTATGCATCTCAATTTAATAACCAATTTAATTTCTTGGACATTGGTGTTTGGGAAGCAGTTTTGTTGGTTAAACTTTCGAATATTGTAAAGTGAAGTGGTAGTCATTAATCTTAAGTTAATCTACAGGAAATATTTTGGTAGGCGACCCAGTTATTAACTATTTAAATTTAGTATTTAGTTATAATAAGTTATTATAAGTTAAACAGTTTACTTATTCTTGGTAAAGCAGTTAATCTATTTTAAGAGTGGTGCTGGTTAGATACGGATACTCCGGGTGTTAGTGTTTAAAACTGGTTTATAATAATAAAATTTAAATTAAATATTGGCTGTTAGGGAAAGAATTCCGGATCCAATAGCACTTATCAGCAAATAATTCAAATTCTAACAATATATTGACTCCAGGAGTTAAGTATTCTGGAAGCGGTTTTGATGGCTATACTTAACTAAAGTATTTCAAAATAATAATTAATTTCAGATGCGGTTCAAAGGGAAGCTGACACAATTTGAAAGAGTCTGCAACCGGGCCAGGTCTGTCACATCTACTGTTGGTTGTGCATTCAAATCAAATCAAAATTTATTAATCCTATTTAATTAATGATGAATTTACATTTCAGCTTTAGAGGCAGATGAATAATAGAATTTTTAATGTAGGTTTATTTTAGGTGCTGTTTCCAAGAAGCAATTGTTGATGGTCACTAAAACTTTTATCCCTTGTATTGTCTTGTGTTGTACGATAAAGGTTCTTGTAACCGGGTCGCTCTGCCAAAAAAAAAACCTTTCCTATCCTTACCATTGCCTACCTTATCGGCTATTTCTAGGTGTCTGTAACCGGGCTGATTCAGTCCCATCCAATTAACCTGTCTAATCCCTTGGGTTTGTTATATGTAACAGGAGTGTACGGTGGGCCCGGCGTCTCCCGGGAGATCTTGTCTAAGAACTTGGTCGTGCATTCAAAATCAATCAATCAATCAATTTAAAGCATCATAGTTTTCAAAAGGATAGAAGGACAAGATAACTACCACTTACATATATCTAAAATAGTGTGTCAGAACTTACCTGTGAAAGAAGTCGTAAGTTAAATGCTAATTGTGTGCATGTTTTTCTGAACAACATTTTTTCAACACCCTGTAACTCTGAAGGTATCAAAAATACCTGCCCCTCTTCCTTATGCTTTTTCGCAGAATAAACCAAGGAATCGGTCTTCCATAGATTTTTGTGTAATATTATCATATCCTATCTAAAGTAAAATTCTGGCAAAGTAAATTTACATATTTGGCACCAGAAATATTAAGACAAATTAGTTTTTGTATAAGGATGAGTACTTTCTTTCTAACCCCAATTTTCCTATGAGATATGTACTTATAGACACGATAACTTTGTTCTAATTTTTGAAATAAAGTTTTAGTTTGGTGTTTTGAACTACTATGTTCTATAAAAATATTCATAATGTACACTATAACAAATTATGTGCTATATGGTGTGGCATTCCCAAAGCGAAAATTTCTAAATTGATTTTCTTGGCTAATTGATTTCATTGTTTTGTTATCATAAATTAGGTATATAACATATAGGACGTTCAAAGTTATATAATGTTTCGTTCTTATGCTGTATATACATATTTCCGTTTTACCGAATTTACATAAAATATTTATGATAAATCATTATTTCCTATTTCGGTACTACATGTTATATAAAGGCTGTTCAGGAAAACTAATACGATTTGCTTTAGCCGTTTTTTAATACATAGAGATCTAAAATATTGATACACAATATTATTATTTTCGGTAGATCAAATAAATTAGATTCACAATATATAGATAGTGTCTTATGTCAGAGTACCTTAGAGATTTAATTCTATATTAACTTATTACATTACCTAACGTGGTGGATTGCTTCACTAATTCCACAAAGCGGAATTTTCCGTACGAACAATTCCAGTTAAACATACGTCCGATGTTAATACTAAATTTATATATAAACACTCATTTGCGTCGTTTTCGTTGATAAGGCATTCGAATTTCTACTATACACATTAGGTGTTAATTTAAAAATTATTGCACCAGATTTAGTCAATAATCGGTTGCTAATAAGAAATCATTTAGATCTAATTTTTACTCGACCATATTTTCAAGGTTTTACGTTTCAAATTTTAGAATACACTAATTTATTTTTGTATGCATAAAAAATTAATAAATAAATTTAGAGGAAATAACCAAAATTAGAAAAAGAAATCAATTTCTAATTAAAAATTAATTATGTGCGTGCAGGTGTGAACCACTGATTTGACCCTTGTATTGATGATGCGTTATTTGTGATGATTAGAGGGTCTCTGTGTACCCCAAACTTGAATTAGAAGGTCTGTCTGAGAGGCACTGGTTGTATCATAATAAAGCTACCTAAGTTATTGGCATCGTTGATATCCATGGACAATAACTGGATTTTGAATGTCGTTCCATATCAATTTAGATTTGCGGACATTGATTTTTAACCCAACTTTTTGGGGTTGACAACTAGTCGCCTTTTTCTTCAATGCTGGTAAATGAGAGTGGCATATCATATTATCAGCATAGTCTAGCCTAATAAAGATTCAGATTTTAAGTGATAAATGAAAGACTGGAAATCTAGCAAAATATATGAAACATACCCAATTTTCAAAATTTCAAATTTAGCTTTTTAATAAAACCTTTTTATTGGTCAAAATACCATTTTAAATTAAGATGGGGAATGCATAATTAAGAAATTTATTTTGGTTTCATAATACTATACTGGAAAACTGTTCAACGAAAACGACAATTTACCCAAAACAACAATTCCTGCGTAAACGATGATTCATCGAAAATATCAACTCATCGAAAAAACAATAATTGAGAATTAAAACTTATCGAAAACGATAATTCAACGAAAGCGATAATTCCTCGAAATTACTCCAACCGCTCGTATCTCGAGCGGAAAATTTAGTCAGGCCATCAGTGTTCCTGGAGTTCTAAATTATTAGTCATGTGCCCGGCCTAAACTAACTGTTTTGATTTAGGTAAGTTGTCATTTTCTGTGAATGTCATTTTCGATGAGCTATCGTTTATGGTTAATTGTCGTAGGGCAATTTACCGAAAACAACAGTTCACCAAAAAAGAAGAATTGACCGAAAACGGCAGTTCACTGAAAATATTATTACACAAAGCTCGGATTTATATAGAAAACTGGATAACTTGACCAAAAATTAAGCCTATTTCCTCTACCACTTGGAATGAAACATGGATGTGATGAAAATGGAATTGTAAAATGGCGATTAGATGGAGTTCTAAAAAATTATGTTTCAAAATTGTAATTTGATAGGAAGTAGAGGTTTTGCCAATTTTTTTTATTTTGCTGGCGTTACATCCCATTGAGGAATTTGGCCGCCTTATTTCTCAGGTTAAGGTTACATAACCAATTTAATTTCGGATTAACGCTACGCGATATGCTTGATCCATCGCATCCTACCCAGGTTACAGGGCTGCTGGAAGGTTTATGCTGGTTGGATGAGGCATATTGGCATGTTACACAAATTTAGACTAACCCAAGCAACGCTTGCTTGATGTTATTGGTGAAGTTGTTGTCACATTATCTCTCTCTCTTTCTCTCTCATTGTCTCTAAAATGACCAATTCCTTTATAATTAACTCATTTTCTTATCGATTGGGATGAAACTTGCTTTGTATGATGAATATTATTTCCTAATATGATTTCCTGTTGTATTTATAGAAAATACTAATTCATTTGAATGGAATTTAGCCATTTCCATTCCAGTTGAAAATAAACTCGATCTGTACAGATGAGAATATGAGTTGCAGAAGGTGTTCCAATTAACGGTAAATTTGAATGAAACTATATCATTTCTCGAATTCAATTATGAAGCTTATAGTCCATTGTAATATATTTTGCCTACGGAAATCTATGATAACCGTAATAAAGTTACCTATAAAGTGCAAGTCAAATAATTCGCTTACCCTTCGGTAAAATGCCGTTTTCTGTCAGCAGTTGTATAGGTGTGTGTTGGATTAATAATAATGAATTCTCATTCTGACTAAAATGTGGCTAATATTGGTTTGTTTGTAGAAACCGCTAATTTTAAACGAAATTGTATAGAAAGAATAATTTTAGGTAGCTTATCAGATTCTCACTCGAAACTCTTATATAAATGCCATTTCCATCATGGAAACCAAGATTAACCCCAATCGATTAATAAATAGCTTAGTTTCATTAAAATTTGTCATTTTCAGAATTACATCCGAACCACAACTCATATTAGAGAGTACCATTGCAATTGGATGCAAAATAATTGGTCCTATTCTATTCAGATTGCCTGTTATCGAGAACCTCATTCAGAATTCTTATGTTAAACATATTTTCATTATAAAAGCCGAGTTTTCTATATCAAACAGTTGCGAATGGCTTAGTTAAATTCATTTTGGCTATTTCTCAAAACCAAATGCGGGCTTCATAGTGTAATCTCATTTCTAAGGTCAGTAAGCAGTTCGATCGATTAAAACGTGTCGTTAAATTTAGCAAGTTAGGAATATTTAGCTCACGATTCACTGATCAGTAAGCTGCAACATTACTAATCATTTTACGAATTAGTGTCATTTAAATTAACAATTTTTTAATCCAAAAACGAAAAACATCCATACCAAATACTTTGTTCAGACTACGGATTAGTAATATAGATTTGCTAGGTAATCTAGATTTTCTTCTAGTCTGAACAAGACAGATTACACTAATCCATATTAATTTGAAGCTTAGCCTAATCGTTCAAAAATTTGGAAATTTGGTAGAAAATCTTGATTAAGTGCTTTTGATTTGATAATTTCACTAATAGAAAATTTGATTAATAATAAAGAATGGAATAATATTACGTGCAATTAATCTTTAATTACTAGAAATTTGTTTTGTTAGTATTGCGTCTTACAAGTGATTTTGATAGTTTTGCGATATGACTGCACGGTGCGGTCAATCGGGATTTGCAATTATATCGGAACGTAAAAATCTTGAATGCCGATAACAAGTAAACTAGATTAGGTAAAACTTGATTACTAATCCCTAGTATGAACAGGTTGTTAGACTCTTCACATCTTTAAGTTGGCAACACTGTTTTGTTTGACAACTGATTTGACAGCTGTCATTTGCTTCGCAACGCTTGCAAATTGTTGAAATTTTTTATCAAAATAATAGTTCCGCTCGCCAAACTCATCGTGCATTACGCCCATTTTAAGGTCGTCATAATCGTACATCGGAGCTGGCAATTCGACGTATATCCTAAATGATAATACGCATCCAGTAAGACGTTAAACAGTGCGTACCGAACAAGCGTAGCATTGAGGAAGACCCGAATCAATCAATTCGACGTCATTCTCAGCAACTGGAGATGTGTCCATTCACTTTATAGAGGCATTTTATCTAAGGCCATTAATGAAAACAAACAGCTAAGTTTTAATATCCTCACTTTGGTGTCGATTTGGTATATAAACCTGACAGTACCTTTGTTTGATCAACTTAGAAAATTCTGTATTTGAACGTAGAAAATTCTGTCATACAACAATGAGCTTTTGGGAAATACTCTATAAATTAGAAAAAGGCTTAAAGAAAATAACTCAAAAAATTAGAGATATCTTCAGGGATAAAAGAGAATCGAGCAAAAATCCATCAACCGTTATCCATGAGATAATTAACTCTATTGATATGGAGGTACTACTATGGTGAACTGAAATAGTTAACGAAACCACAGATAGTATCAAATCGAAGAAAGCATAAGTTTCGATTAAATAACAGGGGAAATACTAAACAAAAAATTCCGAAGGTGAGCTGTAGTAAAAATGTTCGACATTCAGGCTAAAATACGTAACAAAAATAGGGAAAATGGCTGCTGTTATTATGATACCCATCCAAAGTAGGACAACCTTCTCATAGTAGCATCAAGTAGTAAACTATTTGAAAGTTACTATTAGAAAGACATACGTAATAAATATTAAACTATTGAATAAGTAAATAGCAAAAGTAGTATAATACAAAAAAGGCACTAGAAGAGAAAACGGCTGCTCCGCGTTATTCTTAGATGTATGGTCTAAACCTATATACGGACATTATTCCTTCTTGAATAGTATAACCAAATACTTTTTCTTCATAGTTTACCAAGGCTATCGCTTGAATACTTTAAACTGAAAGAAACCATTACAGGAGTTCCACAAGAACGTGAAAATGCTATCTTGGCAGTAGGTCACAGCAAACAAATAACGACAAAGAAGATGAAAACAACTAAATACCAGTGCCAAACAACTCTAACATCAATGGACGGAACTCTAAGTTAATTGAAACGTTCAAACTCCCTTTCATGTTTCTTTTGTTAAATTTATACTATTGCTTTCGAACGCCTTATTTGTAATGGCCAACTAGTATTATTCCATCGTTCTTTTTCAACTCTCATCGATCACAGAAATTCATAAAAAATTTGTCCAAGTTTCGTTTGACTTTCTTTTATTTAGTTTATAAATAAGCTACGTACGAGTAGTTTATAAATAAATATGTAGTACGTGAATTAGTATATCGCCGAAGTAAAAAAAAGAAATTTTTAAAAAATCTCTGTATGTGTGCGTGGTTCCAAGCAGACGAAATGTCCGTTGGCAGACTACAGTCCAGATGGACTGACTGATAGGGATAAGACTTCACACTTAAACTTTTCTCCTAAATTGGGTGATCCCAATGATTTTTGGCTGAAATCGATATTCCACCAAAATTCGGCATTTTCACAGTCCAAGTGAATTGGCTATTCGAAATAAAACTTTATACTTAAACTTTTCCATTAATTGGGAGATGCATGCGAAATTTGGCGGAAATCCGTGTACGAGAACTTGCTTTAAAGGCAGCTTTTTCAATTTTGCCAAAGTATTACAGACAAAGAATTAAAAGATTAGATTTTCAACAAGGGTTGACCTTGTTGGATTTCTGTTATTCAAGACAGTTTTACCACAAACTCGGCAAGTTTAATTTTTCGCTTTAGAAACAAGTGTGGTGTATTCGATATCTACGAGTATGTATACATCTGTGGTAAAATAAATTGTTTATTTTGTTTTCGTTTGAATTTATGTAATTGGATTTTTTCGAATGATAACCACTAAACCAAATTTGATTAAACAAAAAAATGTAATAGTTAGTAAGGGATCGAAAGCACCAGTTCAAAATGTCTACTCAAGTGTTTGACTAGAATCGATTCGATTTCCCATAACTCACTGATCCGAATTGTACGATGGTTTCCTTGATCAAAGCAAAGGTGACTTTACTTATATCAGTTAGCACGTGGATGATCCCCTGTGAAGTTATAGACGTTTTAAAAAAAACCTACCGAAGTACGCTATGTTGAAGAAATTGCTGTATCGTAGAATTATAGTGTTTTCGTATTCATTTAAAAACTTATAAAATTTCCCGTCAAAGTGTTATGAAGTTAATAATGTAAAATTGTTAAATTTAATAATGTAAAATTGAAATAATTGGTTTGAAAGATAAAGCAGTTTATTCAACACAGGGTACTTCTAAAGAAAACCTTTTTGAAATGCTGATAAATCGATAAGGGTGATCCACTTGCGAAGGGATAAACTATTACAATAAAGTTAACTTCGCTTTTATCAACTACTTCAACCGCACCGCTCTTATGAGAAAAAAGTATGGAAACCCCAAAAATGGCGAAATGAACGTCCGATAAAAAAATAAAAAAAACAGGTTCTCAGTATTTTTGAAAAACTATCCAGTAACATCAAACTTGACCTGCCTGCTCTCATCCGTGAGGGTGGGGCGGGTACAAATTTAAAATTTTAAATGTGAACCTCTGTTTTCTATTGCAGATTTGGGTTCTTCGGCTCAAAGTACGTAGGTTTTGTTGATCAAAAATTGGTCATCGTATAGGTGCCTTATTTTTCAGTAGCAAATTAAACTGGGACTGGATTTATTTAAACTTTTATTTAATATTTAAGATTTAATAAATCAAATTCGAGTAATAATTGTAACTATTACTGATAAATTAGCCAATTATGTAGAACTACTTTTTCACCAACAAAATTACGTTAATTACACCTCAAAGTGTCGAATGTCCAATAAAAAATGGAGGTTCTCATTTAAAATTTTAAAGTTGCCCTGCGCCCAGCCCTAGGTATAGGAGAGTGGGTTCTTTGAGTTTAGTGCCATTGGATAGGTTTTTAAAAATATTGAGCACCTATTTTTTTGATTATCGATCAGACGTTTTTTCTAGTTTTTTGGGGGTTTATATACTCCTTCCTCACTTCCTCCTATACTCCTCCTACCTCCTTTCATTAGGTATCTCTCCTATAACACGGTAGATAGGTTCCTATAATATGACGTGTTATGTGAAACCGTGCTATAAGAGACTAGAAGCTAATACAAAAGTGGGGGTTAGGTTCTAAAACCCATTAATTTTTTTTGTATAAGCAACTCTATTTTTCTGAAAAAAAAATCAAATCTTTTTTTACATAAATACGTATGTACATATTATTAATTTCATTTCAATTATGTAATTAATAATTTGTTTTAATTTAATAATTCTCTTCATCTTCGCTGCTCAATAGGATTAAACGGGAACGTTTATTTGGTTGGACGATATCATCTTCACTTTCTGAAGTTTTTTCTGCATTTCTCTGCATCGTTTTTTTGCATCAGTTAGATTTTGCGCACCTTCTGCAATCTTTAAAAAATCTGTAATCTTGCTTTGTTTCTGTGTCCTTAAAAGACCGTTGTAAATTGCATGATATGGTGATAAGCATTTTTGTAGTTCCTTTTTGAATTTTCGACTTCTTTCAGTGGAAGGGTCTGTATTCACGAAAAACGATCCCAACTTTTCGGCTAAGCTTAAACCTTCTTGTAATTTTTTTAGTGCAAAATTATTAACACCACTATTTTCGTCAGAGCTAGAATCGGTTTGATTTAGCCATATTCGATCTAGCAAGTTCTAATATGCAACCAATTTTCTGCTGAATCATGCACGTTTTCTATTTCAACTGATGCAGGCCATATCTTGTTCCAACACGCATTTAATGTTGTAATTTTCAGGTCTTTTAGCGATAAGGATATGATTTCGAAAGCATGCTTAATTGAAAATTGCTTCCAAGCTTCAGTTACATCAATAGATTTTGAATCAGTTGTGTCGATAATCCATTGCAATGATCTTCTGATGTAATAAGTTTTAAAGGTATAAATAATACCTTGATCCAATGGCTGACGCAATGAAGTAGTGTTCGTAGGTAGAAACACTATTTGAACGTTAGGATGACTCAAGCCTTCTGGATGACCTGGCCTGGAAATTTTTGGTATTCCCACAATTATATTTTATAGCAACAAAATGAACTACACCTTTGACGATTTTATACGTGTTTACACCCATTTTATTTTTTCACAGATTTATTTTATTACGATGGCTAGTGCAATAAAATAAAAAAGAGAAAATTTAATTTGAGATGTCTGAAATACATAATGAAATTTGGGTATTCCTCTAGTTGTATTTTATGGGTATTTCCCCAATTGAATTTTGTCAATTTGTATGTAGGTACATATTATATACATAACAGTAAAACGGTATTGTAGGAGATTTTCCGCGATTTTTATATCGTGTTACAGTGAAACCGTGTTGCAAGGTACCGTGTTGTAGGAGGGTTACCTGTACACAGATTTTGGTCGAAAATTGAGAACGAAAATTTCAAAATTAGGAGAAAAATATATATAATAGGGAATTTTAGAACTATACGATTCTAAATTAAATTTGCTATAATACCGGTCCAGATCAGTCTTCCAAAATTTAAGCGGAAATGACGTTTTTTTTTAACAAAAAACTGTTTTTCAACAAAAATTCGACCTACAGCCATCCCTGGATTGATTATTCGGAATGAAACTTAAGGTTTTTCCATAAATTGGGAGATCTTATGTGATTTTTGGCCGATTTCAGTCCACCGGAAGTGGTAGCTTCTAGATGAGCTTGTTCGTTTTTTGCGAATATTTTAGATCAAATTAATTCGGATCATTTTTTAAATTTTTGATAAAAACAACTTTATTCCACTAAAATTCGGTATCTCTACAGTCCAGGCGGATTGACTATTCGGAAAAAAATGTATTCTTAAACTTTTTCCATTAATTGGAAGATGTTTGCGAAATTTGGTGGAAATCTTCCGCAAGTTCTAGTTTGAATGGGAGCTTGTAAATTTTTGAATGTTGAAAAGTTTTGCAATTACACAAAACGACAAAAAATTAAAAAATTTAAATATTAAATGATCAACCAACAAGGGTTGACCTCGCTGGTTTCCTGAAATTTAAGTAGAGATAATGTTTTTTGATTATATAAGAAAGTTGTACCAAAAGTCCGGTAAGTTTAATTTTTCGCTTTAGAAATCAAGAGTGATGTATTCAAAATCTATGCATATACATTCGTGGTAAAAGAAAGTCGTGCGTTGGTGACAAGATATTGACCCCTCCATTTTTTTCCCGTTTCTCGATCATAATTGGGCCCCAGGTTTTTGTTATTTGCAACATTTAAGTACTGAGGTAACGATATTTGCTTTTAAATCCGTTCAACAATAGTGTTTGTCTCTAGATTGAACCTATCCAAATTCATATCAAAAACATGTATAAATGTTTGCTTTTACGTTTTAATCATTGTTCAATATCAATGTAATTTTAGTTGTAAGCGCTTTATGTATAGAGCATATCTGAAATGGATCAACCACCGTTTTGTGACATTTTCTATTTTGAGTACAGCACAAATGACACATAAAACAATGTAGATAAAAAGAACTCTTGAATGTGTCGTCGCATGGTCTTATCATAAATCAGATGTTTACTTTTCAAGTGATTAGTTTGTAATGTGCAATGGTATAAATGAGTTTCGTGTTACGATTGTATTCATAAGTGGCAAGACAAATATATCAAATGTTATTGATAAAGGTTCTGGTTTAATATTACAATATTATGAATCATGACTCGATATTGGTCTTTTTAGCGCATCATAAATAAATTAAACAAATTTGTGGTATTGTTCTCGGTAATTTAACGAAATCTTGTCTTACGGGTTGTTTCGTTTTCTTAATTTTACACAAAAAATATCTCCGCTCCGATACATTTTTTCATGTTAATTTATTTACAATTAAAATTTAAATAAAAATACCACAAAACTAAAAATATAATATTGTTCTGTTTAATTGAAAAAGTAAAAACAAAATTAATGGTAGAGTAATTTTTATGTGCGATTATTTTGGCAGCCACAATTTTTTTTACAAATAGTAATTGCCAAAATAAATTATGTACATAATTATTATTGTATGGCAAAATGTAGCAATTTTTCCATTGTTTACAAGACAAACATAATATAAACGACAAATTTTGATGACAGTTCTTATGCGAATATAAAAATTTAAAATGTTACTAAAAATTGAAATATAAAGAATTTATTTGTTTGACTTAAAAACCTATGTAGCGCGAAGATAAACGAATTTGAGGCCGCAATCGATTTTTCGAACTAATACCGCATGGTTCTAATTATACTAAATCGTACCAGCGTGATATAGGAATACGTTTGAAACATGTATCTCGTGATGTTAAACCACTTTATTCAAGCGCTATGTAGTTGACCGGTGGTCGCAAAATGTAAATTTTTTTAAAATTTATTATGATTATTTTTTTGTTTTAGTTCTGTACGGTGTTAGTGGCTTGCGTGCCAAATATATGACTATTTCACATGCTATTTTAAACTCACGTGCTTTGTAGTGTACATGTACGAGTACATACATAATATTTAATTATTTTAATGATTTTAGTTGCTTTTGTTGTTGTAAGTTTAAATTTTATACTACGAACTTTTATAGGTACTATGAACTATATTATGTATTTGGTTTGTTTAATTAACCTTTTGCGTAAAGTATATATAAGAGACCATGATATTGTTACGTGCCAGATGCTATATATAAGCTACAGTGATTGTAATCATGTTTGAGTGTTGAATTAGCCCTAACGAAGTGGTTTATACCAATTAGATTTATACAAAACAAATGGCAAGGATTTTTTCCGTTTTTCAGACTACTATGGTGAGTTAAAAACTAGACCTTTGTGAATCAAATTTTTCCCAAAATACTCCAAAAAATAATAAATTATTTATAATTAATTTCAAAATGGTTTCACCAAAGTATTATTTAAGAGATTAGTCTCCACAAAACTAAGTTTAATTTAAATACAAAATGATTTTGGCAGATTCAAGTATTAAGTTCTATTCAAATTAAAAGTTAAGTATATAATAGTTCACCATATTAAAGCTGGCCGAAAGCAAAAACTGTCGATAAAGCAGATAGTGTCTTCGCTTTACCGTCTACAATAAATAATTTAGACATTGATGCGTTTATACCAAATCGTTGAATCGTCTGGCGCTCCAAATTATTTTGTCACTTTATTGATGCCACTATGTTCATTTGAAAGTCCATATTATTGGTCAATTTCGGTCCAAATGTGGAAAAAGTCAGATGATATGTGGAAGTGCAAAGATGCACTATTGCGATGCACTCCCAACCCTTTCGCGGTCACTTTTTCACGTCCTGCCGTACGCCGTTACCAGCCAATTCGAGAACGTATGACTATAGGTCCAATTTTCGTAAATTCAGCACATTGCGTAGCACCATGCCAGCCTATAGAGCTGGCATGGAAAATGGGTCAGCTCATGAGTTCTGCACTCCGACAGGGAGTTATTGTTGTTTTAATTACCATCACAGTTCATGATCTGATGATGAAAATTCCCGTTTTCATCCTGCCACCTCCCGATCCCAACGCCAAAGCTTTAACCCCTGTGCCCCTGTTTGGTCGGTGACGTAAGTCTTCTGCTTTAACCACTGTGTCGTTTGGTTGCTCTAGATTTAGTTGATTCGTTAAAGCTACTCTGATTTTGTATTTAAAGTTATGTTTCACATTATAGGAATTTCCTCGCCGGCAGTAAGGTACCTAGTGTTAAAATCACTCGACGCCAGACGGTTGAGACAGTAGTAACCAGTTGGTCACATCTAATACAATCCGTTAAAAATTCGAGAAGTACGATAATATATCAACAATTACCAAATAAATCGGCAGCCGAACCAACAACCTTACAAAAAAGAGAATGATCAATCTTTCCAAGAAACAGCAGCAAAGGCTATAGCCATAAAACACTCTGAGTTTACTAAAATCAGGATTCAGTCACAGGGAAAACCACAGCGTACATCGATCGCAAGATAGAGCGGTTAGATGTTATATAGCAAGAATTGATACCGATGAACAAATATTACAACTTTACAATGCTGTTTACTCTAATCATTGGTATTGAATCGATCGGGAATTGATGCTATAAATTTGAAAAGGAACTAGAAGCACTAAATGCTTTATAAGTTCCAGAAACATCAAATTTTGATGATAAAACTCGTAATGAACTAGCTCCAGTGCAAGTAAGATGGTACAAAGCTCAACATTTTAAAATGAAACAATTCTACGTCATGGATGTAGAGAACATCGAGTTAATAACCGCATGAAACTCGAAACAAACCACATCAACATCGAAGTTTCAGATGACGAAGAAGCAAACATGCAATACTTCTTTGAGGAACACTTTGACCCGGTTATGGAAAAATATATTTAGAGCAACGTCAATATTTAAAATAAAGTAAATTGCCATAAAAGTACCAGAAGCGGATACATTCTGTCAAAAAAGTAACGGGAATTGGTCAATAAAACATAAAATATTTATTATTTATTCAAATTTATTGTATCGCTTTCAAAGTAGGCCCCTTCCAACTTATGCCAACGAATAATCCAATCATCAAAACATTTGTCTAATGCATTTTTCGGAATCGACTTCCGTTCTCGTCGCGAATTATATTTTATGTCTTCTATCGACTGAAAACGGGCGCCTCAAAGTAGTAATTTGAGTTTTGGAAAGAGAAAAAAATCAGCCGAAGCCATATCAGATGAATGCGGTTGTTCGATGATATTTGTTGAGTTTTTGGCCAGAAATTCGTTCACAATGATAGCTTTGTGGTCGTTTACTCTCTCAAACGCCGCATAACGCCCAGATAATATTTTTTCTTTACTTTCTGAACTTCTCGCAAGAATTCCGAGTACACAACACCGCGATAATAAAAGAAAACAGTTAGCATTACTTTGACTTTTCATTGACTTTGACGTGGTTTTTCGGTTTTGGCTCAGTTGTAAGGTGGCATTCCAAAGCTTATTGACTGGTTTACATCTCACACTCGTAAACTCGAGTCTCACCCTCAGTTAAAATGTGTTTTGAAAAGGTGGGGTCGGAATTGACTCGTTTTAGCAAGTCTTCAGCGACCTTTATCAATCGCATAAGTTGTTGAAGAAAATTCGCTGCACCACTCATATGCACGTGCTTTTGATAAAATCGATTCACCGTAAGCCTTCTGTAATATTGTCGGCGATTCGGCACACGAAATCACATTTGCTATACAAAATTTAAGACAAATTCTTTGTTCGTATTTTTATTCATTATAAAAATCACAAAACACGCTTGAGATGGACTATCAAAATAGGGCACTGTAAGCAAACTAAATGACAGATTACGCTCAAACTTCACATCAATATAGAGGACAATTGTGCCAACTTATTGAGAAAAAACGTTTACAATCCCTTTAGGCGGTCTTTTTAAACGATCATTAACACAAGTCAAGCTTCAAAATTAAGCTTTTTTAACAAAGCTTAAAAGACCTTAAAAGCTTCCTTTATCGAGAGAACTACAACACCGCATACGATATCATCAAGGAGTGGTATGACAACAAACGGAAGATTGTAGCTTAGTATGTTGATACTGCATGTTAAATATTACAAAATTCAATCCAACGTAACTAAAGAAGTATGTAACAGCGCATGATACACTAAATGAGTGTTGCAGCGTTAAGAAATCTAAACTACAGTGTGGATGAATGAAATACTATCCTCATTTTTACGGTAAACAAGTAGTAAGCGTGTTTATAGTAAAGCGTCAGACAGAACGAAGAAAAATAAATAACGACAAATGTTTTCTTTCTTCTTGAAAATCGAAGCGCAATGAATCGAATTAAGATACACGGTCCCCACAACAACAGCTCAATCCAAAACTTTAATGGTTCACATCAGTGTAAAGGAAGAATTGGCACAAGTGCAAGAATTGCATAAGTTGTGGGAATTATAAGAAGTCCCGGGCAAAGAGAAATACTAGCGTACTTGGCGCTTTAAAACAAAAAGCCGCGCAATAGTTTTGCAAATTAAACGAATATTTCAAAGTATTGAACAGCTACAAAAACTGTATATCTGATTTATGAGAGAGTACCTTCAATTAGACCCAATTCCAGAAGAAAATTTATCATCCCACAATATGTAATTATAAAGGTTACTCCGAAAGAATCAATATTTCGCTTCATTTTTGATGCGTCAGCTATGCTTCAAAATAACCGCGATGGACAAAAAATATATATATAAAATATTATTTGGGGCAAATTAAATAATAATCTGGACTTTGGAGGAAGAATGGGAAAGAACCGTTACGATAATAGAAACTGGTTACCGTAACCTACGTTACTTGTGCAGCTTCGTTGTTAAGATGTGCTATAAGAACATTACATCAGCTAGTAACTGACGAAAGTTAAACCTTTTTACTTGCTCGTAACGTAAAGACTTATGAGAAGATTTATACATATAGATGTCGGTTCTGATGGTTATTGACATCACATTATTTCAAAAGGGTCAATTTCACCTAACCGCGTGGTCGAGCAACCTGTTTCAAATTCAAAGCTAATTCTATATCATCAAATAAAGAATTTATAAATCCAAAATTAACTTGTAGGTGACAAGACAATTCAATCAAATTGAATGTTTACCATCAATTACCAAGATATCCAAATTATTGTTCTACATTAGCTGTGGACAACAGAAATAAAATGGGATGACAAAGCTCCTACAGAAATTACACCAAAGTGGCTGAACTTGCGAGATGAAATGTCGCAGATCGAACTCTTTCAATTCCACGTTCGATAGGGACTGTATTAGCAATCAACCAAAACATCTGTTTAGATATATTTTGCCACGCGTCAGAGATTGCGTATGCAGCCGTGGTCTATATAGCCGCATTGAATTGTCGTCGACGTAGTTAATGTAGTTAAGCAGGCTTTACCTTGCTTGGAACAACATTTCTGATAAATCGAGTGGCTAAAATACTAAAAGCGCAATCGACAAATATTGCTATTTAAACAGACTCTATCATTGGGTACTCAAATCAAGGCGGGGAAACTTTTGTCTCCAATTGAGGATCGAAAATTCAAAACACCATTTAATTTAAAAGATGAAAGCACGTAACTCCGTACTTTGGAACAAGGATGGATCGGACTGGAATAATAAAGAAATCCATAGGAAAGGAAAACATGGATATGTTTGATGTAAGCATCATTACAAGGAAGTCGCTTCTTCTTATGCTTTAAATGAAATAGGAAGTAATAAGGCATATGAAGGTTACGTTGCTATTTTTGCATGCCTTTGAACAAAAATTGTTTTTGTTGAAGTGATCACAGATTTATCTGTAAAGATCTTCTTAACCAGGATTGTGGTATTAAGGGAGGCTGCGGTCAAATCACTGCAAAATAATTCGTACCGTGTTTATTGAAAATCGACCTTTTTGTCCTCTCTCGGACATTGCAGATAGCAATGTTTTTACTTTTGGACCTCTCCTTCTTATTTGGTAGTGCCTTTCTAGACCACCCTCCCTGCGAAACAAGACATGCTAGATAAACATACAGATACATTAACCAAATGGGAGTTAAATGGGAGTTAATTTAAATGAAGTGGAAATTTCAAGTGAAATGGCATTAATACTATTTATCTCAGCTCCAACACCAGACCAAGAAAAATAGTAAGCATCTCAGCTTCATGGTGGGTGAATTAGTTCTTATTAATTACGATAATTTATCATCTCTAGTGTGGGCTCGCGATCGGTGGACTAAATTGTCTGGTATCCTGCTATCCATAGAAGATGAACAAAAGAGCCAGTCAACTGCAGAAGAGGAAAGAACAACGCAAATCACGCCGAGTTAGATAATACATCAGGTGTGTGTTTCGAGAACGTAGGACAATGTAGCTACTTGCTCTTCCCAAAAATACATTTTTCCCAGGTTGACTCCAACTTTTCGCGTTCCAGCCTCCGTATCGAATTGCAAGCTAATATAGCATTAAGCAGAGATTACGTTATTATCTTTTAACTCAACTACTGCTGCTGTAAGGTAGTTCATCGGAAGTGTGTGGTGTCAATACTTAAGCTCAAAAGTAACGATCGACGTCCTTGATTGAGATTAAGGTTTCTATCGGTGATAAAACATGATGTTCTTGATTGACAATCTCATTATATATTTGTTTCGGGATGGCTCCCGAAACTGTGAAGGTTCCCACGTTTAAACGAAGTCCCTGTTGTTTTTCTATTTTTTATCCCTAATTCATAAAGCTATACCTAGTCTCGGACTCCACAAAGGCATTCAAAACCCATCGTATACGGCTGTTTAGCCGATCTCTTCATATTTTGGCACCATATATTACCCCTTAGATTCAGCGGTTTTCCGAGTTTACTTCCTTCCTATATTCATTATTCTCATCAGAATACGAGCAATCTAGTAGAATGCGGTACTCACATGTGATTTTCTATCATGATTATGTTTTAAGGGCATAATCTAGCTTGCAAATAATGTACAGGTTATCCAATTCAAGCTTGATAAAGTAAACTTAAAAAAAACACACAAAATATTCGGAATGTATTGTAATTTTTATTTCATTTTACAGATTGATCCTTGCCATTTTTAGTTAAACAAGATATCATTCAAATGTCCTCCACGGGACTTCTTACAGGTCTTGATTCTTTTGCGGTAATTTTCAATGACTTTTCGGCACATTTCGGGCGGTATCTCGGCCATTACCTTACGAATATTAGTTTTCAATTCGTCAAGAGTTTGAGGATTGTTTGCGTAAACACGATCTTTCGCGTAGCCCCACAAAAAGAAATCCAAAGGCGTTAAATCACAGGATCTTGGAGGCCAATTGACATCAGCCAATCGCGAAATCAAACGTCCAGGAAATTTCTCTTGCAAAAGATCTCGATTTGCTCGTGTTACGTGACTGGTTGCTCCATCCTGCTGGAACCACATATCGTCAAGATCATAATCTTCGATTTTCGTAAAAAAATAATCGGTTAACATGCGGCCATAGCGCTCAGAATTGACGGTAACGGTTCGTCCATGGTTGTTCTCAAAAAAAATACGGCCCAATCACACCACCAGACCACAATGCGCACCAAACAGTGACTTTTTCCGGGTGTAATGGCTTCTCTACAATCAATTGTGGATTTTCTGAGCCCCAAATTCTACAGTTTTGCTTATTAACGTATCCACCAAGCGAAAAATGAGCTTCATCACTGAAGAAAATTTGTTCGAAAAATCAGCATCGACGGCCTGTTTTTCCAACACCCAATTTGCGTATGTTCTTCGTTGTCCATGGTCAGCAGGCTTTAGCTCTTGTGTCAAATGGACTTTATACGGATGAAGATGCAAATCCAGATGCAAAATGCGCCATAATGAGCCATAAGATAGGCCTAAATGTTGAGCTCGACGAGGAATTGACAAATTTGGATCTTCTTTCACACTTTCAGCTACAGAAGCGATATTTTCAGCATTGCGAATGTTTCGATGATGCACAGACCTTACAATATCAGTAACAGATCCAGTTTGTTCAAATTTATTCACTGTATTCAATATGGTTTGCTTTGTAGGACGATTATGACGACCATAATCTGCTCGTAAAGCGCGAAATGTGGATACGGCAGAATCACTATTTTTATAATAAGATTTAATAATTTTAACGCGTTGGTCGATTGTTAAATGCTCCATATTCTTAAATGGCAGAATGTCAACTAAATAAATGACAGCGTACTTGACGTTTATCTTTGACAGATGTCGGTATACAGATTTCTACTTTATCAACCTCGAATTGGATAACCCGTTATAACTGAAATCGTAAGAGTCGATCGTAATGAATTGTAATTTCCTACTAAAAGGTACGTCGAGTCACAAATTCACCCACGATTTATTTTTGGTAAAGGTTTACATTTTATATCTTATTAAACCCACGATTTATACTTTAGCATCTCATTACCTATATCGGAATTAGAACCGTTTCCCAAAAATCCCACTTAGCGAGAAAAGTCATATTTCAACTCAGTTAATGTATTTTGAAATAGTTTACTGTTCTGGATATAAGACAGATCTGTTAAATAACATTTATGACAGATACCTGATATTTACATTGATTTTATTGGGTGATCGAATCGACGTGCATAGATAGTTTGAATTTATAGAAATTTAACACACGATTATTAAATTTTTTTGTCTTTTATAGTTTTAGATTCAACTTTTCGAGCTGAAATTGAAAAAAAAAATATAATTTCTCCGGACAAAATGCAGTATTGCCCCATTTAATTTTATGTTAAATTTTTGTGTTTTGACACTATTTTTTAAAATTTTTTATTTTATTTAACCGTTTGGGATCAAACCCTGTTTCTACGTTCAAAGTCAAATTCCAAGTTAACTTCCAGATGTGGTTTTGAAAAATTAGTAATTAGGATACCTATATGAAGTTGCCCAAAATTCAAGCCTAAAAAATTACGGCTTTAAAAGCTGGCAACACTAATGCGAGTGTCGCGATTAAGATATAAACTTGCAATAATGTGACAATTTAAAAAAAAATTATAAATCTTTAAAAAAGTTGTTATGGTTCCTTATGTATTGGGCCAAAAATTCTAACCCCAAAAATATTATTAAGGTACTATAAAATATACGAATATTTACAGCATAAAGTATCTGCCAAATATTTTGAATTTTCGATATGTTAAATCAAAACTTATTCCACTACCACAGCATAAGAGCCATATTTTAATCTCAGCCCAAAAATCAATCTGTCGTAAAACTATATCAAACCCGCATGATAGATAAAACACTTCTCTCAAATCAAAAATGAAAAATTAACGAAATAAATAATACAATTAGTTCCGTATCAGTTTATTTTGAGACTTAACTTTGGACTCATAAATTAGAATTTATGTTAAAGTATACATCAGATCATTATACGACATAAACATTTATTGAGGAATCGGAGGATTAAGGGCTCCCCATAGTCATTATCCCGATGATAGTACCATTCAACGAAATATGTAGTTGATTATAATTCTGTATCAGATTAATTCGAGTATGGCCCCTGAATATGAATAGCTTTTAAATTAAAGGATACATCAGATCTCCGATTCCCCAATAAATGTTTATGTCGTATAATGTTCTGATGTATACTCTAATTTAAAATTCATATTCAGCTATTCAACTACATATTTCGTTGAATGGTACTATCATCGGAATAATGACTATGAAGAGCTCTTAATCCTCCGATTCCCCAATAAATGTTTACGCCGGATAATGCTCTGATGTATCCTTTAATTTGAAAGCTATTTATATTCAGGGGCCATACTCGAATTAATCCGATACAGAATTAAAATCTATTACATATTTCGTTCTATTTTACTTTTTTGGGTTGGCAGAATAATTATTGGGGTGGTGTATATAAAATAGAGTATTTTTAAATATTTTTGAGCTGACACGTGCCTATAGTCAATTTCAGTATATTTTAGTATTGCCATAGATTTTTTTGGGTTAGAATTTGGGCCAACTTCATATACATAATATGGAAAACGTGTTATATTTAGGTTGAACAGCGAATTCAAATCATTTACTTGTGAGCTGGCAGCTATACGTAATGTTCATTAAAAGCGACTACTTAAACCTTGAAAACAAAATTAATTTTGTAGATATGTAGTACTAACCCTATTGAAATAAGATTCACCTTCATTGGTACATCGATTTTATTAAGGTCATTCGAATTTTTAAATGCGAATTTGGCTCTATTTATTGTGGTTTTGCCAGAAAATTCTGAAACAATTAAGTTCTGGTAGGCGACCGTTAGCCGGGTTTGAATTTGTGTGAGTAACTGACACCATTCGATGATATCCGATGTTTCATTTTGGACTTTTTTCTACACTTGATCCAGGTCTCAAAGCAGATTCAGCGTGTTACTAACTATTTAACTATTTAAATGGATCATAAATGTTAGGGTTACTAGTAACTGCTTTACCATTTTTCTGAAATCGTTAAAGTGGTCGGAAATTAGATGATATCGGAAATGTATCGAAGTACTCGTAAATAAGTGTACCAATAAATTCGATAATTTTTGCAAAACTTTTATTTTCGATTATTTATTGTCAAATTTATTTTTTTATAATATTTTCGTTTGCATATTATCGGGAACGGCCTATTATACCTAACCTAAAATTTTTACATTTATTGCTAATAGGCCGTAACAATTGATCAATCGGTGTAGTGGTTAAAGCTGTGCCCTTGTACCGGAATGTACTCGGTTCGAATCCAATCAGATGCAAACAGAAATTTCACAGTTTGTAAAACGCACATTTTTAATTGTGTTACGTGACGTCGTGATTGCTTTAAAAATTCGACTAAGAAAAATATTTTTGGTCTTGAAACCACAATTTTGACAGGTTTATGGCAGCGATCCGGAATGATAGTGGTACAATTTTTGGCACGCAATTACAACCACACAATGGTTTCTTTTCTAACAGTATGGGGATGGTTCTCATTTATATTTCTTAATCTCAAGACACACACAATCCATTGCGATTTTGAATTATAAATTAAAACTATACCGACGTTAGTAGCATGGTGTGAAGTCTGTCACGCCGTGATTATAACTTAAGCAATTGGAAAAAATATTGGGTAAATCGATTCCCACCAATATTCATGCTCAAACGATATTTTATTAATCGTTGCCCATAATATTCGGTTGTTATATAACAAATAATAGTGTAAGTGGATGTACATAAAGGCCGAACAAACAAGAACTTATCCAAATTATTCACAGTAGCCTCTCTAAATCATTTAGACAGTAGTCCGGATAAACTTTATACAATTTGGAATATATCAACAATTTCCGATAATTTCAAATAATACCCCAAAATAATTTTGTAGAAATATACAAGACGATTCGATTACAGAATCATGAATAGATAAATGGAGCATCAAACCGATTTAATCAATCGAGACCAACAGAAAAATAAAATTATGAACCAATAAAGTTTATGTATTCGATTTTTCCTCATAATTTTTTTTTTTTTTTTTTGAAAATTCGGAAGAAATATTTACAACAATATATGATTGTAGTATCTGCAACTTCGATGCGGACGGATAGGATAAATATGTTTTGGAGGATTAAAAATAGAAATTGGAAATGATGTTTTGTGAAAATGAAATTCCAATTTCCGTTTTTATTTTGAAACGAAATTATGAGGAAATGTCATAATTTTTAGGAATTTTTATTGATTTTTCTCTTAGGTTTTTCGTTTAGGTTTTCGTACGACAAAAAATTTATTCTTTATAACATTGTGTCCGAAAATGTTTTTTTAAATTAAAATTAATTAATTTCGTTAATACTTATCGTTTCAATACCAACCGTCTACAACAACCAAACAAAACAAAGTTTGATGTAAGGACTAGGAGGCCACTAGAAAACAATCAAGGCTTACGCCCAGAGTGAATGAACGTAACTCAGGCGGTTCTGCAACATGGCTCTGATAAAATACATACATATGTAAGATCTTCACAATTTGAGAATTTTGTTTTAAATTATTAAAATAATTTTATAAAGACAATAATGTATTGCCAAAGCCGGAAAGTGGAACTTTCCAAATACATTACTTCGATCATTAGTTGATACCATGATACGTTGCCGCACGTTTTTCCATTGGTACCAGTGCGAAGTTTTTTGAGCTCTTGAATGTTTCAAACAAACTTTTTATTGAATTGTGCGGACTATTTGATAATTAAACGCTTAAGAAGAAGGTCCTTTCAAATTAGGAATGGGTTAACAATTTTCTATTTCAATAAAGTTTGGTTAGGATCCGTTTAGAGAGAAACTGCGTTAATAACGTTTGGACAAGCAAGAACGAGTCGCAAAATTACGAAAGTCGATAACTGAAAGAATTTGTAACCAACATGGAGACATAGGCAAATCTTCACGGCATCGAAGAGGGGTGCCCGGACATTCACTAATACGAGAGATATAAGAATTTAGGATTTTCTTAAAAAACTTAATATATCTCGAAACCTAATATGTTTATCAAGAATGTGATTATGTTTTTCAGATAGATCTAGTTTAGGACTCTATATTCCAAGCAATTTGAAAACCTAATAATGTTGGCGCGATCAAATTAAATTTTTACCAGTATTTACTAACCTGGGAAGTTAAGATTTTCTTAAGAAATTGAATTGAATTAAGAAAATCTTAACTTTTCGAAAATCGAAAATCTAGCACAAAATTAATTTGATCGCCCAAAATTATTAGCTTTTCAAATGGCTTGAAATATAGAGAGTCCTAACCTAGACCTATCAGAAAAACATAATAACATTTTTGATAAACATATTAGGTCTCGAGATATTCAGTTTTTTAAGAAAATCCTAAATTCTTATATCTCATCAGAATAAATGTTGAACCTAATTATTTATTATAAGTTGAATTTGGAATTAGTTCACAAATTCAATATTTCGCCTAAATGGCATTCTTGTTTTACTTTTTAACCAATACATACAAATTTTCGTTTGTTTTTGTTGGTTAGGATTAAGTTAGGTCTAACTTCACACGCGTGTACAAGCGTGTGAAGTTTGTGCTAAATTTCTTTCTTGTGCTTCTGAGATGTTGCCATCACTTCGTCGATATTATTTGGGTTAACGTCATAGACGTCGAGCGTTCTTGCCAACGCCACTACATTATATCCATAGAATGGACAATTCGGTGAATCATCTTGTACAAAGTGATAGGATGTAGAATGTCCTCTTTGTTTGTTTTTGTGTTGTCAATTCATACTACTGTCGTTCCATTGCTAGTAAATTAATTGCAAACATTCCCGCAATGACGCAGGCTGGCCCATTCGAAATAATTCTGAAGACTAGTTATTTTAATAAGTCCATAGTTGCGGCGAACGGAACTCACGATGCCCTTATAAAGCTGTAACCTTGAGAATTAAGAAATAACAAAACCAATAGTCTGCATCGTACTTGTAGTCTGCATCGTCTTGTCTTGCCACCTAATAGTCTGCATCGTACCTGTCTTGGTCCGCAAATGTTTGGCATTATTCGAGAAAGAGCCTTGCTAGTTTTAACTGACTTGTCCCTGGCATACTTCGTGTGCTCCTTGCATTTATTTGCCCAGACATTTCGTTGCAGGTCGTGAAACAAACGTATGAATATCAATTCCAACTGAATCAAGCCATTTGTGTATTATATCAATTGTATCTTTACAGATGCTCTCTAATTTGTCCATGTTCTAAAAGACTATATAATAGTTGCGTTATCATCAGCATGCCAAATCTCCTCGGGGTGGCTTGGAGCATGAGAACATTATCGTACATAATGTTCCAAAGTAATGAACCTGGTACAGATCTCTTAGGGATCGTACAAGTGATTCTGTTTCTCTTGCACTCTTCTTAATTGTGGTACTGCACTTATTATTTATTTGTATTATTTTTTTTATTTGTTATTTGTGTTATTATTTGTCCCATTTTGTTAAATGCATTTATATTAAGCGCAACAATGGTGCATACATTTTTACGGTCTCCTTTCCAGCTCCTACTGCTGCTAGCGTCTTAATTCGATCGTATACCAGGTTTTCACAAAAATGTTTGACAAATAGACAAATCGGGCGAAATAAAGATGGCTCTTCTGATTGGGTTTTGCCCTCCGGAACCAGTATCACCCTCTGTATTTTCCTCACCTTCTTGAAGACTCTAGGGATTTCTTTTGAATTGTGGTATTTAACTGTAATTGTGGAGCGACATTAGGTGCGTAGTCTGGTCCTGGAGCTGTCTTATTAAGAATTCTCCTAAATGCTTGTTTTGTTTAATGGCCACTTTTAGTGTACCACATGTTGCCATATATATTTGTGGAAGATGGAAGTAAAGTTGGTATGGTAGTAACCTGTAAAATAAAATATTTATTGCGAAAAACCGAACACTATATTGTTTGAGATATTAAGAAAAAAAAACGTACAGCACATGACGAACCCAGGATTCCTGAATATCAGAACAAGTGTTATGTTACTCTACTACCGAGGGCGACTCTGTAGTTATAATCGTCAAATGATTTTGTCTTCCATTCCGGGTTTTAAAGATTTCTCCGTGGGTGGAATCGACAAAGTTCAAATGAAACGAAGAGAGATCCGGTAACCGCTACCAGTAATGCGGTTTCGATTAGCTTCCCAATTTCTCGTACATCAGAAATCTGACCCGCTTTTATTCTGCCAACAGCAGGCATTTTTTTAGTTGTGGCCATTGATACTTTAACAACCGCTATCTGCGTTGCTGTGTGTGCTGGCTTAAAACTGGTGACAATATTCTAATCGATGTATTACCCTTTTTCAAAGTCTTTTGATATTGCATTAAGGACTTCCTTCTTTGTTGTAGCCTCATCGATGTTTCAAATTCCCATGATAATCAAGTCGGGAGGGGCTAGAGCGTTGACTTCTACTTTACTTTCAAAGTATGTCTCAATCTTATCGGTTACCCACATTATCTCTAACAATCTCTAATGCATCATTTGTTTTTGTAATCTTTCGAAAACTTTTGCAAAGTAGATAGACTTATGGTTT
The DNA here is from genome assembly GCA_963691935.1 of Nephrotoma guestfalica. Taxonomy (NCBI): domain Eukaryota; kingdom Metazoa; phylum Arthropoda; class Insecta; order Diptera; family Tipulidae; genus Nephrotoma; species Nephrotoma guestfalica. The sequence continues at coordinate 115,024,522 of OY829915.1, forward strand.
TGATCATCAGTGCAGCTGATCTCGTGGATCTCACGATTTCTGTATTTCTTCTTCGTGTTCTGTCACTCATTATTTACTTGTGTACTAAGAGTCTGTTCAGTGCTTTCACCTAATGTTAGAGGTAGAATTCTTCACCTTTCTTAATGAAGAAGATACCATCGCGCTCAGTTCTTATGTATTTCCTCTTTACTTTTAATACTATTTGTCGTAGGCACTTGGCGAAATATACTTACGCTTAATAAACACATTTTTATTAACACTTTTTTATTGATCAGGAGTATCTACGGAGGAGATTACCCCTGATGATGGCCTTACAAGCCAAAATCGATCCGAATGATTTTTTTTTTAAATTTTTTTATTTAAATTATTCAAAATGTAATTTTGCGAAATAAAAAACAAATGCTAATAAAAATATGTTTATTAAATATTGGCTGGCGAGCATTGGCTACAGTTGCTTCTTCTAAATAAGGTTTACCTTTTCATCCATGTTTTCTCGGGCAACTTTACTGTCAAATGCAGATTCCGCTCCTGATTCGCTTGAAGCACTACTATACCCCGTCAACCAAGTACACCTTTGATGAGAAGGAACAATTCCAAGTTTATCACGGTTGTTGCATTGCACTTGCAGGTTGTCGACGGCTGGATTTGCTGAGAGCCTGTTTTCGTCCTTGAAGCTTCACAACATTTTATATAAGCTTTTCAATACAGCCTCCACTTTTACCGCTCGGTCGGGCACTGATTATTAGGCCATTCATTTCGCAACTAGATTGGTTTGTAAATTTAGAATGAACTATAATATGATTTCTCAATATAGTCCTGAAAAATAACCAATATTAAAAGAACTAAGTTATTTTTCAACTGATTGAAATGAAACTGCAGCTCATCTATTTCTCATCCGACTACGATGGAATCCTGTTTGTATGGTAAAGATGAAATTCTAACCATGGAAATGGTTAATATGAATTAATCCATTCGCGCCATTTCACGGACAACTAATTAATTCAATTTTCACCATACAAACCATGTTTGATCTAAATTATGAATAATTATTTTCGGCAAATTGTTATGTAATTTTCATCGAAAACTAAAGTTTACCCAAAACGATAGTTGGCTGAAAATGACAGTTCATCGAAAACGCGATACACGAATTATATACCAGGTATACAAGTATGAAATGCTTTTTTTTACTATAAAACATGTTACTAACCTTTTGCTGCGAACCATTCACCGAGCCATTTTTCACATCTTTGTACAAACCAAAGCACTGCTCAGCAAGTGCGTGACCCAACGATGCAAACAAGTAATCGGGAGGGGTTAACCGGCCAAGTATGGTGAGTAAGCCGCATGGGATAGAGCTTCCTAGCTGAGCGATCCCAACGTGTCGCAAACCGGTTTTGCCGTTTGTTCTTTCTACCAAAGTGTTGGGTCTTGCGATCGATGTGGATAGTGCGCCTGGATAGACCCATGCTTTTTTGGGCTTGGGATTCTCAAAATAAATCCACTTTTCATCCCCTGTAACTATACGATGCAAAACGACTTCCTTTGGTACCGAGCGAGCAAAATGTCACATGTGTTTTTGTGCTGTTCTATTCGCCTGTCGTTTAACTCTATCGGTCTTTGAATCTTTCCCATTCCTCGTAGGGGATTGGAAACAGCTTCTTGAGTAGCCCCCAATTGATCGGCGTGTTGTTTTTGTGTTTGCGAATCATTTTCGTCCAACATTGCTTGCAATTCCACATCTTCATTTTTTGGAGGTTTTCCACGTTCCTTGTCTATAGCATCGAAGTATTAGCTTCTCGAAGTAATCGGTATGATTCAGGTGCAGTTTTCTTCAATTGAAAACAAGAAATTAATACTGTCCACGAATGCTCTTTGTTCGGTATAAATTTCGACATATTGAACACAACATTATCACTTTAACACTTGATTTACCACTCGTGCGCGTCTGACGCTTGTTGATGACACAACAAATTAGCGCAGTGTCAAATGTGTACAACACAAACTGCATTGGTGCATGATCTGTTGTCTGAAATCCGCATTTCATACTTGTACACCTGGTATTGTTTTCGGTAAATTTTTGATTTCGGTGAATTGTATTTTTGATGAATTTGAGATTTCGATTAATTGTCGTTGTGTCGATGAATTGTATTTTTCGAGGTCAATTGAATAAGTGAATTTTTCAGTGAATTGTCGTTTTCGGTAAATTCGTTTTTGGGAAATAGGCATGAAACCAGAATTGTATAAACTCATGCAGTGTAGTAGCTACAGTTCCCTTCGTTGGCAGTCTGAACTTATTCACACGTAGGTAATATAACATGGGCTTACGAACTGTACGGTACAGTAAAGTTATCCAATCCAACTCAATTACTGTGACTTTGTAAGTGACCAATAAAACCTTGACCAACCACTATTGAACAGGAGCCTGTACCTTAAATCGAATAAATACTTGTATTTGATATTCCTTTCTACTGTGGTTTCATATATACATAATTAAGTATTGACACTCAATTTTTACCCAATTATGGAACCAAACTGTACCACTGGGAATTTTAGTTATTCAAACTAGTAAATACATTAACAATCTGTATAACATTTAATGTTCTTGTTTTGCAGATACCAATGAAAAACCATTTTGGTGTACCACTTAAAACTGATATTTTATGGAAATTTAAAGGTAAGTGTTTTTGGTATGAGTAGTTACCATCTTCTTGTATATAGTTTTAGAAAATAAACATGTTTTGGAAAATTAACAATTATATCCCATAATTTTCTTCCTTTTGTGGGTTAAACCTATAATCACGACGACGACCTTCATGGTCGCCCAATAAATCTAGATAAGGATTGAGTTATATTGTTGTAACCTATGTTGTACTCGTATATATCAATTTTATTTATTAAATTAGTTTCCGTACATTTTTCATGGAAATTTTATTTTGAGTAATTTTCTTAGCGATTATGTGGCTTAAATTTGAAAAACAAAATAAAATAGCGGAATAATCTATAATGATTTTAATTAAAAATAACGCATTTATTAAAAAAAAAGTTGGAAATGTTCGAAGAGAATATTTTGACACGCTATAAATTATATAAAAGGAATGAAAACATTTTGTAAGGCACAAGGAGACAGGGTGGTAAAGTGGCATGGGTTTCTTGTATGTATAGCTATTACTACTCCATACCTAGCTCACGTTAAAACGTCAATTTTTCGGCTAAACTAAATCACATTGTGTAGCGAATGCAAAACATAGATTTTTTGTGAACGTTGTATGCTCGGTAGTAGTTTAATAATACATACTAATAAAACTAGTAAAATGAAAATCTGATATAAAAAAGAAATGAAAAATTACGTTTCCCATTTAAATACACGATAGTTTTCTACGTTTAGTAGGTTTAGTAATAAAACGTAAGCTAAATTTGATTTCAACATTAAGCTTTATTTCGTTTTCTTTTTTCCTAAAAATGATTTTTATTAAGAAACTATATTGATTGTGGTTGTTGTTTTATAAAATAGGGGTTAACATTTCTTACAAAAACCAACCACATACCTTATTAATTGCTAAAACCTTTTACCATAATTATATCACTGGCAATAATTTTAAAGTTTTATTTCGCGTATCACTACGACTGATTATTTACTCGTCCGTTAAATTGTGTTGTATAATATAGCAGGGAACACTATTACAATTTTATAGTGGAATATAATTTTCAATGGTGGTGGCAATTTTTATAGTTTAATTGGTTTGACCTTTTTTTTGGTTAAAAACTAAAATTGGTTTTATTTAGCCAGTCGATAAAATATGGTGTAGCATGTAGGTGGTGTTGAGGTAATTTTATTAATATAAATTTTTAGTCTTTAATTAATTTTATATGTGTACAATGTACTATATGGTCTATGCAATTTTGCAATGATGTGATTTTATTTGAAATTAATAATTTATACAGGGTGTTCCGAAATGGGATGATACTGGTGAGCATTGTGAGTTACAGACGTTTAAACAATGGCCATGCAAAGGTTGAATTGTCTGAATCTCGAGAAATATAATTGTAATCATTTTAACAAATTTTCAAGTATTACTCAACATCCCATCAAAACTTTTAAATTTTTAAATCTTTCGAAAACAATTTTTGATTCGCATCCATTAGTCGTTAAAAATTCCTCAATAGCTGTTGTATGTAGTTGCATCATTACTTTATATAAAAAAATATTAGTTTACTATGAAAAGTGCTAAAGGCTAAAACCTTACAAGGTCCTTCGATTGACAACCCGGGGAAATAACAAAATTTGCATTGCGAATTTCCCCTACGACAATTGGTCGCAAAACAACTCAGTACCATATGCTGATCATCATATATTTTGTAAAAAATGGAGGAGTGTATATGTTGTGGCCAGCCATACTCGATTTCTAAGGTGAAAAATAAAACTTATCAGTATTTTGGTTAAACTGTCTGGTTCTTCATTCCCATTTAAATTTTAGAAAACCTACAATGATACCCTTCTGGAAATTAGAATTTTGGGTTTATTGGTATTTTATAATTCTTGGTCGGTTTTCGTTAATGCTATCCTTTTCAAAAACATGGCAAAATTTAAAAGAAGCTTCTACGAACGAAAGTAGCAACCTCCGGTGTACACTGACTTTCTCCCAATTTTACTAGGACCTCTCAATTTATGGAAAAACTGACTTATCAAGTTTAATACCACCATACCAATTTAGCAAATTTTATTTAGAATATTTTTGTTTTTAATGGGGTTTTAAAATATTTGCGAAAATCTATAAACAACAAAAAAAGCTTTCGTTAGGAGTTGCCACTTTCGATACACAGATTTCTCCCATATAAAAGGTCTTTCAAAAGTCACGCCTAATGTCAGTTTAGTGTCTTTTTTTATGTCATCTTTGACATTTGTGAAGTAGACAGATGTAAAGATTTAACGATGGATACTTACACGCTAGAAGAACGCATTAAAGTTATTCAAACTTATTATGAAAATCGTCGATCTTTTGGTGTAAATAATCGTTCAAATGAGTCAACTCAAAGGTTAGTGAAAAAATTTGAAGAGACTGGTTCTGTTGAGGATCGAAAAAAGTCTGGCAAACCAAAAAGTGGACGTTCTGGTGAGAACATTGCTGCTGTGGCTGAAACTGTCGCGGAGGAATCTTTAACATCGATATCACGACGTTCTCAGGAATTGTTTTATTTTAATTTTTTTTATATTCATTACAAACTTTATTTTAACCAATTTACAAAAAATAAATATATATTACAAAAGTATGGTAAGATAATTGTACCCTTGGTTCTTAGAGCTCGTGTCGGGCACAATGATTCCTTATTAACTATAAATACAATCACACAATAAAATTAGATTGAAAGAACACAGCAAAATTACAAAAATACTTAAATTACCTTATGTAAATAAAAAAATTCAAAATAAAATTGTTTTATACTTGGATGGAGAATAGTTTTTCTACGTCTTGAGTTGCAGTTAAATACTGTTTAAGTAGAGGCTCCCAGACATTCTAATATCAATCGGTAAATTATTGAAGATGATGGGTAAAACCACATTGAAGAACTGGCCACGAAAATCTAACCTCCAGTTAGGGATATGTTTTCTGTATTACGAGTTCAATCGAAGACCGTATAGCCAGAACAAGCGACAAAGCTGTTTTCAGTCTTAATGTAGAAAATCTTTAAGACCTTGAATACAAACATGTGTCGCAGTGGCAGGACGCCTAGAGCCCGAAAGATGGGCCAAGAAGGAGATAGCACATCATGAAATGTCATATAGCGGATAATATGTTTCTGTCGAACCAAAAGCGAATGCTTTAATGTTGTATAGGCATTCCCCCAACACGCCAGCCCATAGAGAAGAATAGAATCAACTAGGGCATAATAAGCTAACCTCCGTAGGTATAACGGACAAAAGAAGCGTAAGACATACATCATCTTCAATACTAATAATACAATAGTTTATGTTTCAAGCCTTTAATGTGAGCCTTCCAATTTAGATTTGCTTCAATCAAAATACCTAAATATCTAATTTCATTTACCACACTAATCTTAAAACAAGCAGTCGAAGTACAAGTCTGAGCTTACAGTCTCAGCTTACTGTAACAAATTACAGCCAAAACCATGGAAAGAAAGAGAATTAGGTAGTTCCTGGCTATCTCTAAAATGTACTATTTTAATTTTTCCACTCAAAACTAAGTTGTGAGCTTTAAGCCATTCCGCCAGTAAATCTAAATTGTGTTCGAACTCTCATATGTTAACCTGTCTGCTTGAACCAGAGTACATAAACGAAAAGTTGTCAGCAAAAGAGATGAGGGAGCCTGCAATAGGACATCGGAAAATTCCATTCACGTAAAAAAGGAATAACAGGGGTCCCAACACCGATCTCTGAGGAACTCCTGCCGTAATTGGTGGTACTCCGCTCAGTTGGTGATTGACACGCACTACTTGTGATCGATCAGATAGATAACTACAAAGCCAGCTGTAGGTCATTCCACGAAAGCTACAACAATAAAGTTTCTTTACGAGAATCGGATGGTCTACTCTATCAAAAGCTTTAGTCATATCGACAAACAGACCAGATGAGTCCGGCCCTCTAAATCAATGCTCCCACTTATTTATTCCAGAACTTTTAAAATAGCTTGTTCCGTATTCTTATTTCTCGTAAACCCGAATTGCAGCGGAGAGAGAAAAATATTTTTATTCAGAAAATGTACCATCCTACTTTTCATGGTATTTTCAAAGATTTTGGAAAAAATGTGGTCGGTAGTTATCTAAACACGATTTATCATTTTTTTTAAATTGGGATAACTACAGCTCGTTTTAGGGCTAACGGAAAAATTCCTGTATTGATACTTAAATCCATGATGAAACTTAAGCCATCCACAAGATAATAAGCCCCGTCTTCTTAACTAATACATTCCTAAAACTAATACATACAACTAATACATAATGAATTATTTTTACGCGAATTGATAATTGCATATAATTCACCCGGGAAGATCTGGAAAAAATGAAAGCTTCTCGTCGTATCGTGGTTTTCTGTCACCAATCTATGTTTTACCGACGCATCCAAAGTAACAGTCGAACAACTGGATTCACCTAGTCGCACAAAAAAATTGTTAAACTGATTAGCAATGGCACATGAATGAGAGATTACACCACCCGACTTACAATTTAATTCTTTAATTTCAGCAGACTCGGGGTGTCCATGTATCAATTCATTTATTGACTGCCAGTTTTTCCGGGCAGTCAATGAAACTATGAAATTAAACTGTTCAACGTAGTACTGCTTTTTACTCTGACTTATTTTGGCATTAACGTTGTCACATAGTTTGCGACTATAGTTAGCAAGCCTTTTGTCAGTAGGATTTTTCCTTGCAGGCAGGCATATATTATTTCTCTTGCGTATATTATTTAATGGGAGATCAGACATCCAAGGCTTAAGCTTAGGTGGTTTTCCAGCGTTAGAGGTAGTTTTTGTGCAGCTACTAAGATGACCATTTACAATATTTAGAAAATAATCAGAAGCAAGTGGCCCACTGCATTGGCTATACACATCGCGCCAATTCTCCCATAGAATCAGTTCTTACAGTTGCCAATAGTCAATGCGGACAATGTCAACAGAGTTTCTTACGACTGGTCTAGAAATGAGCGCACCAAAGAAACTAGTTGGAGATTCATCTATCGATTGTTTGGCGAATTTTACATAAGGATTTGCTTTCGCATCCTTACAAAATTCAATTAACACAATAATTAAAACAAACAGATCATTATCAACGCAGAACATAAACTGGTGACATAAACTGGCCACCAAGATCATGCGATTTAACACCATTAGATTACTTTCTTTGGGGTTTCTTGAAAAGTAAAGCTTATGTGAATAAACCAACAACAATTGCACAGCTGAAAAACAACAATCGGACCGAAATTGATGAACTTAATGCGGTAAATTTTGATTTTCGTATAGAAGCCTGTAGATGTGCCCGTGGTGGACATTTAGATGATATTATTTTTCACATATAATTGTTAATATAATACATTTCGGAGTGGGTTGGTATTAATTAGTAAAGGTGGGGGAACTCATGGTAATGTGTATGTGGAAATACTGTATAAGTATCTTCAATCTTGTGGGAGGGAGGTCATCCTTCAATGGATACCTTCACACCTACAGATTGAAGGTAATGAAAGAGCCGATATGCTTGCGAAACGGGGTTGTTTGATTGAGGATGTAAATGAATATGAATTCATGGATGCCAGAGATGTACTTCGCATGTTTCAGGTGAATCTGTGGAGAAAATGGGAGAGAGAGTTTGTTGAAAAATATCAGGTGAAAGGTAAGAAGTAATTTGAGTTGGTTAGCTCGCCTTTGAGGCAACCGTTCTTTAAGGTGCTCAAAGGAGGTACTAGAATGTTAAGAACTATGGAACGAGTGAAATTGAATCATGAAAATTGGAAAGAATGTTTGAAGAAACGTAATTTGGTTGTGTGTGAATTATGTGAAAGCTGTTTAGTTGTGGAGGACATCGAACATTTGATTCTGAAATGTTCTGCATTTAACCAGAGCAGACAAATGTTCGATGTTCTATTGAGTGCAAATAGTTTGACTGAATTATTACGAATGGGAATGAACGTATACAAGAATGTGTATGAATTTATTAGAACAAATCAGATAGAAGTGTGAAAGGGGATCGATGTGTGCTATAGGTGTATGAAAAGAAATTAAAATTAAATTATTATTATTATGGCAAAAAATGTAAAAAAAATTAAAAATTGTAAATTTTGAAACTGGACCATATGGCACTAAATTTTTGGAGCTAGTGCCAAATAATAAAAAAAAAATAACATATTTCTACAAAAAAATAAAAACACCAGAAAAAATCTAAGTATTTCCATGTTTTATTTAAAAACAAACATGTAGGCGCGACTTTTAAAAGACCCTGTATAAGGATCATTGAATTTATGGAAAAATCTTAAGTATGAAGTTTCATCCTGATCAGTCAACCTGTTTGGGCTGTAGAAAGGCCAAATTTGGGTGTACAAAAGTTTTTGGCCAAAAATCTTCAGTTCCGCTTAATTTTGTAAACCGATATTGTTGCAAATTTAATTTAGAATCTTTTAGTTTATAATCAATTTTTTCATAAACGATACAATTTTCAAAATATTTGCAAAAAACCAGAAAGCTATGTGGAAGTCGCGACTTTCGGTGGTCTGATTAAGGCCATATATCACTCGGACCTCCCAATTTATGAAAACTTAAGTGTGAAGTTTCATCCAGATCGAGAGTTTTTGCAGTAAAACAGTTTTTTGTCAAAAATCGTAATCTCCGCCTAGGTTTTGGACAACTGATGTGGACTGATATAGTTGCAAATTTAATTTAGAAGTTTTTAGTTCATATGCGTTTTTCTCATATCTCACATCTCAAATTCATACTTTTCCAAATATTTATAAAATCGGAAAAACTCCTCTGGACGCTGCCACTTTCGGTGGTCCGATTTCTCCCAAAAATCACAGGAATCTTCTAGTTTATGGAAAAAGCTTAAGCTTAAGCCAGAAACTTTTTGGTCGGCACAGAACACACAATGATGGTAAAACATTTTTATTTCGTAAAAGAAAGTAAAATTTGTGATTTTGTTTTCGTCAAAAAAATTAGACCAGTTTTCAGCTTTTACTTTCTTTTACGTTGTAAAATAAGGATAGTAATCATGGAAATTCTGACAACTTCATACTTAACCGTTTTCCATAAATTTGGAGATCTCAGTCATGGTACACGATGGGACGGAAATTTAAAAATATTCCGATTTGTTTGAAATTTAAAAAAAATTACCTATGCACCAACCAGGAAAATTCACAGAAATTTCGAGTATCATTCATTGATGATGTAAAAATTTGTGGAGGTTTTTCCGGGTCTATATAAATATTTATATAATATTTTCTTTACCTAAATAAACAAGTTTAAAGAAAATCATATCCTGTTTGAAATTTTTTGTCCCCACGTCTAAAGACATTATCACTTAGTAATATACGGTTTAGAAGCAACTTAGCGTTGAAAATCGAATGAAAATTTCATGCTAAGTTGATCCTAAATCGTCTATTACTAAGACCCATTGTGGTTTGGATTTAAGACCTATTTAGAGATAATAGAATCGGTTGCTTGGTTCAAAACCTTTCAAACGATATGCCACATGATGAGAAAATCATATTTTCCTCCAGAATACAGCGGTAGTTTTGAGTACTAAGGCGTCTCAACTAAAATTATCACAATCTTCGAAACCTTTTAAATGATATGCGACACTTATATATTTTATAATAATAAGATGTTTAGCTACCAACCCAAAAATAGTGGGTTCGTGTTCAAAACCTTTTAAACGATATACCACTTGATTATAACGGAATGACAATAAATTTATCTGCCACCAGCGCCATAACAATAGTTTTGAACACTACGGTGTTTCAACTAAATTTGTGGCATTTTTATAGACCTTTTTAATAACATATGACATTTACGAGTATATATGTTATAAAATAATTGAATAATTAGCTACCAGAGCCAATACAATGAACTTGTGAACTAAATTGATGACAATCGATTGGTTGTTTCTTGCAAGACTTTCAAAAGATATGTTGCATGATTACAAGGAAATAAGAAAATATATAACCGTTTCCAACCCCACAACGGTAGTTTTAAGTACTAAGCTAGCTTCAGCTAACTTTGTTGAATTATTCACCACATTTCAACGATATACCACAATAATATAAGTAGCGAATAATAACAGCTCCAAAACGTATGATTTATGAACTAAAGTAATATTTTCCAAGTTGTTTTCAGCAAACACTTTTCAAACAGCACTTGACCACTATGGTGGTAGACACACACTTAATGTGGCCTTATTAAAGGCGTCGAATAGCTGGTTCGCTAGGACATTAAGCTTTTGTGTAGAATTTAGGGTTTGGAACCGGTACCGGTAGTGAAATACTTAGAATAGTTCTAAAGTTATCCTCCTGTTTCTATAGGTAGGTTTTTGATGGGTTTTGTCTCCCATTCAAATGATCAGAAAAGGGATGATCCTCCGACACCTTCCAATTCACTAAACTATTCATAATGGTGTCTTCAACAATTGTAATGTTTAGTACTCCTTGCTTATTTCTAGTTATAAACGTTGTTTAACAGAAAATATTGCATATACTTAAGTTAGTACTAAGAATAAAAAAGGAGTAACTCACCTCGTTCATTCGTATCAGTGCTTCCTCAAATTGTGTAATGTGAATTTACATCACTTACCAGGATAACTCGTAAGTTTTGGAGCCTCCTTTAACGAGCTTCCTAAAATGACTTATGAGATATATTCCCCATCATGTGAAAGGTAAGCTGATATTAGCCAGAGATTTTGACCATCCATCTCAATGATTGTTGCGATCACATCTGCATTACTGTAATTTGATAACAGAGAGATATTCAGATTATTTTTAACAAGAAAGCAGGAATGAATTTTTTTAGTTTATATATATTTAGGAGTTCTAGCTCCGAGTACCCGGTCCCCATTGACCCAAGGTTCTTGAACTAGGTCAATGTCTATCTCTCTCTTTCTCTCTCTCTCTCTTTAGCTTTCACATTCCATGAAGAGATTTTGCCGCCTGCACTATGGTCTTCCATCCGTCTCGATCCATCGCTCTCCTCCTCCATTTTCGTCATCTTGCTTTGCTTATTTATTGGTCGACGTCGTCACGCCAGCGCACCCAGGGTCTTCCTGTACGACGTACACCGGCTGGTTGTTGGTGGAACACTTTATTAATCACCCGTTGTTTTGGAGACCTTGCAACGTGGCCGAGCCATCTAACTCGATTGAATTTGATGAATCCGATGATATCGCTATCACCGAGAAGTTGCTTTATTTCGTGATTGATACGAATACGATATTCGATGATCGCGACTTTAAATGGTCCAAAGATGGAATGACCTTCCTTTCGAAGGTAGATAACAACTTACAATCGTTACAGGTCATGGTTCAACTCTCGCTTCCGAAAGTCAACACAGGTGTTATGAGTTTACAAAGTACGGGCTTGCACGACTGCAGTAGATGTTTAAATCTCAATAATTTTGATTGGGCGTAGAAAACTCGTTGTTCGTCGAAGTCGAATTCATGCTTTCAGTTCTGCTTGCATATAATTCAACGATGTTATAACTGACCCGAGGTATTTAAAGTTTTCAACGTTATCTAAATTATGGTCGGCAATTCCGAGATTTGCCATGAAGATGTTCCTGTGTGTTGCTATAAATTTGGGTTTTTACTGTTTACCTCCAAACCAAATCTTCTTGCGCAGCCTTAGCGGTATGAAGCTATCATTGATATCGCTAAATTGAATAGCTAAATTGAATAGCACAGACGCGAGTACATCTCCCTGTTGAACATCAGATGTTATTTCAAAGGGGCCTGGTATAGTTCCTTCAATTGCGATTCAACATACAAACCCAGACCTTGTTAATGTATACGGAGAAACGAGTTTCCCTGGTATTCCTAGGCTGTGAATGCGGCCCATTGGTTCTCGCGGTCTATACTGTCATATGTTTATCGGAAGTCTATATAAAGTTGATGTATGTTCATATTGTACTCCCAATATTTGTCTATTTTTTTATTTAAATCATCCTCAAGGTAAAACATGGTCAGTGATCGATCGATTGGGATGAAAACTACATTGGTAGTCGCCAATGATGTTTTCGGTAAAATAGCTGAGTCTGGCAAGTACTACATTAGCCAACACTTTGTAAGCAGTGTTCAATAGAGCTATATCACGATAGTTTCCACATTTAAGACGGTCGGCTTTTTTGTGCAAAGACATTTGCGGTCTTCCGCGCAAATGTCTATCTCCTTTGCTCTTATGTTGAGTATGAACGCAGCCGAAGCTGCCTTGGAGTGATGGAGATTAATCTGCAGGAACCTCCACATTAGGTTTACTCCTTTACTTCAATCTCCACCACAGTTGCTTCAGAGTCTTTTTCTGACTGTATTTCATCTACGGATCCACAAAGTAATCCAATCAAAGTAGACATCTCTGTGTCTCTAAAGAGTATTATATCTCTCACCCATTTTCATGATGGTTGTCAGCTGGAGCCTCTGCTGGTATCGGCCGTCAAGATGTCACCTTTATCTTTTTTTAAAATCTTGAGTGTGACTGCGCTGAAACCATAGCTAATTAAACTATTAGTCTTCGCTAGCGCAGCCAGCGACTTTCCATTTAATATGATAATAGCTGCCTTATAATCAGCCTTTGAGTCTTCCAACTTGGCCACTATCCAGTCAGCGGTCGGCAGTTCAGGATTACTAATTTGTAGTATTACCATTCCAGCGGGTTCCTCTGGGATTTAAGCTCTTGCTCCAGGTCTGCAGAGGATATCCTCTCTAGCGACTACTTCTAGTCTCGTACCAAGCCTGACTTCACCTGGGGATTAGTACACGGTCACCGTTGGTCGGCACAAGATTTCAACTTGACACGATTCCAGTGTCACCTCTGTTTAAGGTTTCCCCCCATAATTTTTGGAAAAAATGGTGGCTAAGGCCTTCCCGATCTTGCTCCAATTGCTGGATGATATGCATCCGTCTTCGTGGGCTCCGTCGTTGATGAAGTGCAATGACCACTAAGTGATTTTTATGTTTCCTGCATTCTAGTCCTTTTTGCATTCTTCTGTGACTCCTCCGATCTCTGCCTTTTGGATAGAGAGCCTTCAGACGAACCCTCCGGCTTCATTTCGATAATCTTTTTAGTCCATCAGCACCTTCCCATAGCTCTGTCCCTTCTCTCCGCCAACGAAATTTTATTGAGCTTTGCTAGAGCCTTCCAGGCTCTTTTTTTGGTTTTGTAAGTTGATTCGAGTGGACCATCCTTGCTTGTGCTTATTTCCCTATATGTTTTGAAGGCCAGCCTATATGTTATGTACGTCTTGCGGACCAGGCCTAAGACCAAAGTCCCATATTAGTTACCTATGCCTTAGATACCAGTCCTAGAGGCTAAAATACCACATGTATCTGGGTTTTTAGGGGTGCAGGACTCTTCTTTTTCTGTATTATTAGTTTCATCCATGTTATCAGTACCTTAACCTGGCCCAGTTCGCGCCGTATTTTAGCCTAACACACGACAAGTATCATAGTAAGCTAGTTGCTCGTTGGTCACTGCGACGGGATAACACTTGCGGAAGCTGCAATATACTTAGTTGACACATGTACCAACTTGATTCCCACAGTCAGCTCCACGCCAAGACTATACCAGACTATAAACTAAAAGAATCTAATTTAAATTTGTAACTATAGCGATCCAGATCAATTTCCCATAATTTAAGCTGAAATGACGATTTTTTTTCGACTTAAATTCGACTTCTGGATGAAACTTCATATTTAAGCTTTAGGTTTGCTTAAGGTCCTACTGATGTTTCTCTGAAATCACTTCACCGGAAGTGGCAGCTTCCGTAGAAGCTTTTTTTTACAAATATTTTGAAAAATATGTAACATTTATGACAAAACGATTAAAATCAAAAATCAATTTTACTGAAATTGGCGAGTTTCGATAACAAAATTTTATTTCCACCAAAATTCGGTATACTCGTAAGTCACTCTTTTTTGTTGAATTTTTGTATTCTGTTTCGTTAAACAAACAACATAATACTGTGGGCAAAGAATAGTAAGACTTTGGTCATAAGTTAAATTTTTTTATTTATTTCTCCAAATCTATTTCGTCCCCCTCAAAGTAATCGCCCCCGGCCTCAATACACTTGTGCCAACGTTTTTTCCAATCCTCGAAACAGTTGTTAAAGTCAATTTCCGGAATAGCCAATGCGCGTAGCGATTCACGTTTAATGTCTTCAATTGACTCAAAACGGTTTCCCCGGAGCGGTCGTTTGGGTTTGCTGAACAGCCAGAAGTCACACGGAGCTAAATCAGGCGAATGCAGTGGTTGCGGAACGATATGGGTGGAATTTTTGGCGAAAAAATCACGTAAAACCAATGCAGTATGAGAAGGTGCATTATCGTGGTACTAAAACCAAGAGTTGTCGACCCATAATTCCGGCCTCTTTTTACGAATAGCTTCGCGCAAACGACGTATAACACTCAAATAGTATTCCTTGTTGATAGTTTGGCCGGTCGGACGGAATTCGGAGTGCTCCATACCTCGATAATCGAAGAAAACTGTCAACATCACCTTGATTTTTGACTTGCTTTGACGTGGTTTTTTCGGCTTCGGCTCACCTTTGGCACGATATTCCGCCGATTGATCGTCTGTTTCCGGGTCGTAAGCATAGATCCAAGACTCATCGCCAGTTATAATACGTTCCATGACAGCCTGGTAGTCGGAAAGCATAGTTTCACAGACCTCAACCAATCGTGCTTTCACTTTTCTTAGGCCCAAATAATCTTTCAAAATGGTTTTCACTGATCCTTCCGATATTTGAACGATGCCAGTAAGGTCTCTGACTGTTAATCGTCGATTCTCGAGCACCAATTCCTTGATTTTATTAACGTGTTGATCATCAGTTGATGCTGATCGCCAACACGTTCTCGACTCTCTTTGACCAATTTGTACCAATCAAAATACTTGCTCGCGACATACAATTATCACCGAAGGGCTTTTGCAACATTCTGAACGTTTCGCCACCACAAAATTGATTCCGCACACAAAATTTAATGGAACTTCTTTGTTGAATAATTTCACTCATTGTAAAAATCGCCGAATGCTCTTTTTGTACTTCAGAAAGACAAGCGTATACTAAACACTAATAATTATTTTGATGTGACATTTGGCACAGATGTCACTGACAGTCATACCAACATAGAAAAAAAAATATTTCGACGAATGGTTTTCCGCGCGAAATTTAAATTAAAAAGTCTTACTACTTTTTGCCCACAGTAGTATACTCTGTGGCCTAAGCAATTACTAATTAAATAAGTAATCATACAAACATTTAAAAAAAATATAAACGTAACTTTAACAAATAAGAAACTATGATTTCGATAAATGTCATTTCTGTGTTTTCAACCATAGAAAAATTAATTTAAATTAAAAAATTAACGAAGGTTCGTTAAATACCAATTGTCGCTTAACTAAAATTATTGGAACGAAATTTTGCGCCAAAACTTAAAAAAAATTAACGATCATGATGTCTAAAAATAAACAATAAGAAGGTGTCAAATAGAATAATAAAAATTGTTTGATTTGATTCCGACAATCATTACAAATTTTAAGGCGAGTATGGGTGGAACGCCAAAGAAAATTTGTTATGTAAAGTTTTTTATTTTTTTACTTTTATAAGTTTTGTATGGTTGGCTCTTAAGGTTTTTCTTGTTCATAATTAATAGCTTTAATCATGAAATTTGTAATTCAAAGTTCTGTGCATGTTATTCTGAACAACATTTTGATTTTTGGACCCCCTCTTCATGCTAGATTTTGTGTCATTTCTGTGAGTCATCCCGTAAGGGATTAACATCCGATACATGGATACCCTGCATAAATTGTGATCGTAGTCGTTGATATTTATAATTGTAATTACGAAGCTACTACAAAAAAATTGCTCGATGTTATACTGTCTCGGTGTTATACTGTGAAAAATGTCAATTTTGCCTGACATTTTTATTGGTTTGACTATAAACCTTGTAATTTTTATTCAAATTTTTTTTGTATGAGTTGCATGTTATGGTTAAATTATGATTAATGAAGCATACAAATAGCAAAGAATTAAAATGTTGTTGCCAAATTTTTTTAAGAATGAATTTGTTGTCGAAATTAAATAATTTTCGTTGAACCTGAACTTGATTTTTTTTGTGTGGCCTTTTTAAAAGTTCGTTACGTATTTTTTTTTACCAGGGAGTAAAGTTAATTTTAAACAGTTATTGTAAAAGGTCAATAGTGAAGTTAGCAATAATAATTTATTGCATTTTTTTGAAACGTCACAAATCTATAATAAGACTTTTGTTATTATCATTTCCTTGCATGTGGGAAATTGGAAGGAAAGTGTGTGTGTAACTAATTTTGAAAAATTACGTAATATGTTTTGTCTTTCAAAAAAATCTCAAAGGAAATACAAATTACCAAACTACTCGTATATACACATACTATTATAAGTAATTATAATTATAATTAAACTAAAATTGTTCGCTCATTTATAATATGGTAAAGTTTTTTTATTGATCAAATTTTGTATTATTCACTGAACTTGAAATTGATGGATAGATTACGCATTAGAGTACATAAAAAGTGTGTATATTATTATCTCGGAATAATAATCAATGTGCCTTCTTGTTAGTTTTGTATACATCTAGTTATAAATACTCGTACACACAATATAAATTCTATCTATTTTCGCCAAGATTATAATATATATTATCTTCATTATTTTATAAATAAATAAATATTACATTATATTGAACACATTGACGTTCTTTATTAGCCAACTCAATAAAAATGATTTGCAAAATTTCGTTTCCAAAATTAATATTTATAAATGGATATTGGAGAATAATTTGGGCGAAGTTTTGTTTAAACGGTTTATGGATTATGAAATTTACCAAAAGAACTAAATTAGGCTACTACTTTTATTGGGGCTGCTTTATTGGCGGCACTTATTTTGTTTTTTTGCGATATTGCTGGTTTACGTGTTGCTACCTTTCGCTTACCCGTAGTTTTAAAAACCCTGATGCTCTTTCACATATCCTTTGAATTAATTCTCCTGCCTCTACCGCTTTTATTAAATATTTTTTCATATACAAGCTGCTTACTTGACGATCCACCTTGTATTTAGCCGCTATACAGGGTGACTTTTTTAATAAATGTTTATCTTTATCTCGGAAACGGTGTGAGATAGGAGAAAATTGTTTAGTTTCGATGGAGACATTTAGTAAATCTGAATGACTCTGAATTAATTTTGAAGATATTGACAAAAGTTAGTTTTTTTAAAAATTGAATCTAACCTTCTATACCATCTATACCTTTTCATTTAGCAGTTTAAAATAAATAAATACTTTTTGTTCATTCAAAGCAAAACATATCAGCAAAAAATGATCTGCATTGCAACAACACAAGTTTTTCGCCAGCCAGTTCTAATGCCATAGGCAGACACAAACTAAATAATAATAAATTATTCAGTAGTACGATATTTTTCCGGTCTACCATTACACGATTTTCGTCAAAACAGGATTATTTCGTTTATAATACGCGATTATTATAATCGGGTTGTGCGAACATGATAAGTGTGAAATATAAGAAAAAATTTGTGGAATTGTATAAGGAGGGTCGGGAAGGGAATATAAATGTCAATTTTAATTTTTAAAAAAATTGTTAATTTTCATCAGATTTTCCCAAACTAATAAGTTTCAAGGTCATTCAAGATCTCCACTAAAAGTCTTCGACAATGAACAATTTTGAATATAAGAAATTTTCTCCTACCTTGCACCATTTCTGAGATAAAAGCCTTGCGTTTGTTAAAAAAAACACCCCGTATAGCGACTACATTCAATGTAGATCATCAAGTAAGCAGCTTGTAGGGGCTAACTCGAACTAAAGAGAAATGAGCATCAGGTTCCTTTAAAATTACGGCTAAGCGAAAGATGGCTTGTAATGATGTGTTTCCTCTAATTCAGTGTATTAAACGCAGCTAGCACGATAACCTCTTTGTACTTTTAGGCTTTAGACTGCTTTTCTATATAAAACCTTTATTTTCAGACAATTCTAACATTAGATCACAACTGTATGTACCATGCATGAAGCATCGCCCCGCAATCTAGGATACTCAAAGGGTTTCGGCTTTCTCTGTGTATACCTAGGTAAATATCTCCACATCGCAGAGGGTGGGTACTGCTTCGCCAGTAGCAAAGTATACTTCCAGGGGCCACACGCCATTGGTATAACTTGGAAAAACAAGCAATGAGTACAACAAATACGGAATGTATTGCCTGGAATTTCTCAGTCTCTTTTTACCATCCGTAAAAACTGGTTGATTTTTTTAAATTACCGAAATCCAGTAAAATCATACAGTAAATATAGTAAATAATATAAATGAACTGAAAAGCCTTGAAAGATTCACACGAATGATTTATTTCACATGCACACAAATTGCAACGAGGCTGCTATATGGTAATTAAAATTATGGGGAACGTTGCTCAAATATATCATTGGAAACGGAACATTTTTAGTATCGCTCAAAAATGTCTGCAAAATCAATTTGGCAGACATTTTTGGAAGAAGTAATTGAATTTTATTTAGCTGTTGTCTCTTTAGGCTAAAGTTTTCACGGAAGCGTTTAAGATTCATGTTCTTATCCCTCCGAGATAAAGGGTGGGCCATTTAAAAATGTGTTTTTAAATACGCTATAAAATGAGTATACATCTTTATTTTGTGGAAACTTTGTTACAGGATGGTTCGAAAACCATAACGCAGATTCTTCTAAGTATGTAGAGGCCTCTCTCACGGTAATTTTGCCGATTAGATCTTAGGATTTGGGTCGTAGGGAAGTTGAGACTTGCATACTCATGGCTTACACCGTGGAATAACAGAACAAAATAAATAAAAGTAAAAGTAAATGCTGAAACTAAATTACACTAGAATTACGTCGGCCGAAATTTGAGGAAAAATAATCATAACCGGATGTTCCTACCCAGGAATGACCGGACCTCCCCGAATGGCAAGAACGATGTCTGCTGAAGAGACCTCTCTCGAATGACCCATAAACCCCTAGAGGCCGATTCCCAGGCACAACGAAGCAGCATAAAAGGGTAGGAACGTTTCCCCACGACCAGATCTCCTCGAATGTCAAGAACGATGTCTGCTGAAGAGTCTCCATCCGATCGACCTATCGTACCCCAGAGGCCGAAGCCCAGCCACAACGAAGCAGCATAAAAGGGTAGGAACGTTTCCCCAACAGACAAAGTCTCTCTCTGTGGATGTCCTGCCAAGGGGATGAAGGGGAGGGGCAAGCCCAGCCTGTAAACGTGAAACCGACACGTAATGAGACCTCCCCCTTGCTATATATTATCCGAGAAAAATTTAGCAATTCATTTTATTATTCGTAAAGGTCAATAAAAACATCCAGCGAAATCGATCAAGAGCATACGGATAAAGAATACCAATAATCTTAGTGCCGGAAATAATTCGCCGTGCTGTTTTTTTACTATATAATTTACACGAAAGAAAAAGAGGAGGACGGTAGAAAAAAAATTACAAAACAAAATGTAATCAGAATAATACAAGATTCTATCGTCCATCCCAAAAATCCTGCTTCGACCAGACAAGGTTAAGAGAAAAGGGAAAGAGCGGGGGGGGGGGGGGGGGGGGGAAAGGAAAAAAAAGTTTAAGGCTAAAATTCCACCAACCAAAAAAAAACAAATATATAACCGAAGCGAAACCAATGTGCACAACTGTCGCTGTAAAAATTGAAAATTAAAATTGAGAATTGAAATTGAAAATTAAACTGGAAAACAATAAAATAAACTAAATGATAAAAGTAAGAAAGAGAAAAAACAATAAAAATAATTGCGGTACCTTTTGACCTCGAATAGGTCACTCTGTAGGGTTGTGGCCTTTCACCGATATCAAATATTGATGCGAATGGCCTCGTGGTTGAAAACCCGTACCTTGCGGTGCCTTTTATCAATACCAAATATTAATGCGAATGGCTTCGTGGTTGGCCACCTGTTGCTAAATTTAGCGTACCGTTGAAATTGTGGCACACGTTAATATTTAGCGTACCGTTGAAATTGGGCGTCCGTAATATAAATTTCAGCACCCGTTGAGTTTTGGCGTACCGTTGAATTGTGGCACACGTTCCGTTGAAATGCGGTACCCGTTGAAATGCAGTACCCAACGTATCGGAATGTAATTATTTAGCCTCGGCTAGGCCACCCGTAAAATGTGGTGGCGTACGTGGAATACAGCTTTATGAGACCACAGCTGCGCAACCAAATCCAAAATGTTGTTCGGTTTTACAATTGTATTTTGCCAAAACTATTTAGGAATTCACTTTTCCCGTTTCCTCTATACACCAACAAAACTTAGCCAGCGACAATTTAAAAACTGTATAGCACTGGACACAATATCGTCTTTTGTAAACTTCTTTTATTAGCATGAGCGGAATATAATTTATATTTTTTTAATTACAAGTTAATTACAAAAAAACCGAACTTAATCCACTAAAATAATTTTTATTGTTTTTATTTTTAGTTTTTATCAAACCCAAAATGGTTGAAGACCAAAATACTCGGGTTTTTCTTCGACTGTCTCAAAATCCGAATAAAACTTGACCAAAAAAAATTCTCGTGCCAAAAAACAATCTAGAAGAATATTTTCCGCTGCGATGCTTTCTGTTTTGATTTTTTTTTGGTGCGCGTCACTCGCCCACATCTCTCACCGCGGATCAAATGCACCAGCCAAAACAAAAAAATATTTCGAAGCAGACCCAACAGGATTTTTGTGAATTATGAAAATTTATCGGATTTTACTGGTTATTCTGAAATCTGAATTACCGAAAATCGTTTTCTTCAAAATCGATAAATCGAGAAACCCTCCACGAGATAGCGCAACTGCTCTGCGCACATTCAATCCAATCGAGTTAGATGGCAGGTCACATTACAAGGTCTCCACAATAAAGTATGTGAAATAAAATATTCGAGGCGGTGTATGTCGTACAGGTAGACCCCGACTGCGCTAGAGTGATAACGTTGAACAAGACTTACGTATAATCGGATGTCTAGACTGGAGGGCGAGATAGCAATCGATCGAGATGGTTGGAGGAGCGCCATGCAGGCGGAAATATATCTACATGGGAGGTGAATGTTAGAGGGACAAAGAGATATCTCAGCCACATACCATGCCACAGTTCAAATGACCATTTGTTTCGAATGGTCGAAAACGACCATTTGAGAAAAAAAAGCTTTGGTGTTTAGATCGGGAGATACCGGGTTCGAACCCCGATACTGCCGCGATGCAAAAGAGAATTTTCATCATTAGATTACGAGTAATAGATAAGAAGTCTTAGACATCACGCTAGTATCAGATTTCAGTAAGGAAAATGTAGTGTTTTATAAACTAAAAGACGACCATTTCTTTTCTGATCACTATTATCCATCTCAAAACCCACCGAAGACTCTTTTTAAGGAACCGATTAATACCTACTAGGCAAGTCACTACCGGTATTGGTTCCAAACCCCCTTGTATCAACACAAAAGTTGGATGACCTATTGAACAAGGTATCCGATTCTTTTAATAAAACTACCTGCGTGCCCTGCTAGCAGACCATTTATAGGTAATATCTATTACATCAGTTCTACCACTCCAAGTAATCTTCAACGATCGAATTGATTCACTTTCCGGGCTGCTCCGAAGGGCGAAACTACGCCACATATCCCAATAGCCAATACATGTTTTCTGCTTGTTTACCTTCCAGCGGCAGAATTGAGTTTATGTAAAAGTCGATTTGTTGGGTTATTCTTTCCAATGGGAGTATACGTTTTTTTAGAATTACCATGTTACGACGCAGTCAGTATGCATATGTTGCCTGCATTGATATACCTATAATATAGCAGGCGCGGTATGTTGATTTAGTGAAAACATACTCTAATGATAGGGTTAAAATAATTTTGGCTATTTGGTATTCTGGTCCCCTCCTGAAATTATTTTGAAAATACTTCATTATTATCTTATTTTTAGAGGCATCTATTAGCACTTTACAGATGGTTATCAATTTTGAACTCGTGTCGAAAATCTACGTTTCATTTTTCGTATTCCCATAAAAGTCTCTAACGCTGCAAATTTATATTTTATTTGCGGCTTCGTTGGGCAAAACCTTATAGCCGATGTACCAGAAATAAGCGATGAATGAATACAATCGTCGTCGTTTTTGCGCATTTCGTACCAAATGCCTTCGCTCTCTGGACGATGACATCATTTCTTCAAAGTGTCGAAAAATATTTCGTCATACTTTAAGAACTGTGTTACAATCCATGTGCAACTCCCCAGATACATTTTGGATAGCTCTGCTGCTTGCTTAGAAGTCGGTAGCGATTTTTTTTATCGAACGGTACCTGACTCTTAAATAAGCATTTTAGATTTTTGGAATTTTTAGCCAAAGGCAAGTGTCTTTCAAGCTTTAACTCTTTGTTAGGGGCTTTCCGCTCGATCCTTTAGTCATTGTGTGATGGCCCTGTTGGTTGAGAGAATTTGTTTAACGGTGCAATCTTTTTCTTGAATTAGGATATTGGTTGCCTTTCCAAGGTTTATGTTTTCCTGTTTATCAAATTTGGCCGTAACTCCGTATCTTTTAATTTCTCTATTTCTTCCCATTAATTACTTATTATGGGATGCATCTTGTCGATGCTTAATGCAAGCTGTATAGGGTACGTAAACCGATGTATCCACGAGGATCTTACCAGCGCTGCCGATTTGTGTATTGATGTCACCAAAACAATTTTTATATCGTTGGAGAATTTTGATTAAAATACTGGGTACGCTAGATTAGGTTGAGACGCTTTATTAAAGAGTTGGTGGAGGCTTTCCGGGCGGTTGAATCTGAATATGCTGAAGTTGTATATAAAGAATAGTTTGGAGACCAGTTCTCCAGTAATCTCTCTGTAATGGTTTATTATACCAGACCGCCACCAAATATTGGTTTTATTTGTTTGAAACAGGTTGTAAATTTAAATATTTGCAGACCACTACCAGATATTAGATCGAACTGTGCTTCGTAAATACCAGATCAATCTCTTCTTCTCAAATTTGGCTTCTTTATTTTAATTTATTACATCTGATTGCCACCATGTATTGGGCCGAGTTAAGCTCTTGAAACCTCATAATCAGTAGGTCAAACTTATCCAAATGTTTAATGAATACATTGTGTGTTACGTTCGACGTAGCTGAAAAATGTTGTTAAATTAAATATCGATTTTATCATCTGCAGCATAATTTATTACACTAGGCGGCCGCCAGATATTGAATCGAATTGTGATTTATGATCTTCATAAATGATGATAAATCATTTTTCCCAGATGGATAATAATTCCATTTAGTGATAAAACCATCGAAACTAGTTTCAAACTTGATAAAATGTAAATATCTTGTTAAGAGATTTACGAGGCTCTTAAATCTCAATTTGCTCCGTTATATGGTGGCGGTCTAGTGTAATTAATTATTATGGGTGGTATCTATATTTAAATGTCATCTTTAAAGCTGATTCGAAGTTTTGGAAAGTGTTCTTTTTAAACATACGAACAAAGCTGGTCGTTTTATATTTTACAGTACATATTTTGCACTTTAACTAGAAACTTTTTGGAGTGAAATTTCCCCACCAGTTAAATCGACCGCTCATTTCCCGAGAACGGTAACTGTAAAATATTGGGCCTTGATGAAGAAGATCCATCTGAAGATGGCCCGAAAAGTACATTCTGTAAAATAGTGTGAGTCTTAAAATAATAAACTTGAATATTTTCGAGTGAAGTTGAAAAATAATCCCAATAAATATTTTTTCAACTCCCAGTATATCAGCCATGAAAAGTCTTTGCAACAAAGCAGGAATTTCTATTGACAGAGATTGTTAGATCTAAGATTTGGTATTAATTGTGGGTCAGATTGATATAGTTGTTTTAATATCTCAACCCCGTTGCATAGCAGACTTCCATGATAATGGGCGTCTAGGTGAAGTTCAGCAAAACTCTCACTAAGTTACTTGAATCTTACAACCTTATGAAGCTAGCTCCAGATATATGCTTAATTTCCATCGAATGATAACGGGAAAATAGGTGAAGTTCGAAAATAGTCCCACTAAACTAATTAAATCGTTGGTAAGATCTGATCATCTCTGTGAATAGAAACTCATGCATTGATTTATTGGGCTCTTTGGAAAATATTCGAGTTATACGAATCTTGCCTACATAAATGCCTTATCACTATCGTACGGTAATGGAAGTGTGGGCGAAATTCAGAAAAGCCCAAATCAGTAGTCTGAGTAGGTTATTTTAGGTTAATGTGGCCTTAAATAAATGACATAGACACACTTTGGTCCTTAGCCAAACCGCATAGTTTCTTCCGTACTCTATCTCCAAACCATTGACAGTTATCAACG
Source organism: Nephrotoma guestfalica (assembly GCA_963691935.1). Taxonomy (NCBI): domain Eukaryota; kingdom Metazoa; phylum Arthropoda; class Insecta; order Diptera; family Tipulidae; genus Nephrotoma; species Nephrotoma guestfalica. The sequence continues at coordinate 115,049,612 of OY829915.1, forward strand.
AAGCGTAAATGACCTTGACATCCACCCCTCTTTTGATGCTAGATGACGACATGTCCTCCTCTTTATCTTCGCAGCTGCGACATTAATCTGTGTCTGCGACACAGATTAGACTCCACAAGCACGATGATATGACCACCGGAGCGCTTGTAGGAATGTCAGTTATAAACGTCAAGAACAAACCGAAGATTAGCTGCGGAACATCATAATCGGATTTCTTAGGCAAATCTCTATTAGCCTCGACAGACTGCAGATTAGTAAACTACAGTAATTCTGTGCATGTATAGTGAGAAAAGTTTTTGTTAAAATAAAAACTTTAAAGTAGGTGTTTTGACAAATTTTATGTGCTTAGTCTCAATATTTTTTAAAATGGTCAGTAAAGGGATACAACAAAAGACATAAGTTTAACCTGGTTTATTTCTACTATATTTCACTGAACCGCTACAGTAGTTTAGCAAAATTTAGTCTATGAATTAAAATACAATTCAGTTCGACACACCAAGCAAAATTCGAAAACCTACTATATCAAGTTCGAGCTGTTCCATAGGATACTCGACTGAATTTTGCTATACACCAGTTTAACTAATCCACAGTCTGTCCAGGAGAGTAGTCTCTCTAAATACCATTTAGTGCGACATTTTGAAGTCCCTGATCCCAAAATTGAAGAAAAAAAAATTAAATTATCCGTTCGTCTGGATTTTTACACCAATTTTCTTCTATTTTTATTTCGCAGAATTGAAAGGATTTTGGGGCCAGTAATTTAAGGAGACCTACCCGAAATAACCCGAAAAAAACACCCGATATCACGATATTGCTTTACATTATTCCCATGTACTCCCACGTATTCATATAAATACAATTAGTGTGTCTGTCTGTAATTTTGTAATAAATTACTGACTTTCTGCTACAATTACTGACTGGCTGTTTTTGAGTTTTCATTAATCTTCGACATCTCTTATGAAATAAGTTTACACAATTTTTGTCTGTCCTTCAGCACCAGTTGTCCGGCTTTCACGCCAAATCCACTGCACCGATTGTAGTGTAGCCTAAATACATTTTTGTTTTATCTCGATATCTTTCTTGTTTTAAAGTTATAAGATAAAACATAAATAAGTCAGTAATGACCAACCAAAGCGTTTTCTCGGTTCATTTTGTGTTTCTATTTTTTTTCATGGAACCACAAAATAACAAGTTCATCCAAAATTTACCGAGAACTGTGTCGAATAATACAAATCCAATTGGAATTTTCGTCGCCTTCTTAGATTTTTTTTTCCTTTATTAATTACAACTGAGACTGTGCTCATCTAGCAATTTATCTTTCAAATTTACAAATTTTACAATTCTTGAATAATTCTGATTTGTTGGGGTGAAACCCAATGGTTGGTCCAAAAATTAATTAAACCTATTTAAAATATAATTTTAATTTAGTATGTTTACTAGGTCAAGTGGCCTCGTTCTTTGAAGTCTTCTTTCAACGACAGGGTTATCTATCATATGGCAAATATACGAGTTTCCATGTTCCTGGAGCCTTATCTCGTGTTTGGCGGCGTGCTTTTTTATTTCATCTTTGATGTATTCCATCTGTAAGTCCCTGTGAAGGTTTTCATTTCTTGTGTACCACGGAGCATTTACGATGCTACGGAGAACCTTGTTTTGAAACGTCTGTATCATTTTGGCGTTTGTTTGCTTAGTACATCCCCAGAGTTGAATACCGTAGGTCCATATCGGCTTCAGTATTTGCCGATATAGCAGCAGCTTGTTGTATATTGTAAGCTCAGAGCCTCTACCTATAAGCCAATACATTTTTCTGAACTTAATATTAAGTTCTTATTTTTTCTTTTTGACGAGCTCTCTCCACTTGAGCTTGGCATCGAGAGTCATGCCCAGATATTTAGCTTTGTTTGCATATGACACCGGTCGTGAGTTAATTACTATCGGTGGATGGGAAGCCTTTTGATATGTAAAGTTAATATGCGTGGATTTCGTTTCATTAAGCTTGATTCTCCAGCGCTTAGTCCAGTTACAAACCTCATTGGTATTCTGGAGTTTGCTCGTTGCATCAGCGACATTACTTCCAATCGCCATGATTGCTGTGTCATCTGCAAAGGTATAGCCACCTTTGCAGATGACATAGCACGCGGTTCCTTCATCTGTTGTTGGAATATCCCTTGTATATAATAAATACAGGATTGAACCTAAGACACTCCCCTGTGGAACACCGGCAGAGATTTTCTTTAGTTCGGAATATTCATCCTCATATTTCACACGGAAATGTCTATTGGATAAATAAGATCTTAGTATGGCATATAATTGCCTCGGCAGATCTCTATGCAGCTTGAATTCCAGTCCACTGTGCCAAACTTTATCGAATGCCTGGGCGACGTCCAGAAATATGCTGGAGCATACTTTTTTGCGTTCTAACGTTCTTTCAATAACGTTGGTGATTCTATGCACCTGTTCAATTGTGGAGTGCTTTTCCCTGAATCCAAATTGATGTGGAGGTATTAGTTGTCGGTCCTCAATTATTGGTTTACGTCTTTTTAGTAATAATTTTTCAAAGAGTTTTGACATAATTGGCAGCAATGAAATCGGCCTGTATGCTTTTTTATCGTTAACTGGTTTATCAGGTTTTGCTGTCATGATTACTTCTGCTACTTTCCATTGCCGCGGAATATATTTTAACCGAAAGCTTACGAAATCCTTTATCTGGTAGAGCCTTGATTATTTGGCAAGTAATCAAGTCATATCCTGGGGATTTTTTAACATTCATGTTGCTTTTCACTTCTTCTAGCTCATCTAGCTTTTGGATTGACATTATATTTTCATTGGCCGTTTGCCTTGGTAGTAGTTGGTAAGTATCCTCGAGATACGCTGCAAACAGATCAGTCTTCTCTTTAGGACCTCTTGTCCAGGTTCCATCCTCCTTTTTAAGTGGAGGCACTTGCATTTGGGTCTTTTGAGTCCCTTCGTCGCCTTCCACAGAGAATAATCAGAATTTTTCATCGGTTAGGCTAACTAGATATCTGTTGATTGATACATTTTTAACTTCTTTAAGAAGAGATTTGAGACTGTTACCTAAATTGTTAAGAATTGTTTTGTTCTCCGGTGTTCTAGTTATTTGCCAGGTTTTACGTGCCCGTCGTTTTTGTCTTACCAACTCTCTAACTTCCATTGGTAGGATGTGTTAAGCTTCTTCTTATTTTGTATAATGGGGGTACTTGCCAAAGCAGCATAGTGAATTGCTTCATTGAGTTGTTCTAATTCATCTTTCAACTGGTGGGGATTTCTTATTGGCACCTGAATATTGATTTTTTCCTCCAATACCTCACGAAAGAGATCCCAGTTTGTTTTTGAATTTGTTAATCTGGGGTCACTCTCCCTTTGAATTACCATTTCACTGACGGTCACGATAACCGGGGAATGATCCGATACTAGAGAATTACTGTCTTCAATGTGAATGTAGTTCTGAGATATACCTCTTGCTAAATAAAAGTCTATTAGGTCAGGTATCTTCGTTTCGTCACTGGGCTAGTATGTTGGAGAACCACCAGAGTAAAATTCACATTTTGATGTCTGCCCTGCTTGCAGCAATTCTTTACCTTTTGACGTGGTAAGTCTAGATCCCCAATAGGTGTTTTTCGCATTAAAGTCACCTCCCTTAGTAGGGAAATAAATAATAGAAAACTTGCAAACAAATATGAAAAATGATTAAGGTAGCCGGCGAAAAATTCTAATATAAGCAAATTATATGCGAATGCGGAAATTTCCAACGATTTCAAGAATAGGGCCCAGCAAATGTTTGTATTGTTTTAGTGTGCAACCGCAAAACATAAACAAAGATTTAATTCAAATTTGCGTGGTAAAATTGATTGAGTAGCCAGGTTGGGTGCTAGCAAATTGTTTGCTTGCTAGTTGATCGATCATGTGAACCAATATTTTGGTTTGTGGTTTCATACCTTGCAGTAATTGTGGAATAATGGTTGGTGAATTTTTGTGTGATTCAAAATCAACCCTTAAATTACCTATTTGAAGCCTCTACCATTGGGAGCGAATTCCGCGTATCCCGGCACAAAAATATTTTATTACACAACTGGATAAGGTTGACCTACCCACCACAATGTCCAAAGAGTAACATTTGACCCCATATCTGGTGGCGGTCTGGTGTAATAAATTATTAAAGGTGGTAAAATCGACATTTAAATTAAAAATTTCGAAGCTTAAGCATAAGGTTGACCTACCCTTTACAATGACCACAGAGTGACATTAGACCCCATATATGGTGGCGGTCTAGTGTAATAAATTATTAAATGTGGTAAAATCGACCTTTAAATTATCTATTTGAAGCCTCTACCGTTGGGAGCGAATTCCGCGTATTCTGGCACAAAAATATTTTATTACACAACTGGATAAGGTTGACCAACCCACCACAATGTCCAAGGAGTAACATTTGACTCAATATCAGGTGGCGGTCTGGTGTAATAAATTATTAAATGTGGTAAAATCGACCCTTAAATTACCTATTCGAAGCCTCTACCGTTGTGAGCCAATTCCGCGTATCGTAACACAAAAATATTTTATTACACATCTGGATAGGGCTTAACTACTCTCGACAAGACTTTTTGCTACATTTTTCCTAAAATCTGGCGGCAGTCTGTTGTAATTTTTTTTATTAAATTTTGTTAAATTGACGTTTTTGAAATATATAATCGTTTTGGGGTGAAATTTACCCTTAGGATAGTTATAGTGGTGGTCTTGAACTAACTTATTCAATGTAATCAATTTGTAACAAATTCTGGTTCAAGAATCATCCCGATATCATAGCAACATCAAAAGTTACAATTTTGGCGGTGCAGGTTTAATTGTAAGCTAAACCGACCACTCGTTCCTCGAAAACGGTAACTGTAATAAAATCGGGATTTGTTGTAATAAATTGTAATAAATGTGTAACAAGTTATAGTACAGGTTTCATTGAGGCGGGCTAATTTGGTCGGTGCAGGTTAAGAGCACTTGGCCTTTAAGCTGTTGGGGTCATCAGACTTCTTTTGGAAACGATGGCTCGAAAAGTAAGGTCTGCGTTAAGAAGCTCAAGACGATTGTAGAACTGAAAGACGAATCAATGTTTAAATGATATCTAGCTCGAAAAGCATTCTTTATTACGCGGGAGACGCAGGTTTTTTGAATAGAGAGACCAAAGCTCAATGGTGAAAATTGACTCTGAATTGATAAATTTTTGCAAATTGTGAACTTGAAAAACGGTCGAGGAAAATTGGGATCAATTCATTTGATTTGATGCGCGTGCTGTTTCTGAGAATAACTAGGTAACTAAGACAATGGATTCTAACATTTTTAGTTAAATTTTTAAATCCTGCGTAGAGTCACTTGCTACATTTTTTTTATTAAGGTATCACTTATTATTTCCCTAATAGTTTAGCTTTTCTTTATGGAAAATGACAAATTACAACAGAGTTCAAATATATATATATATATATATATATATATATATATATATATATATATATATATATATATATATATATGTATATATATACACGTATATATACATACGTATATGTGTATATATATATATATATATATATATATATATATATATAAATATATATATATATATATATATATATATATATATATATATATATATATATATATATTTCAACATTTAATTCAAATCCGCCTTGCCCAAGAGAAAGTTTTAGTTGGAGATTTTGATGACCATTGACATGTAATCAGAGAGGTGCGGAAGCAATCGGTATATAAGCGACCATCAATCATTGAGTTTTCGTTAATTCAATCTTGTGTCATATCCAAAGAAAATGTAGTAGGTTTTGGCCAATCTTTAGCTTGTCGCATAATGGTACTGATTGGTTGCGTACTTGGCCTCAGACTTTTACTTCACGATGGCCTATAGGCAAATTTGCTTATCCATATATCTAGAATTACTAATGGATGTAATAATCACCTACACATTACCTGCAGTATTGCAGATTTGAATTATTGAAAACCCATTATTTGGCGGGTCGAATAAATATACCGATTGGTTGTGTACATTGTCTAAGACAATTACATCACGATGGCTTTAGTCTGATCTGCTGAATCATCTCTAGAATTATCTGTCAATGGGTGTCAACCTTAAGGTCGTTTGTTTCGCAACTTTTATAAATATTTGTACTTTATTAGAATTTACAATCATTTTTATAAGCTCCAGTCCTATTAAATAATTTTTCACGACGTTAGCAACGTCAAATTTGTTGTGTTTATTGTCCATTATGGTCGTTTTGCTCTAAACCTCGCTTCAAACATATTAGTTGTCGTCGCCATTGATAGTTTCACCTAATTCCAGCAGTTCATAATATACCACACCTTTCTGATCCCACCAGATATATAGCATAATCTTATTACAATGAATATCTCGCTTTGGTTGTAATGGACCAGCTATACCACGCTTCATTCAAGATTTTTTGTGTTTGGGATTCTCAGAATAAATTCATTTTTCATCTCCAGATGCAAAAAACCTTTTTTTGTTGTCTTTGAAACAGTATTTCACAAATGGTTTTTCGACGTTCGAGGTCTCTTTGTTTTAATTCATGTGGAACCCAGTTGCTAGCTTTTTGAACCATTCTGATTGTTTGTAAACGTTTCCCAACAGTTGAACGACCAACATTTAATGCTACAGCTAATTCTGATTATGTTTGAGAAGAATTTTCAGCCAAAACCGTTTAGCGGTTTCCCATGATCTTATCTCCAATGCCAAAATCATTATTTTTAATCATTATTCATTTATTTTTTCCTTGCAATAAAATAATGTAATAAAACTTCCCATAAATGGGGAGGAGTTAAAAATATTAGTTGCTTACACTTAACCAAATGTCGCATACTGCGTTTGACAACTGACACCAAGTACTATAGAATACCAGTATTGTCCATTTATTGTACACGTAAGCAGTACTTCTAACGACACCTATTAGGAAAGGGCAGAGTCATATTCACGCAACTAATAATTTATATCCATAATAACTCAAAAAAATACAATCTCTAGGAACGTAAATTCTTGCATAAACATCAAAGCCATCTAGAATCACACATTACCCCAAAAATCTTATTGAAAAATAGAGTGAGTCGGGAGTTATTTTATATTGAAATCAGGATAAGGTTAGATAAAGATGTAAAACAAATCAAATGTTTGAAAAGAACATTACAACAGTCAACTAATTTTTTACTTCGTATGGTACTAAGGACAAAATCACATTATTCTGTAATTATTATTTACGATATGTTTTTGAAATCCCATCAAATCTGTCTTAAGCAGATATTAATTTCAGCGTATTTCCTTGTTGAAGACGAAGAACCCTATTTAGCTGTTTCCGCACGTGCGAGTTAACAATACCTAAGTATAATAGTCGGATCTCGGAAAGCGGAATATTTTCGGTAATCCCGGGATTGTCTTAGTAGAATTTTAGAATTTAGAGTAAACTAAAAAAAACTATGCGTTTTAAGCAACGAAGCTCATTTGGCCATCAAATTTCGTTAGTCACTCAATACCACTGACAATTTATTAATCGAAACCATTTCTAGTTGAATGTTTTAGATTTAGTTATGGAGGGACGTTCTTGTTTAACACTTGTTTTTTTATATTAAGTTCATTTTTAATCTTTGTAAATTGTGTGGGGGAATCTTAAGGATCGGTAACGAATGAGGTGAGGCTTGAATCAATTAAACTGTTTCTTTAGAAATCGATGTTATGAAATAAAGAGTGTTCCATCTGTTGGTTTTTTTAAACTCAGAAAAAATAAAATTGTATAAAGTCAAAACTATGCCTTTTTCAGTCATGTGTTCGTTTACAACACAAAAACGCATTTTGGTTATCCAAACTTATTACGAAAATGATTGTTCTGTAAAAAACACATTTCATAAAATATCTGATTAATTTGGTCAACATGAATGTCCTATAGAGCCTGGAATTTACAAAATTGTTGAACGTTTTAAAGAAAATGAATCAGTTGAGGGTCGTAGAGCATATGAACACATTGTCCAGTTCGTATTCGTGAAATAGTAATAGCTTTAAGTGAAAATGTTCGTGAAGCGCCAAGCATCTCTTTGAGACGTCGTTCACAACAATTAAAAAATAACTCAATAATTGAAGCCAGCACCATCAGCAACGTCGTCGTTTTCTTAATTGGATGTCCGAACAGATTAAACTTTTTTCATCAAAAATCGCCTTTGCAGATGAAGCTTATTTTTGCCTCACGGATACGTTAATAATCAAAACTGTCTCATTTGGGGAAACAGTCAGATACACTGTTTCAGAACTGAAAATCGTCATGTTATTCTTGAACAACCAATTCAACCTAAGAAGTTTGTGTTTGGTGTGGATTGTGGGCTGGTGGCATCATTGAAACTTAGTTTTTCGAAAATGAACTTGAAGATCTGTTAACTGGATTTTTGTGGCCAAAGCTAGATGAAAATGATTTAGATTTAGATTGGTTTCAACAAGACGGTGTCAAATGTCACAAAAACCGTGTAACACTCGAATTCAAAATCTTAAGAATCACATTTGAGTAGAATTTGGGGCCATTGAACAGTTTTTATTTGAAAAAATCATTAAAAGTTCAGGCCTGTAATCCGTGGTAGGCACATGAACGATGTTGTATTCCATACAACCAACTTTCATTTTCAATAAAAAATAATTGAATTTCCAACGTAGATTATGTGTTTTTTGTCTAATATAAAAAAACTAACAGATGGAACACCCTTTATAAACTAAAATATTATAAATTGTAATTAATTATTAATAATATCCAAACGAAAGCCTTTACACATTCACGAAAAGTTATCCTACGATAAATTATTTGTGATAGCTTTGCATAAATTTATCTTGCCACTTCAAACTTTATCTTGAATATGTGTAAAAGTGTGCGTGTAAAAGTTATCACTTTAACACTT